>CAUDMG010003255.1:2107500-3310000 GCA_958450375.1 Homarus gammarus
TGGTGATGGTAGTGATGATGGCAGTGATGGTGAGGATAATGATGATGAAAGTAAGGATGGTAATGGTGGTGATAGTGTGGATAGTGGTGATGGTGAGGAGGATGATGATGAAGATGAGATTGGTGTTGGTGGTTGTTGGTGAATTAGGTGAGGACGGTGGAGAGAGGTTAACACAGTCAGGGTCAGTGTCAGTGGTGTACTTCCTGGTGAAGTAAGAAGGTGGGCGGGCACTGTCCCCACCGAGGCCGCCCACTTTCACCACACTCATGCGGCCACAGCTGGTCAGGGTGTCACAGCTGGTGACTGAAGTGTTCCAGCTGTTTTTAGGGTGTCAAAGCTGGTGTTGCTGAGAATACGGGTGCCAAACAGCTGGTGAGGGCACTAGCACCACACACAGTCGGTGAGGGCAGTAGCACCACACACAGTCGGTGAGGGCAGTAGCACCACACACAGTCGGTGAGGGCAGTAGCATCACGCACAGCCGGTGAGGGCAGTAGCACCACACATAGCTGGTGAGGCCAGTAGCACCACACACAGCCGGTGAGGGCAGTAGCACCATACACAGCTGGTGAGGGCAGTAGCACCACACACAGCCGGTGAGGGCAGTAGCACCATACACAGCTGGTGAGGGCAGTAGCACCACACACAGCTGGTGAGGGCAGTAGGATCACACACAGCTGGTGAGGGCAGTAGCACCACACACAGCTGGTGAGGGCACTAGGATCACACACAGCTGGTGAGGGCAGTAGCACCACACACAGCTGGTGAGGGCAGTAGCACCACACACAGCTGGTGAGGGCACTAGGATCACACACAGCTGGTGAGGGCAGTAGCACCACACACAGTTGGTGAGGGCAGTAGGACCACACACAGCTGGTGAGGGCAGTAGGACCACACACAGCTGGTGAGGGCAGTAGCACCACACACAGCTGGTGAGGGCAGTAGGACCACACACAGCTGGTGAGGGCAGTAGGACCACACACAGCTGGTGAGGGCAGTAGGACCACACACAGCTGGTGAGGGCAGTAGCACCACACACAGCTGGTGAGGGCAGTAGGACCACACACAGCCGGTAAGGGCAGTAGGACCACACACAGCTGGTGAGGGCAGTAGGACCACACACAGCTGGTGAGGGCAGTAGCACCACACACAGCTGGTGAGGGCAGTAGCACCACACACAGCTGGTGAGGGCAGTAGGACCACACACAGCTGGTGAGGGCAGTAGGACCACACACAGCTGGTGAGGGCAGTAGGACCACACACAGCTGGTGAGGGCAGTAGCACCACACATAGCTGGTGAGGGCAGTAGGATCACACACAGCTGGTGAGGGCAGTAGGACCACACACAGCTGGTGAGGGCAGTAGCATCACACACAGCTGGTGAGGGCAGTAGCACCACACACAGCTGGTGAGGGCAGTAGGACCACACACAGCTGGTGAGGGCAGTAGGACCACACACAGCTGGTGAGGGCAGTAGGACCACACACAGCTGGTGAGGGCAGTAGGACCACACACAGCTGGTGAGGGCAGTAGCACCACACATAGCTGGTGAGGGCAGTAGGACCACACACAGCTGGTGAGGGCAGTAGGACCACACACAGCTGGTGAGGGCAGTAGCATCACACACAGCTGGTGAGGGCAGTAGCACCACACACAGCTGGTGAGGGCAGTAGGACCACACACAGCTGGTGAGGGCAGTAGGACCACACAGCTGGTGAGGGCAGTAGGACCACACACAGCTGGTGAGGGCAGTAGGACCACACACAGCTGGTGAGGGCAGTCGCACCACACACAGCTGGTGAGGGCAGTAGGACCACACACAGCCGGTAAGGGCAGTAGGACCACACACAGCTGGTGAGGGCATTAGGACCACACACAGCTGGTGAGGGCAGTAGCACCACACACAGCTGGTGAGGGCAGTAGTACCACACACAGCTGGTGAGGGCAGTAGGACCACACACAGCTGGTGAGGGCAGTAGGACCACACACAGCCGGTGAGGGCAGTAGGACCACACACAGCCGGTGAGGGCAGTAGGACCACACACAGCTGGTGAGGGCAGTAGGACCACACACAGCTGGTGAGGGCAGTAGGACCACACACAGCTGGTGAGGGCAGTAGGACCACACACAGCTGGTGAGGGCAGTAGGACCACACACAGCTGGTGAGGGCAGTAGGACCACACACAGCCGGTAAGGGCAGTAGGACCACACACAGCTGGTGAGGGCAGTAGGACCACACACAGCTGGTGAGGGCAGTAGCACCACACACAGCTGGTGAGGGCAGTAGCACCACACACAGCTGGTGAGGGCAGTAGGACCACACACAGCTGGTGAGGGCAGTAGGACCACACACAGCTGGTGAGGGCAGTAGGACCACACACAGCTGGTGAGGGCAGTAGCACCACACATAGCTGGTGAGGGCAGTAGGACCACACACAGCTGGTGAGGGCAGTAGCACCACACATAGCTGGTGAGGGCAGTAGGATCACACACAGCTGGTGAGGGCAGTAGGACCACACACAGCTGGTGAGGGCAGTAGTCACCGGTGAGGCATCACACACACAGCTGGTGAGGGCAGTAGGACACCACAGCTGGTGAGGGCAGTAGGACCACACACAGCTGGTGAGGGCAGTAGGACCACACACAGCTGGTGAGGGCAGTAGGACCACACACAGCTGGTGAGGGCAGTAGCACCACACATAGCTGGTGAGGGCAGTAGGACCACACACAGCTGGTGAGGGCAGTAGGACCACACACAGCTGGTGAGGGCAGTAGCATCACACACAGCTGGTGAGGGCAGTAGCACCACACACAGCTGGTGAGGGCAGTAGGACCACACACAGCTGGTGAGGCAGTGCCCAGCTGAGGGCAGTAGGACCACACACAGCTGGTGAGGGCAGTAGGACCACACACAGCTGGTGAGGGCAGTCGCACCACACACAGCTGGTGAGGGCAGTAGGACCACACACAGCCGGTAAGGGCAGTAGGACCACACACAGCTGGTGAGGGCATTAGGACCACACACAGCTGGTGAGGGCAGTAGCACCACACACAGCTGGTGAGGGCAGTAGTACCACACACAGCTGGTGAGGGCAGTAGGACCACACACAGCTGGTGAGGGCAGTAGGACCACACACAGCCGGTGAGGGCAGTAGGACCACACACAGCCGGTGAGGGCAGTAGGACCACACACAGCTGGTGAGGGCAGTAGGACCACACACAGCTGGTGAGGGCAGTAGGACCACACACAGCTGGTGAGGGCAGTAGGACCACACACAGCTGGTGAGGGCAGTAGGACCACACACAGCTGGTGAGGGCAGTAGGACCACACACAGCTGGTGAGGGCAGTAGCACCACACACAGCTGGTGAGGGCAGTAGGACCACACACAGCTGGTGAGGGCAGTAGCACCACACACAGCTGGTGAGGGCAGTAGCACCACACACAGCTGGTGAGGGCAGTAGCACCACACACAGCCGGTAGGGGTAACAGTTGGGTAATGACTTGGCACCAGCTGCTTCCCGGCATTTAACTCGCACACCACCAGTCTGTCGAGGAGAAGCAGAGGTTTTTAAAATTAACTTTATATAAGAGAGACAAGTTGAATATTGCGGGTGACGGAGAGAGATGCTGTTTACTAATGGACGATAGTCAGTTATTACATGTTGGTGTTATGTTGTTGTGGTAATATTATTATTAGCTTCTTCGTCTTCTTTTTCTTATTATTCTTAATCCTTATTATTCTTACTTATTTTTTTTTATTGTTTTTATTCTTATTTTTAATTTATGCCTATTCTTATTTTTATCAGTATTTTAATCTTATTAATCATTAATCATTATTACGTATTATGATTAATGATTTTATTTGTGAATGTTTTAAATTATTATTATTATTATTATTATTATATCATAGGACCAGTAGTCATTCTTCTCACCACCGTTGCTAACAACTTATGGATACATTATTGTATATTTTTTCATTTATTAATATTAAACAGTCTGGTTATTAGATCAGCCACATAGTGATCACAACATGTCTGGTGCCTCGTAACGGGAGATGGAACTGTTTAATTCATTATGTGTGCGTGTGTGTGTGTGCGTGCGTGTGTGTGTGTAAAATGTGATTGCATGATTGTGTGTATGTATATGTGTGTGTGTGTGTGTGTGTGATTAGTATCTTAATTTGTGTTATTATGCATTACATCATCTGGTTAGCATTTTACCGTGTTATCACTAGTTATTGCTCGTTATTCACGTTATTATTAATCACTTTTATCTTGTAATTATTTTATTTGTGGAGTATTTTGGCGACACGAACAAACACAGTAATGATTTTCTTTATTTGTCACAAAGATATAATTATATTTACTGACGCCGGATGTTGCTAGGTTTTATAACGGCTTGAGTTAACAAAAGCGAATATCCGGTTACTGTACCTTAGTAGTTTACATGATGGAAAAAACCAGATAATTATGACGATAGTAATAATTAATAAAAATAATAATGATAATAATAATAATAATGTTAATGATTATAGTAACTGTGATAATAATAATGTGTGTGTGTTTGTGGTGTGTGTTTGTGGTGTGTGATTCCATTTATTTCTGTGTGTTTATTTGAATGTTTCCGTAAATGAGTGTGTCTACGTTTGTCATTATGTAGTCTCTCTCTCTCTCTCTCTCTCTCTCTCTCTCTCTCTCTCTCTCTCTCTCTCTCTCTCTAAGCAAGTCATAAAGTGCGATGTAGCAAACAGCAGAGATAGAGAAAATATACACTAATTGGCCTGTGGTTATACCTTACCGGAGAGAGAGAGAGAGAGAGAGAGAGAGAGAGAGAGAGAGAGATCGTCCACTCAAGATGCGGTACAAAGACGGAGACGAAATTGGCTTCAGTATCGCAGTGAGAGACAGTTATTCCTTTTGGTTTCCAGTTATGGGAAATTATTTTAACCTACGGGTCTTTGAGAGTCCGTCCCGGCATATTGTATTTTTAGTCTTAAGTTAACTTGCTCTCTTAGATGCCAGGCGGAGGTTATTACTGCGTCAAGGGCAATTTGTCCCGGTTTTTTTTTTGGGGGGGGGGGGGTTGTTGTGAAAGTGGTGGTGGTTGTTGTGGTGGTGGTTGTTGTGGAGGTTGTAGTGGTTGTGGTGATGTTTGTGGAGGTTGTTGGGGAGGTAGTAGTGGTTGTGGTAATGTTTGTGGTGGTAATAGTGGTGGTGGTTGTTGCAGAGATAGTAGTGGTTGTGGTGGTAGTAGTGGTTATGGTGGTAGTAGTGGTGGTGGATGTTGCGGAGATAGTAGTGGTTATGGTGGTAGTAGTGGTGGTGGATGTTGCGGAGATAGTAGTGGTTGTGGTGGTAGTAGTGGTGGTGGATGTTGCGGAGATAGTAGTGGTTATGGTGGTAGTAGTGGTGGTGGTTGTTGCGGAGATAGTAGTGGTGGTGGTGGTGGTGTTTGCAGAGGTAGTAGTGGTTGTGGTTGTTGTGGGGATAGTAGTAGTGGTGGTTGTTGTTGGGGAGGTAGTAGTGGTTGTGGTGTTGTTTATGGCGTACGTAGAGGGTACATGGTGGGGATCATCAGAGGAACCCACTGACGGTGGCGTATCCATAGGTCGAGTAATACAACTGCCCAGGACCTCGCAGGAAGGTGTTGTAAACAAGTGAGCATAAATAGACTCACCTCGTTGGCAAGAGGCAGACGATGGCGGTATATATAAACCTGTATATATATCACAGCCAACGTCCTCATCAATCACACAATCTTCGGCGCATATCAGATGAGATTGTTGAGTTAATTTTGTACGAGGAAGTGTTGGAAATAATGAGACCGAGCTGTCAAGAGTGGAAGGGAACTGTGAAATGAGCTATCATAGGAGGGGAAGGAGAGGAAGGCAGTATATATATATATATATATATATAGCGCAGTGAGTGAGGTGCCCGTGACGGAGGCCCAGTGGAGGAAGATCTGTCACGTGTTAACCCTTGGCTCTCACGCTCTCAACCAGATGTTATTGTAAACACGGCAGATAATACCGGTCGTGTAAGGTAGGAGAAGGGAGAGACACAGAAAGGGATGCGAGAGAAACAGAGAAGGGAAGAGGGAATAATATAAAGTTGAAGCATGCGAGGGAGAGAGCCACGGTACTACAGTATAATGGAACATAAGAAAGAATATATAATTTCCTCTCGTAAATCAGACGACAATTATTATTCATACCGTGAGCTGCACCTCGTCCCTGTGGGGGGGGGGGGGTCAGGTCACGGTCTGGTGGGGGTAGTGATCACCAGAAAAGGATGTCAAGATTTTTGTCCCATCTTTACAACTAACCATCAATTATATCTTAATTATTATGATGATGGACGCGGCCATAAGTCCCAGGTCTCTTACAGTAGGTCTTGGTGATGGCTGGGGTGCTGGCTGCGAGTCTTTAC
Organism: Homarus gammarus; assembly: GCA_958450375.1. NCBI lineage: Eukaryota > Metazoa > Arthropoda > Malacostraca > Decapoda > Nephropidae > Homarus > Homarus gammarus. The sequence continues at coordinate 2,113,931 of CAUDMG010003255.1, forward strand.
ATTTTTTTTTAATATTAATTTTGCCACTTACAGTTACAGGTTACAGCGGCTAGTTTGTTGTGCACCCCATTGTCATCATGTAAGCGGTAGCGCAAAAGGATTACAGATTAGAGTTCACAAAGGGTCTGTAGAACTAAACCTCGTGGTCAGGATGTTATGGCATTGAATGTTAGAGTACCTCAAATAAATTCTTTGTTTAGTTCTGGACAAAGAGGGTAACTTATTTGTAACGGCGTGAGTACAGGCGTGTCTCTACAGCGAAGCCTTTTATGCCTTTATCCTATATATATATATATATATATCTGTGTGTGAGAAACTAATAAACGGGTCTATTGAAATTCACAGTAATTAGGCTATTTTAATGAAACTCCGCCTCTATACAGTACAGTAGCCTAGCAGCCTAAGACAGAAGCGACTGTATCTGTTTGTGTTCTGTGTGTGTGTACAGTATATGTGTATTTGCGTTCAACCAAAATACTTCTAAATAAATGAATTCATATAATGAAACGCCACACACACACACACACACACACACACACACACACACACACCTCTCTCTCTCTCTCTCTCTCTCTCTCTCTCTCTCCTCTCTCTCTCTCTCTGAGATACAGCGATTAAAATTTTTTTACAATTTGACCAATATCAACTTATCAAGGTCACACAGTGAGGTCAAAATCTGATGAGACCAAGTGTATTTGTGTCTAGGCAGTGTGTGTGTGTGTGTGTGTGTGTGTGTGTGTGTGTGTGTGTGTGTGTGTGAGACAAATTAGAATGTAGATATTTGGAATAAATTTAACGTATACAAACAAAAATAATATTACTAGGGTTTAAATAGTTGTAGTCAATATAATTCTATCACACATCACACCTAACCACCGACTTTACCTGATGTAGTCAGTAATCGGACACCGGCACTGTAAGAACGTCTGTGCTGGTCGTACACCCCTGACAAGCAAATAAATGTCACCTGAGGACTACAACTATTATTATTGGGCAGTAAATAGAGACATAACTCATGGGGTGTTATGCACTGGGCGTCATCCACTGTGTGTGTCAACTATTTGGCATGGGAATGAGGGTGTTGAGACTCGCGGGTATTTCTGTTGACAGTTTTGCATACGTACAACGGGGGATAAACAATAACGCCGTCCATCTTGCTGTTATTTCTGTTTTGGTTTTTGTTCCTGTTTTAATGTGTTACTGTCCTTGTTATTCCTCTTACTGTTAATGTTTTTATGTAGTTTCTTCTTCTCTCCGTTGTCAGCAGACTTACGTATTTCCAGATAGATTTGTCGTCTTGTCCGCCGGTCCGTATTTCCATCTATCTGTCTATCTATTCATCCGTCCGTAAATTCTTGTACGCATACAGACACTTGGATAACCTTAACGTGAATATCTGTCATTACAGTAGATGTATTAAAGGTTAGAGATTATAACTGAAGGTCAAGGTCACAACTAAAGGTTAAATAAGACATAACACATACTGGCCGGCCCTCGAACCACCTAGGCGTGAATTTGTTTAAGAACTTTAAGGCATAGAAACTGTCACTAACACAATAACCACACCCTTTGTTAACGAGTTATATGACCCAGTGTCAAGGAATAATTCGAGACGACCAGACATCTTGCCAACTGCACTGGCTAATATAATCCCGGAACACGATCCAGGTTCCCAATTACTGCTGGGTACACAAGGGAAAATGGCGTAAAGAAACTTGTCCATAGTTTCACCCTGCCTGGAGATCGAACCTGGACACACTCGCTTGCAAGACGAGCATGCTGACCATTACATCACAGATTCTCCCTCCTCCTCCACTGCTCCTGCTGCCGCCGTCCCAACAGGACAGCCACTAGTGTGCATTATAAAGAGTAGATGAAGTGAGCACCCCTGGAGGAGGATCTTGTTATGTTAACCAATAAAATTGTATTTTTTTGTGTGTGTTTGTGTGTAGGGTGGCGTAATGTTTCTAATGGCAGCACTATGTTTGTGTTAAGGTGCAAGCACAACTTGCTTCCTCTCGCTTTCAGCTACCGCTGCTGGCTAACCGTCGTGGTGAACAGGGAAGCAACTTGCATTGGGACAATGAAGTAGGTGGGTGGTTGTATCACCGGTAGTGTAGTGATGGTGGTGTGTAGGGTGTAGGTGTGGGTATTGCAGTATTAAGTATTGGTTGGTGGTGTAGCATCGTAAAGCGTTATTGTAGCAGATACTTCGGTATTTTTAGGTGGGGATGCATTAATTTAAGTCTGTAGGAGGGTGTACCGATGTAGGTGAGTGTAGGATCCCCCGTGGGAGCAACCTGTTAGGTGTGGTTGACCGGATGACCTGGAGCTACACTGTGGTCAACCTCAACACCACAACCTAACCACCTGTTCTCTCTCTCTCTCTCTCTCTCTCTCTCTCTCTCTCTCTCTCTCAGTTCAACCCCTTTCCTCCCCTACCTTTTATCCTCTTTTGTCATCTCCCCCACTCTCCTTCCCCTCCTCTCCCCCTCCGCTCCTCACCCTCCTATCACCCCCTCTCTCCTCCCTCTTCCTATCGCCCCTTCTCTCCCTCTCCGCACCCTCCTATCACCCCCTCTCTCCTCCCCCCTCTTCCTATCGCCCCTCCTCTCCCCTCCTCACCCTCCTATCGCCCCCTCTCTCTCTACCCCACTTCCCTCGTCTCCATGTCATCTCCATACACCTCTATGGCTTCTCCACCTCTCTTTCTTCCCCTGTCATCTTCGTCGACGCTTTTTGTTTCCTACTAATTATCGCGTATGTCTTTTGTTTTTGTTGGTGCTAGGGGGGGGTGGGAGTGGTGGGTGGGAGGGTTGGGCGTGCTGGGGTGGGGTGGGTGGGAGTGGTGGGTGGGTGGGTTGGGGGTGCTGGGGTGGGGTGGGTGGGAGTGCTACTACAACACCACCACCACTATCACCATTATCATTAGTACCTACCATTACAACTACCATTATCAGCATCATTATCACTTCCATTATTACCATCATCATCACCACTACCATCGTCATCACCTTACTACAATTACTTAACCACCATCACCACACTACCACACCCACTATTAACCACACAGTGAGCAACGTTACTCCTACCACCACCATCACCACCACTACTGACCTCGACATTACCATTAGCTAATTATGGGAGAGGAAGCCAGCAGGTCAGGTCACGAAGCTGATGTTTCTACACACGAAAACAACTTTAAAGGGCAAAGGTCATAAAATCCAGTGTTGTATGAAGGTGGTATTATTACGTCACAGGTCACATGAAATTTCTCAAGGGTCAAGTGGCAAATTGGTTTATGATTGGTGAGAATAGATTGGTGGTTCAGAGGTCAAAATAGTGGATTGATTGATAATTGATGAGAGTAGATTGGTGTGCGTGTGTCAAAGATTAAATATTTGTCCGATTGAAGTTGATTCTCGGGTCAGATAATTGATGACCTTAAAAACGATTACCTAAACACCAAATTACCTGATGAATGATAAGGTCAAAGGTCAAAAGTTGGTCAGTTGATTATTGACTTATACTGAGATAATTACTCGTCTCTTGAGCTTCTGAACCACGAGTGTACCGGTGGCTGGGTAGTGTAATGCTGGGTGTACCGGTGGCTGGGTAGTGTAGTGCTGGGTGTACCGGTGGCTAGGTAGTGTAGTGCTGGGTGTACCGGTGGCTGGGTAGTGTAGTGCTGGGTGTACCGGTGGCTGGGTAGTGTAGTGCTGGGTGTACCGATGGCTGGCTATAGTAGTGCTGGGTGTACCGGTGGCTGGGTAGTGAAGTGCTGGGTGTACCGGTGGCTAGGTAGTGTAGTGCTGGGTGTACCGGTGGCTGGGTAGTGTAGTGCTGAGTGTACCGGTGGCTAGGTCGTGTAGTGCTGGGTGTACCGGTGGCTGGGGTAGTGTAGTGCTGGGTGTACCGGTGGCTGGGTAGTGTAGTGCTGGGTGTACCGGTGGCTGGGTAGTGAAGTGCTGGGTGTACCGGTGGCTAGGTAGTGTAGTGCTGGGTGTACCGGTGGCTGGGTAGTGTAGTGCTGGGTGTACCGGTGGCTGGGGTAATGTAGTGCTGGGTGTACCGGTGGCTGGGGTAGTGTAGTGCTGGGTGTACCGGTGGCTGGGTAGTGAAGTGCTGGGTGTACCGGTGGCTGGGTAGTGAAGTGCTGGGTGTACCGGTGGCTAGGTAGTGTAGTGCTGAGTGTACCGGTGGCTAGGTAGTGTAGTGCTGGGTGTATCGGTGGCTGGGTAGTGTAGTGCTGGGTGTACCGGTGGCTGGGGTAGTGTAGTGCTGGGTGTACCGGTGGCTGGGGTAATGTAGTGCTGGGTGTACCGGTGGCTAGGTAGTGTAGTGCTGGGTGTACCGGTGGCTGGGGTAGTGTAGTGCTGGGTGTACCGGTGGCTGGGTAGTGTAGTGCTGGGTGTACCGATGGCTGGGTATAGTAGTGCTGGGTGTACCGGTGGCTGGGTAGTGAAGTGCTGGGTGTACCGGTGGCTAGGTAGTGTAGTGCTGGGTGTACCGGTGGCTGGGTAGTGTAGTGCTGAGTGTACCGGTGGCTAGGTCGTGTAGTGCTGGGTGTACCGGTGGCTGGGGTAGTGTAGTGCTGGGTGTACCGGTGGCTGGGTAGTGTAGTGCTGAGTGTACCGGTGGCTAGGTCGTGTAGTGCTGGGTGTACCGGTGGCTGGGGTAGTGCAGTGCTGGGTGTACCGGTGGCTGGGGTAGTGTAGTGCTGGGTGTATCGAGACCAGGATCAAATTGTACTGGGTGTTACTGAACAGGTAAACGGCCGAGGTTTACCGGGCCCGTGGTATATCGGGCCTGAGGTGTACCGGGACTGGGGTATACCGGGGCCCGGGGTGAATAGAACTGGTATCAAAAAGAGGAAAAAAGAAATCCTGTTATGCCAGGGGAGGTGGACGACCTTCACCACGTAGCCGGCAGTACTGGTGGTGGCCGGTGTGAGGGAGGGAGTGTGGAGGGAGGCAGTGAGGTAAGGAGGGAGGGTAAGCGTTGTGGAGGGAGCCAGGGAGAGGATGAATGGCATGAGTGGAGGGAAGAGGGGGAAAGAGGAAATAAAGAGGGAGGGAAGTATGTAGGTAAGGGAAATAAGAAAGCAAGCAATAATATGGAGATGAAGTGAGGAGAAAGAGGGGGGGGGGCAGGGAAGGGAGGGAGAGGAAGAGCAACACGTCTCACCCTCCCAACTCTACAAGAATACATACGAGTATAATACCGTGTTGTCAAATATCTCGATCACTGTGTAAGCGCCCCAGTCACTCTCAACCTCACCTCACTGTCAACTTCCATCACCAATACCAATGTTTTGCTGTCGTTTCGCCTGTGAATACCTGTTATCGTTGTGTATACTGTAGACAGCAGGGGACCAGCCTGTTGAAAGACTTCGTTCTGGGTCGGAGTATCTGTTTTACCGATGTTGTAGATTTCTAAATGAAAATTGAAAATTTTCTTGTAAAATTCTCTTAAAAATTCGAGATAGAAGTTGAAGAAAATTCTTTATAGCGAAAATTCCTTCAGACTCGAAATATAACAAAAACTATGATAGGAAATTTTTTCTCAGATTTTGAATATTGAATGAAAAACCTATTGAATGTAAACTTTCCGTCTACACTCAAAACACTAAACGAATTGGAAAGAAATCTATCGAACATAATAAACTAAATGTCATCACACGAACGCGTTGAATGAAATGACTTTGTTTTGTAAAGTTTTCGCTCAATACTCGGAAAGTTGAATGAAAAATCATGTTCGTAACACTTTATTTTTCGCTCAGACGCGACTGATAAGGGTAGTCGTTTTCTGTGAATGAACACCGCCTGAGGGACCGACCGTGTGTGTGTGTGAGAGAGAGAGAGAGAGAGAGAGAGAGAGAGAGAGCGCATACAGTACCAGAATCCAAAGTCTCGGAGATATATTTGTTAAATTATATGAATTAAAAGCCGGTTTACTTAAGATACAAATCAATGCTGGGCAGTCAGAGGAAGGAGGGAACACCGGATGGATGGAGTCAACATTACGCTGAGACTCGACCGTAACGGGATACTTGCTTCTTTCTGATCCATTGTTACAATGGGGAATATTAACTTAACAATTTTCTTGAATCAATTTCAGACGGTGACTCAGAGGGCTATTAAGGACTGTGACTCTTACCTGACTTTACCTAAGTTTAGCTAACCTAACCTTAACTCATCTAATCTAACCTAGCTTAACCTAACTTAATATAATCTAATCTAATTTATCTAATCTAATATGACCTAACCTAAACCAACCTGACCTGACCTGGCCTCACCTTACCAAACCGACGAAAATCACGAGAATTGACTTGAGGCAAAAAATTTACTTTTATTTTTTGTTCGTAATTTTTTTTCTTGAATGTATCGGCTTCATTTATGGATCACCCGCACTTTTATATTTTTACCCACATTTTTTAGGACCCAGTCTCCTACACCCCATCCCGCGTGATTTATATTTCACCGTCTTTGTTGTCCCTCATTATTTGCCTCACCCATTATTTTACGTCTCGTCACGTTTTACTGCCTCACCCATTATTTTATGTCTCGTCACGTTTTACTGCCTCACCCATTATTTTATGTCTCGCCACGTTTTACTGCCTCACCCTTTATTTTATGTCTCGCCACGTTTTACTGCCTCAGCCATTATTTTATGTCTCACCCCTCAATTTTGCCCCCCCCTCACATCATAACATATTATCTCGCCTTGTTTGATATGCCACTGTCTGCCCGGCCCTCACCCCAGTACCACCACACACACGAGAGCCGGACGGTGGAGGACACTTGTGGCTGGCGGCTGCTCTCTCTCTCTCTCTCTCTCTCTCTCTCTCTCTCTCTCTCTCTCTCTCTCTCTCTCTCATGGGGTTCTTGCCTGATAACCCGGTATTACTGACCGCACTTGCCCTCGCCCTAAGAGATCGACACTGCAGGCAGAGACACGAGCGAAATTTCGTCTGGGTGTGGGTTTTTTCTTGATATACAGTATACAGTAAGTGAGTCCTTGTGGGGATGAAAGGAAATGCCGGGCGGTGTTCGTTGCTCGTGCTGGTGATATGGAAGTTGTATTGGAGTCTTCAGTCTGTCCTTTCCTGGGGTTGCCTGATCTCTGTGCCAGGAACCTGACCTGACCTAATTTGACCTAACCTACCCTAACCTAACCTAACCCAGTCCAACCTAACTTGTCATTACCTAACCGAATCTATCATAAGTTAACCAAACTTAACTTCCTTACCAAGAATTAACCTAACCTACTCCTAACCAAGTGTAATCTATTCTTCGCCAAATCTAATATAATCTAACTTAACCATAACATAACTACCCTACCCTACCCTACCCTACCCTACCCTACCCTTCCCTATCCTATCCTATCCTACCCTACCCTACCCTACCCAGCCTAACTAACATAACAAACCCTACTCCCATCTTAAGATTTTACCTATCCTTCCCTACCCTAACTAGTTTTACCCTTATCAAGCCTAACTTAGCGTATTCTATCATAACTTGACATATCCTAATCTAACCCATCCCACCCTATTCCATCCCACCTCGTTTTACCCCACCACCCACCTAACCTAACTGGACAAGGTAAGGTAAAGTGTGGTGGGGTAGTGTTGTGTGGGGTGTGGTGTGGTGTGAAGGTGAGGTGGGGTAGAGATAGTGTGGTAGGAAGATGAACTGGAGATATAGACAGGTCCCTCGAGCAGAATCCAGGTACACTCCAGGTGGTACCAGCCGACAAGATCCAGCTTTAGGAGGAGGAGGATGAGGTGCTGGGGTTAGGGGGAGGGATACAAGTTGACCCCTGAAGCCCAAGTCCAGGTACACTCCAGGCATATTTGTAAGACTGGTTTAAGTACAAAGACTCTTAGTTGATTTGTTAACTACATTACTGCATTAGGTGGTCTTGAAATGTTGAAGAGAGAGAGAGATAGAGAGAGAGAGAGAGTAAGAACGGGAAGACAGTGAACAAGGGACGGAATTAGAGGGAGAGGGAGGAAAGTAAAAAAGAGAAGGAAATAGACAGATGGAGAGTGAGGGAAAGAGAAGGAGTAAGTAGATTCATTTCAGCTTCAAAAAATTAGTTACGCTATTATAGCAAGTTAAGCTGTTAAAGAAGTTAGTAAATTGAGTAATTGCCCGAGATGGTTAGTTCTTGCTAGTGCAAACCACCAGCCAAGGTCGCCCGAAAGATGGGACGTGAAGGGGTGTGAGGGGGAGGGGCGTGAAGGGTAAGGGGAATGAGGAGGAAGGGGGCGTGAGGGGGAAGGGAGTGAAGAGGAATGGGGCGTGAGGGGGAGGGGAGTGAAGAGGAAGGGGGCATGAGGGGGAGGGGAGTGAAGAGGAAGGGGGCATGAGGGAAGGGGAGGTGAGGGGGGAGGGGAGTGAAGAGGAAGGGGGCATGAGGGAAGGGGAGGTGAGGGGAGTGAGGCTGATAACAGTTCGATACAAAATTGTCTCTATATCATAAACATACGGTTAAATGATGAAGGAATGAGGAAAAATGGATAATAAATGACGAATACATAAAAGATTAATGAAAATAATGAAAGAATGTGGATAATATTGAGTGTTTTAGGTGAAAAGGGGAACTTTGTTTGTCATCGCTGAGAATAGATGTGTTGTGTTGTGTTGTGTTCCTTGTTGACACTTCCTGTACTTGAACAAAATTCCCAGCAGACAGTCATCTCCAGCAGGCAGTTATCTCCAGCAGGCAGTTATCTCCAGCAGGCAGTTATCCCCAGCAGGCAGTTATCTCCAGCAGGCAGTTATCCCCAGCAGTCAGTTATCCCCAGCAGTCAGTTATCTCCAGCAGTCAGTTATCCCCAGCAGGCAGTTATCCCCAGCAGACAGTTATCCCCAGCAGGCAGTTATCCCCAGCAGGCAGTTATCCCCAGCAGACAGTTATCCCCAGCAGGCAGTTATCCCCAGCAGACAGTTATCCCCAGCAGGCAGTTATCTCCAGCAGTCAGTTATCCCCAGCAGGCAGTTATCTTCACTGGACCAGATCCCTCTACCCAAACAATAAGCAAGACACAATAATCTCAACAGCTGAAGCACCTCGAACTCTCCATACTCTGACAGGTTAGGTTAGGTTAGGTTAGGTTAGGTTAGGTGAGGTGAGGTGAGGTTAGGTGAGATGAATGCAGATTAGGTGAGGTTAGGCTATATTTTGTTAATTGAGTATGTTAGGTTAGGTCTTATTAGGTGAGGTTAGGTGAAGTTAATTTAGGTTAGGTTAGGTGAAGTTAGGTGAAGTTAATTTAGGTTAGGTTAGGTTAGGTCTTATTGGGTGAAGTTAGGTTAGGGTAAGTTAGGTGAAGTTAATTTAGGTTAGGTTAGGTGTTATTAGGTGAAGTTATGTTCGAGGAAGTTAGGTTAAGTTATGCTAGAACAGGTTAAGATAGATGAGGTAAGGTGAGTGATAGTCCCTTAATCCAGGTAACTGCCGGATCACTACTTTTACTGTTAAACACATAACTTGAGACACACTATTGTTCTAACTTCTTCCCAACAAGTGAGATGAAGACCAAGTTGTTCTTTATGTAATTTTCATAACCAGACATCCGGTACGACCCTTCTTTTTTCAACAACTAATTACGTCTTTGTTCCTGGACCATTTTGTTTAGGTGATGACGTCATTCGTATACGATGAAAGGTCACCCACAAGTTTGATAAAGGTGTAATACAGTGGAGTAGAATAAGATGCAGTCACCGGGAGGTTAGGCAGTGATTCAGTGCAGCAAAATGCATTATAATACAATAAGAAAGTTAGCTAGATATTAGACAGTGATGATGTACAGTGAGATACAATACAATACAGCAGAATACAATATAATACAACAGGATACAATACAATATATAAAACCAGTTGGGACTGTCTGTCTAGGTTGGCTTCTCTGATGTTTTGCAGTTGTTGTTATTATTATGTTAGGTTATTATTATTATTATTACAGTATTATTATCATCATATTATTAAAACCACTTGGTAATGACAGAAATTTCCTATTAAACATTAATACAAAATACATTACTTTCCAAACACTATATATCCACTTAAGTTTGTCGTTACCACATGAGTTTTCGAAGCAAAATTTACACCAACAGTACAATGGCAAGGTCTTGACGCTGGTAGGTACATCGGCCTGGCCCTAGACGTCTTGCACACCTTGTATGAATGAGACGCTGGGGGTACTGGGTGAGGGAGTGAGTCATGGAGGGGGGTGTTGTGAGGGAGTGAGTGATGGAGGGAGAATGAATAAGGGAGTAAGTGATGGAGGGAAGATGGGTGAGGGAGGGAGTGTATGATGGAGAGTGAGGGAGTGATGGAGGGAGGGTGGGTGAGGAATGGGGGTGACTGATGGAGGGTTGGTGAGTGAGGGAGTGAGTGATGGAGGGAGGGAGGGAGGGTGATGGAGCAAGTGATAGAGAGAGGGGGGGGAGGAATGGGATGTGTTATAGGAGAGGAAAAGGACATTGAGATGATAAGGATGGAAAATTGAGATGTGTTTGGGGGGGGGGGGGGGTAGACGCAGGGCTGTGGACCGGCATGCAGGACCATAATTCCCGTCTGCTGATGTGTCAAGCCCCGCCCACTCCCGCCCTCCCAAGGTCCCTCCTAATTGTCCTGGCCCCGGGGGAGGGAGGGGAGAAGGGAGGAACAGTCTGGGAACGTGGGCAGGTTTGATGGAGGAACACAGCAAGAGGTTCTCCTGGGTCCCTTTTGGAAATATATATATATATTTTTTATTTACCGAAAGTGGGATTCATGTTACATACACACACAAAAAAAAAACTATGACACAAGAATATGAGTTATTAAGGAGGTCACCTAGGTTTGTGAGTTTTGAGGTGACTAAAGAGGCCGATACGGGACCTATAGGGTCGTCCACTGAAGTTGAACATGTGGAGGGCTACATCTAGTGCAGGAGGGGCAGCAGCAGCAGCACTTTCCGGCTTTGACGCTTGTCTGCCTCGGTATGCAGTCGGGCTAAATCGAAAGTATTGACACTTTCTCGTGTGGTGCTCCTCCAAGCGTTATGGTGTGGAGTAATTGACTCCCAGGTGAGGGGTCGATTTGTCATTTTTCAGGTTTGTCTTAAGACTATCCTTTTACCTTTACAGTTGCCCTCTAGTTTACGTTTACTATTCGTTAGGTGACAGTAAAGTAGCTGCTTTGGCAGTCTACTGTCGTCCGTGCGGGTAACAGGGCCAGTCCAACATAGTTGTTCATGGATAATGGTAACCTCGTTACTCCTACACTTGGTGTCAGCGAGAATACTGGCATTTGTTCTCTTGTCTTCCCAGCGAACGCATAGGATGGAACATAGACTACGTTGGTGAAAGTTATCAAGTGCTTTGAGGTGCCTCCTGTATGTGACCCATGTCTCGGTGCCATATAGCAGGGTGGGGAGGACTACTGCTTCATATACATCCAACTTTGTAGATAATTTCATTTCCCTACAGCTGAAGACACGGCTTGATATGAACATCTGATCAGATGTTAAATCTCTTCGTCGATGTCCGCAATGGTGGACAGGCGGGAGCCGAGATACTGAAAGTGGGTAACATTAGAGAGGGTAGTACCGCCTAGCTGGATGGATGATGGAGGTGTGATTGAACCAGAGGCAGGCTGAAAAAGAATCTGAGTCTTACATACATTTACCTCAAGGCCGAAATGTGCATACTATTTGCTTAGGAGTTCAGGATTTCCTGTATGTCGCTTTCAGTGTGAGCGACAAGGGTGAGGTCGTCTGCATACTGAAGTTAAGTAACGGAGGCTGCCGACACCTTTGTTCCTGCCTAGAGTCGCCATATGTTGAAAATACCCTTAATCTGGTAGTGGATGTTCACCCCGCCAGCTAAATTGGCACTGGCACGAGTAAGGAAGGCAGCCAAGAAAATGGAAAAGAGAGTTGGTGTCAGTACACATCCTTGTTTTACCCCCTGTGTATGAGGAAGAACTCAGACTGGGTGCCATTGTGCAGGACACTGTGCCGTTCATGCCATCATGGAGTTGCCTCACATTGGTGATGAATTTTGATGGGCAGCCGAAACGGCTGACGCTCGTATTATTGAACAACATCTTCCCTTGAAGAGGGTCGTCGTGATTCAACCCGAGTTTTAAACTAAATGAGTCCTGAGGGACACCGCAGTACTGTACTTAACGGGGTGGTGTGGTGGTAAAATTAACTAATTCCAATATTATAAATTAATGTTGTTTAATAATACGGGCATGAGTGTCCGCCAGAGGGCTTCCCTGTTGACCAAGTCGAATTCAATTGAATTGAAACAGTTTATTTAGCCAGAAAAACACAGGTACAGAGTGGATAATAATAAAATATTAACATGGCTGAGCCAGTTGAGAACCTGAGCTCTTTTAGGCACTTGACATATACTATACAGTACATTTATCTCAAGGAAGTATTATGTAACATTTAGTATCATCTGGAATAGTACAATAGCATGGTGGTAATAAGAACATCTCATAATGTTACCACGGTTATCACTTCAATATTTATTAATTTTATTTATTTATTATTTTTTATTTAATTTTATTTTTTTTAGTTTATTTATTTATTTGATTTTTATGTATACATAAATTAAAGTGGAATTGAAAAACATTAGTATAATGGGGGAGCAGTACAACATGGGTTGTACAGTAATAAGGTTGAACAAGAGAACAGAGCTGTCAGGATTATGTCTAGTTGGCAATTATGTTTATTGCAATGGTAATTACTTATCTATTTACATGATAATTTCCGATAAAACGGTTTTGATGGTACAATAAAAGCAGGCACATGAGGGGTGGTCTTAGTAGCTCTGGGTGCCTTGAGTTGTATCTCTGATTATTCCGGAACTGGAAATAATTGTTGTCAAGCAAGTGATTGATAGATTTGTAAACAAAGAGGGCACAGCAGTAGGTGTTAATATCTTCGAATTTTAAACTTTTCAATGTAGCAAATTTCTCGTTTGTGTGATCTGTTTTTTTCAAGTAGGTCATTGTCCGTACAACTCTCTTTTGTGCAGTAACCAGAGAATGTGTTTTTGAAGAGCCAGAGGCCCCCCATAGTGTGTGACAGTGTATCAGGTGTTGGTAGACAAGATCATGATAGATTTCTTTCATTGCTGTGAGAGTGAGTGAGTGTCGAGTGTGATACATGATACCGCACTGTTTATTGACTTTACTGTGAATGGCTTGTATGTGGTTTCTCCAGTTAAGTTTCTCATCAACAATAACTCCGAGGAATTTCGTATTTTGTTCGCATTTGAGGACTGTATTACCAAGGTACAGGGGATCCAAGTCTGGGGGGTAAGTTTTTCCTGTGAAAGATTGTGTAGCGGGTCTTCTCAAGGTTTAAGGTCAGTTTATTACGTATTACCAGGTCCCGACTTTAGTTAATTCAGTGTTCATAGTTTTCATCAAGGAATGGAGGTCTGAGTTGCTGGCATAGAGATTACTGTCGTCTGCAAATAAGTTGTATTTTATGAGTGTGCTGGCGTGTACTATGTCGTTTTTGTACAACAAAAACAGTACTGGACCGAGAATGGAGCCTTGGGGGACTCCATACAAGATTGTCGAGGAGTCAGATTGGTGGTTATTATAGCAGACATACTGCATCCTGTTGGACAGATATGAGGTAAGCCAATTCTGGGACAGGCTCCTAACGCCGTAATGTTCAAACTTTGAAAGGGGGATGGTATGGTCGACAGTATCGAAGGCTTTAGAGAGGTCCAAGAATATACCGACTGTGAACTGACTGTCATCAAAGGAATTTAAGATGTCATAAGTAAAGGATAGCAGAGCACTCTCAGTCGGCCTTCTAGCTCTAAATCAAAACTGGGAGTCTGTAAAGATGTTATTGGCATTGCAGAAGTAATTTAGTCTAATACGTGCTAGCTTCTCCAGTATCTTACTCAAGGCTGGGAGGACTGATATGGTGCGGTAATTCTTGAAGAGGCCTTTGTCCCCAGATTTTTTATATGCCGGGTGGACTTTAGCAATTTTCCGTTTATCAGGAAAGTCACCACTAGTGAAGGAGGAGCTACATATGTGTAGGAGAACAGGTAGTAATAAGTAGGCTACTTTCTTAATGATGCTCATTGGTATATTGTCTTCGCCTGCTGCTGCTGCAGCATCTTGGACATTTTTATGATGGCCAGTAATTCATCTGCTGTGACAGGCATTAGTTAGGTCGATGAAGGCCATGTACAGGTCACGACACTGGTCTCTTTACTTATTCTGTATCTGGCGGGCAACAAAGATCATGTCAGTGGTGCCACGTGATGGTCTAAAGCCACATTGAGATTCTGGGAGGAAGTTTTCCGCTTCAAGGAGGAGTCTGTTAAGGAGGACTCGGGCAATAAGCTTACCAGCTACGGACAGCAGCGAGATCCCGTGGTAGTTGCCACAGTCTGACCGGTCTTCCTTGTTCTTATAGATATTGACGATGGAGGCATCTTTAAGAGCTTGGGGGATTTCCTCCTTTTCCCATATATTTTACAGGAGAGAGTGGAGACGGCTGGGAAGCAGAGGTCCTTCTTCTTTATACACCTCGGCTGCGAATCCATCAGTGTGAACAACACAACAATTCACAGGAAGCTTCCTGTGAATTGTTGTGTTTTTCACACTGAGGCTCGACTCAATTAATTTAATACCCTCTGTATGGTTTTTTTTTATATTAATTTTGTACGTAGGTCTCCCGTCATTTTTATTCGGTTTAAAGTATAATGCTCTTTTAAAAACTTTTTCGGAAGGTATTGACCTGACCTGATGTTTTGTAGGTCACTTTTTGTATATAAGCCTTTCTCAGTCCCTGTAACTTCTGTTGCCTCTAAAGATGTCTTGAATAAAGACGAATGCTAAGGTGCTCCAGTGCTTCCCTTTTCCTGTGTGGTTTTATATATATATATATATATATATTATATATATATATATATATATATATATATATATATATATATATATATATATATATATATATATATCGGTATATAGTGTAATGATATGGGAAAGGGTGGTGATATCTGACTGCAGGTCGGTCAACTCAGGGAGTGGTATAAGTGTTGTTCATCATTGAGGCCACTAACTAGTACGGGTGTGAGTTACTAATGATCGTTGTTTGTGTTGCAGGTGTGACTGGTGTGGGTGGAGTGAGCCACACGCTGGGGCCGTTGGACGGGTCCCTCTACGCTACTGTGACCAAGAAGCGTCAGCCGCCGACTGCGTCGCCACACTCACCTGTGTCGCCGCATGCACCCTTGGCTCACACGCCCTCGCCGCACGGTCTTGTTAACGGCCGCTACGCCGCCTCTATAGACTCGGGTATTGCCTCCAGCAACTCGGCGGGCGCAGCGCCCGTCTCTCCACCGACTTCAGATACTTCCCAGACGTCAGGAGAATCCCGCGGCACGGCGGCGGCAGTGGCAACGGGGAGGGTGGGTGCCGGGGGGGCACCACCCCTTGTAGATGCTCGCCAGCTGGATGAGCTGCTCCAGGGTATGCTCCTCGACATCCAGAGCATCCCCGACCTCCGCCCCAGCCAGACCCCCGCCCCGGACATAGACTCCATCAGGTGTCCGGACTTTAGCATGGCACCCAAGACGGAGACGCGGCCCAGCGTGGCGTCACGGACTTCTGGGGATATGCACCAGTACGGCCCACAGCCGCCACACTCCCCCGTGAACGGTTACAGCGGCTCCACCACCCACGACTCCCTTCTAGACACTTCCCTCAGCACCACCGCTGATGACCTCCCCTACCACGCCCGCACCGACAGTAAACCTTTCAGCTATGGCGCTGTGACGTCATCTCCACTCCTGGGGAGACGCCGCACAGCTTCTGAAGGTGGAGATGGAGCTCCCGCGCCACCTTCACCCTCGATACATCGCCGTAACTCCCGCGAGACCTTGGGTCAGGCTCGTGCAGGCTTGGAGTCTCCGCGGCTGGTACGGCGTATGTCAGGCAGCGTTGGGGGCAGCCCGGGTGAAGGCACAACTGGCACCAGACGTTCTCCGTCACCGTCGCCGTCACCAGAACCCGGGAGTCGTGGTGGGACGTTACAGCGGCAACGGTCACAAACATTAACCACCCGCCTCATCTCCGGGGTGGACGGCACACTCACCCGTTCAGAGCACACCAGGTCTGCATCCAGGCTCGACGACTCCTTCGACTTCCCCATTGACCAACACAGGTGAGTCTCAGCTGATTTTTAATTAGACTCCAACTCCGACTGTCCCATATAGTTATCTGATCCCGACCTTGATTTGGGTGACAACAAAACGTAATGGCACGATCTGACCTAAATGATTTTAACGGGTACCTGAAGGCTTGTTCAGGTGTAAACTTCCTGATGGGTCATAATTTACTTCCCGGGTGAGTTACTGTTGTGAATTGTGACCAGCCAGGTGAATTAAACTGATCTCCAGGAGAGAGTTAAACTGTCATATCATTTGAGGTTAGTCGTTAAGGTGTTACTAGCTACATGATACGAAGGACTCAGTTTAAACAACTCGACCTAAAGGTGACCTTTAAACTGGGAGCTGTTTAGATTACCTCCTTCTCCCATCTTTCCCAAGTTAAACTATTATAACAGGTTTAATAGTGAAGCTGTTAGTGACTTAAATTACGAACTTGCTAACCTTTAATGTGTAAATATTCGTTTATCTTGCCCGAGAACCTTAGACAGTCACTATGGACCGGTCGTGACAGTCTCTAGGATGACTTCATTTCATTGGTCACACCATAATATACCTTGCCAGATTAAACTAACTTACTTACCTGGCCCAAACTATAACCTTCCTGACCTCCCCAAACTCTCCTAAAAGACCGGGTCAAACAGTAACCCACCTGATATTGGTCTCCCCAGATAGGCCACGTCGAAAGGGTGTAGTTGATGTGTGATAAACTGCTCGTCTGGTAGATTGAAACGTAACCTTTCCCATGCACACTAAGCTGGCGTCACGGTGTTGGTTATCACTCGGCACGACAGTACACTTCTGGAGGTGTTACTCCCGGTGTGTCTCCACTCTGGCGCGGCGCCTCGGGGTGTACAGCGAGAAGGGTGTTTATTTTGGCCTGGTCACGCAGCTACAATGAAGCTACAGTAATTGTAGGTATTTTACTGTATTTCCCGGTCATCAAACATGTTGTATTTAGGTCACTGTAACAAGCTGGCATTTAGAGAGTAAATTTAGAAAGGTAACAAAGTAGTTACTCGAAGACAAAAAAGACGATTGCCAGCGGGATCGGGCGAGGCCGGGTAGCAAGACTATAGGGAGGAAATCAATCCTCGCTACTCGTGCACTCATTTTACCGAGTCATTAGTAATTACCAGATCACTGCCATCTATAATCATCTCATGGGTTCAAGTCTTAGAGTACAAACGTACCAAGGCTACCATCTTTTTTTTGTGTTAGAGCTGGTCGTGTGTGAGTCACGGCTGGTTTGCCTTATATGCAACACTAGGTTATTAACCATGCGTGAGTGTCAAGGTTGTTGGGCCGACATGCAAGAGGTTCTCGTGTGTCGGGTTGGTGAGATTATCGAGTGCTGTTCCTCTAGGCATTTGTCGTGACCCATCAGTCTGAATTGGTGTTTCTTGAGGATCTGTTCCCTTTTTTCTTCGTAATTAAGAGACATATTTGGCTTGGTATTCCTCAAAGAACCTGTCTGTTTCGCGTGTTAAGGCACTTTGATCCCGCCTGTTTCTTCTGGTGATCCTCTGGGTACTTTTTGATGTCACCCTGTACTTTGTCTTGTGTTCCTTAAGTTACTTGTGTAGTCTAACCTTGTAACAATAAGGACCATTTCTTTGCGGTTTTTTATGGCATAATATGTGTAAAATGAGATGGAGCACTATTAACCTCAGTGAGAGGATGAAGGGCAGGGATAATATTAAAGGCTGAGAAAAAGATACATCGATTAAACCTTCAGGTAGGTAATGTACAGAGTTTGGCTGTATTATTATTTATTGTTGTAGCCACAATAGGCGTTAGCACTAAATATATGTGGCTGCTTTTTGTTGTTTGCGACTTCTGTTTATTGTGTCTGCCGGCCCACCCTCCCTCCTTGCTATCTCTCATTATTGTGTCTGCCGGCCCACCCTCCCTCCTTGCTATCTCTCATTATTGTGTCTGCCGGCCCACCCTCCCTCCTTGCTATCTCTCATTATTGTGTCTGCCGGCCCACCCCCCCTCCTTGCTATCTCTCATTATTGTGTCTGCCGGCCCACCCTCCCTCCTTGCTATCTCTCATTATTGTGTCTGCCGGCCCACCCTCCCTCCTTGCTATCTCTCATTATTGTGTCTGCCGGCCCACCCCCCCTCCTTACTATCTCTCATTGTTGTGTCTGCCGGCCCACCCTCCCTCCTTGCTATCTCTCATTATTGTGTCTGCCGGCCCACCCTCCCTCCTTGCTATCTCTCATTATTGTGTCTGCCGGCCCACCCTCCCTCCTTGCTATCTCTCATTATTGTGTCTGCCGGCCCACCCTCCCTCCTTGCTATCTCTCATTATTGTGTCTGCCGGCCCACCCTCCCTCCTTGCTATCTCTCATTATTGTGTCTGCCGGCCCACCCTCCCTCCTTGCTATCTCTCATTATTGTGTCTGCCGGCCCACCCTCCCTCCTTGCTATCTCTCATTATTGTGTCTGCCGGCCCACCCCCCCTCCTTACTATCTCTCATTATTGTGTCTGCCGGCCCACCCTCCCTCCTTGCTATCTCTCATTATTGTGTCTGCCGGCCCACCCTCCCTCCTTGCTATCTCTCATTATTGTGTCTGCCGGCCCACCCTCCCTCCTTGCTATCTCTCATTATTGTGTCTGCCGGCCCACCCTACCTCCTTGCTATCTCTCATTATTGCGCAGCCTAACGCTTTTCTAAATCGACTTGCAATGTGAAAGTTGTAACACGTTTTTGTAGCTTGGATACAGTTCCTCATTACAGTAATTGTGTGGCGGAGGTCGCCACTGCCGGGGAGGGGACAGCTGACTGGTTGACCTCGTGTCTTGTGGCACTTTATGGATGCCTATAAAATTGCTGGTTCAGTGTGTCAATGGTGGTGGCTGGTGACCTGCCTCAAGGTTGGGGTGTGACCTGCATAAGCTTGTTGTTTTAGCCCACTTAAGTCGAGGATTCACTGAGTTGTAGACATATTTTCAACCTTCTGGAACTTCCGGGTGGATTGTGTTGAAACTACACAATTGTTCCTTGGGTGACTCTCTTTCCGATGTGTGTCCTTTACACAACATATCCAAAACTACCAGTCAGAGGCAACTGATGTGTGGCGGCAGTGTTCCCTGAGTCACCGTCTTTACCGTCTTTTACAGGGCAACCCTTCGAGGTTCATGGTCCTCTTGCTGATTTATATTGTATTGCATTTGTTAATTATTCGCATCTAGTAAGTATTGGAGAAAGTGGCGTTTCGACCCCACAATAAAAATACATTTTTTTTCAAATTTCTGATTTGGGTTAGATTACCAAAGCTGCTAAGGAACATACTGGTTCAGTTTCTGGGGTAAACCAATTAAAATGTTTATATTGAGCCTCGCTAAATGTATTTTAAATGACTTAATTGTGTTAAATTTGTTAAATATTGTTTCACATACAAAATCGAACATTAATATTGTCAGTCATTAAATATTGAAGTGTTTACACAACATGTTGAGGGAAGACGACTGAAGTGATTGAGAGGCTCTTGTTTAGGTTTGCCAAGTATGAAGGAATTAAACTTTTGCTGTATCTTATATTCTTAAGTAATCTCCATGTAAAATATTGTTGTCACAAATGTCGTCTTTTCTACACGAGAGGGCGAGCGAAGGTCCCCCCTCCACCACCCTGCGCCCTCCAGTACCAATACTAAACTCTGTCGTTACCTGATAGCTCCATGTGTATATTCTTGCCAGTACAGTATAGTGTCACATTGATAATAATATTGATTGTGAATATAACAAGACTCTGCTTTCTGCCAGTGGTTGTAACTTCTCTCACAGATTTGAATATATATATATATATATATATATATATATATATATATATATATATATATATATATATATATATATATATTTTCACAAAGCAATAGAAACGTCCAGTACAGTACAGTGTTCATGGTATTAGCTAGTGATCATCATAAACGTGTATGGAATTGTAAATGCAACGAAGTGAACAGCTGTACAGGAGTGCTGATGGTGACGGTTGGAGCCCTGGATGACATACTGTACAGTAGTAGACCATCATAGAGTCATGTAGTATGTGACAGTGACCCTTAATAACAATTAACAACAGAATTATACCCTGAATCATGTACACTCTCCCCCCTAAATATCAGCCCCCTTTTCTCATCGATACAATGTGTCACAGTGGACGAATATTTCCGATCACTAATTGTGATTCTTGCATTATGTTGGTAGGCCTGCCTTCCTAGTATCTGAGGTTGCCAATTATTATTTCTGGAATTTATTGTAAGTAGGGTGAATCAACGTGCTCCATCTTCAGTAGAATAATATAATGATATTAGTGTAGCGAAAATATATCAACGGCAATCAAATGGTGGGTGTTCTGCTGTAAATCCACGACCAACACTAGTACCCGAGACTCATCGGAAAACACAACTTGCACCGACAGAGATCGTCTCGTAGTGTATATCAGACAATATTCCGTTGCCAGCACGAATCATGAGATGATACGTTATATTTATAATTGTAATCTCATCAATTGCGATATAAATAATGTCGAAATGCAGCAAATCATAATATCATTGTAATTGGATCTGGCATCATAATACACCTGCAATCACTATATTTACAAATGAATAATATTGGATCATAGTGTTTCATATTTCGTTCGAAGCGATTCCATTGTAACCTCGGTTCATGAAAACATAGTAACGTCATATTCCTATTTGGTAACCCATCCCCTGAGGCTGAAATAGTACTGTACCTAAGGTGCATAAATCAGCGGGTTTACTCATGATGTTATTGGTTTTGCATATGGTATCACAATTCATCCTTTTTCATTACATTATGTAGAGAATAGGTGGTACACTGAAGATATCTTGGTGATTATCAGGTGCAAGAAGAAAGAACGAAAGGTGCAACTCACAATCAGAAATACCAACTGAACTGAGACTGCTGTGCTCGTGTTATTGTGTTTAATTCCAAATACATCAGGCTCAGGGGGGGCCGATGCTTTGTTGGGAGAGTGTGCACTGATATCTTATGAATTAACTATAAGCTTCTGTTCTCTGAATTTGAAGAAGCTTACTATGATAGTATTGTGCTTGAAGGTGACGATAACTTACCATGGTACTGGTAGTGTCGTGCTTGAAGGTGACGGTGGGTCCATAATCTTGACTGTCTGTACATTTTGTACTATGCCTTCGGTGCGTGTTTTTGTTATAATGCTCTTACTGAGCTTCAACAACTAAGGTCTTTCAGTACTTCACAAGGTTAGTAATTCCACTATTCCAACAACATTTAGAAAAATTATGATATAAAACTCTGAAGTCGGTGCGTGGGAGGCAGCGGTGTCCTGCTTATCATCTTATAAATATTTCGCGCTACAAAAACATTAATATTATTATAGTATACGAAACCTAGAACCTTGTGTATATCATCAGGGGGTTGGTGATTCCCCCCCAGGAAGACTTCTGCATGTTCACTGTTGATGCTCTCCGGATAACCTTTTAGCAAGCTGAGTGTGCGACTTTATAGGCAGGGAGTGACCTGCTGCCAGACTGAGGGTTGCGATCTCTATCCAGATTTGCCTCACGCAGGCGCGGGACTAGTTTATTAGCACCGCCTTCCATCTTATGCATGACGGAGCGCCAAAGTATTGCAGGCACCCGACATGGAAGCAATGCAGAGGACATGCTTGCCTGTTGAGACTTATATCTGCAGGCTGGAGCACGAGTGGCGTGACCTACCTCGGGGTAGGTCGGTGCCTCATTATTATTGGCGGGGTCAGTCAGGACGCCTTCGCCCACCCCTCAGGGTGGTGGTGACGCCTCACCGCCTCCACCCTGCCTTCATATCTACCTCCACCCTTTACCCATCTCCACCACCACCCTACCTACAACGGCACGCCACCCTGTCTTCACTCCACCCTACTTATCTCCCTCTCTCTGCTTTGTTGCCAAGAGCAGTTCCTGGTATCTTTTACACGCCAGTTCCAAGTAGAAAGATCTTCCTCTACCCCATGAGCTGACATCTCCGTCCACACTCGGGTTAAGGAGTACATCTGCGGAAGTAAGCATAGAATACTTTTGGCGTCTACCATCATACAGGTGTTCCTGGCCTGGCATGTCGGGTAAATAAATGCTCGGCCTGAGATATGCTTTTTTGTTGGCTGAGGGCGAGGAGCAGCCTATATAATCTTCTGCTAATACATATACATTCTTTTCATCCGTTCTATTCCACGTCTCAAGCCATATAAATCTCACACTTGTTTCATCATCTTGCAACCAGATAATGAATGTAGAAAAACTTGATTTGAAAGGCTTACGACTCCATCCACAGTCCCCTTTGTCTAGTCATCCCGTTTGTGACCGCCTACGAGCTGCCCGGGCTAGATTTATTATTTTTTTTTTTTTAGATCGCCCAGGAGGGGGCTAGTTTATTGGGCACCCCCTAACATCCTGTGCAAGGTGAAGCGCAGAAGCGTTTACAGTGCCCATCTGGGATGCATGCGGAGTTCATTCTTGCCATTATGGCTCTTGCATTAAGGGCGTAAAAGCCTGAAGGGTCATGGGTTTTGTCAGCAAGTTACATAAAGTGACAGAATAATGAGTGTGTGGGGGGAAATTTCCCGGTACAATTTATCTGTTTATGACAAAGTGTGGCAGGTCCCTAATAATGTCAAGTGCCAGGCCATAGCCATAGGCATTGACAATATTGAGGGACATACCTTTTAGTGTGATTGTGATGGCGTGTACGTCGGTAGTGTCGGCTTCAAGGGGGACCCGGGCTAGAGGCGAAGCGTCAGTGCATCTGTCATCGTCTCGTTGTCAGTAAGTTATCACCGTCGCTCACCACCTCGTCAGCGTGTGTAAAGTGACTCTTGGAGGGGTTACTTGAGGCGGGATCGGGCAGGATTGAGCGGGTATCTTTGTGTAATCATAACCTCGACCCGGCCACCACACCACCGTCAGTCTGCAGCCGCCGCCACCTGTTGACTCCTGGCGGGGTGCAAGGGCGATGGAAGCCGCTGGAGTGGTGTTGGTGATGGTAGTGATGGGGGTCGCTGTAGTGGTGATGGTGGTCGCTAAAGTGGTGATGGTTGTGATGGTGGTCGCTGTAGTGGTGATGGCTGTGCTGGTGGTCGCTGTAGTGGTGATGGCTGTGCTGGTGGTCGCTGTAGTGGTGATGGCTGTGATGGTGGTCGCTGTAGTGGTGATGGTAGTGATGGTGGTCGCTATAGTGGTGATGGTTGTGATGGTGGTCGCTGTAGTGGTGATGGCTGTGCTGGTGGTCGCTGTAGTGGTGATGGTAGTGATGGTGATCGCTGTAGTGGTGATGGCTGTGCTGGTGGTCGCTGTAGTGGTGATGGCTGTGATGGTGGTCGCTGTAGTGGTGATGTGGCTGTGATGGGAAGGATGCTGTAGTGGTGATGGAGGTCGCTGTAGTCCTCCACACGCGCATCATCTGTGGACGACCCTGCCAATCCCGTATCGGCCTCTCTAGTCATATCAGAGCTCACCAACGAAGGGGACATCCTTAATAATCCATATCAGTGTATCATAGCTAGATGATCGTTATACTCGATTCCGAGGTTGAATCCTTTCATCGATGCCCGCGGTGGTGGACAGGTGGGAGCCGAGATACTGAAAGTGGGTAACATTACACAGGGTAGTACCGTCAAACTGGGTGGATGGTGGAGATGTGGCTGAACCAGGGGCAGGCTGAAAGAGAATCTGAGTCTTACATACATTCACCTCAAGGCCAAAGCGTGCATATGCATCTGCGTAAGTGTTCAGGATCTCCTGTAGGTCGGGTGCAATGTGAGCGACGAGTATGAGGTCGTCTACATACAGAAGTTCAGTGATGGAAGATGCCGAAACATTTGTTCCTACCTGGAGTCGTCTTATGTTGGAAAGACCCTTCATCCGATACTGGATGTCCACCCCACGGGCTAAATTGGCACTCGCAGGAATAAAGAAGGCAGTCAAGAAAATGGAAGAGAGATTTGGTGCCAGACACATCCTTGTTTTACCCCCGTTTGGATGGGGGAACAACTCAAATTGGGTGCCATTGGGCAGGACACTGCCGTTCAGGCCACCGGGGAGTTGCCTCACAATGGCGATGAATTTTGTTGGGCAGCCAAAACGCCTCAGTGTCCGCCAGAGGGCTTTCATGTTGACCGAGTCGAAGGTCTTGGTAAGGTCGATGAAGGTCATGTACAGGTCACAACGCTGTTCTCTGCATTTTTTTCTGTATCTGACGGGCAGCAAAGATCATGTCAGTGGTGACACGTTATGGTCTGAAGCCACATTGAGATTCTGGGAGGAAGTTTTCCGCCTCAAGAAGAAGTCTGTTTAGGAGGACTCGGGCGATAATCTAGCCAGCTACGGACATCAGGGAGATCCCACGGTAGTTGCCACAGTCTGACCGGTCTCCTTTTTTCTTATAAATATTGACGATGGAAACGTCTTTAAGAGCTTGGGGGATTTCCTTCTTTCCCCATATATTCTCCAGGAAAAGTGGAGACGGCTGGTAAGCAGAGGTCCTCTTGCTTTCTACACCTCGGCTGGGATTACGTCAGGCCCTGAGGCTTTGTTATTTTTCATCTGTTTGTTGGCAGTAGCTACCTCATCCAGGGATGGAGGATAGCTGAGGTGGGTCAACTCTGGGTGTTAAGGGACCCACTGGGTAGTCAGTACATCCTCATTGGTGTTTTGGTTGGGCAGTGAATGGTAGTGCTCTTTCCAGCACTGGAGGATGCCTTCTTTGTCTTTAATTAGGGAGTTAACATCGGATGAACTGGGGGGGGGGGGGGCTGTGCCGTGAGTGATTGGCCTATAAAATATTTTGGTGGAATTTTAAAATTTGCACATCTTGTGTTGATCTGCAAGTTTGTCCATTTCACATGCTTTATTTTTCAACCATTCATTCTTTAGATTGTGCTTTTTTCTTGTGGAAGGTATCAGTTTGATCTGAGACTGGGAGTTGTTCTGCCAGCTAGTTAAAGCAGCACGTTTATCATCGACGAGTACATTGATTCCGGATCATTTTCATCAAACCAGACCTGGTGTGTTCTTTCGATCTGGCTGAGGTTCTCTCTGCAGGTTTTTGTCATGACAGTGTCGGGAATACCCAATTCAGCACTGGGATTTGGGTTGTTTGTTGTCGGGATGTTTATCAGCCCATGTTCATGCTGATCTCTGAAAGCATATGCTACTGCTGGGTCGTCCAGACGATTAGTGTTAAAACCTCTTCTGGAGGTTTGTTGCCTTAGCTGTTATGGGGCAACGTGAAGTGAGAGTTTGGCTCTATCGAGCTGTTGATCGGTGTCACTGTGTTGAGCCACGAATGGCTCAGGTGATGAGGCGATCTCTTTCTCTGACAGTGATGCAGTGCCACGAACCCTTGAACTTGTCGGCCTGCCTAAACAAGGTATTGGTAATAGTGAGGTTGTGTTCAGCACACTTGCTGAGGAAAAGTAGACCGTTGAGATTTCGCTTGCTAACTCCGTTTCTCCCTATGGTTTCCTGCCATATGTCAGCACTTGTTCCAACTCTGTCGAGGTCGGCATAAAAGGTCTCCTTGATGTCATCCTCTGCATCCACTGTGTGGGCGTATGCACTGATGAAGAAGGCATGACGTGAGTGATTCAGTGAGACTCGGAGCATCATGAGGCACTCGTTGATCCTAAAAGGCATTACAGTTAGCTTGCGTAGAATGGATTGGTGGATGCCAAAGCCAACTCCATAAATGTGGTTTCTCCCCTCTGAAACTCACTAATGGCTGCTATGTCGATGTTATACCTAGTCAGCTCTTTTTTCACAAGGGCTGTTCTTCTTTCAGGACGCTCATTTGTGCCAGTGTCCAGAAGGGTCTTGACATTCCCTGCAGCGACCATCAGAAACTGTATAGTTTGTTTTTGCTTTGATCTGTGAATATGATTGTGTTTTCGACTGCATAAGGATGACCTTACTGGGTGTGGTTGCCCAGTCAAGTTGGTTCTTTAGGCAGGCTATGTTTAGGGCACCATTTCTAGCCCCCTCCCCTTGTTGGGTGAGCAGAGTGGCTCTTCGAAAGGGCTGCTCAGTCGCACATACATGATTGGATTACACTGCTGCCTAGATCCCAGTGCATAAACGACCATCTTATCTATGCCACCCATGTGCATATATATATATATATATATATATATATATATATATATATATATATATATATATATATATATATATATATATATATATACATATATATATATATATATATATATACATATATATATATATATATATATATATATATATATATATATATATATTTCACACATAACTTGTTCATTGTGCTTATGGCGCCGTGAACCTCCAATTGGGGATTGCCCGTGCCACTTACGTGGTCGGAGTAGCATTTTACAGAATCCAGCTTCGAAACACGAGGTTCCATATATATTTAATTAGTCCATACAGCACACGGACGTCCCCAATTTGAGGTTCACGGCGCCATAAGCACGATGAACAGGCTTTGTGTGAAATATAATAAAGTCTAGTATTGCTTTTAGTGTCCTTGTAGCGCGGTTGGTAGCACTCCCTGGTCACATGAATCCTGGCTGGTGAGGTTGTTGATTATATGTTGAAGTCCGCGTGCTGTATGGGCTAATGAAATATATATGGAACCTCGTGTTTCGATGCTGGTTTCTGTAAAATGCTACTCCGACCACACAAGTGGCACGGGCATTATACATATATATATATATATATATATATATATATATATATATATATATATATATATATATATATATATATATATATATATATATTTATATAGTACTGCATAAGTATAAGTTAAGGATAATTGCATTTTAACAATTACACCGATCTCTGAGTCTGCTTGGACTTGCCACACTACTTTCCACTATAGTCACTCCAGTCCTCAGCACTTTAGTTACATACACTGCCCAGTATACCAAAAGAATAGATATAATGCTACCCTACTGTAGATGAGGTGAACAAAAGGAAACACAATTGTAGATCAGGTGAAACATCCGGGACAAGGACGACAGTGAGTCAATGCGGCTGGTCACTGTTCTCCGTTCGTTAGTAGGTCTTGCCCCGTCTGCCCTACCGTACTGGTTCACCTCAACACGACACGTTCGAACTGCCTCCCCCCCCCCCTCGCCACTCCTTCCTCCCAAAACACCAACACCTTAGTTAAACTTACGGTTAATTAAGATTAAACCCAAATATATGGAAGTAGACCAGGTATAAAACCCAAACACCCGCAGCTGACGCTCCCCCGGCTTGACACAACCACTCTCGCTGCTTACCTACCAGCCCCCTTTCCCACTGACTTAGTAGAAGAATTTGAAGTAGCAAAACGTCTGGACAAACTAAAGTTAAAACACTCTACCACCCCCATTGACTTACCAATGAAACTCTTCAAGGAGTTGTCCCCGGAGCTTGCTAAACCCCTATGCTCTATCATCAATGCTTCTCTTAGTCAAGCCAGATGTCCAGCTGACTGGAAGACCTCTTATGTATCACCAGTGACCAAGTCAACCAGCCCACAATCTTTAAATCAGCTACGACCTATTACAATCACCCCAATACCAAGCCTAATCTGTGAAAGTTTTGTGTTCGACTGGGCTTATGCTGATATTGCAGGAGTCGTAGACCCTCAGCAATTTGGCAATATGAAAACTTCCTCCACCTCTCACTGTCTTGTCAGCTTTCTCGATTACATATACCGCCATCTCGAGAAACGAAAAACGTCTGTAGCTGTCGCCTTCATTGATTTCACTAAAGCATTCGACCTAGTCGACCACAATTTAATCATCAACAAAGCTATTGACCTCGGGCTTCGGAGAAGGCTTATACCATGGCTTACAGACTTCCTCAGTGACCGACGCCAAGCTGTACGCTTCCAAGGGGCTGTCTCCACCTTTCAATCACTCACCTGTGGCGTCCCCCAAGGCACCAAGATGAGACCACTCTGCTTCCTTATGCTTATCAATGATGCCCTAAGAGAAACCCCTGCTCGCTGGAAATACAGTATGTCGACGACTCCACCATTGGGATTAGCGTCAACAATTCTGCCCGACTATACCGCCCTTCAGGATTTATTGAATAGTCTCCAAAACTGGGCCACCACCAACCACGTCACCATCAACCATACCAAGACCATGGTTATGCACATCAACCTCTCCTCCGACATTGTCCTACCCCCTACCATTACTTTAGGTCCCAACACACTCCAGGTTGTAGATTCCACTAAGCTCCTCGGCGTCACCATAGACAACAAACTAAATTGGAAACCACACGTCACTGAAGTTGTCAAATCCCCCAGTTTCCGTCCGCACCTCCTCCGCCGACTCAAGTCCCTCTGAGTTCCTGCACCCGAGCTCCTCAGTGTTTACTCAACATTCATACTTCCCAAGCTCACCTATGCCTCACCTACCTGGTCTTCCTCCCTAAATGCCACACAACGTAAACACCTAGAAAAAGTGCAAAAGAGGGCATTCAAAATTATTCTCTCCCCTTCCTACTCCACATATCAAAAAGCGCTCAACACACTGACCCTTTCGACTCTCACTGACCATCACCACGACCTCATCTGCAAATGTGGTAAGAAGCTTCTGCACCATCCTCGACACCGGCTCCTACTACCACCTGAGATCCCTAGCCCGAGAATTGCTGTTCGACACCAAAACCACATCGAGTCCATACGTGCACGAACTGATCGCTATAAGAACAGCCCAGTCCCAACCATTGTAAAAATTATCAATAACTTGTAATAAACCAGTGTATTCACTCCCAGTAAATACTACTTCTTGCACTGTCACTATGTTGAAATGCCCTGTAGTTTGAGCTTTTCCCCATCTAGTTATTATATATCTTATTTGTATCACTTATGTTACTTGTATATTATTTGTAAATCGAAACCCATTCCCCAATTATGTAACTGTATATTTTCAGCCTTCTGGCTGCTATGCTCTTTCAATAAACCGTTAATTATTGTTATTAATATTATTATTATTTACTTCAACCACGTACAGTATCTCAGTAGGGTAGGGTAAAACTGATGACTCAATCACCCAGTCCACGAAGCTAGCCAAGTCGGTCCAGCTGGCCCCAACGTCGATGCCTCACGACACCCTGTGGTCCCCTCCCCAAACTTCGCCTCGTAATGTGAACCTCTAATTCCTCCGATAGTGTACACAGGAGCCCGACTTCTTAGACCCTGCTGCTGTTGACAGACTGACGCATCTGGTGCGGAACTACTGACTACAGTTAACGACGTATGACTCTGAACCACAACCCACTGGACAAAGCAGAGCTGTGCTCTGTGGCGTGACAGCGAAATATGAGGATTAAATACCCTAACGCTAATTGGGGGTGTTCGATTAGGTTAGGTTAGCATCATGGCGGTTAATCACAGGGTCATATATACTGGGGCTAATCTTCAGGCGATCCGCCGACAAAGTAATAGCAAAAGTGATGAGTGAGGAGAGGCAGCGGTGATGGTGCCTGTAGTGACTGTTTAAATGTGGATTACCAAGTGCTCTTTGGTACAGTGTTGGCACAGGTGAAGAATTCCTGTGATCTTCAGCAGTGCTGTCCATGATAAGTAGGGCAACACCGTGCTACTTTATAAGTGGTAAAGGGGCGCTACACTCACACCTATCAACTCTTTGACTCGTATCCCATTATGAGTCATCTAGTATTGTTGTTGTTTTTTTTTATTACCAGTTTGGATTAGCAGATATGTATAATACTAATATAACGAACGGAGACTCAGTTCGTTAATGTTATAGTGAGTAAGAAGTGTTGAAGATGATGACATAGGTGGTGTTGATGGCTGGTGAGCGTGGCGAGGAGTGTGATGATGTCCGCGTCACTGGAGAGAAAGTAGAATGATGAAAGGAGGCTTGGAAATGTAAGATGGATGTATGGTGCGAAGTAGGCGGATGGGGGATGATGTTGTGGGGGTGGTTGGCCAGGGATGAGAGGGGCGAGGCACTAGGAAGTCATGATGAAAACATTGTGAAATAAACGGGGTTGATGACAGACGTGTGGGAATGAGTGTAAGTGTTGGTGATGAAGATGCCTGTAGTGGTGTGTGTGTGTGTGTGTGTGTGTGTGTGTGATACTATTATGGTAACGACTGTACATGTAGGTACTTGAGGGAGAAGAAGGTGTAGGCGTGCTGTAGTGATGCAGGGGGGAGATGAGAACCGAGAGCAGCAGCGTCTTGACAGCCTCAATAGCCTGAGTAATATTAAGCAAGTGGCGCGTACTGGGGCCAGGTGGTGATAATAACCCGTCCCGCTGGAGGAGGGGGGGGGATGTGCCGGCAGCTATTTACTTGCCCTAGCATCACTCACTTTACCCCTCAACACCCTTGGGCTTGGAGAACTTGCCTGATAAGTTTGCATAATAAAATGATGAACCTGTTTAGAACGACTTAAGCTTTTAATACACAAAGCATACTTAAAGAATTCTTGTACTTAACGACTTAAGCTTTTAATACACAAACCATACTTAAAGAACTCTTGTACTTAAAGGTCGCTTACTTAAAGCTCATGTATACTTCAAATAGCTGGTGTAATACTGAAAGTCCTCACGTACTTATATAAAAAACAAAATATTACCACAGCTCATAAAGTAACAGGGACACGATCGAAGCCCTTCAAGTATGGGATATTAATATATATTTTTTTTTACCTTAGCATTATATTTATCGTGAATTCCAAAGGATATTACGATAACAGTCCTCATCATTACTATACAACACTCACCTGTATGGCTTGTCTGGTTACCGGAATAGACATGAGTTAGTTAAGGCGTGAAAAGTTACTTAAAAAGAGAACTATTTTATGTTATTGTTTATGCTTCAGGAAATACAGTAGAGTTATTTAGTTACTATATTTTATACCTTTATGCCATAGTCAGCGATGATATGTTGAGAAGCAAAGTAGAAGTCTCTCTCTCTCTCTCTCTCTCTCTCTCTCTCTCTCTCTCTCTCTCTCTCTCTCTCTCTCTCTCTCTCTCTCTCTCTCTCTCTCTCTCTCTCTCAGTGTCAGTAGCAGTGCCAGACAGGGGTACCAAAGATAGGTCGAGTCACTATAAGGGATGAATCACCTGGACACGCGTCTCTGCCAAGCGCCTATCTTGAACCTTCTCCTCTTGTTGTTATTCTTGGACGTGTCGCTTAAGTAGCAGTTCGTTAATCACCTTTATCTGAGTTGAGGTTTAGATAGAAGGCGCGCGTGTGTATTTGGCCCTTGAGTGATGGGAAGGTAAATTCTAAAACAACATAAATTAGGAAATCAGAGATGTCGCTTGAGTTCTGAGGACTAATTAAAAAACAACACTGTAGCTGTACTTTATCCGTAATTTTAGTAATTATTCGAAATTCTACTTACGGAAGTTACTGTAACTAACTAGTTTATGCCTGAAACTTGTATTTGTCGTAATATTTCTGAAGATGTGATGCGGAAGTTACTGCACCTGTACTTTACGACTGTACCGGTACTAATAGTATTGTACTGATAACCACAGTTTTCTAAATGACAATCCCTGTGTTGGGGGCTATTCTCGGCCACAATTATCCAAAGTTCTTACGCTGCTCAGTTTTTTCACTGTCAGTTCGAGATGTGAGACGTTTTCAAATATTTTGTTTATCTTTCGTGGATGCGTGGAGGCGACCCCCGCTGACGGTAGTGGCGGGACTCCCTGACGCCTTCCCTAAAAATAGTACCCCCTGCCTCGTCCACTAACAGTCAATATGTCCACGTTTTCCGACCCCTTCCCCTTCCCCATCACCGACACCCCTCCCGCATCACCGACCCCCCCCCTTCCCCATCACCGACACCCCTCCCGCATCACCGACCCCCCCTTCCCCTTCCCCATCACCGACACCCCTCCCGCATCACCGACCCCCCCTTCCCCTTCCCCATCACCGACACCCCTCCCGCATCACCGACCCCCCCTTCCCCATCACCGACACCCCTCCCGCATCACCGACCCCCCCCCCCTTCGGCCCTCCCCCTCCCCCCCCTTCCCCTCACACACGTGTCAGGACCAAGGAGACGATACTGATTGCAAAACACTCCACTTGCACTTCACCTCCTCCCCCCTAATCCTCAGCCCTCAGCATCCTCCCCACCTCTCATTATCTTAAGTCACTTTTATTTCATCACGACGTCATGAGGGGACTTGATCATGACGTCATGAGGGGACTTGATCATTACGTCATGAGGGGACTTGATCATTACGTCATGAGGGGACTTGATCATTACGTCATGAGGGGACTTGATCATTACGTCATGAGGGGACTTGATCATTACGTCATGAGGGGACTTGATCATTACGTCATGAGGGGACTTGATCATTACGTCATGAGGGGACTTGATCATTACGTCATGAGGGGACTTGATCATTACGTCATGAGGGGACTTAAACGTGACGTCATGTATAATGTGAATTTCCCACTGTACATTTGTTCTAATGTTGAGTTACAGTGTATATAAAGACTTCACTTGTTTACAATAATGTTTATATATTACTAACAGTGATTGTATAGTCAACATATCTGTAAATAAGAGAACAGTATGATAGAGGATGCATTATAGGGATCACTCGAACTTTACCTAGGAAGTTAAGTTAACGTTAGGGTGATTAATCTTCAGGTGATCCTATTATAGTGAGTTAAGCCCTTATTAAATCAGCTATTTGAGATATAATAACACGAAAATACATCAGAAAATAAGTGAACATTGAAAGCTGAACGAATACAGTATTGTAAAAACGCAACTTATTCACTTGGCATTAGAACATCCTGGTGTAGTCCATGAGATGAAGCAGGTGTGAAGGCAAGTAAACAAACGCTGGGGGGGCAGACGAGTGAGAACAAGTAGCCTTAAGTCATGGTATATTTACATTATTACTCAAAAGTCTTCGCGCCAACACCTTGTGACGTCACAACTTACGTCACTTCCCGCGCGCGTCACCACCGTGGATCACCAACTGGACCAAACTTACCCACAGGGACCACTCTTACTCATCTCTCCCAGCTGATTCTAACCCCCCCCCCCCACCCCCCAAGCTTCTCATCTACATTGAATAACTTTATTTCACTGGATAATTAAGCACCCTAACACTATCTTCGATGGGGGTAGGTTATTGTAAATTAAGTTAGGTTAGCATTAGGGTGTTTGATCATCAGGTGAAGTAAGTTGAGGTGCCTAACCTGCATGAGATCCATATTAACTTTTGTGAACTAATTTCATTCCCTGTCGCCCTTACATCATTGGCATCTTCCTTTTGATATGCCTCAAGATTCGTACACACACACACACACACACACACACACACACACACACACATATACACATATACATATATATATATATATATATATATATATATATATATATATATATATATATATATATATATATATATATATACAGTATATATATATATATATTTTTTTTTTTTTTTTTTTTTCGGGATGCCCATCTTGGCATCATATTATTTATTGTTTCTTTAGTTAGGTGCGCTTTCACATCTTTATTAAGGAAAGAAAATGCGAATCTTTGAAAATCGATAATAATATTGTGTTGGGTCGAGGGTCACGCCTCTGTCATAACTATGGCGCCAAACTGGTCTACGGGAGTATTCTAAAGGGAGGTGTAGACTCTATAATTAACCTCATCCTGTTGAGGCATAAATGTGACCTCTAGGATTTCGTGAATACTATGTGTACATTTAAGGGAAACATGACATCAGCGGCCGGTATGGCACGGCAGACAGGATGAGGTTGCGAGGTTGGGAGGGGAGAGGGTATATAAAGCACGTCACGGGGCACGGTGTCCAGTAGCACTATTGTAGTGGTGGTGGTGTGTCGTAGTCTCTGTCGTCCCACACTCGTCTATCTCGAGTCTTCGATATCATGACTACGGTTGCTTGGTAAGACTGAACTTCCTTTTGTATGTTCTCCTGTATTATATTGTAAGGCTGGGTAGGTCTTCAAGTTGTTAAAGATAAGAAATGATATTGTTATGGTAAGATAGGTTAGGCCTACGGAACCTATGTGGGGCGCCCGAGTGTCATGACGAGGCATAGCATACGCCAAAAGAGGCCGTGCATGGGTTCCCTGCCAAGTTTCACCCTATCTGTCTTTTCTTTCTTTATCCTTCCATCTTTCCTCACCTGTTATTAAGTTAATCTGCAAGTAACTCGGATCACCTGAATATTCCCGGGCAAGCGGAAGTTGTTTGGACACTCTTCCTAGCCCCCTTGGTCCCTGTTCACCTAGCAGTAAAGTAGGTACCTGTTGTAAATCGAAAGGTTGCGAATTCGTATTCAGGGAAAGTTGTTGGAGCTTCTAAACTTGAACTGACACAATCCGGAGGAGTGGTGACCCGAGGATCACACACCCAACACAGACAAAACCAAATATGTGCGCTATGCGCTAACCAAATAAACGCAGTCGTGTAAAGCCACGGCACTATCTCTCCCACTACAATTCCCTTCCTAACCTCCTGCTCCTTCCTCTGTCATCTTCCCCGCTCTGCCTTTCGCTACCAACAACTTTTTTTGGAGATTCTAAACTTGAACTGACACCTGAATATTAGCAAACCCAATTTATTTCACACTAAGATTAAATACCTTAACGCTAACCTAAGTAGTTTTTAAGTGTTTAAGTATCGGGTGAAACAAGCTGCGCCGGGTTATTTTTCATGTCATGCAATAACACTGATTGTTGTTGCATAAGTTTAACAAGGAGAGGAACTAGAGGAACTTTTTAAGATTTTGGAATGGAATATGTGGTATCGATAAGAATTGTTAAATCCAGATTACGTGGGAGTGAATGGAGGGTAGGTACAGGTAGGAAGACAAGACAAAGTAAAATAGGATCGGCAAATTTTTACTTTTGGACCGAGGGGCTCCACCCCCCTGGACCCCCCCCCCCCCCGGCATATATAATTCGTTTGCGAGGGAAACGTCATAGAAGAAAAGTGTCTTAGAATTATCTAAACTACCCAGCTTACTCTCTTGAACGGTAACCATCATGCCACTAAAATAACCTAACCTAGCCTGATTTAGTGTTAGGGTGATTAATCTTCAGGTGAATTAAGCTGGAGTATCTGATCTCCATGTGATCCATAAAGCGTTTATTAACAAAGGTGACGTTCACTTGCATCCCTCACACACTAATAATACTATCAGTCAGGTAAGGAAAGACATTATAACGAAACCACATAATATAATTTTGCTGTCAGGTGAGCCACACACGTCTTCTCCTACTGTTGATGTATGTGTGTGTGTGTGTAATAACCATCTTCAAACTCTGACTTAAACTAAATACTGTATATAAATTTAATCGAGAAACAATATCAACGAGTCGTTCATGTGTACTTTACTTTGTCTATTTGGAAACATGGATTAATAGTTGTTCTTACTTCACCTCAACAGTGACGGTCTTTAAGCGCGTATCAATGTTGGTAATACTCTAGTCAAGCAACGCTAAAAAAATATGAGAGAGAACTCTTGGTGATAATAAACAGATATACCGTATCGAGTGAGTAATATATAGACAGAGATGTGTATTAATTATAGATACAAACATGAATGTGATTTTCGGTTAAGATAACACCGCTGGAGTTGGGGATCCGTCCTCAAGTGTGGTGATTGTGATAATGAAAAGTGGTAATTCGTATGATATTGTGATATTATTACTTCAAATAAAGAATTCAGAAACCGTTAACAGTACAGGACAGTGATAATAATAATAATAGATTATTATTTTTATTAATATTATTATTATAAAGGAACTCTTGTGCAGTGTATCAGTGTTGATGTAATATTCCGTGAATCATCTTACTAGGTCCGTCACCGTCCAGTGTTTAGTCACAAGTGTTTGCACAAGTATACTGTATACAGTAATGTACAGTACAGTACCGTACATTGGGTGTTTTAAGTATAAAAATAATGTATCGGGCGGATCCAGGAATCTCAAAATGGGGGGTCCAAGAAGTTGTGGGTGGGGTGACATGGCGAGCAAAGCGAGCCCACCCAGCTGGGAGGTTGGGTGTAAGCCCCTCAGAATGTTTTTTTTTTTAATCTGACCAATGCCATGGGCATTTTGAGGCCAATTTGAACCCATGTGCACTTGATATTAAGATATATTCTGAGGACAATAGTAATTACCTTTTACTATGCAAAACCGTGTAAGTATAATCCTGCATTAAAGAATAAGAATTGGAATTTTTTTATGAAAAGGGGGAGCTGGACTCCCAAGACCTCCTTGGGTCTGCCCCTGTAGGTAGAGTAGTAATTGCTTTGTGACTAAATCTTTAACATCACCCAGATATATGTAAACGTTGGAAGGTCATAAACGCAGTTAATGAACCGTATTGTTCTAAGTAAGGACGTCGTCAAAATAAAATGTAAATGGACAACCTATCCTCCCTCAGTTCCTGTTTATATTATTGTAAATCTTGTCGTGCAACGCCCTTGCTGTTATTCTTCTTCATAAAGTGTTTCAACTATTTCTGACTCATAATTGTTCTGTTAATATCACTCTAAAGAACCGTTTTGCAGAAGTGTGTGTTCGGTCCCGTAAATCTCCCCTTGCAAGTTGCAACTTTCAAAGACCAGAAATCAAAGTTCCCGTTTTCTTTAATGAGTACAGTATGCGTCAGCCTGCCGTGGATAACGAGGGAGAGGACTGCCCTAAATGGTGACGACTCTGAGTCACCTGCCCGTAAAGGACGAAGGTGGGGGGGGGGGGGGGTGATAGTGGCGTCCGGACGCTTGGGGCACCTTTGGAGAGGGCAGAAGAAAAGGATAGGATGCTGTGGTGTATAGTAAATGTGAGACGTGTAATAAAAGTAGGTAGGCAGTAGTGTGTAGGTATACAGCAAGGTGGAGTGAGGGAGAGAACAAAGGCAAGATGAGAGTTAAACAGGATAGTAGCGGGAGAGAAAAGAGGTGATGACCAAGAGAATGAATGAGTCATGGTGCCCCCTCTCCATCTACCTGGTGACTGGTGGCTGTTTGTTTGTTTATGTTCATCGAGAAGAGTTAGGTGGATGTTATCATAAAACAGTGCCACTATTTATGAGTTTCGGGGACACCATGTTGTATTTGGTATTACTACTTTTATTATTGAAATGCAATACACCTCGCTGGAAGAGTCAGATTACTAACCATCCCATCCGAAGAACGATGTAGGCATAGTGTAATCACAGTGGGAGGAAATAGACAGGCATTAAAGAACAAAGGAATGATAATTTGATTATCGTGTTGAAAATAACCATGCTGGCTTGTTATCTTGTCAACCTAATTAGTGGTAGTAATATGATTCCCACTTCACTATTTTAGGTGCCTAGTCGAGAATCTTCTTACACGATTTCGTCAACAAATTGTTATTACTATATCAACGATGTTTCACTGTACAAAACTGATAGACGTTAGTTATTAACGATATCGAAATAACTTTAACCGTTCAGTGTAAAATACTCAGGTTTGTGCTCATGTAAGCTGCAATCCTTTGTCTGCATCAAAGTTTTATTGTTCATTAATTTTTAGAGCCTAAGATAACCATTGGTGCCATCGCTATGTGTAGCTGACAAGTCTTGTGCGTTGTGTACTTACACTGGTCGAGGAGAAGGGGACACTGTGCAAACTGTGTAACATAAAGTCTTGCAATCTGAGCTGTACATCATCATATTTGTTATTAGTAATCTAACTCCTGAGCTGTAGGAACGCCGGGTAGCGACTAGGACCACTATGAAAACTCAGGTTAACATTTTGTTCAGTCAGCGACTCGGCGAATCCTCTTGAATTGCGGACTGATCTTCCCACAAACATTATCAGTAATGGGCACAATCCACCTCCCTGACGACAAGCCATTAGCCAGACTGGCGAGCGAGCCCTCGATTTAGTGACAAGGTGCGATTTCCCGAGCAAGGTTTCCAAATGCCATTGTGACAAGAGGCTTTAGTCTAGACTAGAGTTCTAGACTATTACAGGGATGGAGGACGCTAGGTGTGCTGGGGTGGTTAATCCCGAGTTGAAGCCCAGCTTCTCCCTCCACTTTGGTTGTCACTCTGATATTTACGTTGTTTAAATGCGACATAAGCTAGATTCATTAATTTTGGGAAAGGGATAAGTGTCTTGAACCATACACTTCAGTGGAATGTTTCCCAATATATTACTTATACAGATATGAATTAGCTCTCTGCAGTTTATGTGAGGCAAATTGAACTCGTGATTTATTTTTGGTTTTGCTGAGTAATCTAACACGTCTTACATCATACACTTGAGTAAATCATCATGATAAATTCACTGCAAAGAACAGATACCCTGCGGCTTAACTCGGGTGGACCAGATGGTAAGTGGCCGATCATGTTGCTTCATTAGGATGTTATGGAGGTTGCACGAGGCTTTGTCTGGGCTGGGTCTTAATTCTCGACATGTTGTGGCCGCATCACCACCCTAAAGAGTTTGAAACCATTTAGGCCATCGCCTATTTCGTATATTGAGTTAGCCAATAAGATGTATTTTTATTTACCCGCTTACGGGAACTAAACTTAAGAATCTTCGCGAATCCGGATTAGGTGTGTGTGTATGTGTGGCCAGGAGTCGGGGCACACGACCCCGGTCCACCAAAAAGAAAGCTGGGGCTGGTGTCGTATTGCTTAGCTGTGTTTACCGTCGTGGTAACCATCTTTGTTAGGATTGGTTGTTTCCTAGGGACGCACCCACACACTGCCTGCTTGTCTCCCAGACTACAGAGTATAATTTGCATCCCAGGAGAAATTTGCAGGTCCACCCTGATATTTGAAATTATTGAGGTGTTTGGGGTCCCAAGTACAAGTAGTGGTTCTATCGATATATATATATATATATATATATATATATATATATATATATATATATATATATATATATATATATATATATATATATACCGATAAAGCCACACAGGAAAAGGGAAACACTGGAGCACCTTAGCATTCGTCTCTATTCAAGACATCTTCAGAGGCAACTGGATTTATAGGGACTGAGAGAGGCTTATATACGAAGGGTGACCTATATAACATCAGGTCAGGTCATTAACATGGGATCCACTAATCCACACACCACCAACAGCATTGATATAATTGATAAACTCAAGAAACACAATGAACCATGAGAGTTAATAAGTTTTGATGTCAATTCACTTTTCACGAGAGTACCAGTGAGTGACCTATTTTCATTCCTTAAAGATAAATTGCATCTGTTAGATTTGACTATTGAACATGACATATTTCTCAAATTGCTAGAGTTATGCTTTACTCACAATGTTTCTAGGGCAAATGGGAAGTTTTACAAGCAAATATTTGGCCGGAACATGGGTAATTGTCTTTCTGCTCCTTTGGCCTGTATTTACATGGAGGTTTTTTTAAGCTTGATTACTATGCAACATAGGTGACTATTCCTCCATGGTATAGATATGTAGATGATGTTCTTTGTCTATGGCCTAGAAACAGGGACCCACTGGAATTTTTTTACGAACTTAATGATCTTATCCCTAGTATTACCTTCAAAATTGAAAGAGATACAAATGGATCCCTTCCATTTCTTGATATGCTTATCATGAGAAATGGTCACAACTATAAATTTAAGGTGTACAGAAAGCCTACACAGATAAGTAGCCAGTTTTATACTGTCGGTGACGAAATGGATTGGGGACGAAATGGGGTGTATCCTTGACAAGATGATCAAAGGGGCGGAGCCAAGCGGTCCGACTAATTACCCAAATGTAGCCGCAATGAAGTCAAATAATGGTCCTACATGAATAAATTGGACTGCCAACCACTTCTCGACTAGTATTTGGTGTCACAAAAAATTGGAAAACTTAATTTAAACTGAGTTAATAGATCGCGTGCTTGTACCGAGGGAGCGAGTAATTACCCAAATGAACCCAAATGTAGTCGCAATGAAGTCAAATGATGGTCCTACAAGCATAAATTGGGCTGTGCATCACTTCTCGATTATTATTTGGTGTCACAGAGTCAAAAAAAAGTGGAAAACTTAATTTAATCTGAGTTAATAGATCGCGTGCATGCACCGAGGGAGCAAGTAATTACCCAAATGTACCCAAATGTAGCCGCAATGAAGTCAAATGATGGTCCTACATGAATAAATCGGACTGCCAATCACTTCTCGACTAGTATTTGGTGTTCTTGTTTCATATATGAAATATCTGAGGTGTAATTCAGAGTACAGTGTTGATCGCCATGCATGGTACTGTGGAAAGAGAGGGATACTGACGAAGACACCACTTCCTCATTCATGTCACATCACTATCCTCCTGTATCTCTTACTTAAGGTAAGTTTCTACACACTCGGAGTTAGGTTAGGTTAGGTTTTTTAAGGTTTTTGCAGTTTTTTGACCTTCCATTTTTTCAATATCTCAACCTCAGCTCATTTCTGACGTCAGTGAAGATTATATTTGTATTTAACACAATTTTCAAAAGTCAATTAGGTGTTTGCAACTACAGGTACTCACCGACTTACAACGGGGTTAGGGACCGACATCCAGGTCGTAAGTCGGAAATGCTTAAATAACACATAGAAAATCTAAAATTTGGGTCTCTTTTTTTTCTTTTCAGCACCACAAAACACTCACTTTTAAGCTTGCCAGCCATTTTAAAGTGAATTACAGATGAAAATTTTGTCTATGTACTGACTTTGGGACTCAAAAATACATAATTTGACCACATTTTGGTACGATTGAGGCGGTCGTAAGTGCGGGTGGACATAAGTCGAGTCGGTCCTATGTCGGGGACTACCTGTACTAAATATATACCTCGCTCTTTTTTTCTCTGTGGTAAGTTTTCCATAGGTTGTGCTATGAATTGTTGGTCTAGTAGTGACTGGAAAGAGGAAATTCTTTGTCTTTCACGGTTCTGTGCCAGAGAATACCATAATGCCAGCGTAATATATTGAGAAGGTCGAGCAGCCGCCTCCTGCACCCAGCAGCCTCACATCATGGTCGATCTGCCGCTAAAAACTGCTGTTTAACGTTTAATGTCCTCCGGTAAGATATCAGGGAAAAGAAAAAAAAACGAGAGAAGAGACAGGAACACTTCAGATGTACAAGAACAATATCAGAAACAGATGAACAGAAACAGTGAAATGGAGAAAGACTGATGCTGCTACAGAAAAAGATATAAAGAATGCTTACTAAATTGACAGCAAGTACCCCAGTCAGGCAGGTCTCTGAGGGAGTGTGGTTGGCCTACAGGCTATTGCAAAGGCTCCTTTACAAACCATATTTGAGGTTCGAAATTTAATTACAGGTGACATGAGTCATTATGAGTAACACTGCAGCTTCTCCCTTACTGCTAATGTTCATGTTAGGCTTCGTGTGTGTTATCATTGACCTTATTTTACCTCCTTAAAGTGATTGTAAGGTGTGGAGTGTAGGAAATGGGAGAGTGGAGTTACGTACATTAGCATATTGAATACGCCAAGTCAATGATGCTAATTGTAGCTAGCGTGAATGACAGTGGTTACATGTTAATTGTAGAATTGAACACCCTGCTCACTTTCACCATTGAGAGTTTGTGAGCCATTATTCGGTGCCCCCAGCAGCTGTTCCTTATGCCCAATTCTAGTGCATTTTTATGTGTCCCTGACCATGTGTTCCCCATACCAGCGTGGTCATTGGCTAAATGAGTGTGGGCAACAAATGGTTCTGGTTTGTCGTCTCGTAGTAAAACTTCACCATACTGACAATCATGACAAAAGGTAAATTATTTTTCGTTCTACTACCCAATATTTCTTGTCCATGCCCAACGGTCTTGCTGATAGTGTTGATTGTGAAGGAGTGTATTGATGATGCTCGAGTTAGGAGTAATAGTGACCATAATTTAGAGCACAAAGATAGATCTCAGAAAACCTGTCACACTGAACGCCTTGCTCACATACTGTAGAAAAATGAGTACAGTATGTATTTATGTAAAAAAAATATATTACGTTTCTTCTCGAAAAATTGGATCAGAATAAACGAGGCCAAGTGAAAAAAGTTGTCAACTAGGATATTTATCGAATCGTATATGACGCTACCTACTGTATCCAAGGACAAAAAACAGCTCATATCCTTGACTGTATCCTTCTATGTACAGTACTATGTCTTGACCTCCAGGCTCCACCAACCTAGCCTGGGAATTTACCCCATGTACACTGTAATTATTATTGTTACGACCCTCCTTTCTGCCACTTACCCAACTTCCACCGCTGGTTACCAGAGACCAGGTTGTATGTACAGAAGCAGTAGATATATCACAAGTGTCGTCGAATTACCACTGGCTGTCATGCCAGTCTCCGGTAATTTCCTGACAATTGGTATCAGTGTACAGACAAAACAACAGGCAGGTAGATTTCCACCAGGTCACAGAAACACACATGTGAACTGTAGTCTTCTTTAATAATCATCAAATCTTCACAAAACTGTTCACAGGGTTTGTCTTTACCACTGGACTTCTCACTTCATTTATATACAGGCAGCACACTACCAGTATACAATTCCTTAGTCTAATTTCTAGGCAGCTCTTGCTTTTTATATACATCTCATCAGACGCCTAGAGCTTTTTAATATCCAGGTGCTGGAGGTCTGAATGAGACACGCCTGGAGAGTCTAGAATGATCTAGGTTTACATTATGTAAGTAAATCATAACAAAAATGAAGTAGTACATTCTAGAAAATTCTTATATAAGTACCTGTAATACCTTTATATCAATAAAAGAAAATCTCCCCAAATTTGCCAAAATAACATCGGCTTGTAATAGAAAATAATCAAAACACCGAGATCACAAAAATTGTAATTATAAATTATTCCTTTGCAAAACATTATGGTGAAAGTACAAATGATACCCTGTACTAAAATCATTTTTTTTACAATTCAGTAAGTTGCATGCTTTTGTTCTTAAAACTTGTAAACTGTCAACTGTGAGTGTGTTTGTATGTCTGTCTTACTACATTGATGAAAGAGTTTATGATTTAAAGGTTGAAAATATTGGCAGGAGAGGAAGACTAAGAAGGGTAAATTTTTACTTGTTGCCACTAAATGAAATCGAAGTTGAAACTATGTTTTTCCCATGGTTTTTGGTTGTTATGAACGAAATTGACCTTCATTTCTGGTGCAAAACTCTTAAAAAACCATCAGAAGAAGATAGTTTTGAATCTAACCTAACCAAACCTCTCTCACTTATACATAATTTGAGCCAAAAATGCCATTAACTAAAAGTGTCTTAAAATTGTAAAAATACTGATTGCAACTGTAAATTTCCCAAGATTTGTTCAGTGGCAACAAATGAAATAATACCCTAAAAAGTTGAAAAGATGAAGTGAAGGATGCACTAAAAGTGAGGTAGGTGGACATGAAGTGTGTATGCAGTATGCATGAATGAGCAGGGAACATGATGTTAA
The DNA here is from genome assembly GCA_958450375.1 of Homarus gammarus. NCBI lineage: Eukaryota > Metazoa > Arthropoda > Malacostraca > Decapoda > Nephropidae > Homarus > Homarus gammarus. The sequence goes on from CAUDMG010003255.1 coordinate 2,157,617, forward strand.
AGTATGTACCATAATTTTTGCGGGAGGGACATGCTGCTGGTGGGTCCTACTCTCTTCTGTAGATTGTTAGGGTTAAGCGAGATTCAAGACCTTTTTGTGGAAAAGGAATACCGTAGGAGAATACACCTTGTACTACGGTGTTAATATGTGAATGCTGAATGGTATTGAATGAAGGGAAGATGCATGTATGTGTGCATTTATTCTTGTTTCTGGCCACCCTTCTTTAAATAGGAAAAGGCTCAGTTGGTGTGACATACTGTATGTATATATGTACAGTAATACCCCGATTTACGTGGTCAATTGAACCCGCGGAGGCCCGCGTAAAACGGGAAACACGTAAATGGAACAACAGAACATATGGGATTAATTGAAATAGAGACTTGGCCGACCCCCAAACTCCACTTTTTCAGACACAATACCTACGTTGTAGTAAAAATGACATCTTAATTTTATGATGGTATGCACACACAATTACTATTTAAGATAAATATCAATAATATTAGGTTTTTTAACACTTACATTAGTAGAAAAGATGGCTGGGCACACGGGGATGGGGGGTTGATTCCGAGGCAGAGGGCAGATTATTGGCCCTCACCTGTATCACTTGTATCACTATCCCCCACAGAGGCTTGCAGGGCCTCTTTGTCAAACCCCTCAAAGTCCATATAAGTCCATATCCTCACTATTACTGACTTTGGCCGGCTGTGGTGGGTGGCGGGTGAAGAACTTGGTTATGTTTTGATGACTGGGTGACCTAATGCGCACCCTGCCTGTGCCGCTTCCCGCGTATATGAGTAGATGCACCGTGTAAAGTGGGAATTCCGGTTCTGGCAGGGTACTGCGTAAATGTGGAAACGCGTAAACGGGAACCGCGTAAATCGGGGTATTACTGTATACAGTAGTGCATATATATTATGTTGTACAGAGTTCACATTATAATCATATCATCTGAAAATTAATTCCAGCTTATTGTGCTTTAAGATTGACCACCCTAATATTAACCAAACCTAACATTAGGGTATTTAATCATCAGATAAAATAAGCTAAGGGCTAAATTTGAGGTGATCCATAATTCTGTATTATCTCTTGAATTATTGTGGGATTTATTATTTGAAAATAAATTGTGTACAGTTTTACAATCATTTTACATTTCACTTTCAGTCGCAGCTTCAGCAGTACTGGCAGCAATAACCTGTCATGGCTTCAGATGCAACAGCGCAAACTTGCAGAAAGGCGAGAAGCCAAATTCCGAGCAGAAAGAGGTCCCCAGGAGGCTCGAATGCTCTCAGAACTCCGCACTCGTATGAGCCAGGTAATTAAGAACCTAGTTAATTGACAACACTTATTTTATTTTTATGTCAGTACAGTATTTTACTAGCAATCCAGATTTAAGGCTTTGCTCTCTCCAATGCTTGTTTCATTGAAACTCACTTTTGAGTGTAATAAATACTGTACAGCAGGCATGGACAGCCTTTTCTCAGTCATGGGCTGTATTACGATTTAGGTATATTTCTGTGGGTCAGCTCATCATAATTTATATCCTACCTAACCCAAAAGTAATGTTAATATAGTATTAATAATAATAATAATAGTAATAATAGTAATATCTAGCAGTTTATTGAAAAAGTTCTGCAGCCCGAAGGCTGAAAATATACATTGGACATAAATGACTTATTACATACATTGACATTGATGGTTTAACAAAAGCCTTCATTAGAGAAAGGTAAAGGAACATACAGTGAACATACAGATTAATGTAGGTGTTGAACAGTAAACACGTAGTGTATTAACTCCCTCCCAGATTATGTTATGAGGGACCTCACGTGGTGTAGTAATTGCCTCACAGTTGGTGTTATGAGGGGCATCACGTGGTGTAGTAACTCCACAGATGGTGTTTTGAGGGGCATCACGCGGTGTACGAATTACCTCACAGATGGTGTTATGAGGGGCCTGACGTGGTGTAGTACGTAATTAGCACGGGCAAAACCAGGAATATCAATAGGGTCCTAGAAGTTGTGGGTGAGAGAATATTGACGAGCACAACGAGCCCACTTGGACTTACCCAACCTTAGTTAATTCCCAAGTGACCCACTGCCACATAGCAGCTAATCCATCAAGCAAACCGCATTGAACTTGGTCCGTAAACTCACACAAGTTAAAATGTTCATATTGTTGATTATTTGTACTTATTTTACTATTACTTTTTTCTAGTTCCTTACTATTAGGTGATGAAACAGTAATGAATTGTGTGTGAAGATTATTATTTTAATAAATATTGCTCTACTCACCATATGCTGGCTGTATCTACTTGAACCGTGGGCCACATTAAATAGAATTTCTCAATCACACCACAGACCGCACAGAGACATGGTTCGGGCCTCATGCGGCTCATGGGCCATGGGTTGCCCATGTCTGCTGTACAGTACAGTACTTGTAGTATACTGCACCTCTTTATGTTAACATCAGTGTCTCTTAGATAGCACCTGTTTATCAGTATTATTTATTAAAAAAAAGAGGTCACTACTTTGAACCAGGTTTCTCAAGAAAACCAAATTGCATATAACGTTAATTAAAGTATAAGTTCAAGATAACCTAAAATGTTGTCAGACCCTCAGTTCTTAGGCAAGGGAATACACTAAAAAGTTGACCTGATATTCACCCAAAAATCAAATGAGTGACACAATCATGGGAGGAGGGAGTTAAGGCCAACAACCATATTTTTGTGTACAGAGCTTTCTTGACTGTAAACCATTAAACAGCTAAACTAACAAAAACTTTTAATTCTCAGTGAAAAAATATCGTTTCAATTCTCTAAAAGTCAATAAAGAAACAAATTCACTTGAGCTACATTTTAGAGCAACATGTTATTTATGCTACATCCAGAAATAATTTTTTTTCTGCACTGATCTTTAGTTTCATTCTCAAGAGATATACTTTACTTACACCTTTTAAGAGAAAAAAGAGGTACATATTTTACTGCACATTTTCAAAAATGATATACAGTTGGCTCCACTCCTGACTCTACCACTTAGGGTGAAACTGATTCATCACTAGTGAGCGGGAGGGATTGGTGTCTTTTTGTGGGGTGAGACAGAGTACTATGTGGTGAGGAGGGAAAGTGTATATCAGTTTGGAGAGTATACAGTGTAGAATAACGCTTTGACAGTAGGGGTTTCGTCAACTGTGTGTAATCGTCTAGCTCCCCGTTTCCCAACCCTGGGGTCACGACCCCAAATGGGGTCGCCAAGTGTTTTTCTTGGGGTCGCGAAGCAGTTCTGTCACTTCATGGAAAATTCCCACAGATCTGTAGGAGAAATAGGCCTATGTGGGAGGTGTTGAATGAAAGTAACCTTTACCAGTGGGGTCGCAGTCATGCCTAGAGGTGCATGATTGGGGTCGCTAGAAAAAAAGGTTGGGAACCACTGGTTTTGCTCAAGCCAAGTGAAAATACTATAGTTACAATAGGATGAGAGGGGGATGAATTCATGTTCTAAGTAAGGTGTTCCTTTAGCAAATGGGGCATTTATTAGCAAATGAATTGTGGATGTTTGAATCTATACGAGATGGAACTTCCCCACCTGAATAAAATCATCTGCCGGTTGCCAGAATAAACTAGATAAGAAGATGTCATACTGAAGGGATCATAATTATCAGTAAAATCAATCAGGAAGTGGGCACCACATATTTATTGTAATACAAACTTTATGTGAAAAAAAAAAAAAAATAGTTCAATTGGCTGCTGTCCGATATAGAATCATCAAACCACATAGTTTAATTGTGCCAAACAGTTAGTTTAATTGGGTAACAAATATTGACAGTATCATTATTATCATTTTTATCAAATGAGCAATTTATGATGCAAAGCGACATACAGTAGCTGTTGCTTAAAGGTCGTAAAAATATAATGAAAGTTTCACTGTGTGCACGAGAGGGAACCGTCGACTCCGCCTGCCCACCACCCAACTCCTACTCTGCGTTGCTGATAGTGGAATTGCTGTAGACAATTTACAGGGTAGAATAATGTTGTGTCGTCTCATTATGATAGGGCAGTTATGATGAGAATACAAGAATACAAATACAAGTGATATTCACGATATACAGTGGTCCCTCGGTTAACGAACACAATTCGTTCCAGAAGGTCGTTCGTTAACCGAAACCATTGTTTCAATGGGATTTTGGGTAATTGGTTCCAGCTCACCGAAAATTACATACAAAGTAAAAATAAATGCAGTAAAAGTACACGTACTTTGAGGTGTGTATTTAGAAGGTTCCTGGTTGATGATGATGAGAATTAGAAGTGGGGGTGGAGGAGAAGGGAGAACAGAAGGCAGTGGGGTGGAAGAGAAATCACCCCCATGCTTCATGCCGCCATTTCACCCATAAAATTTTAAGTTCACTTGGTGTAATTCAAGATTATTTTTTTTAAATCAACACTGCACTGCACTATATATTGTCAATATGTAAAATAAATTTCAGAATGACTAATAATTGTACTATAAAAACGTAAAAATAGTTTATGTTCAAGAGAGTCTCAAGCAAGATGCTTCTCCAGTGAGCAGAGACACAAACTGACACCATTCTGGGTGAGTCAAGTGGCTGTTTGGTGCTCTAAAAACTAGTTCCCCGTACTTCAATTATGTTAAATAATTGTTAAAATTACTAAAAATTTTAATATAAGACTTGGAAAATTATTGAATAGTACAACCTTCTTGATATTTACTCAAATGGTAACGAACTTAAGCCCTAAAACCGATTACTGTATTGGCGGACTAATACTACAGCTGGTGAGCAGGCGAAAACATGGGAAAAATTCGTAAGGAATTCGTTAACCGAATTTTTTTCGTTAACCTAATTGAATATTCTTATGGAAGGTAATTCGTTAAACGAAATTTCGTTAACCGAGGCGTTCGTTAACCGAGGGATCACTGTACATACAGATAACTCACGTTTTGCGCTCATTTGATTTAAGCGTTTTTGGAATAACGCGATTGTTCAATTAATACCAAAAGCTAATTTATGTGCACCTATTTTTTAAAATAACGCGGTCAAGACAGTTTAAATTTGCTGCGCGTATTCGCCTTGCAGTGGAGTCGCGTGTGATGCCTGGTGAAGTGTTTGTAGGTTATTACTATAAAGTTGCAGTCATATCAACATCAACAATTTTAATATTATTAATAATAATACTAATTATTATAATAATGTAATAATAAATATTATTACTGTACTACTAATGGTGAAGATAATGATGATAATGAAGGACAGGTGCTCCTCTACTTACGAACGAGTTACGTTCCTGAGACTTGTTTGTAAGTCCAACTTTACTCTTGTAGATACCAAACATATTGTAAAAAAAATAAAAGATTATGGATATTTAGTACAGCTATACCCTTTAATACAGCTTTAAAACCTGGCTCACTCTTCGCCTCTTAGGTAATTGTTGTTCTATCTGGAATTTTCTTCAAAATAATCCAGTCTCATCCACATTAAACACCTGTTTTGGCAGGTAACCTCCCTCAGTGATGATGTTTATATCTCTGAAAGTTTGTAAGTTGAATGTTCTTAAGTAGAGCATAAGAACATAAGAATGGAGGAAACTGCAGCGGGCCTATTGGCCCATACTGGGCAGTCCCGTTTACACCCAACCCCTATTGCTCATATAAGCATCCAACCTATGTTTGAAGCTATTCAGCGTATTCGAGTTAATGATGATATTTGGTAACTTGTTCCATTCATCCACTACTCTGTTTCCAAACCAGTGTTTACCTATTTCACGCCTAAATCTAAATTTATCTAATTTAAAACCATTGTTACGAGTTCGCTCCTGGTTGGATAGTTTGAATACCTTTGTAATGTCCCCTTTGTTTAGCCCTGCCTTCCACTTATACACCTCTATCAGGTCGCCCCTCGCTCTACGTCTCTCGAGGGAGTACAAATTAAGATCCTTTAGCCTGTCTCTATACTCAAGGTTCCTGATACCTGGGATTAGTCTTGTCATTCTCCTCTGAATTCTTTCCAAGGATTCTATATCCATTCTGTAATACGGTGACCAGAACTGAACTGCGTAGTCCAGGTGTGGTCTCACAAGAGCAAGATACAGTTTTAGGATGACCTCGCTAGTCTTGTAACTAACACTCCTTTGTATGAACCCAAGTACTTTATTAGCCTTGTTACGAGCAAAAACACATTGTTTACTTGGTTTAAGGTTCCTACTTATCATTACTCCTAAATCTCTCTCGCAGTCGGATTTCTCTATGGCATCGTTGTTCATCTGGTATCTGGTTTCCCTGTTTACATCACCTATACTGAGTACTTTACATTTGTTGACGTTGAATCTCATCTGCCATTTTTCAGACCATTCGAAAAATTTGTTTAGATCTTCCTGTAGTTTTGTCGAGTCCTTGTCAGGTTTAATAACACGTCCTATTTTAGTGTCATCAGCAAATTTACTTATGTTGTTGTCTATGCCGATGTCTATGTCGTTTATGTATATAATAAATAATAATGGTCCAAGTACTGAGCCTTGGGGAACTCCACTTGTGACGTTGCTCCAATGGGACTTAGTGCCGTTAATGCTCAGTCGCTGTTTCCTGTCCTGTAACCACGCCCTAATCCATTTAAGGATGTCACCTTTGATGCCATGTGCTTCTACCTTTCTAATTAGTCTTTCGTGGGGGACTCTGTCGAAGGCTTTGCTAAAGTCGAGATATACCACATCATAATTGTGCCCCTCGTCCACTGATTCGAAAACTGATGAAAAGAATGTTAATAGATTAGTTAGGCAAGAACTTCCGCTTGTGAAGCCATGCTAGAGGAGCACCTGTATTCTGTACCACAACTGTGACGACGTCCAGCAAGCTTCCCGCTTATTGCTTTCTCAGTTCACACCATCACTACTTTTTCTCTGTGCTCTCATTTGCATTGTGTGTTTATCACATACCTTTTTAGTGTTAAACGCTGTTTTTCCCATTGAGCATGTATGGAAAATGTCCTTCTGCCTCCTTTGGGGCACCTAAAGCTAAAAGGGCACGAAAAACAATCGCATTGGACGTGAAATTAAATGTGATCACCCGCCTTCAGAGAGGAGAGCGTGTGTCGGAGGTTGGCCGCGTGCTTGCTTTAAGTGAGAGAACTTTTCATACCCTGTGCGGTATATGATTGTTCCCCTAACCTGTGCCATTTACATGTATTCTCATGGGAAAATTATGTTTAATTTACGTGTTTTTTCATTAAGCAGTTGTTTACAAGAACGTAAGCCCCGCGTAAAATGAGAGTGATGGATCCACTTGAGCACAGTGGGCTGTGAAATCCCCAGCCATTGAGCGATGGCCTGGTTACTAAGGTTACAAAGCCCTCTTCGTGGAGAGCGATGGGTGGTGGAGGTTGAGAGTGACCATGCAATTTTTGGGGCCACCATATCACCTTGGGTTAGCAGTGTGATTGGCTCACACTGACGGAGTTGCCTCTTGCGCTACAGCAAACCAGATAATAGAAAATCAAACAAATATGATTTTACTTTATAAGTTTGTGACCGTTGCTTGAAATACTGGGCACCACTTATATTTGCATTCTCATCATAAATATCCCATCAAAATGAGAGGACATGACATTATTCAACTGTAAATTGTCTGTAGTGATTTGACTGTCCAAGTAGGAATTGGGTGGTGGAGGCAGGGAGGGTGCGGGACTGAGTGGGTGGTCAAGGGTTCCTCCTGCACCTTCGTCCAGGGTTGCCGTTGCGTCCAGTGCATAATATAGAACTTTATTATTTAACATCTTTAAGCAACAGCTTTGCATCACAAATTGTAGATTTTATGGTAATAATAATAGTAATATTGTCATTTTTTTATTCATTGAATTTATAACTGTTTTGGACAATTAAACTATGTGGTTTGTTGAGTTTATACCGGACTGCTGCCAACTGAACTATTTTTTTTTTCACATTAAGTTTGTATTACAATAAAATGTGTTGACCACTTCCTTATTGTTTTGATTGCTAATTAATCCCTTCACTACGACGTCTTCATATCTATTTTATTCTAGCTACCGCCAGATGATTTTATTCAGCTGGGGAAGTTCCATCTCGTAGTCAAGGGGTTAAACAAAGCTTCACTGCTTCTACAAGATATAGATTCAAACATATCCACAATCCATTTTCTCATAAATGTCAGCTTTTGCAAAGGAACACTTTACTTAGAACATGAATTCATCCCCCTTTCATTTTATTGTAAATTTAGTATTTTCATCTGGTTAGCGTTAGACGATTACACACACTTGAGAAAACCCCGTCGGTATTGTCAAAGTTTTGTTCTGCAACGTAATCTCTCCCAACTGATATACTGTACTGTACACTTTATGTCCTCATCCCCTGTACCCCTCCCCCACAGAAAGACACCTACCCTGACACACCCCACCCTTCTCCCTCCTGCTCACTCGCTCACTAGCGAATGCTTCGAATTCACACTTCAGAATTTAAGGTTCATACCTCAGGGAGAGAGAGGATTGGCAGTGCTAAGTGGTAAACTCAGGGGTGGAGCTAAATGTACAGTACTGTACTGAACTTATGCTACATCCTTAAGAGATGCACACAAGTTACATCCTCAGAAGATGATGTACAGCACCTGAGCCTATCCCCTTATAAAAAGATAATTTATACTGCACTCGGAGGATGGATTTACTGAGGGCAGTTTGCCCTCTCCTTTGATGTAGAAAAATTTTACATCAATTTTTTTTTTATTAAAATTTTTAAATGTTACATAATTGTCACTGCCAGATACACAGACACATTAATTTAAATGAATTTAAGTACAGTATTGGTCATTTTCAGCTCAGCCTTTTCCTTCAGTCCTTGAGGCTCTAGAGCTACCCTTGGTACTTCATCTTAAAGAAAATGAACTTAATGTAAATCTTCCAAGACAAGATGAACAAAATTTGTAAACAATACTGTTCCAGAAACACCTAATACTGTACCCTGCATAGTACAGTACAGTACTTACACTATCACTCTGCAATACATTGAATGTACAGTACTAGTGATGTTATTTTATAGGAATATAACTTTGTGTACAAATATTAATTTTTTAATTGAAAAAAAGCTGACATTAACAATACTGCACCTTCTTTGCTTTCTGAATGCCATCATTTTGGCAAAAAAGTCAACATTTGGGGATTCTTCCATAGGTAGAGCAGAAGTCTGTGTACTGTATGAACCAGTAGGGATTCAAATTTTCATTGACGCATGAATCACATGGAATCATTATACTGTACTGTACTGCACTGCACTGTACTGTGCTGTACTGTTTAAGAAATATTTTACCAAATCGTTTAATGTATTATTTGTTGGTACTGAAGGAATTTGTTAATTTCCTGTAATTTCTCTGAAAATGTAGAAAAAATATAAGCTGATTGCTACACTTGATTTTATGATGTCACTTATGAACAGCAACAGCGCACAACTGTCACCAGTTCCAAGGAATTTGAAGATGGCTACGTTAGTGACTCTACACTCTTGTCGGAGACATCTCGGGAATCTTCCCCAGTGAAGACATTGCCACCTTTAACGATTAATACTGGAGTTGCCCCCACCACCCCCCAGAAGCCCCCCATTGGTCACTCCACTCCAGCCAGGGGCAATTCAGCTCCTTCATCACCTATTCTGCCTAGCAGGTCAGCCTCACGGGAACGCTCTATCAGGTAAGGCTGCTGAATTATACAGTTCACTCATATAAAATCATCTCTTCTTCTGGTTTTTGTATAATTGTTATACTTTCTCAGATTAGACTAATTTTAGTACTATTAATGTCTTATAGAATAATGTATAGTCAATATTTCTCATTTTTTTATCATTTTAACTTTTTTTTAAACTATTTTTCTTCCCCAGAAATAATCCACCTCTAAGTAACCAGCGAAGTCTTCCCAGAAAGTATTCCGACACCTCAGACAGAGAGAGACCTTTTGTAGCTGTTAAGAGAGCACATGAAAATGCTAAGCCAAGTGAATCAGTGGTATGTACCTTTTGATATGTATGAAGAACACTTGAATTGGAAAACTATGTTAAGTACAGTACAGTATATAAAATCATGGAAATAAGTACTAGTATAGTGTATAATGATATTATTTATTCGGTAAAATTATCATACAATCTTACTGTTAATCTTACTGTTGGTTTGGCATGTACAGTGTATAGAGTAAGCAGGTACTGCACTGTATACAGTTCAGCATGTGAATAGACAATGCAGGTTTACAGTGTACAGTCATGAACAAAAGACTGTTTAGCCCTTAGGCTTCAGGTCACATCCAGTGATGTGTGTCTGTAGAGCTTCAGGTCATGTCACATAACATTTAGATCAGGGGTTCTCAACCAGGGGGGAATTCACCCCAGGGGGGGAATTTCAGGTTTTCAGGGGGGGGGGGGGGGAATTGTACTAATATGGAAAAAATAAAGGATTTTCAGTATTATATGCATATTATTTGGAATGCACTTTTTGAGGCAGACAATCTTGGAAAGGAGGGGGAATGACATTCTGACATATGGTGAAAGGGGTGCATGGGGCAAACAAGGTTGAGAACCACTGATTTAGATCTTTCGTGGGCCTATTTGAATAAAAAGGGCTGGGCTGACTAGATTATGTTGCTAAGTAGGTATTTATGTTTCACTCATTCACACATGAGAACCTCCCAATCTCTTGTCAGTAGCTTCTCAGCTTTTGTGATGTAAGAATCTCACTCTTGGTCTGGACTCACTTCACCATGTGTTTCTACCCCTCAACCCCCCAAGCACAAGTCTAGTATTGTGATCAATTACTGGAGCAGTAATGATGATTGTCAATAGTGTATATTGTAATAACATAGTAAAACAAGTGTCCTGTACCTCATACTGCCAACAAATTAGTGTTGTTTACCTAGCTACTACTGTGTCACATACACACGCCACTTCACAAATATTCTCGACTCTTCCTAGCCTTGATGTTGCCAACCTGTGGTAAGGACATTTATTTATTTCCTGTTTATATCATGCATGGCTAGTTTGTAAGGCTATAATTGCTTTTAATTTATTTTTAAAATGTTCCCAAATATACCTATGGGTAGACAAACAATTTGGGGACTTACTCCAGCAGTTCGGAGTCTCAGGAGTGTAAACAAGCTATTGTTCATGGCTGTATATAGACTATGGAGGTGTACAGTTTCCAATGTACCTCAGCAGTGCAGGTATACAACAATAGTAAACAGTAAGGCAATTTGGCCAAGGATAACGGACAAAGCCATCAGATGATTATTTCCAGTAGGGTCATAGATATAAATAAGGGGATATTATATTAATGAGATATTTACTTATGGAGGAATACATTAAAAAGTCAGTCTCAAGTTGGAAGGACTGTCATGGTAAATGAGAGGTTTTTATTTATATTACATGAGGATTGAAGAAATTTTGTGTGACTACAGTATTTGGGAACAAATTTAGAATACAGTATTACCCCGCCTAACGCGGTTTCACTTAACGCGTTTTTTCATATACACGGTCCCTCGCCAGAGCTGAACTTTCACTTAACACGGATTTTTTCCACATATACGGATTTTTTCCACATATACGTGGTGAGTGTCCGGCTCGAGACGCTATTTTTAGATTTGCCCCACCCGCCACCCTGCCTGGCTGCCTGTTTTAGCTCATAATATTCATACAAATTACCCGGCCAGAATATAATTTACATTGCTGGAATTCTTATAATTTGGTGATAATTTTGAATATAAACATCATATATTTTGCATTAGACATACAAATTTTAGATAAAATGTTTTCTCTGAGTAAATATGTTATCTTTTGTGCAAAATATATGACATTTATATTCAAAATATTCCTGGTCTTACAAGGAATCCAGCAATGTCAATTATATTATCCTAACTTTAGTTTGAGGTATTATTTATTACTAAAAAGTTAAATACAGTATTCTGTTTTTCCCACACATCTCCTTGGGATGGTTGGTGGGGGGAGGGAGGGACTGACCGACCATCTGTTACCCTGTGAAGAATATTTTTTTTTTTTTATTAACTGAAGATATTTGTTTTAGCTCATAAAATTCATACAAATTACCAGGTCAGAATATAATTTACATTGCTGGAATTCTTATAATTTGATGATCATTTTGAATATAAACATCATATAATTTGCATTAGACATACAAATTTTAGATAAAATGTTTTCTCTGAGTAAATGTGTTATCTTTTGTGCAAAATATATGATGTGTATATTCAAAATATTCCTGGTCTTACAAGGAATCCAGCAATGTCATTTATATTATCCTAACTTTAATCTGAGGTATTATTTAATACAAAATGTTAAAATGTATTTTTTTCACCCACTCTTTCTCTTGAAGGGAGGATTGGTGGGGGGGAGGGTTGGGACTGACCGCGCGGTTGGAAGAGGGGGGGGAGGCAAAGTGGGGTACTTTGATTGACAGATAGTGTCGTGAAGAATATTTTTTTTTTATTAACTGAAGATATTTGTTTTAGCTCATAAAATTCATACAAATTACCCGGCCAGAATATAATTTACATTGCTGGAATTCTTATAATTTGGTGATCATTTTGAATATAAACATCATATATTTTGCATTAGACATACAAATTTTAGATAAAATGTTTTCTCTTGAGTAAATATGTTATCTTTTGTGCAAAATATATGACATTTATATTCAAAATATTCCTGGTCTTACAAGGAATCCAGCAATGTCAATTGTATTATCCTAACTTTAGTTTGAGGTATTATTTATTAAAATTTAGTGGTTTTCCCCCAAAAATTTCTCTATTTCTCTTAAGTATTAATTGTGTGCATGTACCATCATAAAATTAAGATGTAATTTTTACTACAACATAGTTATGTGTCTTCAAAAAGTGGAGTTTGGGGGTCAGGCTGGTTTCTATTGGAATTAATCCCATATGTTCTGTTGTTCACTTAACGCGGATTTCACTTAACGCGGGACCCTCTGGGTTCTATTGACCGCGTTAAGTGGGGTACAACTGTACTGTACAGTACATTACCTGATCTTGTCCTGCAAAAGTGTGACCTTGCTGCAGTTATCCTTCAACTTGAAAGCCATACAAATATTTATGTAAATGTAATTCATAATTATGGGATTAATGTTTTCTTTTATTTTTTAGGATTCCTCAGCAGCCTTCAGTCAACTCCAGACATCTCCACATGGCCACATCAACTACTCATCCTATTCATCAACATCTACTCCTGTGGATGGTCTTCTAACAACAGTTGTCTCACCAAATCAGGTTTGTATTTATTGTTGAATGATTGGCTTAAGTTTTTTTTTGCAAAAGCATGGATTGTGTGAGTATTGACTGACTTTGGGGGTGCATGAAACAAATGAAAACTGGTACAGGTACAGTAGTTGAAAAACTTTTGCATGCTGATGATGCATATTGGATGACACGAATCTAATGTTCAGCAGGAGGGTCTGTTTTTTATACACGTTATCATTGTCAATATTCAGCTTAAATATATAGCTTCTGCCGTGTGAGATTGCAGAAACTTCAAGAAAAGGAAAGATGATAATATTGTAGTCATGAAATGAATTCGAATACAGAACCCATACTGAAAACTGGATGGAATACTGCATATAGTACTGTACCAGTGGTACTGTACCAGTATAATGTTTGTGAAGATTTTACCAATCTATGTACAGGGTATTCAAGATTCTTCACAATTGGCCTCTTGCTTCAGTATTTGGCTTAGGTTAGACCTTTTTTTCACTAGATTAGTAAAACAAAATAGAATTGAGCATCCTGTTCATACACATGGGCAGAGGGTGCTCACTAATCCACACAGGCCTCTAATGACTCAATTTAGTGTCAGAGCTTCAAATTTTGCCCTACAAACTCATCATGGTCATATGAAATTGAGTTCATTTGATGTTATTCTATAACTGTTAACAGTATTCATAGTCATTATTATGTTTTTGGATCCACATTAGTTTAAATAAAGCACAAGCAGTGTTTCCAATGTGACACTTTTTAAGAATAATAATGCAATGCTTTATCAGTGGAAAATTTAGTAGAACCTGACTCTTTCATAATTACCCTGTCAGCTTATATGTGGAAGAAAAAAGCTAAAGTTGCTGTATTTGTTTTTAAGTCAAGCTGGAAGTTGATTGCTTCCTCTATTTGATTTATACAAACTTTAATGTAAATACTGTACAGTCATGATAAGAGGCTCTTACTGATATGAAAAGTGAGTCTTCATATAATTGTGTAGGTCAGTTTAACTCTTTTAGTAATTGATATCTTTAAATGGGAAAGAAGATATACAACTTGTTTTTTTAATTGACATAAGAAACCAGTTTCATATGGACCCATATTGTGATTCTTTTTCCCTTGAACCACCCAGTGTTTGAACTTTCTTCCAGTTATCTGACAAAATATAAATCATGTTTTTTGTATTGTTTTATGAAAATCCATTGTTTCACACAAAGATATAATTTGGAATAATATTTCATGTCATTATTAGGTCTTTATTACTTTTGAATATAAAGTCTACAATTACAGTCAGTTTAAGATCATATATTACAAGTAGGACACTTAACATTAATAACCAAATGCAGTAGTTTTCTCTCTTTTTTCCCAATATATGATTCAGTATACTAATAAAATAAGTATATGGCAATAGTGTATGTATGTATCTCAAGAATATTGATCTGAGTTTTCTATTTTCTCCAGTTTCAACAACTCTTTAGTTGTGTACAGTGATCTATTATAAATAAGATAGTTTTATCACTAACATTGCATTAGTCGGTTAGTTATCAGGGAATTCAGCAAATGAGCAATCATATTTTACATTATTCTTAGGAAAATAAAATTTCCTTTGGTTCACTTCTTGTAGAATACATTAGTTTAAAATATTAGTCATAGATTATCAGATTTTAGACTAAAAATAAGTTGCACTGCATGATGGTTTTGGATTTACCTCGAGTTCTTTGATGCTTTGCAACAACTGAGACTTGGACAAAATTGAGAATGAGCACTGAAATATTGTGAGTACTGTACAGTAATGTGATATGTGACACTTTTTATTTATTTTCCCTGATGTAGACATATTCATGTTATACTTGGCACTATTAACATGTCCTCTATCTTGTATAAGCCACATCATATACCAATGCAGTTGATGGCCTGCAGACTCTCAGTCTTTCAAGCTCATTAACACATTGATACAAGACCCTTACATGAACTTATGTCAGTTCACTTGGAAGATTTATTTATTAGTTACTGACGTAAAATACTATTGACAGCTTTCAAAACCATAGCAGGAAGGTTACTAATAATGTACTCTATACAGCACTTGTTAAACCAGCATCATCGAGTTAGTGAATTAATCAATATTCAAATTATACTTTACTGTACTTATAACTTCTGGTTTTTGAGCTTAACAAGAGACTTCTTTTGTTTCACTAATGGAAAAGTTAATTAAATATTGAATGTTGTTGGAATATTAACCTTCCTGCTAGTGCAGTAATTGCATGCTGACCTTGGAACCATGAGTTACGTGGTGTTTACAGGAGGGACTGGACTCACTAGATGCCCTGAGTGCCACCCTAGCCAGTCTGGGCTCCCCCACTCATCCCCCCACCACCTCTACTACCTCACCGCCCAACCCCATAAGCAGCACCACCACCACCATCACGACCACTGCTGTCACCACCTCTGCCGAGTCACATCCAATTCTGACGGCTCAAACATCCCAGGTTAGCTACCACTTGGTAGTTAGTCCTGTTGGTATACAAGTTAGACAAGCTGAAACTTATTCAGATACTTCCCTCATCACAGGCATTCCACTTACTATTGTATATTTGAAGCAGATTAATGAATCAGTAAATCAGGCATGTTATAAAATATTGTACAGTAATTACATACTCCTATATTAGTCACCCAGTATTTATTTGTTGCTTACCATTAATAATATATTGCTGTGGGTAATTTTATAGAATTTTTTAGAAATTTTAATCCTTCATATCTTATACTAATAGGAAATTAAAATAGCTGTAGTATGACATGTATATACTACAGTTAGGTACAGTATTTAGACCTTTTGACATAAAAATAACAGGATAATGTACTTACACAATCATGTGACAATCTCAAGTAACTGACTTACCTCTATTTTTTTTAACATTGTGGGTTTAGTTATTTAAATTAAGCATTTATGAAGCATGGGAATATTCACAACTAAATTTAGAAATTAGGAGGTGTGTATTTAGGTTGCATGGAGACTTGAGAGCATGGTACTGTACTGCATTTTTTAGTTCAGTCTAACAATCATTAAATTATTTCTTAGTACATTAGTATTTTTGTTTCAATTTATTATACAAGAAAATTACAATTGTAATCTCATCATGTAGGACTAGCTAATCTTAACCTCAGTTTAACTATAATAAAATGCACAGTAGTGTTATTAAATCATGAGAATTTTTAATTGTCACTAATTTAAGGATTTTCATGATTATACATATTTTTTTATCAGAGCCGAGAAGACAGTGCTTGGCAGAGTGATACAGAGAGCAGCTTTGGTGGGACCCGACCAATCACCCCTGGTTTCCCTCCTGCAACTCCCACAACTCCTTACCTGAACCAGGGACTTCCACCAAAGAGTCCAACCATGCAGCGGTAAGTCCGTATTCTGTTTGTTTGCATTTTCAATATCTTCACTAATTTCCCAGCCAATTGCATGATCTTGCAAGGATTTGCATTATTGTTGATAACTTGTCAGATTCTTGAATTAAAAGTATTCTTTGCTCTAAAATAGTGGACAATTTTGCTTGTTTTTAAGACCTTTTTTTGCTAGCATTTAAAACACTCACTCTGTGCCTGGACTAGCCAGTGTCTCAAATCTACAATTAAAGTACCCAGATCTCTTCTTATTTTCAAGATATTTATTATTCCCAAATAAAGAAACTTATATATTAATATAGTGGCACAATTGAATTTCTGATATGCACAATAAAATGTTAAAGGGAAGTTGATATATTGTTGCCAACAGGCTGCATGCTCAATTGTCACTTGTCTTTGTTATTAAACACAACATATTCTAGTTGTTATCTTTACTTCCCAGTTATTGTTACAGTGAGAGAAAATCCCTTAGTTTGTGTTGATTCTTATGTGTTATTAAAATGTCGATGTGAAAAGATGAAGTTTAGGACTTGTTACATTTGTTACATCAATGTGAGAAAGCACTACAAAATTTAGGTTTGACTTGGCCGAGAGCTTGTGATCTCTTCACATTGAACTATTGCACATGCATATGGTAGTTAAATACAGTAATGTAGATCGAATACAGTAGCATCGGGTTATTTCGCAACTTTTTTTTTTCCTCTTTCATGGCCAGCTAAATTACAACCATTTTTCTATACTGTATTAAAAAAAAGCTTGATTCAGATTGTGTTTCTTGATAATTTAAATGGTGTTTATTATCTATACTGTACTCTGTGTAGTGAATAGTGACTGTGTGGATGCCATCCTGAACACACGCACGGCCACGAGCTACAACTCAATAGTAGTTCCATTGTTTACATGTGGGATGGATTTACAGTAATATCTCTCAATAACAGAACTGTTGGTATCAATAATTTTTTTTGGTCACATAGCATATCTCCTGATACTAGGGTTGGTTTGTACTGTATTGAAAATATAAATTTGAATAAAGTTTTAATAACATGTATATTATACCATGTCAAAAAATGAACCACAACGTTCTGGTTACCGGTAGTGTACAGTATGTTGTTTTATTTATTTCATTATCATTTTACTCTGGGTGGATCATTATTGTTTGAATGTTATTTCATAAATTACTGTTTTGAATACCCACCAGATTTTAAGATATTTAAATATACATAATTATATAGTTTATGGTGCATAAGTGCTAGCTGTGTGTTTTAATCAACATGCAGTTGGTACAGGTGCCTAGTGTAGGTACAGTACCGTACACCACAGTAATATTTCCTGTAAGTTTATTGTAGTAAAAAGCTCTTAATATATTTAAAAAATTACCATTTTCAATACAAACCCACCAGACAGTAAGGTACTGGTATGCAGTATAAATCTATAAAATATTTATCGGCTGAGATGCTCAGCTGCGCTGTCTAGCAAGCTCCAACATACACCAACTAAGACTCCAGCTGCCAGTGTGAACTGTATTGAAAATAGTAATTTATGAAATGTATTACAGTAATATTTTTTTTTTTATAAAATGTGCTTAGAGGAAATATTGTGTTTAAAAGTTTAACACTTATGGCTTTGTTCTGTAAACATTGTCAACCACTCTAAGTCTAGCTGGGGCAAGTGAGGCAGCCAATCACAACCTCCCTTTACGTAGCTGACCAATAGGTATGGTGCATGGGTGGAACTCGTGATGATAGGGTAAACTACCCAGATAGCATGTATACAGTAATCCCGTGTTTTTCGCGGGAATTACGTTCCTGAAACCCCCGCTAAAAGCCAAAACCGTGAATACTCTTTTAGGAATCACTGTACCTGTGACCACCAAACAGCTCAGGTAGGTCATGCACTTAACCACGCCATGCTCTCCATTCACAGCCCAGTGGTCACACTGATCACTGATGCATTGTACCGGCATTTACTAACATCATTATTTGAAACTAATCATATTGTAGTACAGGTATAATAATAGAAAAATGTAAACACAGTTATATACAAAGAATGTTTATTTACAAGTAAATAAAAAAAAAATATTTCGCTGAGGTCGGCAACACCCGCATTGCCAGCCTCTCTCTGCTGTCCCGCCATCTGCCCGCCCTCACGCAGTCATGCCAGCCAGCCAGTCCTCTTTCACCCACATTCCTCCATTTGAAGACTTGTATTCTGACAAAAGACACAAATGAATTGTCAGTCTTCAACACATCTCGAGCCATAGCTCATACCAATAAAACTGTTTTTTCCATTAAGGTCATCACTATTCTTGATCTCTTGGTCACTTAAGAGTCTTTGCTAATAATATTTGCCTTTGATGAGGCTGGCCTACGTCCCAGAGCCATGTGGAATGCACGTGGAAGGACAAACAGAAGAGGTAATCACAGTAGCGTTCACAGTACGGTAGGCACGTGTGGACTGAGGCTTCTCGGAGCAGTGGGTGTCTGAGGCGGGAAAGGGTGGCTTCTGTTTGCCGCACCTCACAGGGGAATATTGAAAATGGCGCAAAATTTAAATTTATGTTTTTAAAGGATATTTTATATATATATATATATATTTTTTGAGTAAAACAAACGTGAATGGTCAAAACCGCAATTAAAAAAAATGCAAAAAACACGGGATTACTGTTCCTGTACAGAGTGTCCCTGACTTATGAATGCCCACCAATACAAACTGGGTTAAACTTGAAATTTACAGTATTTTATTTACCTGATGACTTAATTTTTACTTTCAGTTACTGTGTTTTGTCATTCTATTTTTTCATTTTTCTTAAATGAAGTGATTTTAGATGTATATAAGAACTTAGGCTTTGATATAGTGAGATTTTAAACATTGTCCTGTAAATATGGTATGCATGTAGCATGTGTTCTGACATGTACAAATCCGACTTAAGAACGTCCTCAGGAACAGAACCTGTTCATAACCCGGGGACCCCCTGTACTCATGTAGCAAGCCATGTGGTGAGAGAAACAGAGTACAGTATGCATGCACTTAAAATTTTGGGGGGTTAGGTTCTCAAAATGGCCGCGAATAGCCAAATCTGGAAAAAACATTTACTTACCAGAAGGGGTACATTTTTACTCGTGTACAATGAAAAGTATATTCCATAAATATATTTGCCCTTCGGACAATTATTTATTTTACCTGTATCGTATATATAGTATGTGTGTATGTGTGTGTGTGTGTGTGTGTGTAGACACAAACACAAAACACATACAAATATATAATACAGTGGGGTATGCTATAACGAACGTAATTGGTTCCAGAACCTCGTTCGTTATAGCATTCGTTCGTTATAGGATTAATCCGTTCCAGGCCCCCAAATACAACCACTTAACACTGAAAAATTCTGTGGAAAATGTAAAAAATACGGTACTTTATCTTACCTTAGTGTTATTCAGCATGCAGGTACCCCTAAACACTGGCACATCACTATCACTTCCACTGGGAGTCTTGGCTTTAAGGTCCTCAAACAATTGTTTAGCCTTCTCACAAATTATAGCTTCACTAATGTTACCACCTGCCATTTCTTTCTCCTTTATCCACACTAAGAGTAAATTTTCCATCTCTTCAATCACATTACACTTTGCTTTGCTAAGTCTAAAGATTCCCTTAGCCACTTGCACAGTTTTTAACTCCTCTTTATTCTTCAAAATCGTACGTATAGTCGATTTAGCCATCCCATATTAATCACTAAGTTTCGCAATGCTTCTTCCATTCTCACGTTTCTTTACAATTTCTTTCTTAGTTTCAAGGGTTATTAGCTTTCTCACTCGCTTTGGACGACTCATTGTTACAATTGTATACTTGTATAACAAAATAGTTATACAAATAACGCAAATTTCCACATCAAAAGACGAAATTTCAACAATAACAGTGGTGCACTGGCTACACAATGAGACAAAGATGGCGCCTGATGCTCTTGTTGTGGGTCGCGGTACAACAATATTCATGCGCCAGGCGAAATAGTCCCGTATTCATCCGCGTTCGTTGTAGGAGTTGCGTTCGTTATAGCATTCTCAATTTTATAGGTAAAACCGTTCGTTATAGGAATATTCGTAGTAGGATCCGTTCGTTATAGCATACCCCACTGTAATGGGGAAATCCTCTCACAAATAATCAGAAAGAAGACAACAAAATGTATTTAAAATGTAAGAGTCTACCCTCAAGTCACCTCCATGCTTTGTTATGACTTTGATATCAAAGCACTGAGTTGACTTGAGGGAAGATTCACATTTTAATACTTTGGTGAGAGGATTTTTCCCATTATTATTTAATTGTATGTTTTTTGTGTGTGTGTGTGTCTACACACACACACACACATATATGCAATACAAGTAAAATATTTTATTGTCTCTAGAACGTATGGATCCCTGTCCCAGCCGCAAAAATGCCAGCAATTTTAAAACTAACCTTAGACATTCTTGGGTACATCCAGGGTGTAATCCTCGAATAATCGAGGTCCGCAAATTAAAAATCTGCGAATTTTAAGGGCATTCTGTACTCTCGATTTAACGTAATCCGATATAACGAACTTGATTTAGCGGAAGGAATTTTTTCTATTATTTTTTGCTCGATTTAGTGAACTAGTTCGCTAAATCGAGAAGAGTACATAGAACCATTAGAAACATTATTCATGGCTTACCTTAAACTAGGAGGTTTGGTGTTTATTTTAAAACAATTTTCTATTACAGGCTGTATTTCCAAACTTTTTTCCAATTGATAGCCGCACTCTTTTGACTTTCTCCCCAACACCACTTCCTTTCTGAGACTTCTGAGACACTTTCGGCATGTTGTCTAAGCACAGTACAGTGGTCCCTCGGTTAACGAAATTTCGATTAACGAACTGCCTCCCATAAGATTCTTAAATTCGGTTAACAAACAAAAATTCGGTTAACGAATTTCTAACGAACCGACCTCAACATGTTTTCGCTTGCATTTGGCAGTCCACCAGCTGTAGTATTAGTCAACCAATACAGTGATCGGTTCTAGGGCTTAAATTCCTTACTATTTTAGTAAATATCAAAAAGTTTATACTATTCAATAATTTTAAAAGTTTAATATTAAATTTTTTAGTCATTTTAACAATAATTGAACATAATTGAAGGTAAAGTGACTAGTTTAATGCGCGGCATCCAGCCTCTTAACACAGCAAACAGGCGTTAGTCTCTCTCTGTTTTCACTGGAGGTAACATCTTGCTTGAGACTCTCTTCAACTAAATGCTTTTTTTCTGTGTTTCCAAGCAAATTATTGGTCATTTTTAAATTTATTTTACATATTGACAATATATAGCGCAGTGCAGTGTTATTTTAAAGAAAATATTCTTTATTTACAACAAGTTTAACTTTGAAAAACACGTGTTGACATTGTTTGAATTCAGCATGGGGCCTAAGAGATCAAGAAAAGCTATTTCAATCCAAACCAAGCAGGAAATCATAAAAAAAAACATGAACAAGGCATTAAATCAAATGTGCTTAGCAAAGAATATGGCATGTCGGCATCAACTGTGTCGACAATTCTTGCACAGAAAGACAAATTTAAAGAAGTGAAAGTGAGAGACAAATCTACAAGAGTGTTTAAAAGTAAATCCCTAATCGCAGAAACTGAGAGGTTACTTATCATCTGGATTAGGGAAAAACAGATGAAAGGCGATTCAGTTTCTACTGAATTCATTTGTGAAAGAGCCAGGGAGATTTACGAACATTTAAAGGCAGATCAACCTGATTCTTCAGGCACAGAATTTGAAGATTTTCGGGCCAGCAAAGGCTGGTTCGAAAATTTAAGAAAAGAAGTGACATTTTCAGTGTTGTTTGGCATGGTGAGGCTGCTAGTGCTGATAAAGAAGGGGCAGCAAAGTTTTTAGTTGCATTTAAAAAACTGATGGAAGAAGAAAATTATCTTCCACAGCAAGTGTTCAATGTGGACGAAACTGGGCTGTTCTGGAAAAAGATGCCCAAAAGAACATTCATCACCAAAGATGAAGCCTCTTTACCTGGGCATAAACCCATGAAAGACCGTCTCACTCTATTGCTTGGTGCCAATGCTTCATGGGATTTCCGACTGAAGCCTATGCTTGTCTACCACTCTGAAAACCCTAGGGTGTTCAAGCAACAGAAAGTGGTAAGAACAAAGCTTGGAGTTTGTTGGAAGTCCAACCGAAAGGCATGGGTGACAAGACAGCTCTTTAATGAATGGGCTGTTGATGTGTTTTGCCCTTCTGTCAAGAGCTACCTAACCACCAATAAACTCCCTTTAAAGGTTCTTCTCATGGATAATGCTCCTGGTCATGACCCTGACCTTACCAGCAATTTGGAGTATCAATTTGACTTTGTGAAAGTGTTGTTTTTGCCTCCAAACACTACATCAATCATACAGCCAATGGACCAGAATGTGATCAGCAACTTCAAGAAGTTGTACATGAAGAAAATGTTTAGGAGGTGTCATCAGGCAACTTCCACTGATCCTGAACTAACACTGAAACAGTTCTGGAAGACACAATTCAACGTCCTGGAGGCTGTAAAATTGATTGTGTCATTATGGCAAGAAGTCTCCACTAGGTCCCTCAATTCTTCATGGAAAGCACTGTGGCCATCAGTAGTCCATGATTTTGAGGGATTTGAGGAAGAAACAGAGTTGGACAAGGAGATTGTGTCCATTGGTCAGTCATTGGGCCTTGAAGTGGAGGAGAAGAATGTGGAAGAGCTTGTGATGTCTCATGAGGAGGAACTTACTCTTGATGACTTAAAGCAACTGGATGAGATGTTACAGGTAGAGGCTGACAGTGGTGAGGAAGAAATTGAAAGTGATGACCATATGTCAGCTAAACAGTTGAAAGATGTGATTTACTACTGGGAGAAGTTCAGGGAACTGGCTTCAAAGCACCCAGAAGTGGAAAAAACTGAACTAACTTTGTGTCATGTTGAGGACTCCGTGGTCTCCTTCTTTAAACATAAGTTAATGGTGAGGAGGACAGATGCCCCACAGACCACAATTGACACTTTCTTCAGTAAAAGGCAGAGGGAACAAGATGCTATCCTTCAGCCTTCCACTTCAAGAAGGAGAGAGGATGTTCATGGAGAATCTGTCAGTCCAGAGGTTCCTGACATTTTCATGGAGGGTGACTCACCTTCCAAGAAGCAGTAAAATGCTTCTCCTCCACCTCCACTTCCTTCTCTTCTCCCTTCTCCTCCTCCACCTCCCACTTCAAATGCACATCATCATCATCATCATCCAGGAGCCTTCTACATACACACCTCAAAGTAAGTGAAATTTTCTACCATTTTTGTTGAATTTAGGCAATTTTCGGTGAGATGGAACCAATTACCCAAAAACCCATTGAAACAATGGTTTCGGTTAACGAATTTTTCGGTTAACGAACAACCTGCTGGAACGGATTGTGTTCGTTAACCGAGGGACCACTGTAGTTAGTTGACTGAGAGGTAGCAGTGAACAACACACATTGTGGCGGCAGGACATGGAATGAGCGGATGTAAACAAACCCCACGTAACAAGTGGGGCATTTGGCGCAAAATTTAACGGAATCACACTATTAAGTGAACTAGTTCACTAAATCGAATGAAAATAACGGAAATTCAATTTAGAGGAAATTTTGATTTAACGGAAAGGGGTGGCTCAAATTAGTCAGTTAAATCGGGAAAATACTGTACGTACTGTAGAGGAATACCCTGATTATCACAAAAGATGCATTCCTAAAAGTCATTGTGAATATCAGGGCAATTTTAGCCATAACAATTAGTGTAAATAAAGGGGATGTATTCCCAACTGGCAACCTTCACCACATTTTTTTTCTCGATATATACCGCATTGCCCTTTGGCAATCATTTCATTACACACTAGACAGGGAGACTGGAGCGGCTGAGATCCCCAACACTTTGCACTGAGTACCGAGCACATTAGAAATGTTAATTCCCTTTGTTTTTTATCTTATCATAATCATTTCTTTTATTATTTATTTGCTCATTCTGTGTGAAAGATTGTGTGTGCCTGTAATAAAGTAAAAAAAAAATGAATAAAATTATATATACAGTCTCTCCTCGACTTACAACGGGTTCCGTCCCGACGACCAGGTTGTAAGTCAAAAAGGGGAAAATGATACATAGAAATTCTAAAATGGGTGTCTCTTTTTCTTCTCAGCACCACGAGAACTCTCACTTTTATGCTTGCCAGACATTTTAAAGTGAATTACAAACGAAAATTTTAACATTACTGTTCACAGCGCAATCACTAACATCAGGACTCGAAAATATGTAATGTGAAAAATATTTTATACGACCATGGCCATCGTATGTCCAGGTTGTTGTAAGTCGAATATGTCGTAAGTCGATGAGAGACTGTATGTACCCAAAAGGTGGAAAGCTAGGGGTATATAGCTACAGGGACAGGCCTTGGCGATATGCCAAGTCCACCCATATGTTGATTTCACACACACATACATACCCATGTTCTTCATATTTCTCATTTTATAGCAATGCATTTTTTTTTATACGAGTACATAATACTATAAAAACAATACAAAAGAACACTGTGTGAGTGTGTGTATGTGTATGACATTTTTATATGAGTATATGAGGGTAAACATTTAGCATTTATTGTTGCCATACGAAGAATTCTAAGACACTAAGTGTGTCTTTTCACGACGCAGTTTGGAAGTACTGTACAGGTACAGGCATGGAGTGAGCATCTCCAGTGGGTGTATTTACTCACATGCTCCTTGTTAACGGTCCCATTGAACTTCATTTATTTCTAAACCGTGCGAAAAAAACACATGCTTATGTGAAGCAGGCCTTACAGCAGAATAGGAGAGTTGCATCCAACCCTTGGGGTTTGAAATATTGCTGTAGGGTACGTTAATTTTTCTTTACGAATAAGCAGGGTATGCTTTGCAAATACCGAATAGGGTTGTTAACCCTCTCAGCCTCGCACGACGCCATAGTGGCATCAAACATAAAAGGCGAAAAAACTTACGCTCAGCCTCGCAACCCCAAAATGGCCTCCAAAGGGCTTTATTTTAAAAATTCTAAAAAATTATTCAGCGAAACTGACTGAACTTTGGATGCCATTTGACAGATGTCGTTTTCTTTGTGTGAGCCTATCAACTTTCCCAAGACGGTCTTGGTCACCTTGTGAGTGGCGTATGGTGTCACTCTGGCCATTAGAGTGAGAGGAGGGTGAGCTGCTCGGCCCTTTAAATTATTCCATAATTTTTTGTTATATTATTTTTCATTATACTGTACCACAATATTCTACATGCTTTGTTCTTTATTTTGGTATACTGTATAGTACATCTCAATGAACACCGTAATACAAGTAAAATGTGAATGAAAATTGAGATGTTACTAAACATTGTCCTACTTTTTCAACTTATACTAAAAAAAAAGTGGCTTAAATTTCAAGAATTTTAAATTTTTTATGGTTTCATAAAATTTTTCAGACAATTTTACACCATAAAAGACCCCGTTGCAATTAATAAAACAATTCCAAGACAGTAAAATGAGCCCTAAAAAATTTATTAATTTTTTCAACGATTTTTCGGCAAAAACCTCCGAGGCTGAGCGTAAATTTTCATGCACGTGTGTCTCAGGCTCCGAGGTTGAGAGGGTTAAAATATAAATTGCGGATAAGCGGGGTTGCAAATAGCAAGGTTTTCCTGTACTGGAAAATGGAAGATATTTCCAGAAATATCGTGGAATACATTTTCAAGTCCGGTTATTTATGGGATTCAGAAATTTGTTATTAAGAAATATTACTGTACATAGTCTCATCCATGGGAAGGAAAAAGTTAATATTAAGAAAAAACTTACTTCTCATTATTTGGGGCATTTCATGAGGTAAGAATGGATTTATCTTCTAAAGAAAATTTTTCTCAAGTTTCTGGTTAATGTGTATAGCCATCATCCAGTTTGACACCAGCTCAGTCAAAAGCAACATGGATGTTCTATTTTCTTCTTCTTTTTTGTGCAGTTTTTCATTTTGTACAGTTCTCTTTATTTTTTTCCATGGTGTACCAATCCACTACATTTCTTGGTTGTATCTAGTAAATAATGAAATCTTTAAAGCTTTGTCTGATGAATTCATTGGGCCTCTGGTTCCTAACTTCTTCTTTTGTATTGGATTACATGTATTTATATATTGCAAACGTGCTCGGTCCCTATCTTGCGAAATAACCTGTGGCTACTGTTGTATTTTTATTCTCTCTATATATTGCCCTAACAAAAATATCTCTAATCTTGATTATATTTTCTCCCTCTTTCTTTCACACTCCTGATTCTGCTAACCAACTTGTCGACCCCCAATTGGTGCCACTGACAATCTGTGCTGCTGCTAACAAATTGGGACTTTGCAAAATCTGCATGCTGCCTCCCCTGCAATACTACAATGATATTGCACACCTAATATGTAATATTCAAATCAATATCTTTTGACTAACCCTACACTGAAAATGTTGCCCCATGTTTATCCACTCTGACTGTGATCCATGGGTATCCTTGTGTTGATTATCTTTGTGAACAAATTTTTTAATGAAATTGTGGATGGTGACCTGAACATTCTTTGTTTGTCAATCAATGTTGGTGGTAAATGTGCATAAATGTTGACTGGATGCCAAGCAGAAGAGCTCACCTTGGCCTGTCTTCTCTCTCATCTCGACCTACCGTCAAAAAGTCTGCGTCGCTTCCCAGGTTAGCTTTCAGTACCACAGATTATATCCTCATACATTTTATCCTTAATGAAGTTCATCATTAAAAAAATTTTTTGTTAGTAGAAAGTTATATTAAACTTGAGATTAAATAGACGGTACAATGTAGTAATTTTTATTGGTTGTGATGTAATATCATCGGCTTGTATTTGAAATTATTAAATTCCAGTTGAAGTGGTTAAAGTCTACTTAATGTAAATTTTATGTTAAAGATTTGGGAAAGGTCAACCACGGAACTCTATATTGATTTGCAAACTGAATAGGGAGATAGAGTAAAAAAAAAGAATACCTTACTCTATAGCATTTTTGTCGTAAACATATATTTTTCATGGTTTTATTTCTTTCTTTATTTTTTTAGATCATATTAAGTTGGTAGGGCTTTTAAGTAGAGGGAAATTGTTGGGTAAAAACACAAAACACTGAAGAATCCAAACCTACTAAAACCTAACCTATTTATTACAAAAAACTTAAAGAGTAATATTTGAAGATATGTGTCTGGGCTAAGGAGTCAAGTTCGGAAATTTTTCCATTGAAGAAAATTTCTTCAGTTTATCAAGAATATCCAAAAAATGGTGAAGGAAATTTTTTTTGCAAAATAAAAAAAAATCATCAAGAACCTAACCTAATATTGTAACTCTCCAATATCGGTATACATATCTAACCTAACCTTAATCAGAGAAACCAGAAGGACTGGACCTAACGTCCTATTAAGGGAGGGGGGGGAGGGGGCCCAGCCCCTGGAGCCCTCTGTGTGTACTAAACCTAACCTAATCCAACAAGATAAAAGAAAAAACATAAACAAAGGAAACAAAAGAACCAAACCTGAAAACAAAAAGTAAGAAAAACTTGAATAATTTAAATTTCTGAAAAAAGAGGCTATACATGAATGTTGTATTATTTATTTATGCTCAATCTGCCTATATACAAATTAATATAGAGTTCCTTGGTTGACCATTTTTTCATTTTAACCAATTTTATTTACAATGGTTGAAACCAGCTTAATGTATTACTGGCAACAAGTTACAGTGAATAATTACCAATTTCACCTCACTATTTCTATTCACATCCCCTAAGGTTATTAGACCTTTTCAAATGAGTGAGTATTAGTTGAGTATTAAGCAAGTACTGTACAGTAGTCTGTTTGTCCAAATTTAAGTCTCAGTATGTACTGTACTCTGCACTAGGAATTTATAATGCACTATTGAAGTTATCAATTGGCACATGAGTACAGTGACATAAAATACTTGTACATTAATACAGTATCAGGAATTTGAAAATAACAAAGATTGCTATGTACTACAGTGAAACTCTTGCAAAACTGGACTGCTTTTGATCATATATATATATATATATATATATATATATATATATATATATATATATATATATATATATATATAGTGATACTTCAAAAAATTAAAACATTTATTGAGGCTATATGCATTATTCACATTTGTTTAAATATATACAGTTCAATATTCATTATGAAGTAGCATTGCATGAGCCTTGGATGTATTCTAATACAGCCATTAGTTGCAAAAGGCGTGTAATTTATAAGGCAAGTGGTACAGTCTTAGGTAAAACTGTACTATTCTGTACAGCTAAATCAGCTGCTGTAGGAGCATCATGTACTGAAAGTTGGTCAGATTGCATCTAGAACTGCTTACTAAGCTTTTCTTTATATGCATTAGATTTTATGTTTTAACTTTACTTGAGGGTTTTGTGGCTGTTGGAGCTCTTCATGAGAAAGACTAATATATCCCATTGTTAATAGTACATATACTGTATTTGCCACCTCAAGTTATACAAACTCATACTCTTATGTATTCCTACATGGACTGCTTTCCCATTCTTGTAGCTTTATTACTGCCACAATCCTTTTCATGTCACATCTACCTGTGTTACTTGTGGTGGACCTTATATGATTCAGTGCCATCTAAATAATACAAGAAAAGAGTAACTGCTTTTAAATGTAATAAATTAGCTTGGTTATCGTATATCTTTGGCTTTTATTGAAGTACAGTACATGGCAATTACAGTTTCACCCTCTCACTGGCTGATGACACAGGTTGTGTCACTAAGAGCTCCCAGCTCTCCTCCTACTGGCTCATATTGGGCACTGCCACAAACCTTCGCATCAGACAGCCAACAAATGTTCATAAAAAAATCATAGTTGTTGATCCTGTAGCCTTTTTTAGCCAAAGAGTCCAAACCCAGTTTTCATCACCAGCCACCATAATTTGCATGGTAGAGTGTCAGCTTTGCCTCACTGTCAATATTGTGAAAGGGTTAAAAGCCAATTTCAGAACTTTCAGATATTGGGTGACAACACTATTTTAAGGAGCTATTTCATTAAACTCACTCTCTTTCATTGTACTTGTGGCTAAGCTTGGTTAGTACTGTACATTAAAGGGTTATTTTCTGTGATATGCACAGATCCAGTCTCTCACAGTAAGGCCAACTAAAGTAAACCCATCTTGCCTTTGGAATTGCTTCTCTAAAAATTTTGAGGGATTCATATAAAAGATAAAAGCTCTTTAATATTATTAAGAGTATAACTAGAAAGACGAGTTACAGTACAGTATATATTACATCCCTCGTTTGATTACTGACTTTACTACTTTAGGTAAAATGGTTAACCAGTGAAAATGCATTACAAGAATATCTCAAAGTGCACAAGGTTCTGTATTTTATCTATTCTCTTCAAGAAAAGAAGAAAATGATAAGAAAGAATGGTTCAAGAAAGCATCAGGAAGGGGCTGAAACACAAAGGAACACTCCATACAAATTTTATGTCCTAACTTGCTTATAAAGTGTATCCAGTAAATCCTAATCTTCAAATTGATTAAATTATGCAGTATCAATAAACTGTGCATACCATGTCAGGTAATCAGGCTCATATATAACTTACACATGGGTCAGGCAACTCATATACAATCAGGGTTCCCATGGCCCTTGACTTGTGTGATTGGGAATAAATTCTTGAAATTAATAAAAGAAATTGTCAATCATTCCCGAGACAACCCAGGAAGTTTCAGTTGCTACTCCGATTGAAAGCTCAGAGACTTCACCAAACTCACTAATATACAGTTGCCCGCAAAAGGACATGCCCTCTGCAATCCACACTTGTCATCATTTACAAAACATAAAATACAATCTAGTCAGTCCCATCAATTCTTGTCATGTGAGCACACAGTTCTGAACTCCCAACTGCTCCTTATATTTGAACAGCAAAGTTCTTCCTATGATATATTTTAGACATTTCTCATCTCTTGATTGTTTCCCATGGTGGCTTATGTGTTTGTCCCATATTATACAGGTATAATAGTTGTACTGTATATGTTGAATTGCAAGACTGTTTACATTTATTTAACAACCCATTTGGTACATGGCAAAAGGGTTGGCATTCAGGCCAGCACTAGCTGGTTTTATGCCTTAATGTCATGGCTCAGTGCTCAGCTCATTGTTTTCACCAAGTGCAGGATCAGTCTAAAGGATACCAAGAGGTTATTCCAGTTCCTTTGGAGAATGTATTCTTGAATGAAATTAAAGAAAAGTTCCATTTTAGATGTTCACACTCACTATCATTAGGGTCAACAGGTATTATTCCATTTCCACAGATTACATTGTACCCTCGTTAATTAAACCAAAAAGGGCTCTGGGTCACTCAAATTACCGAAAAATCCAAACAACCGAATTTGAATTTTGTGTACATTACTGTATTTGACAATTTCCAGATTTTTGTGTTTGATTATTTGTTCATTTTCTGTTCAGTTTTTACACCTGGCCATGCCTTGACTGCTACAAAATAACCAATTCATAATTACTGTGCAAACAATTATTTTTTAAATGTACATACAGTAATAATATAGTAAATAATACAGTACGTACCGTATATCTCGGCTTATAAGACGGAATTTGAACATTAAAAAAATCTGCCCAAAGTTAGGGGGTCGTCTTAAGCACCAAGTATAAAATTTTTACTTCTTAAATATTGCGTGTCAAGAGTGGTGATGGAAACATGGTAAACCACTCACAAAGTCCTACCAGGGAAAGTGACTTTGACTGTGATCGCCTGTGGCTATTTTTAGCCTTCCTTGTGTTCGGAGGTGGTCAGTAATGCATATCTGTATATTTACTGATCATAATACTTATCTCCTATAAATAATTAATTTAAAATTTATTTTTTTACAAAGAATTTTCAGTAAATGACTGCGTTAATTCTTGAAACTACCGACAGTGGTAAATTTAGGATATAAATGATGAACAGAAGTCAAGTCATGGATTCGGAGTTTTGTCCTTAATGATCACCTACCAGTTATAATGGTAGCCTCCATTTTTCGCGAAACAAGTATATAAATTAAAGAAAATGCTTGCAGTGTGTTTAATGTATTACAGTATATTATAAATAAATAAATAAACAAATAAATCGGCAAATCTATTTCAAGTAAATGGAAATATTTTACTCACACCAACATTAGTTCCAATTAAATAACTGCCACTTAAGTGAGTCACTAGTGTACACCAGCCGGTAAAATTTGATGCCAATACTTGAAGTGAATTGGCATTATTTTAAATAACCAACCATAAATAAATGGAAAAAAGATCAAAGGTGAGAAACATTATATTGTATGTATGTTGTGTTGTCAAAGGAAGAGAAACAATTGAAACTGCAATTGTGTGTAAATGAGGCAAAAAGATAAATCAGCAACCTAAGACTTGGTCACAATTTTGGTGATGCCATATGGAAGTAGGGTCTACCATTAGACAATACTGTACATTATGCTTCCAATATCTTCCCAGGCAGTAGAATCTCCCTGTTTGGTAGCTGCCTAAAACTTTTAGTAATATTACTTTGATACAACATGATAAATTAGACAAACAATGAAAATAAACAAACAAAAGTTATTTACCAAGACCTCTCTGAGAACAGAGGGATGGAGGGGGAAGGAAGGGGGTTGAGATAAGATGGCTATTTATAGCCTGTCTTTGTGTAGGAAGTCGACCACACTAGAAATAATTAATTTTATTATGGTAGTGTTGTGAGGATGTGTGAGTGGTGTGGGAGGTTGTGGTAGTGTTGTGAGGATGTGTAATTGGTGTGGGGGTTGTGGTAGTGTTGTGAGGATGTGTAATTGGTGTGGGGGGTTGTGGTAGTGTTGTGAGGATGTGTAATTGGTGTGGGGGGTTGTGGTAGTGTTGTGAGGATGTGTAATTGGTGTGGGGGGGGTTGTGGTAGTGTTGTGAGGATGTGTAATTGGTGTGGGGGGGGTTGTGGTAGTGTTGTGAGGATGTGTAATTGGTGTGGGGGGTTGTGGTAGTGTTGTGAGGATGTGTAATTGGTGTGGGTGGTTGTGGTAGTGTTGTGAGGATGTGCAAGTGGTGTGGGGGGTTGTGGTAGTGTTGTGAGGATGTGTAATTGGTGTGGGGGGTTGTGGTAGTGTTGTGAGGATGTGTAATTGGTGTGGGGGGTTGTGGTAGTGTTGTGAGGATGCTGTATGAGTAGTGTGGGGACTTTGTGGTACAGTTGTGAGGATGTGTGAGCGGTGTGGGGGGGGGGGGGGGTTGTGGGAGTGAGTCATAACCACACACCACCCTCAACACACTACCTCTTTCCTGCATCACCATCCAACACTACCAACGTGCAACACACCTGGTCACCTCTACATTATTAACACCTATACTGGAGTTGATTGGGATCAGGTGCTGTGTACATCGATGTATTTCTGCCCCTGACACTGAATACGTCATCAACCTCTAGGGTCCAGGATAATATTAAGCCCTGGCATGGTGACTCCTCTCTCTTAAAGTGCATTAAGGTGATTGAATTTGGCATCATCTAATCCCTAACTTCATAATGGAGTTGTCAAGGCTTCACTGTAATTACAATCTCCAGTTTTTTAGTTTCGTTTATTCAACTGGTATTATATCTACAAGAGTTATTTAATCAGACGTGGACATTTCTTTTTGTAAAGTCATATGTAGTATGAAATACAATGTTTCAGTATATGAGTGTCATATTGAGATGGGAGTGGTGACATTAGTGGGGCAGCTAGATGCAATTTTTCAAGAGAATCATGAAAATGGTGGTACAAGCACCAAATTTAGCATGGTAATTCTCTAATGGTTACTAGTCAAGTCTGCCTGATTGGCCATTTAAAAATCCAAGATGGCGACCATTTTTCAAGATGACCGCCATATTGACCTTCAAAAGTTGATTTTTCTTATAGAAATTGATGTAGTTGGTCAATCTGGGTGTCGATATGTATGTTTTCAAGCATGCTCAGTTGATTTTTTATAGTTTTAAGTCCATTGTAACATTTTTATCCACATAAAATAACACTTTTAGTAAAAAATATAACAAAAAACAACTTACTAAAAAAAAAGTGCGGTAAACAGTGGGAACACAGTCCCACCACCGAGACGAGGTAACACTCCCGCCACCGATCGTCTCGTGTGAAGCAAGAATATAAATTAAAGAAAATACTTGCAGTGTGTTTAATATGTTACAGTATATTATAAATAAATAAATAAACAAATAAATCAGTAAATCCATTTCAAGTAAATGGAAAAATTTTACTCGACACCGACATTAGTTCCAGTTTCCGGTAAATAGCAGACGCTTCAGTGACGTCACTAGTGTTTACACTACACCAGCGGGTAACATTTGATGACCTTACTTGAAGTGAATTGGCCTTATTTTAAAAAACCAAGGATGGCTGGTAGAGGACTACTGAGTCAGTGGGTAAGTGTCCCATTTGGGGTACTGGTCTTATACAGTGAATAGAGCTCAAAAGCTACTTTTTAAATGGAAATTTGGGGGGGCCGTCTTATGCACCCTGAGGCCTTATAGGCCGAGATATACGGTATACAGTCAACCCCCACTTTACGCGTTTCCACGTTTACGCGGTACCCTGCCGAACACGGAATGCTCACTTTCCGCGGTGTGTGTACCCTTTTACGCGGAGAGCGGTGCGAGCAGGGTGCGCACAAGGTCGCCCAGTCATCAAAACATTACCGAGTTCTTCTCCCGCCAAGTCAGTGATAGTGATAATGATAGTGAGGATATGGACTTCTATGGACTTTGAGGGGCTTGACAAAGAGGCCCTGCAAGCCTCTGTGGTGGATAGTGATACAATTGATACAAGTGATACAGGTGAGGGCCAGTAATCTCCCCTCTGCCTCGGAACCAACCCCCCATCCCCGTGAGCCCAGCCATCTTTTCTACTGATATAAGTGTTAAAAAACCTAATATTATTGATATTTTTCTTAATTATTAAAATGTGTGTGCATACCATCATAAAATTAAGAAGTTATTTTTACTACAATGTAGGTATTGTGTCTGAAAAAGTGGAGTTTGGGGTTTGGCCCGGTCTCTATTTCAATTAATCCCATATGTTATGTTATGTTCACTTTACGCGTTTCTCACTTTACACGGGCTGCCGTGGGTTCAATTGACCGCGTAAAGTGAGGGTTCACTGTATCTAAAAATTTTTTGTCTAATGCAAAATATATGATGTTTATATTCAAAATGATCATCAAATTGTAAGAATTCCAGCAATGTAAATTATATTCTGGCCGGGTAATTTGTATGAATTTTATGAGCTAAAATGAAAATCTCCAGTTAATAAAAAAAAAAAAATATTCTTCACACATGCCAGGTGGTCGGTCGCCGGTCCCTCCCTTCCCCCCACCCCTCACCAACTGTCCCTACTAGATAAATGTGTGGGAATACCAGACTGTTTACCTTTTTAGTAATAAATAATAAATCAGACTAAAGTTAGGATAATATAATTGACATTGCTGGATTCCTTGTAAGACCAGGAATATTTTGAATATAAATGTCATATATTTTGCACAAAAGATAACATATTTACTCAGAGTAAACATTATATCTAAAATTTGTATGTCTAATGCAAAGTATATGATGTTTATATTCAAAATGATCATCAAATTGTAAGAATTCCAGCAATGTAAATTATATTCTGGCCGGATAATTTGTATGAATTTTATGAGCTAAATAAAAAGATTATACTTCACTCGTGCAAAGGGGTACACCCACTGCGGAATGTGAGCATCCTGGGTTCTGGCAGGGCACCGCGTAAACGTGGAAACGCGGAATGTGGGACCGCGTAAAGTGAGGGTTGACTGTACAGTAATAAATAAATGTAACACTGCGAGGTGAATCGATGAAGCATTAGGTGAGGTGATATGACAAGGCACACACATTAACAGCACTACTAAAACCATTGTCTTATAACATTTTAATTTATAATTTCTATCATAAATTTAATTGATGCATGATGGCTCGATTTGGCTACTTTCATACTTCGACAACTGATCACTGAATAAAACGGCATATGGAGAGGCATTATACACTACTATAATATTCATTAAGTTCTGTTAAATACGCTTCAATATTATTTACTAAATGCTCAAGACAGACCCTGTGGTAAGCACCAACCCTCTTGAGCAGTGACAACAACAGTGCTTGGAGATGGTGAGTGCTGGCAACACTTTAGTGAGAGTGGGACCGATCAGCTGGCACTGCTCTGTAACAGGAGACTCAGAATATACTATGGCACAATAGCTCATCTAGGATTGAGTGAGGGATTTGGGGGGGAAATTAATTATTTTTTGATTATGTTTTAATCCAGCACCAAATGAACCTAAATTGTATGGGAATTATGGGTGAAATTGCATGCAGTTATAAAGGCATTGCAGGCTTCCAAGCGAGAGGTGGGGAGTTGTTCTCGCCTCCCTTCTCCTCCACCACCAGCCACCACCTTTCCACTTGTATGCACCCAAATGTAGTTTTATACAGTATCTTAATATAATTAATTTTCTATTCCTATAATCTAGTCATCTTGATCTATTTTATAATATTTTTTTAAAATAATAATCAACTTTTCGGAACTGTTTGGTTATTTCAGATTTTTTCCAAATTCAAATTGTTTAATTAAAAAACAACAACTTATGAATTAGTCCAAAATACAAATTATAATGATCCGAATTAATGAGGGTACAGTGTACAGTATTTTGTTTTAGATTATTACTTGATTTTAAGGCATTTTTTAATCCCTCAGGAGACCTGACAGATAGCTATAGGCAAACTAGATTGTTCACTTTGGGCATTTAGGTTGTTTATGACCTGTGGACTGTTAACTCTAAAGTGCGGTGGTCAAGTGAATACAGTGCTCACCTCCTGTTTCGAGGTCAGTGGTTCGATTGCCTGAATGCTGGGTGCTCCCTGTTCACCCAGCTGTAAATGGGTACCTAAGTTTACAGCTTTGGGAAGTGAATGCGGTCGATTGCCGTACCGGCCATGTTGTGTCCACACTGTACCTAACAGGCAGTCATGTCATTAGGACCCACTTTAATTTTTTCACCCTTCACCCAAACAGCAGTGATAGAGGAAGTACTGTACTGGATAAAGTTACATGAATAAGAATACTGTTATTCTGAGAACTTACTGAAGTAAACTTATATGTTACTGTAATCTTTTTTTTTTTTTTTTTAACGGGGATATGCCCACCCGGGCACAGATCACTGACCCACATCGGGGCTTGGGGGCGCAAATGTAATAATAATAATAATATTAATAATAATTCATAGTAAATAAAATTTATAATGAAAAATAATAATAATGATAATAATAACGCCAGTAATAATAATAATAATAATAATAATAATAATTATCATAATAAAGAACCATAAAGAAATAAAAACGTAAAAAAAAAAAGATAAAAAGTAAGAAATCTACTTAAGGATGTTGCGTTGTCAATAGTAAGAGAAACAATTGAGACCCCTGCAATTGTGTGTAAATGAGGCAGAAAGTTAGATCAGCAACCTGGGACTTGGTCACAATTTTTGTGATGCCATATGGAAGCAGGGTCTACCATTAGACAATATATTATGCTTCCAATATCTTCCCAGGTGATAGTACCTCCCTGTTTGCTAGCTGCCTACTACCTATAATACATATATAAAGTATTGAAGTCCCCAAAGTAAATTACCATTGCAATTTTTTTTTTAAAGAATTAAGACACATAGTAATGTTGTGCCAATGCTGTACTTACACAGCATATTTGCTTAAACAAAATCAAACACCAGCAATTAGATATTGGGTACATGTATTAAACAATGAGGAATATATACCCATCATTTTATATGTGTACAAGAGCTAATTTGTTTTAAAGCTTTTGTTACATATTGTAACCCCTATGGGGCTGTAGATCAGTCTGACACAACTGAACATGTCCAATGATGTGGACGAGTTTTCCAGATGTTCCTCTAGTTCCCTGTTCCTTGGAGTCTTTTTTGTATTCAGGCATGAAAAGTAATGAGGTAACAGAAGGTCCTAAAAGAATTATTACCGAAGTAAAATTAACAATACTCTCCAATGATTTAATGAAATGTTACACAATAAGAATAAAGTACTGAGAAGAAAAGTTATCTTCTAGTAACTCATTTATTAAAATAAAAAAAATTGTTTGAGCTCAGTAACAAGGTACCTTTACTTCATTACTGTCCACCATTGCCCAGCAGTGTTGATTTTTTGCTGTGTATCTCAAATAATAAATCGTGGGGAAAGGGGGGGGGGGCTTATATCCTCTTGTTTTAATTGCTTCTGTTGCATCATCACAAGTGTCCATTTTTTTAACATTCAGGCTACTTAGTATTATCCCGAAAGTGCCCTCCGAGCCGTAATTAATTTTTTAAAACCAAATATATGTGATTTGGTTTGGGTTACTATTTAGTAATCTGAGTTGCTATTAGAACATTTTGGGATAAGTCTTTGTGTGTGGGTAGACTCCCAAAGACTTATCCTGAAAGTTCCAACTAGTTATACTCTATGAATAGATAAAGTTTCTGAAATACAATAGGGGTATATGTAAATGTCCTAATAACCAGTTCCTACAGAAATGTGTACAGTATAACCCCGCTTTACGTGGTCAATTGAACCCACGGAGTCCCGCGTAAAACGGGAAACGCGTAAATGGAACAACAGAACATATGGGATTCATTGAAATAGAGACTGGGCCGACCCCCAAACTCCACTTTTTCAAACACAATCCCTACGTTGTAGTAAAAATAACTTCTTAATTTTATGACGGTATGCACACACAATTAATAATTAAGAGAAATATCAATAATATTAGGTTTTTTAACACTTACATTAGTAGAAAAGATGGCTGGGCACACGGGGATGGGGGGTTGGTTCCGAGGCAGAGGGCAAATTATTGGCCCTCACCTGTATCACTTGTATCAATTGTATCACTATCCACCACAGAGGCTTGCAGGGCCTCTTTGTCAAACCCCTCAAAGTCCATATAAGTCCATATCCTCACTATCACTGTCACTGACTTGGGCCGGCTGTGGCAGGTGAAGAACTCGGTAATGTTTTGATGACTGGGCGACCTTGTGCGCACCCTGCCGGCACCACTTCCCGCGTATGTGAGTAGATGCATCGCGTAAAGTGGGAATTCTGGTTTTGGTGGGGTACCGCTTAAATGTGGAAACGCGTTAACGAGAACTGCGTAAAGTGGGGTATTACTGTATATATTTATGACCCCGACATGCACCCCTGTGAAGTTTACCTTCAACCCTGAAGGTTTTTCGTCTCCCCATCCCGCTTCTCACAAATTATTTAACATAGAATTCCTGCAAACATCCTCTCGTAGCCTCAAGTACAATAAAGAAAAACTTTTTTTTGTGATAGATAGATGTATGTCATTTCATACCGATAGTTACCTTGGAAAAAAAAATTCTATGCTATATGTCACTGTTTGGGTTGTTGGTTTGGTGATGCTTATAGTAGGTACTACCAGTGTTTGTTAGGTTAGATTAGGTTATGTTACGTAAAATATTTTTTAGAGGAAATATTCAGACCTAACCTATAATCAGGGTTGGAAAAGTGTCATAATTGATTCATGATGAGACACTACAGTAAGTCCTCATATAACATCATCCTGCTTAACGTTGTTTCAGTACTACGTCACTAAACTTCAGAGACCAAAAATTCGTTTAACGTCCTGGTTATCCGATACTATGCCGTTTTGCGTTGTCACGGACTACTTTCTGTGAGCTGGAACCAATTACCCAATATCCCATTGAAACAATGGTTTCGGTTAACGAAATTTTCAGTTAACGAACGACCCTCTGGAGCGAATTGAGTACGTTAACCGAGGGACCACTGTACTATGATTTTATATTCTCCATTAAGAGGAAAAAGCAGTACAGTACAGTTTGTTTTTTTTATCATGTCTTTTAGTGTTCTCTTTTGTCTCTCAGTCAAGCAAGTTACCTTCTCTCTTGAAAAAGAAGCTTTGCAACCACCACTCGTGCTTCAGCATTCAAATTTGGCACCACATGTCAAGCAAATTTGTTTACACTTATCTTGCCCAGGCCTACCAACCCTCCTGAGTTGCGGTATTATGGTTACTAAGTGGTAACCCGAATGTACAAGCTGCTAATGGAGTTTGACGAATCCATTTGTCAGGTTACTAAAACTAAACCCGATATTCAGAATTGCTCTTCGGACTTGCTGCCCGGAATGTTTAGAAAAATGGCCAAATGAGTTGTTTGTGGGATTTTTCTTGCAGTATGTTATACAGCTTATGGATCCATTCCAGAAGAGTCATTAGGGTATAATTTGATAATTTGCAAGGCTCTTGGTTTTGTGTTTGCACCCAAAATTATTAATCACCATAGCCATTGTCCTAATGACAGTGACTATTGTCTGCTAAACTGTTTTGACTCGAGTTAATGTACAGTAGGAAGTGTGACTAATTGATCTATTGCATTTTTACATAGTGGGCCTGATTTTAATGTGGTTGTTATTTTTAGGAAGTGCATGGTAATCTGCTATGGTGGTTGTAAATTTATTTAAACTGATGCCCAAAATGTCATGGCCAGCTAGGGGAGAACATTCCTGTTTTCCTAATGTTTTCTAGAGTATGCTAGAGGAGTCAGACTAGGTTCAGGGCTTGTTTCCTCTGAGGATGGAAACCTTCCAGCCTCTTTTCTGTGGCATGTGACTAAGACAATACCAGGACATCCTGAACCATTGTTTCAATGCATGGTCTTCAAGTTCTAATCCTAATTTTAGTTTGCCATTCTGGCAGACATTTATAGACTTGATGTGATAAACTGCCTGAAAGATTCGACCATGGTAGAGAGTCCAGTCTGTGAACTAATAACACATGGCATCACCAATAAGTGGTTGCTTCTGACTTGATTTTGTTCCCAGTTATCAAGTGTCTTTTTGCTTTTATCCCATCACCTAGACAATGCTGTCAAGACAGTTGACAGGTTTTTTCCAAGGCCAACCTCTTATGGTTTATGATGGATCTAGTAGAGATGTGTAGTCATAAGCAGAGGTCTTGCCTCCCTTAGGGATGCTGAGGTGAACTGGAGATGAAGTGGTTGATGGGTCTGTCTTTTGCAACTACTGACGAATTGGGT
This sequence comes from Homarus gammarus, assembly GCA_958450375.1. Taxonomy (NCBI): domain Eukaryota; kingdom Metazoa; phylum Arthropoda; class Malacostraca; order Decapoda; family Nephropidae; genus Homarus; species Homarus gammarus. Next base: position 2,198,500 of record CAUDMG010003255.1, read on the forward strand.
TTATAAGTGCATGCATGTTAGCACAGTGACAGTTAAAATAATCCACAATCATGTATTTATCATTGTCTAACAGGAGACTCCTTAACCCATCACTTGCTCTCATACCTCCAACTGTGTCATAAATATATGCTTACTAATCTCTGACCTGCCATGTACTTCAAATGCTCATACAGTACCATCTGATTGTACTGCCATCCATTTAACTCACAGGACTTTTAAAGTTCTACACAATCTTTATCCATCACTATTCCTTACCCATCAATCCATTCTGAACTTCCACAATATTTTGCAAACTTTTCATCTTTACTGAATTTTGCCATGATAAATCAGTGCTGTGCTCTGGAACACTAAAGTTCCACGTCTAGGCTGAATTAAGTTCATTTGTGCCTGTGATTGCACAAGTGAAAGTGCAAGTGTACTTGTGTGTGGATAGTGGGTTTGGGAGATAGATTAAACCAGGAGCTGGTGACAGTACAGAACTGTAGTGAAATGCACTTTCTAACATCCAGAGAAAATAACCAGCTGTTTATAATAATTTTTTAATTGTTGGTTCTGTCCACATCCATATTTGAGCTACAATAATTACTCCTTTATTCAGTCTTGTTGTGCACTATATGTAAACTCATTTCATTTATTTATCTTGAATATATTTTCTTTCTAAAATAACATTCTTCGGGGAGGTAATCCAGCATTTATTACATACTTACACCTGGATGAACTTCATTTATTGCTTATAGATTATTGTATGTGCAATATTTTCTAATTGATCTAAACTGATTGAAAATAGATATACACTGTATCTAATTATGAAAATTTATTAAAAATAAAAGCATAATTCTAAATTGCAAATATAAGGTCCAGTTTGGGGAGTTTTACTCTCAAATACAGTACTGTAAAGGTTCATGTATCTTATTAACAAAGAAATACTATTGTAGTAAATATTTATATGCCTTAATGATGCATACTTGCTTACTGCTTATGTATTTCATACATTTAGCACATATCATAGAGGTTTTCCATTATAAGTGCTAATTTTATGAAGGCATTTCCTATTATGAAGATGAGTAACAATTGAATAAAGTTCTGCATTACACTGTATGAATAAGCCAAATGTCATGACAGCAACAAAGATTTTTTTAAATTCATAATATAATATTAAATCCCTCCTGGTTTATCTAAACAGCAAAGAAATGGGAGTGAGAAGCCCATCACCTGCCACCTCCCAGACAGTGCGACAAGAAGTAAATGGCCATTCCAGTCCTGCTCCTTCCCTCTATCATGGCCAATCACGCCGTTCTTCCCTCACGTCCCTCAGTGAGTCAACCGAGGTCATCTCTTCACACCCGAAGTTTGTGAAGGACATCTCAAAGTATTGGTATAAGCCAGCCATAACAAGAGATGAAGGTAAGCTTGTTTCTTTATATTTTTGGTAGTGGGTTGATGTGCTTGGTATTCAGTTTTATAAAATTAACTTTTCTGCATTGGGCTAAACAAATGTACTTAGTACACATAAAGAACAGCTATTAAGCACCTTCTGTTATTATTGTATTATCAATTTTAAAACAGTTTTTAATTAATATTAGGCCTGATACATGTTGTATGTCTTTCTTCTTTTTCGCTAACAGATAACAATACATGCCAGTAATATTTTGAAATAAGGTGTGCCTGTATTTTACTCTGCTAACCCTACGTTCCTTTTCCATTTTTATTATTGGAATGTAATATGAGGGGTATTACATGCTTCTGGCTATGACTTTGTTGGGGTGAACAGAAGGTTCAGTCATGGTGAAAGAAATGACATTTTTTTTTTAACTGTTTTTGTGATAAAGTCCAGAATGTGACGTTTAGCTTTATACCTAGATATGTAAATGCCTAGCATTAACTCGCCAGGCCAACATACAGACAATTAAAACATCTAATAATCACTTAAATATGTAATATTAGGAGGACACGTCGCTACCTGGCATTTAATTGCAATTCGCAAAACTCCCTCCCGCACCCTCCATCACACGCCTTGCTACTGTCATCTTCTTGCCTGGCGAATCAGCTGTAAACTCGCACAAGGAAGGCTCTGCTGATTTGTGTTGTAATAGCTGAAATATTAAGTGCCACGAGGATTTCATTTTTGGTATTTATGCATCTTAGCACGGTGAGGAAATCGTGTGACCGATTTTCAAGCTCAACCTATCAGGATAAAATGGCTAATGGATGAGACAAGGGTTCCTCATATATTGTGCCCAGTTAAGAATCTTCAAGAATGGTTAATCAGATTCCTTACTCGAGGCCTCTATGTATTCTCATCACAGGATAGGAAGAAATTGTCTCCTAGTCAAATGACAAAATATTTATCTCAGTTAGTGACTCAAGCAGACCCTGGCAAGAAATTTTTGGCACATGACACCAGGAAATATTCAGGGTCTGTGGCCTTTCTGCGGCATATGAGCCTGAGTCAGAACAAAGAAGTGGTTTTTGAAAATCTATCGTTGAAAGATGCTTCACATGTGGTGGTACTGGGGTCCTTTCAAAACAGCTATCTTCTTGAAACCCAGGAATATCTTCCCCAACTTCATTGATGTTCACAATAAACACATTCCCGATCCAGCTATGGTTCTCGAGGTCGATGTTTTCTGGAAAATACCTGTCCATTTCTTCCTTGGTGCACGAGTATTGGATGTGAACAGACTCGAACATTACTATGTTAAGTGTTATATGGATGCTTTATTATTCACAACTACTGTATTCTACTTTAGTTAGTATTTCAATAATTCTTCATATTGTGCCAGTGATGTGATCCAGTTATAAAAGTGTTATTATTTCATAATTTTGCCTTTTTCTATTGTTGTATTTCATATTATTATTATTACTGTATTATTATTATTATTTTTTATTTTTTTTGGAGACTGTTCCATGACCCTCAGGAACACCCTCACAACCCTCATTTGGGTCACAACCTTGGGTTTGGGAACCACTGCCCTATATGTAATTGTCGGTTATGTGAATCTGCAGTTATTGGGACATCAGTTTTGGGGGTATACCTGTATTTTAAACCCCATTTTCTTTAGTTCAAAATAATTATTGGCAATCAATTTTAATGGATTTTTAGCCTTAGCAACAATAGTTTTCCCCCAAATTTGTCTGTTATCCCAAGGGTTTACTGTACTGTACTCTTGTTTAGATTGTGGAACTGTACCCATGTACAGCACTCGCATATTAATTTTTAGACCTAATACAGTTTTAAAAGTTTTACTTCATCTATAAACTTGATGGTGATCAGAGATTAGACTTAGTTAGAAAGTTAATTACAATTTATGCATCCCATAATATTACTGTACTTAATATTTTGATAAATCTGGAAAAAAAAATTTTGGCATGAATATAATTTTTGACAAAACACTAACGGATGTAGACAAAGTTAGAATTTTTCTTGTTTTGTTGGATATTGCCTTCTTATGTGGCTAAAAACATTTTTATTAGTTTCTTTAAATTTGTCTTCAATTGAAAAAGGTTGGATTTGCCACTTCTCAGAAATGACCTGCAAATGGAGAAAGAAATTATATTCTCAAACTTATGAATGGTGTTTGAGATTTATATACGTACATACACAGAATAATTTAATAATGTTAAAATAATTGTTGCAATTCAGCACAATGTAATAATTTGTATGTTTTCCAGTCTTCACCATTAAAGTTGGAAATATAACCTTACTTTTATTTCAGCCATCACTATGCTCAAGGACAAGGCACCAGGCACGTTTGTTGTTCGAGATTCCAACTCGTTCCCTGGAGCTTTTGGCCTGGCTTTAAAAGTTTCTACCCCACCACCCAATGTCACAACCAAGTCAAGTGACCCAGCCAGTGAACTAGTGCGCCACTTCCTTATTGAACCAACCTCAAGAGGAGTCAGACTCAAAGGCTGTGCAAATGAGCCTGTATTTGGTATGTAATTAAAATTTAATGTCTTGTTTTACCTCACTTTTCAATGGACTTTTTAATAAAATTATATTATCACACACTTAAGCAATATGAAAGGAAACTAAAAATATATGTTGAGTAAAGAGCATGAAAAGAAACAATTTGTACAGAATAGTTCTAGTGTTTGTGAGAAGTAATGAGGGAGATTGGTTGACTGGTATATAAAAAGGGAAACTTCAAAGACTACTGTGCTCTGAATTTATCTTACAACAATTTACTATAGCTTTCTGTTCTTTTATTTTCATTACCAATATGTTTACAGTATTAAGATATAATGTTTTACTCTTATTCCCCTCACTTAACTTTTAACAGCAGTCAATATCATATGAAGTTTCCTTGTAAAATGGCAATCGATAGCATTTAATGCTTCAATTTTTCCCATTTTATATTTCCCTGTGTGTGGAGAGTAATTTACAGAATAACCTACTATGTAAGAGTTAAACAGAGGATTATACATTTTGAAAACCAAATTTTTCATTTGTTGAATAACAATTATTGGTCAAAATATTTTTTGAAAATGCTGACTTTAGCAAGTATTAAATAGATTTTTAATTTTGAGCTTAGAACTCTCAGACATCCAAATAAATTGTCAACTATCGAATATTGCTAAAATCCTGAGTTCAACAGTATTCCATAAAACATACACCTACCTACCTTTTTTAAAATGTGATAACACCCCGATTTACGCGGTCAGTTGAACCCGCGGAGGTCTGTGTAAAACGAGAAACGCGTAAATGGAATAACAAAACATATGGGATTACCAGGTAATTGAAATAGAGACTGGGCCGACTCCCAAACCCCACTTTTTCTGACACAATACCTATATTGTAGTAAAAGTAACATCTTAATTTTATGATGGTATGCACACACAATTAATATTTAAGAGAAATACAGTCGCCTGGTTAATGTCCATTCAAATAATGGACTCAACTCCCCCCCCCCATCCCCCCCACTTCCCACGCTTGCTGGCTCCTCCCTCTCTGGGAAATGTTTGGGTGAAAACACTAGATTTTAAGGTATAGTAATAAATAATAACTCAGACTAAAGTTAGGAAAATATAATTGACATTGCTGGATTCCTTGCAAGACCAGGAATATTTTGAATGTACACATCATATATTTTGCACAAAAGATAACACATTTGCTGTGTTAACAAAATTCTTATATTAGATCTAAAATTTGTATGTCTAATGCAAAATCCATGATGTTTATATTCAAAATGATCATCATATTGTAAAAATTCCAGCAATGATAAATTATATTCTGGCCGGGTAATTTGTATGAATTTTATGAGCTAAATAAAAAAATTATACTTCACCCGTGTATATGAGTAGATGCACCGCGAAAAGTGGGAATTCCGGTTCTGGCAGGGTAGCGCGTAAATGGAGAAACTCGTAAACGAGAACAGCGTAAAGTGGGATATTACTGTAAAAGCATTTATAGAGTCATCTCATTATTTGAGCGATTGTTTAACTTTTCATTTGGTACTACAGTAGTAGAGTACAGGAATCCCCCAATTTACGATAGGGTTGTGTATCGAAATACTGTAATGTAAATTGCAAGCCTTTTAACATGGGTTTTAATGGGATGCATTCCTGGCCTGTCCAACACAGACATGTAACACGGAAAACACAATCCTGCACTAATTATATAAATACAACAAAATTAATCACTTCACACATTAATAATAACAAGCCCACCCTTTAACAATGTCTAACTTTGTCTCCTGAATTATGGTCTTCCTCAAAATCTTGGCTTTCCCAGAGAAGAGAGACTCAGCAGGCTGCTTGCTAGCCATTTTCAAAGTTACGGAGTTACTCTACACTGATCACTTCACAGTCACCAAACCAGAGTAAAATTTTATTGATAATGTTTTCCCCTCACCAATAATGGCAAAGTATCACAGCGATGACAAGGTTACGCAATGATTAATAATGATAACGTTTGTTTCACGAGTGAGGGCAGTTGCAATCACGTTGAAGCAAAGCGCGTCATGATCGCAACTGCCTAATGTAACTCACGATAAGGTGTTAAATTCTAATTGACGGAAACGTGGGATTATCGTAAAACGGATGGTTGTAAACATGGGGATACCTTTACATTGTTATCTACTTGATAGCTGTACAGTGTTATAGACTTGACAGGTATTTCTTTCCACAAGATAAATATAAAAAGTCATTAATCATGCCATATGTGACAGTCCTCATGTTTAGGTTACCAAATTACAGTTTTGTTTAATCTCTTATAGTACCAGCAGAATCTAACTCTTTACATGTTTTAACCAATTTCATGAAGATTTCTATTAAATGGTTTAACAAGAAACCATCTGGATATGTGATGTACTAATTACAATGGTTAAAGCTCAGTCATTTCACTATTTTTAAAAGAAAGGGAAAACTTATTTACAATAGCTACACATTGTGATTTAATTTTTATGATTTCACTCAACTCATAAAATTTTGGAACCCAAATTAATAATGCCTATGGTAATACTTTTTAGGGTAATTAATTTAATGTACTGTATGTAATTCTTTTCTTTTCAGGTTCCTTGTCAGCACTAGTGTACCAGCACTCCATTACAGCCTTGGCTCTCCCATGTCGATTGATGCTGCCTGAGAAGGACCCAGCAGGAGTTCCAGACACTGTAGATAGTGGTGCTAGCACAAGTAGTGGTAGCAGTTCCACTACACAGCTTTTACAGCAGGGGGCAGCATGTAATGTCATGTATTTACACACAGCAGATACCGAAAGCCTCACTGGTCCCCAAGCTGTCAAACGTGCAGTCAGTCTCATGCTGGCTTCAAAAATAACTCCAACAGTTGTGCACTTCAAGGTGTCTGCACAGGGTATTACACTGACAGATAATGAGAGAAAACTGTTCTTCCGTCGACACTACCCTGTAAATACCATCTCTCATTGTGGTTTAGATCCTGATGATAGGCGCTGGACACACAAGAATGAAGATGGAACTCCACTTGGATCTCTGTAAGTATCCATTGTTTTCTATTTGATATACTATTTATTTTAATGATTCATTTAGCCTTTATATGTGAATTTACATGAATTGGAAATACAGTATTTGATAGTTTTTTCTCCTGTGAATAGTTCTTGCTCTTGTTCTTGCATGTTCAGATTTAAAGTATTGTACACTTACACATTAAAAGGGTAATGAATATCTATTTCAGTGTAAAAATATATACAATAAATATACAGTACTACATACAGTATATATATTTTTTCAGCCGAGTTTTTGGATTTGTGGCCAAAAAGGGAGCAAGTAGAACAGAAAATCAGTGTCACATCTTAGCTGAACTGGAACCAGAGCAACCTGCTACTGCAATCTGCAACTTTGTTACAAAAGTTATGATGACTAGTGTGAGCCGACCCAACCTTGTATAGTTTCATTGAAACCATTGGGCAACTTAAGCAACTCATATGGTCTGATTGAATTATCTCAATTAGTGCTAAATAGTACATGAATTTGTTGGAGGCTTGATTTGGACACAACTAATGAGTTTTAAGAATAGGTTGTATATACACTAATGGTATCTCAATCTTTTATAATGGTGGTGAAAAAAAATAATATATATATAGAAAGATTAGGCTAGGGAGCATTTCAATCAACTTTTCACCAGTGATATCCTTCAAACCTGATTGGGAATATGTTATTTTAGCTTTCCATATTAAAACATAGAAGTTTTAGTTAGAAGATAAAATCAGGGAAGACTAAATGAAATAGAACTGCCAGTAGGTAATGAGACTAAGATTACAAAATCAGCATATGTTATATACATTATGCAAAAAATTCATGACTTTTTCAACTGTGAGGAGCCTCTGTTAGGAAGTAGACTGGTAATCAAAGTACCTAAGTAAATTTATGTAAGGACTGATTTTGCACAATAGTGACAAAGTTTCTGCTCAAAATTATTTAGAGCATATGAAGAACTGTAAAAATAATCTTTTGAATGCAGTGTTGTGTAATTTTGCACTTTTAAATATCATGTGACTCATTTAATGTAATTCATGTGTTTAACAATCAAATAAAACTTGTCTCATTGTTTTGCTTTACATGTGTGTTGCATAGGTTACATAACCTACCATATGATTATTCTTTATTAATTACTATAGGCAGATTTTAATATATGAGCTACTTTCTTGTTTCATTAATGTTTAAAATATATTTCTTCTTTGTAGAGTATGCAATAATGACTGTTAAATCTTGCTTTTATTATAAACTTTGAATCAATATGCAATTCATGCTCCAAAAATTAAATATTATTCATTAACACATTTGCAAATATATGTATTATTTGTATTTAATGTAAATCTGCATTTATAGTGTGCATAAATCTAAGGTGACTTAACCCAGTGAAATTCGACAGTGTAAATTTTGTATTTAGTGACTAATCTAGTTCATCCTTTGTATTGGCAGTCTCAAGTATCTGCGTGAAAACACATGACCATGTGTCAGTCAATGTTCCAGGCATATTTGAATGTTTTGTACATAATGTCCATATGTTTAAGTGATAGTAATACAGAACTTTTATCAGTTTTGAATATTGTAAATCATTCTTCCATACTGTAGCTTCCACCTACTGGATAAAAGACGTTTGAGCAGCACAGTACACAGCAACAGCAGATTTGTAAATCTCGCAAAATGTTCACAGTCAAAAGGTGTTTGTACACCAATTTTTGGTGGTACAATTACACATTTTAAATAATAATTACAAGTGCTAAGTACACATTTATATTTGCCAGATGAGGTAGAGCAGGTAAGAGGCCTGGCTAAACTAATAAGGAAGCAGTTAGTTCCTTTATAACACTTATAAGGTGCTTCTTAACTCATGTAAATGACCTCTTCATGCTTCTTCCAGAAATAAAGAACAGTTTCAATGGTTTCTTTATTCCATCACTAATATCCAAGGAAGTGTTCATTTTGCCTGTGTATCTTTGCCAACAGTAATATCTCCATTAGAAGGAACCCTCCAACAGCCAGACTTGTAATTTGCTCGGAATTTTTCAGGAAAATTCTTTTAATTTTGGGTTTGGGAACAAATTCTGGGGCTAAAGATCAGGAGCATTTTCTGAAAAAAAAATCTGGATAATCTCTCCAAATATTTATTTCCGAGTTCGGGAGCAAATTCTAATTATGAAATAATGCACAATTACCCCCCCCCCCCCCAAAAAAAAAATGAGAAAGTGGCGAGATAATCTCTTCAAAGCTTTCTGCTCTGGGTGTTATGAAAGAATGCATAATGCTTAGGTGCTGGTGAGTGCTCTAAACATTTTATTATGTTTATTTATATTGTGTAATTATTTTACAGTACAGGTACTGTATATTATACACTGTACATTATTGGAAAATTTCCAAATTTTTGTGTTCAGTTGTTGCACCTGGCCATACTTTGGCTGCCACATAAAATAATTTATTTATAGTTACTGATGCATATAGGGACCGGGAAAAGTCGTTGGTTAGTGAATCAACAGTTATCAAAGCAATTAATCCCTTAAGAAAATAACAAATTCAGGGGGTTGGGGGACTGGTCACCCTCCAAAAACTCCATCTACCCTTGATATATCTCTGTTGTGCAAACTGTCAAGCAAGAAAATAAAGCAAGTATAATAAACCTTAAATAAGCAATGTAAAGCATAAATTGAGACTGTTACATGTATATTTTACCTGTATTGAGAATGACAGAGATGGTATAGGGTAGCAAGTTCAAGTCTACCAATCTTTGCTGATCCATCACCACTCTTATTATGCCTTATCACATCACGTCAAGTTGCCCAGCACAAGAGGAACTATCACTGGAGCATTTAGGCATGATTGAGTAACACACTAAGTCATAAATAATGATAAAACACAAAGTCATAGACACATAGTAAGTGTAAACAAGAAGATTAAAGATGGCAGGAATGAGTCAGGGCAGTGCGCAAAGCCCTCTGGTGGCAAGAAGATGCGACACTCCGCCAAATTCAAAACGGCTCTGCTGCTCCTCTCCGATCATCGGATCTCCAGGGTACAGGTTGACAATCCCTTATCCGAAATCCTTGGGGCCAGAGGCATTTCGGATTTTGCAAATTTTCGGTTTTTAGAATTTTTTTTTTTTTTTTTTTATGCCCACTCGGGCATAGTTCACTGACCCACATCGGGGCCTGGGGGGGGGCAAAAATATTATTATTATAATAATAATAATAATACTGCAATAATAATTCATAGGTCTAGGTCGCATTTCTCACTTTTGATCTCTTTTTCATTCTTGTACAGGTTGTACTTCTCTAGTCCGGCAACCTCGGGACCTGACCGGTGCCGGACCATGGAAATTCACCCTTTTCCTGGATAGATAGAGACTTGTGCTTATGCCTGGAAGCACTAGCACCACTTTCTCTGCGTCATGGTCTCTTTGAAGACATATTGAAGGGTTAAATGTCGTATAGTAGCTTCTCAAATTTCGCGAGTTTGTAATTCTTAACGTATTTTATTGGAACACAAAAAAATAAATAAATAAAAATTTTGACGGCGGAAACTTGAATTTCGACGAGTTTGAACGGCCCGCCAACGTGCAGACGACGTGCATAATCATGTAAACAGCGTCATTTCTCTTATGTACAAAAGATTCATTATTGTTTATTACTGAATTTCTTTTTTATTGAATTTATGTTTATATGTGCAAAATGAGCAATACAATTCATTAATAATACGTAGAAAATTAAAACACATGAGGAAATGACACAGCATTGTTTTCGTTGATTACAAAACCAGTGACTGACTGGTTCTACATATAAAACTGAAGAAAATAATGGTTAATATGGTTGTTTTAAGTAATGTTATTTAATGTTAATAAATGGAACAATGGAAGTAGCTAACGATAATGGTAAAGAAAAAGAGAGATCGCATATGTAAGTGCGCATGCGCACTCGTGAAAACATATCGTCATTACTTAACATAAGAATATGAAAGCAACACTTATTTACTGTTCATATATATTTTCATTAATTTTTCTGAATTTGTTTTTATTGAATTAATGTACGTGTGTGCAAAATTAATAATACGTGGAATATTAGAGGAGACGAGACGGCTGCCGGCATTGTTTACGTTAAAGCTTACGAAACCAGTGACTGATTGGTTCTACATATAAAACTGAAGAAAATAAGACCCTGAGTTTAGCTGTAGTAAAATTAATGTAAAAAATGAATATGGTTGCTTGAAGTACCTGTAATGTTATTTAATGTTAATAAATGGAACAATATAAGTAGCTAACCATTAATGGTAAAAAAAAGTGAGACTGCTCGTATGTAAGTGCGCACATGTGAAAATATATCGTCATTACTCTACATAAGAATATGAAAGCAACACTTATTTACTGCTCATATATATTAAAGGGTTAAATGTTGTACTCTGTATAGACAAGCAGAGAGAGAGACGGAGAGCAGCCGAACTGCCGGATGTAAACAAACCTTAATTTCCGGCGGCTGTTTTTTTTTTTTTTAAGGGGATTAGCCCACCCGGGCATAGGTCACTGACCCACATTGGGGCCTGAGGGGCAAAAATTTAATACTCCTGTAATAATAATAATAATTCAGATAAGTAAAAAAAAAAAAAAAAAAAAAACTGCCAATCTACCTATTGGACAAACTAAAATCGTTCCGGACCACAGAATGCCGGACTAGAGAGGTACAACCTGTATTTCTTTATTATTATTATTATTTTATTACAGTATTATTATTATTATTATTATTATTATTATTATTATTATTACAGGAACTATTATTATATTATATTTTATTATTATTGTTATCATTATTATTTTATTTTGGTGTACAGTATTTTAATTAAAAATCTTATTTACTATGAATAATTATAATTATAATTACTATTACTATTACTATTACTATTACTATTACTATTACTATTAAATTTTCGCCCACCAGGCCCCGATGTGAGTCAGTGATTTATGCCCGGGTGGGCTAATCCCTGTTTAAAAAAAAAAAAAAAAAAAAATTGCCTCCCAAAAAACTTTAGGTTTTTAGAGCTTTTCGGTTTTCGGAAATTCGGGTAAAGGGTTGTCAACCTGTATCACCAAAACTTGTGAGGCAGTTCTCCTATATGTAATCGGCGGTTGATGGGACATCGGTTTTTGTGGTACACCTGTAAAAGTACAGTCAACCCTCACTTTACGCGGTTAATGTAACCCACAGGGTACCGTGGAAAGTGAGAAACGCGTAAAGTGAATAACATAACATATGGGATTAAATGGAATAGAGACCAGCTGACCCCCAAACTCCACTTTTTCCAACACAATACCTATGTTCTATTAAAAATAACATCTTAATTTTATGATGGTACATGCACACAATTAATACTTAAGAGAAATAGAGAAATACAGTCACCAAGTTAATGTCCATTCAAATAATGGACTCCACTCCCTCCCCCTCTTCTCACAGTACACTGCTGGCTCTTCCCTCTGAGAAATTTTGGGGGGGAAAACCAGGTATAGTAATAAATAATACCTCAAACTAAAGTTAGGATAATATAATTGACATTGCTGGATTCCTTGTAAGACCAGGAATATTTTGAATATAAATGTCATATATTTTTCACAAAAGATAACATATTTACTCAGAGTAAACATTACATATAAAATTTGTATGTCTAATGCAAAATCTATGATGTTTATATTCAAAATGATCATCAAATTGTAAGAATTCCAGCAATGTAAATTATATTCTGGCCGGGTAATTTGTATGAATTTTATGAGCTAAAACAAATATCTTCAGTTAATAAAAAAAAAGAATATTCTTCAAGACACTATCTGTCAATCAAAGTACCCCACCTTGCCTCCCCCCTCTTCCAACGAGCCAGATGGTCAGTCCGTCCCAACCCTCCCTTCAAGAGAAAGAGTGGGTGAAAAAACTAGATTTTAACATTTAGTATTAAATAATACCTCAGATTAAAGTTAGGATAATATAATTGACATTGCTGGATTCCGTGTAAGACCAGGAATATTTTGAATATAAATGTCATATATTTTGCACAAAAGATAACATATTTACTCAGAGTAAACATTATATCTAAAAATTTTATGTCTAATGCAAAATATATGATGTTTATATTCAAAATGATCATCAAATTGTAAGAATTCCAGCAATGTAAATTATATTCTGGCCGGGTAATTTGTATGAATTTTATGAGCTAAAATAAAAATCTTCAGTTAATAAAAAAAAAAATATTCTTCACACATGCCAGGTACTCGGTCGCCGGTCCCTCCCTCCCCCCCACCCCCCACCAACGTCCCTACTAGATAAATGTGTGGGAATACCAGACTGTTTACCTTTTTAGTAATAAATAATAAATCAGACTAAAGTTAGGATAATATAATTGACATTGCTGGATTCCTTGTAAGACCAGGAATATTTTGAACATAAATGTCATATATTTTGCACAAAAGATAACATATTTACTCTGAGTAAACATTATATCTAAAATTTGTATGTCTAATGCAAAATCTATGATGTTTATATTCAAAATGATCATCAAATTGTAAGAATTCCAGCAATGTAAATTATATTCTGGCCGGATAATTTGTATGAATTTTATGAGCTAAATAAAAAAATTATACTTCACCCGTGTAAAGGGGTACACCCACTGCGATTGATTTTGATTTTGCCGCTTGCAGCGGCTACTTTATTGTGCACCCCACACTCATCCTGTGAGCGGTAGCGCAAAAGGATTACAGAGTAGGGTTTACAAAGGGTCATAATAATTAACCCCGGTTGTCAGGATATTATGGCACTGAAAGTTACACAGTATTTCATTTACATTATTTGTTTAGTTCTATACATAAAGGGTAACTTATTCACAAATGCGTGAGAACAGGCGTGTGAGGCAGTATGTCTGGCCTCACACTTTGTTATTCACATTTACGTGGGAGGTATTCAAGCACATTGCGTATTTGGTTCTGTACATGAGAACTGACATAGATACTAAGTGCAAAAAAGTGGATACAATCTTAATATGTCGGCTATCTTGCCATTAGAGATGAAGTGTTGTGCCATTTCACACACAGTGTGCTTGGACCTGTCCCTAAAAGGTTCTATCTTCACACAGTCGAGGACGTAGTGTTCAAGTGTGTGGCCATATGTATGGCCACACACTTTACATTTAGTTTTGTTTACATCTGCTTGAGGAACATACTGCCAAAGGTACTTATATCCTAACCTTAATCTAGCTGTTACAACATCTTGTAATCTAGTGATCTTGTTACTTGCTCCATATACATGTTTCACTTGATACATCTCATCATGGTAAACTATGGATTGACTAGTGCCTGTTTGCACTTGTCTACTTGCGTCAAACTCATCAATAAGTTCTTTCCTAATTACAGTTTTAAGGGTTCTTTTTGACAGACCCAAATTGTATTCAACGGTGTCTTTGTTAGACGCGAGTTTGGCGAGGGCATCAACTCTGTCATGTTTTATGAGGCCTATGTGAGAGGGGATCCACAACAGTTTGACCCTGACACCCCGGTCAACAAGGCACGCATATTTGTGTCTGGCTTCAGAGACAAGAGCGTGACAACCTGAGTCGAGGGTACCAAGGGCAAGTAGTGAGGATAGAGAGTCAGTGATGATGAGACTGTCAGTAACAGTGGTTTCAATGAATTTAATAGCTGTGAGTATGGCAACTAATTCAGTTTGTAGAGTGGATGCCCAGTTGTTAATTCTAACTCCTTTCTCAATTATATTACCGTCAGGTTGAGTCACAACAATAGCACTTCCAGCCCTCCCACAGGCGGTGTTTAGAGACCCATCAGTGTAGATGGTCTGTGTGATATTATCATCAGTCTGTAGAGTGTGTATGTGTTCAAGAGCTCTCAATTTGGCAGTGTGTTGGAGATAAATGCTTTGTATAATTAATTTTTTAGGCGGATACGTCGGTATTGTGATATCGAAGGGAACTGTCCGCCAGGGTGGCAGGAAGCGCTGTTGTGTCTCAACTTTGTACAGGTGGTCTAGTCCAAATATCTTCATATGTGTAGCTGTAGTTTGGATCCATTTAGACTCAGTAGTCCCATGGTTCATACATTCTAGCAATTTTAAGGAAACAATGTTATCAGGATCACCACGCAGAAGCCTCAGGGCTATCATGAGGTTGACTTCAATTATTCTATCTTTAACACTGGGTATACCTAGTTCTTTCCTCATATTAAGTACTTTAGTGCTCATGGGACATCCTAGGATAATTCTGAGGGCTTTATTTTGCATTTTCTCGAGCTTGTCAACTCCTTTCCCGTCACGAATGACCAGGGCTGGTGCGTGGTAATCTATCAGAGATCTTATATAGCCTAGGTACATTGTTTTAACAATTCTAATATTAGCACCATAGTGCGGGCTGTACCCCGCTACACTTCTAAGAGGTCTCAGTCTGTCAGTACATTGGCGGGTTAGCTGTTGTATGGCAGGTAGGGTACAAGGGACGGAAACACCAAGATATTTAAAAGAAGAAACATAGTCAATAGTGTTGTTACCTATCTTGAACTTGGCGGGGCCGCGTTTGCGGTTCCCAGCTTGTTTGTTGAACACCTTAGTTTTGTCAGTGGAGATAATAAGACCGAGGTGTTCACAGGCTGCGTATACATGGTTCAGGGTGGTTTGCATTTCACGATGAGTTTTAGTATGTATAAGAATATCGTCAGCATAGCTGATTGAGATATTGCTGGGGTTGTCTGGTATTAAATTTAATAATGCATTCATAAGAACATTGAACAAAGTGGGGCTAAGTACTCCACCTTGAGGGGTACCAAGTTGCATATCTTTAACTTCACTTTTGTATCCCTGAAACAGTGCAGCAGCCCTTCTGTTGGTTAGGTAACCACTTATCCAGTGTAACAGCCTACCTCCTATATCCATTTTGGCTAGTTCGTACAATATCAGTTGCCTATTGGCAATATCAAATGCAGCTTTTAGGTCAAGAAATGTGGTGTATCTGTGCCTTTCATCACCATGCACAGTTAGGAATGTGGTGATGCAATTATGTACACCTTTACCATGGGTGAAGCCATTTATGTTAGGAGACATGTGTTCTCTGATTCTATATAAGAGTCTGCCAAGAACCATCCTCTCAAAGGTTTTACACAGGCAGCTGGTTAGTGATATGGGACGAAAGGCATCAGGCTGTCCTGGTTTCGGTATTGGTACAACAATACTGCTGGTCCATGATGTGGGTAGTTGGCCCTCGGCATGACTCATATTGTACAATACCAACAATGGATTGCCTGGCACGCGCCTTAGTAGTCTAATGATGTTGTAGGTGACCCCGTCCTCTCCAGGGGAAGTAGACCTACCCCTGGCGAGGGCGGCGTCAAGCTCCCACTCAGTATATGGAACATCACACTCATCGTGCTGTTTGCCCAGCATAAAGCTAATAAGATTACTTCTCTCTACAGACTTCGCATCAAGGAGTCCCCGAGTCCTAGCTGGTAACATGTCATAGCTCGACACATGAGCCCACTTTGTTATTAGCTCATTCGACTTTTGCAGAGGGTTTGGATGGGAGACGTGTCTTCTGTTTTTACCTCTGATTATGTTTATGTCTTTCCAGGCTTTGCTGAGGGATGTGTGTTGGTTCAGGCTGTTGACATATGTCTCCCATGCATTTTGTCTGAGTTCGTTTACACGTTCCCTGACAGCAGCAAGGGAAGCTTGATACAATTGTAACATTTGAGGTGTTCTAAATTGTCTGTAACCCTTACCCACCCTCCTGACCCTAGCCCTGAGTTTTTTCAGCTCAGGGTCATTATAGCACTGCTGTTGCCTGTTCCCATTATGCTGACCACGTTTTCTCCTTTTTTTGGTGGAGGCATTGTTGGTGAAGTATACATAAGTCCTATCTATCAGATCGTCATGGAAACTTTGGTAATTGTCAGGCTTGTAGTCCTTGTACCAGTCATGGATGAAGTCTATGAACTGGCTTTCATGTTCTTGCTTGACTGTGATTCTACGTCTGTTGAGTTTACCACCAGTGGGGGTGTCATTGGCTACATGTATACTAGCTTGGATTGGGCTGTGGTCAGACATAAGATCAGTGACAACATCAGAGCTATGAGTTGTGTATGATAGATTAAAGCCAATACATTTGTCTAGACCCCCGCCATAGATGTGTGTTGGTTCATTATTACCTATAATTTGAACATCTTCATATGCGCTGAGAAGTGAGATAAGTCTCCTACCATTGGTGTTAGTGGTGGAGTCACCTAATTTCTTGTGTCTAGTATTCAGGTCACCCATTAGGACAGTGGGCTCAGTGTGTAAAAAGTCTGGGAGATCTGTGTATTGAAGCTGATCTGAGGGAGCATAGGCGTTTAGCACGTTGAGTGTGGAGTTGCCCAGGTGGATAGTGATCCCATGGTACTGAAGGTTGGTAGTCTTTTTGGATACAAGAGGTACATGCGGGAGTGACTTCTTAACATACATCAAACATGTGTGAGTAGAACTAGGATCATAATACACATAATTGGGCAGACTGGGTGGGGGCTTACCATTAGGTGTGAGACACTCCTGCAGACACACAATATCGATGTCCTCAGTCACAACTTTGTGGTGTAGGTCAGGGTATCGTTTTCTAAGGGATGAGATGTTCCAACTCATCACCTTCACCGCTCTGTATCTTTGTCTGGTATTAACATTGGCCATTATGAAATGTATTTGGAATTTTGTCTGGTATTAACACTGGCCATTATGAAATGTATTTGGAAAGAAGCAAAAGGCACTGTATGATACTGTTCTTTTCTGCGCTGCCTGTCCCTTCGGCAGGCAGTAGGCCAGTTAACCTTTTGGAAACATTTCTGGAGCATGTACGGCTCAACAATTGTTGTATTTCAGTGGCAGACAACAACTCACTTTGGTTACACTCGACATCACCACCATTTTCTGTTTGTGCTTGTTCATCTTCACTGACCATGTCCACAGAGGCATCAGTAGAACTGTTACCAGTATCACTATTTTCCTCTGCGTGGACACTAGTTCCTGGTGGGTCTTGAGTTTCCACATCTGGTACTGACATCTGAATGTCTTCAGTTTGACTGTAATTTTTCCGAAGTTGCTGCACTGTGTTGGTGGTGTTTTTTTCCTTTAGTGTATCACAGAGGCTCCTAAACATTTCAGTTTGAGCTTGAGCTTGAGCTGTAACCTGAGCTTTGAGTTCTTTAATTTCATTTTTCACATCATTGATCTCTTCACGATATGCATGGAGTGTGTTGGCAGCTACCTGTTGTGTCGGTACGTCTGTGTTGCCCCATGCTGATCTTTCGATGACTGCTGGTGATGATCCTGGAGCTTTGGTGGGGAGGGCAGGCCAGGGGTTGGCCGTAGGGAGTACCCTAGCAGCATTAGTGTTTCTTGAGACCTGCCTGGGTGGCGGGTCTGGGCGCTGAAGGGGTGTAGGAGCTCTAGAACAGTTAGGGTGCCATACAGGAACTCCAACTGTTTTGCAGTTAATACACTTCTGTTGGATGACACCCCCTTGAGCAACTGTATCTCTGCAAACCTGTGTTGCATGTTGCCTTGAGCAGAGACCACACCACGGCTTAGTCGAGGGGCATAACCGGGCCACATGGCCCCAGTGCTGACAGTTGTAACACCTCCGGTTAGGGGGCTGATAGAGAGTTACCTTCAGAGTCCGATAGGCACCACGGACTCGAATGGTCCTGGGTGGGTCTTCCGAGCCAACCCAGTCTGCAATGACTGCATTCTTGCCCCTGAGTCGCTTCGTCCTTCTGATGTAGGGATGGGCTTCTAGTAGTGTAGGGGTCTGGTACTGGTCGAGCCCTATGATTATTATGGTCTTCTTGCTCGATGGTTGGGATGATTGTTCCATGGTTATTCCCCTTATGCTATTGGTGAGGAGATCCTGTATGACTGCTGGGTCGTTTCTAATCAGAACATGATCTTGTGTACCGACTCTGAACTGAAACTCAGCCTCAGGATATTTGTCTTCCGCATCGTTCAGCCAGAGATACTTGTCTTCAGGTGATGTGCCTCCAGGGAAGTACAATCTTACTCTCATGGGGGGTTGTGGTTGTAGTTGATTGTCTCTGAGTCTTTCTGCCTTTTCGGCCTTCCGCTTGTTCCTGGACTGAACTAGTTGAAAGCCATCTTCTCCGTTGGTGTCAAGGTCAACACCACAGTCGCCTGGCTCACTCAGTGCATCAGGAGAGTTAAAGCGAGCAGCTGTGTCTCCAGTCAACTCAGACATGGTGGAGTTACAGGGCTCGACTTATATGCCTACGTCAGAGGGCCGAGGACTGCTTGGCACTCCTAGGAAGTCAGCGGTGGTTGGGAGGTGCGAGGGTAGGAGGGCCTCCTGGGAGCGGAGGGAGTGTGGTGTAAGGTAACAGGTGTATTCTCAGTTTATAAACACTTTTATTACACTTCACTTGTTCTTAATAGTAACTCTGTTTTTCTGACGGCACAACACCTCAGACCATCCTCACTTGGTTCGTCGAGACCCTACATTAAGTGTCCGTTACTATGGTGGAGGTGGGGGTGGGGGCGACCGCATGGGCAGCACTCTCAACCCCATAGGGGCGATAGTCTCGGAACCACCCCTGTCAAAGCAGGCCTAACGACACTGACCTTAGCGCCGAGCCCCCTCATTATCCCACCACTAACCCAGCAATGGGTCACCACTCACTTGGAGAACGCCGGTGAACACACGGAATATTTACAATTTATGCCGTCGGGGATGAGAAGAAACCTTGGGTAGCAATGCTTAAGGTGACATCCGATATTCACTGACACATTGTCAAATTCCCGCTCCCACACAGCGAGTATGTCCCCACCAATAACACTTTAGATCGGAGAATATGTCTGGCCAGCCGTGTTGACCTGACCTGACCTGACGCGCGTGTGCATCCACTGCGGAATGTGAGCATCCTGGGTTCTGGCAGGGCACCGCGGAAACGCAGAATGTGGGACTGCGTAAAGTGAGGGTTGACTATAGTAAATAATATAGTACTTGTAATGATTAAATGTAACTGCGAGGGTTGGGGTGATGAGGCAGATGGTGAGGTGATGTGACAAGACACTTAGACAGCATACACATTAACAGCACTACTAAACCATTGATTGCCTTATTACTTATTAATTTATAAACTATTAAAAATTAAATGATACCTGATGGCTTTATTTAGCTACTTTTGCACGTAGACAACTAATCAGTGAATAAACCGGGGCATATGGAGATGCATTATATACTACTACAATAATATTTATTAGTTCTAAAAAGTACACTACAATATTATTTACTAAGTTCTCAAGACAAGTCCTGTGGTATGCATACCACCAACCCTTTTTAACAGTGACAATAACGGTGCTTGAAAGATGGTGAGTGCTGCCAACATTACTAGGGAGCAATGTCAGCTGGTACTGCTCTGAAACAAGAGACTGAGAATGTACTACAGCACAATAACTCACCTGGGAATGAGTGTGGTATTTGGGGGAGAAAATCAATTATTATTTTATAATGTTTTATTAACCTGGCACCAAATGAACCTAAATAATGTGGTAATTATGGTGAACTGCGTGCCGTCACTAAAAGGGACTGCTGCCTGGTGAGACCCTCCCTCCCTCCTTCACCACTTGCCACTTTCTCCACCACATCCTCTCCTCTGCTAGGCACTCAAACATAGTTTTATGCAGTATCTTAATATAATTCATATCCTATTCCTATAATTCATTCATCAGTAATTTATGAGGAAACCGTTGCCACCAGGAGTTGTGTGATTTCATTAATTTTTACACATGTTCTTTTCATTATATAAATTATATATCATATTTTTTTCTAATGTTTAATACTTGTACTGCATCCCTTCAACATTACAGTACAAAACATTTTAAAATATGGAGTGAGAATGGAGAAATGAGTGGTGGTGTGAAGGAGGGGACCCTTGGAGGGAAAAACTGACCAGGCAGACACCCCCACCCTTGCAAAGGGTCGTCTCTCTCCCAGTACTTGTCACCGACTACTGACTCTCATTTTTCATTTATGATGCAACATTGTTTATTTGCTATTTATTAATCAGTAAAGATACCTTACTGAAATAATCTGTGCTTATTAATACCTGTACCCTTCATATACAGTACAGGTACAATAGTTATTTTTGTAATTTATCAGTACAGTGGTCTTCGGTTAATGAGCACAATTCGTTCTAGAAGGTGCTCATTAACCGAAACCATTGTTTCAATGGGTTTTTGGGTAATTGGTTCGAGCTCACCGAAAATTGCCTAAAGTCAACAAAAAAGGTAGTAAAGTACACTTACTTTGAGGTTTTGAAGTGAGTATGTAGAAGGCTCCTGGATGATGATGATGATGATGATGATGATGATGGGAATTAGAATGGGGGTGGAGGAGAAGAGAAGGCATTGGGGTGGAAGAGAAGTCACCCCATGGCACCATTTCACCCTATAAAAATTTAGTTCACTTGGTGTAATTCAAGATTATTTTCTTTAAATCAACACTGCACTGCATTATATATTGTCAATATGTAAAATAAATTTCAAAATGACCAATAATTTGACTGGAAACGCAGAAAAAAAGCGCTTATGTTGAAGAGAGTCTGAAGCAAGATGTTACCTCCACTGAAAAGACACAAGAGACTGACTCCCGTATGGTGTGTTGACAGGCTGTTTGGCGCGCTAAAAACTAGTTTCCCTGTACAGTAGGACCCCGATTTATGCGGTCAATTGAACCCACAGGGTACTGTGTTAAGTGAAATCCGCGTAAAGTGAACAACAGAACATATGGGATTAATTCCAATAGAGACTGGCGCGACCCCCAACCTCCACTTTTTGACGACACAACTATGTTGTTGTAAAAATTTTATCTTAACTTTATGATGGTATGCACACACAAGTAATATAGAAGAGGTTAGGTTAGGAAAAATAAAGGTTAGGTTAGGAAAACTAAAAGTTAGGTTGAACACTTATGTTAGTAGAAGAGATGGGTCGGCGTACAGGGATGGAGGCTGGTTCCGAGGCAGAGGGCAGATTACTGGCCCTCAGGTGAATCACCATTACTAGGTGAATCACCATCACTATCAGTCATAGTTGTCAGGGCCTCCCTGACAAATCCCTCAAAGTCACCTTCACCTTCACTGTCACTATTGTGGGGTTCAAGATTGTTTGGTTCACACTCAGGATGGAATGGAGAAAGGAAACTCACAGTGTGCTCTCTATATACATGTTGTATTGGATGTACAATGCAGCTTGGTGCTGGGAAGGCAGCATGGTTACAAGCGTGATGTAGAGAGAGCTGGTTGGTGAGGACGCTCAGAGAAGGACAGCTTGTGGGTCGCCATGCTCGCCAGCGGGAGAGAGGACCGCCAGGCAGGCGGAGGAGCGAGGGCCGCCAGGCAGCGGCGGAGGAGGAGGTGTTGCTGGCTGCTGCTGTAGGTAGAGAGAGAGAGATCACCACGAGGTCAGGTCTTAAATAGCGAGGGTAGGCGTGGCTTAGCAGTTGACCCCCGCTCTGTGGTGTATGGCGGCGCTGGTTGACCTAGACCACGAGACATACACTGGGAAATTGGTGGGGTCGGCTAGGCAGCGACAAACAGCGTTTGTAGGGGAGAATTCCACTACACTATCACTGGCTCTGGCTGGCTGTGGTGGGTTGCGGGCGAAGAACTCGGTAATGCTTTTTTGACGGTTAGTGTTGATGTTATCTTGGTACACCTTGATGTACGGCTCCATAGCCTGCACCAGCCGGGTATGGAAGACTTCATAGCGGTCATCGTCATGGTCGTTGGAAAGGAAGAGCTGTAATTTTTCTGCACACTCGATGGCACCCTTAATATTACTATGCGTTAATTTGTGTTCTTCTGGGATTGACGCACCACCTTCCTCTTCACTGACATTATCATCTTCCAACATCTCGTCGGCAGTCATTTCAGGATCTCTGATCGCCTCCAGGATGTCTTCGTTGGTGGTCTCGGAGAAGCCTTCAGTTGTAATACTGTGCGCAGCTTCTCTTGCAAGGTCCAATGCCACTGTCACAGACTGAACCTCACCAGTCACAGGTTGACTCCGCCTCTCACCTGGTATGCCATGCAACACATGCCTTCATGCGTGACGAACTGTAGCTATAGACAGCTGATCCCATGCCTCCACCAAGAAGTCTACATCTTGTTTGACGTTAAATTTCTTCCAAAACTGTTTGACGAGAACTTCTTGAGTCACCACCTCTTGTTCCTTGTCCCCGTCGCTTTTACTCTCGCTGTCGGTGTCACCCAGCTTACGCAACTCATCCTTGGTGTTGGTACAGTCGTTCAGGAGCTTGAATTTCTTTGCCGAGTATGCAGCTTTAACATTGCAGATCAACTCCTGGTCCATGGGCTGGATTAATGACGTAGTATTGGAAGGAAGGAAGACCACTTTTACGTTGGGGTGACGATCCATAAGTAGGGGCGAGTGTCCTGGTGCGTTGTCAAGGAGGAACAAAATCTTGAATGGCACATTTTTTTGCTCGCAGAATTTCTTCACGTCGGGAATGAAACAGTCATCAAACCAGGAGAGTGACAGAGCAGAGAACATCCACGCCTTGCGTGCGGTCAGCCAGTGGCCATTAATCTTGCTCATGTCCACGTTCTTGTAGGCGTGCGTCTTGCGGGCTGTGTGAATCACCGATAACTTTGGCTTACAGGTACCGGAGGCATTGGTGGTAAAGAGGACGGTGATGCGCTCCTTCTGCAACTTCCGACCCCGAACCTTGCTGGCAGACTGGACAACAAAGGTCTTGGTAGGCAGCTTTTTCCAAAATCGGCCGGATTCGTCCATGTTGAATACCTGGTCGTCAGTGTACTGCCCTTCCTCCATAACCTCACATAAGAACAGAGGAAAATCTCTTGCCGCCACACGGTCAGCACTCGCTTCTTCACCACCAATGTTGATGTTGGTGATATTGTTCCTCTTCTTAAACCTATGCAGCCAACCAGAGGAAGCATTGAAGGGTTTGAGCTCTGCAATTCCCATCTTACATGACACTGCTGCGTACAGTTCACGTGCGTACTCTTGAACGGCTCGCATGTCCACAGCCATGTTGCGTCGCGCCTGACAAATCAAGTAACTCACCAGCAAATTTTCCACCTTTAGCAGCACCGTGTTCTGGCAATACTTGATCATTGAAGCACCTGCAGACTTTGTGATTCTCATGTGTTCTTTGATCATGGCTGCATCCTTCTTAATAGTACGAATCGTAGATTCGTTGACTCCATGCTTGCGTGCGAGATCAGCTTGACGTGTTCCTTTCTCTAAATCTTGAATTATCTGGTATTTCACCTCGTAGCTTAGGGAACGTCGTATCTTCTTTGGCTTAGGGCGGCTGGGTCCAGGTAAGGAAACGTTTCTCTCTGGTGGCGGTGGTGGTCCGGCGGAAGCCATTTCACAGAACAATGGATGCACGTATACACGGTGTGGCCTGGAGGGATGAAACTGCCGTGGCTAGGTCAAGCGTCGTCTTTCCTCCCTCCCCCGGGTGGACACGTCATATTACTTTAAACCAATTACAGCTAGCAGCGGAGGGAGGTATGGATGTCTATGTTCGTCTTTAATACCCCCAAAATGTTCTACACTACTGAGGGTATACACAAACACTTGTTATCTTAAAAATAGGTTCTTATTCTGGTACGGGAGATATACAGAGATGGACCAAGAAACTCTCCCACACCATAAGGACTGGTGGGGCGACTGACAGGGGTGCGGGACAGGACATCTGGGATGCACAGCAGCTTACCCGCACGCCACACAGCCATGAAGAGATAAGGCGAGAGCTTCTCTTTCAGACGTTGAAGGCGAGGATTCTCTACTGCATCCAAAGAGTAGTGATTGATAATAGGTATAAGAGGGCGATGATCCGTGAAGAGGGTAAAGTGCTGAAGTCCTATCAGGTAGAAGCGGCACTTCGCCATCGCCCAGACAACAGCCAACATCTCCAGCTCAATCGTGGCATATCGGGTCTCAGCGTCTGTCAGGAACCGGGATCCACACTGAATTAAGCGGAGTTATCCACCGCCATGGTCCTGCAGAAGGGCGTAACCAAAGCCGTAGTGTACTGCGCAACT
The DNA here is from genome assembly GCA_958450375.1 of Homarus gammarus. NCBI lineage: Eukaryota > Metazoa > Arthropoda > Malacostraca > Decapoda > Nephropidae > Homarus > Homarus gammarus. The sequence continues at coordinate 2,223,583 of CAUDMG010003255.1, forward strand.
CATTGCCATTCCTAAAAACCCGTTTAATTCATATTACGCTACATAATATTCAAATCCACCGCGCTTGTAGAATCTCAGGAGCGTTTTACCCTCAGGATCACTCTCAGTAAGCCCCGCCTTCGAACACAGTTGTCACTACGTTTATTGCACTCTCTACTGGCCAACGCAACCTTGAATTAGTCTGTTTAAATCAACCCAAGTAATTCGCCAGACCTTTGTCAACTGAGGGTCATCTTTGAATGAGTAACAGTTAGTTTGTTTGTGATTATTGTCATTGCGTGAGTAGCGATCACTGGCAACTCAGGGGTATATAAGCTCGAGCTGGCAAGGCATCAGCGTTCCCTGACGCTGATTCCCGTTTGTCTCCAGGTATGTTGTTTCCTAGCCATTCAGTTAATTCAGTCAATTGTAGTGATTATCAGTGTTCACCAGTGTTCATGATTTAACAGTTGAATTGTCATTCACCCAGTGTAGAAATAATATAACGTAAATACGTCTGTCGTCTAGACAAGAGAGTTCCCTGACGCTGATTCCCGTTTGTCTCCAGATCGAGGGTGGGCTTAATTGAAACCCACGGGTCGCTCGGAGCCGGTGGATACCCAGCAGTGGTCAATATAGGAGTGATGGCGCTGATTCGTCATGATTAATCGGCTCTACTCTACCTCGTGGGCCGAGAACCCCAGACCCATCTCGGGTCGGAGTGTAACCGACCACAACAACAGTTGTTAGAGGCGCCAGTGCTATACCCTGGGACAGGCCTTGGAATTATGGTCCACAGTGTGGTTGTATGTGTTTTTTTTCCAGTGTGTTTTATAAGAAATAAACCAATGAAGACATGTTATGGTTTCACCCTTCTTTACCCTTATCGATCTGATCAATGGAAAACCTAACCCAATGCCTAGTCCGCTGTGCCCGCTACCTAACGAGCTACATGCTGTCCAGAGGGGGTCTGGTGGCAGCGACCCTTAGAAATTAAGATTAGAGTTAAGTTATCCCCTTAGATTTAGTGACCCCAGTCTGGCAGTATAGTAGAGTCTGGAGGCGTCAGTCTGGAGGACGGTGGGTAGGGCTGGGTCGTAACAGGCGAGGACAGGTGGACTCAAGAGGGCCTGCTTGACTCGCTGGAAGGCCTCTTGATGATCTGGGGTCCACAGGAATGTCCTCCTGGGGCTCAGCAGGGGGCGTAACGGCTGGGCTGCGGCGGAGATGTCAGGTGAAAATTCAGCCAGCTGATTGACCAGACCCAAAAAAGAACGGAAGTCTGTCAGGTTGGCAGGGGTTGGAAAATCCCTGATTCCACTTAATTTCTCCGGGTCAGCTGCGATACCTGATGCTGAGAGGGTGTACCCACAGAAGTTCACTGATGGTGCGGTGACTACAAACTTGTCAGCGTTGAGGGTAATCCCGTACTTTCGACATATGGTGAGAACTTCATATATTCGGGAGAGGTGGGCACAGTAGTCTTCGTCATGGAGTAAAATATCATCGACCACCTTGACACAATTCGTGACTCCTTGAAGGGCCGCGTCACCACGTTGACAGAATGCATCGCCCGTAGCGGCGAATCCCATGGGGCCTCTGCAATACTGATATCTTCCATACGGTGTGATGAATGTAGTCAAATGCTGGTCTTCTTCGGCCAACTCGATCTGCCGATAACCACATAAGGCGTCCATCGTTGTAAAAAACTTCGCCTTCGGATCCACATTTCAAACAGCTGCGAAGGGTGTGGGTGAAGGGTGGGCTGGAAGGGAAAATTGCTGGTTAAGTTTCAACAGATCGGTGGTGATCCGTACTCCACCACGAGGTTTGGCGACGGGGACGAGAGGATGGCACCAAGGTGAAGGTTCGTCTCCGGCCAGCTTGATGATTCCCTGAGCAACCATGGAGTCAAGCTCTTGTCTAACTAGCTCCTTGTAGGCGTGAGGAATCAAACGAGGGGTGTGGATGGCAAAAGGTGTGGCACCATCCTTAAGATGAATCTTCATAGGTGGACCCACCATCGGCTTGAGTGGTGTGGATCCCAAAGATTCCTTCGTAACCAACACGTCAGCAAACTCCTTGAGAAGGTAAGCTCTTGCATCAGAAGGGGACGTGTTAGTAGAGATAGGGAATTCCTTCAACCTGTTGACATGGGTGATCTTTAAAATAGGTTTGGGGAATTCCTTGGAAATAATGGCCAACTCTTGACAATGGCCATATGATAAAAGCAGAGTCGGGATCCCATCATGAACATCAATCCGGGCTGAGCAAGACTGCTTACCAAAGGAAAGAGTAGCCCAGAAAGATCCCAAAGCTGGAGCCATCTTGGAACCATCAGCTGTCAGTTTCGTTGTCTGAGGAGGGGGCTGTAGGTTGCTCCTGGGTATTCCCAAACTTGCTAAGTGTTGTGGAACCAATTACTAAAACGTCAGCACCGGTTTCAGGTAACATCTGAAGACTAGATGACAAATTACCGTGAGAGATGACGACATTGATGTGCTGGGGCGTCGTGTCTGTGGAACTATGTACACGACGGCAGGAACGACTGGACACAGCGTCTTGATTCTTGCCAGAAGGAGGGGGCACGCCAGCACTACCTGAGGATGACTTCTTGGATCCTAGGTGGTGTCCTCTCTGTGTCTTCTTACGACAACATTTGTCACAATGGCCCACACGACCACAAAGTCTGCACTGAACTTTGCTAGCAGGGCACTTGACTGTGTAAGCCCAGTGACCCTGGCGGTCGCAACTTCTGCACACACTTTGAGCAGCTGGGCACTGGGAGGCATCAGGCTGTCTTCCACAGCTGTTACACAAAGCTGCTGCTGAAGGTGTAGCTGGAGGGTGAGGGGTGGGGGTTACCTTGCTGCTTCTTACCCTTTCTGTAGGAAGACACCGCCCTCACCTGGTCAGGTTGTGAACGTAAAGCTGAAGTCACACACCTGGCGGCCTCGTACGCTCGACATTTTGTAACAGCATCTTGAAGGGAGGAAGTGGGGTCAAGTGAAATGAGACGCTGAACTAGCTCTTCATCTCGAACACCCGTTAACATAATTGTCTTGAGTTGTGTCTCTTCACAGACTTGAGAATTTCCAGGACAAACATCAACTTCCTCTGAACATCTTTTAAGTCTTACAAAAAATGCATCAAAAGATTCTCCATCAAGCTACTTACATTGGAGGAGTTCTCTTCTTCTGAGTGCTTCGTTGCGCTGTCCCTTAACATGTTCCTGTAACTTGTCGAGCACGGCATCTACAGTCAGAGTTGTCGTAGGAAACACTTGAAGTGTGTGCTCGAGAGTACGTTGTGTCTCTAAGGACAAGCACATACGAAGCTGTATCATCTGTTTAGGCTGTGGTAAACTTGACACGTCAACCATTGTTGCATAGTCTTGCCAACGTCGACGCCATTCCCGAAACATCTGATAGGAAGCATCAAACTTCAGAGAGGGAGGCGTTTGTGCTGCAGCCTTTTGAGGAATTGTTGAATCGACTCTGGGAAATGAGGTACCAGTACCTCTAGTCAAATCAGCATTAGTGGTAGCAGACGAATCTTGTGCAGTAGATCGTTGTGGGGAGGCTAACAGAGAAATCAAGACTTCAAATCTGGCTTGATCCTCTCTTCTTCTCAGGTCATCCTCACTTCTACGTATGTCTTCTAGTTCTCTACGTGTTTGTTCCTCTTCGTGGCGCCGTCTTTCAGACTGTCTGTATCGAATTTCTTCCTCTTCTCTTCTTGCAATATCGTCCTGGCGTCGAGAAGTTTCCATCCACTTAATCAGTTGAAGGAGATCTGTGGACGCATGCATCGCAGGAGAGCTTGCTCGCGACAAACGAGGAGATTCTGTGGGTGATTGGGCGTTGTCACTGGGGAGCGTGAGGCCTGAGTGTGGGTGGAGAGAGGTCTCCCTGACTAAAACTCATAACTCCATCGTCCAGGGTATCATTTTGATCCCTGTGAGACATGCCGACTGCTTCTGTACTCTATCTGTGCAAAAGACCAGGTCAGCCCCTCGTAATCTATGCACAGAATTACAGAAGGCTAAATTAACTCACAAGAATTTAATATAAGGTGGGTCTGTGAATGCGTGTGTGTGTGTATGGCGGGAGGGGAGGCTTGGTGAGTGCTGGCCACTGGGCAGAGTCAGCGCGCTGTCCTCAGTTACCCTCTGACCAGAGGCGGGGGCGCACATACTGTTGGGCCGCTCCTTTAGTCATCTGACCGCAACTTGCACAAACAATTCTTATTAAAATACACAACACAGCACTTCACAAAACACTTCACTTCACAGCACAGCACTGTACACAGCATAGCACTTCACAACAATGTAAGTCTAGAGGCTTGTAGTCTTGCTGTAAATCCTTGGTGAAGCTGAAGACGAGACGCCATTAACACAGTCCGGGCGGGAAGGCTGGGTCCACTGTATCTCACTGAGAATTGTCACTGCGCCATCTATGTTCGTCTTTGATACCCCCAAAATGTTCTACACTACTGAGGGTAAACACAAACACTTGTTATCTTAAAAATAGGTTCTTATTCTCGTACGGGAGATATACAGAGATGGACCAAGAAACTTTCTTCCACACCATAAGGACTGATGGTCTTCACTCTATGTATCACTGCACGCTGGCCTGTACAGATGCCAGCATTCACAAGCTGAATACATAAAATGTAAATATGATAATTCATATACATAACATGGTGCATAATAAATGGAAATATTACATAGAATTAATACATGTTCTGTAATACTTTACAACACATAATTAATACTACTTCGTGTCCATATTATACAGGATGCATGGCCAATCACAGTCCGATACGTCATATGACGTCAGTGATAACACAACAGAGACATGCACTGCGCAACCTTACCGCACGGCTTGGCCAGGCGGAGGCGTAGGAGGGAGGAGGCGGGAGCAGGCGGGTGGGGCGAATCTAAAAATAGCTTCGAGCCAGACACTCTGCGCGTATATGGGTAGATGAGCCGCGGAAAGTGAAAGTTAGGTTCTGGCGAGGCACCGCGTAAATGAGAAAACGTGGAAAGTGAAACCGCGTAAAGCGGGGTAATACTGTACTTAAAATATGTTAAATAATTGTTAAAATGACTAAAAAATTTAATATAAGTCTTTTAAAATTATTAAATAGTACAAACTTCTTGATATTTACTAAAATAGTAAGGAATTTAAGCCCTAGAACTGATTACTGTATTGGCGGACTAATACTACAGCTGGTGGGCAGCCAAATGCAGGCGAAAACATGTTGGGAAAAATTTGTAAGGAATTCGTTAATCAAGGGAATGCTCGTTAACTGAAGTTAAGAATCTTAGGGAAGGTAATTCGATAACCGAGGCGCTCTTTAACCGAGGGATCACTGCACTGTACTGTACTGTCATAGATAAAAAAATAAAGTGTGGAACTCTGCAATGGCCACTCCTACCCAGATATCTGAGGAAAAGATTACCTAATTTGGCCTATCATATAATTTTTATGTCAAATTACTAATTATATACAGTATCAGATTATTTCTAGAGTATATTTAATATTTATATATTATCATTGGTAAAGCATACACCATAAGAGGCTTATTATACAAGAATATATAATAATGAATACAGGTAAATGAAAGCACTGGTGAGCGAGGCAAGGCCTCCCTCCCTCCCACCCACCCACCAATCTATGCATTGCGTCTCATGCAAATTCACCCAAGGACTATAAAATCTTGATGTTAGGGGTGTGTGGGTGATGTTGGAGTGTGTGTGATGTTGGGGTGTGTGGGTGATGCTGGAGGGTGTGTGTGTGATGTTGGGGTGTGTTCCTGATATATGTGAAAGGTACAGGTATTAATAACCACAGATTATTAAAGTAATGTACTAATTAATGAATAACAAATAAACACAGTTATATTGTCAATGACAGTCATTTGATGAATAGCAACGACGATTGTAGTATGCTAAATCGACTGAATGAAACAATCACCAAATTTCTAATGTCATCTGGAAAAAAGTGCGGTCCTCTGTCAAAACTCTGAGCCCTTGTAGAAAAAAACATTGCAGTTCACTAAACCAATACTGTTCTGTATATTTATCAAGAACCACTCAAAAACATTTTCTACACACTCCTTTCTAAACGAAAGCATGGAGGTTAGTACAGAAATACTCACACTATACACCTGTATCCCCAGTCACATGCACTAGGAATTGGGACATCTACACTGAGCCCAACTTACATTTGTGATTCAGGAGAATAAAATTGGTAACACAGCTACCAAGCCATGGACTGTCAACTCATTGGGTATAATGACATTGATTACATTGATGGGGAAATAAGCCTCTACAATTCCCTTTGGGATGCGTATCAGATAAGGAGCACCTGAATAGGTGAACAAAATACATTAAGAGGGAGTACTTGATCTTAACCCTTTAGAGGGCAGTGCCGCAATTTGGTACAGTACAGTATTTCATTCTATCTGATGCTAGACAATTGAATTCAGGATTAATAAAAAGTACTGTATAGTACCCGTAACTCAATAAAAATCTAATTACCTTCAGAGGTTCCAGTGTGTCATAAGTAGGGGCATAGATCCTGGGGGATGGAGAGGATGCATTCCCCTCTACAATCGAGTTGGAATTCCCAATAAAACCAGGGGAGTGCTCTGAGATTCTGAGTTTTCACTGGCTGGCTGACTCCACCATTGTGAAGGGACATCCAATGAGAATCCAGGGAGTTAAAATATACTAACATACTTATTCCTTTTCTACTGGGTGGGGTCTACTAGGGTTCTTAGTTCAAACTATGGCTGTGTGGGTCTTGTCGCATAGGTCGTGCTGCTGGTAGTCTGTTACTACAATCCTATAACAATCAGACATGCTGTGTTAAGCCGCAACACTTATTTCTACTCCTAATACTCACTTCCATCAATTTTTTATCTTTCCACTGAATCTTTTTCACCGATGTCACTTGGGATGTATGTATGTATGTGTAGCAAGAACAAAGCAGGGAACTCCCATAGCAGGGATATGACACACACTTGTAGTTTTCTCTCCTTTATTTACTCTAGAAATCACCCAAGGAAGGAAAGGCTGGGACCAGCATAACTTTTACTTTTTTACTTTTATCCTCTTCGCCACTGATCGGCTCGATAGCCACTTAGGCGATCGGTCACGTCTCTGATTACTTCTCCTTTTCATTTATCCTCTTCACCAAAAGATCGGCTAGCTAGTCGCTCGGGCGATCAGTCACGTCTCTGTCACACACTGTTGGCAAATACTGGGCATGCACCGGCTCCTGAATGTACCTGGACCCGCTCCAGTGTTGGTCAAGTCTTGTCTTGAAAGAGCTCACACTTGGTGCCGTTACAACATTCTCTGGTAGATTGTTCCAAGAGTTTACAACCCTCACTCCGAAAAAGTTTGCCCTCAGAGTTTTCTGGACTTGCGGCTTCTTCAATCTTGAGCTGTGACCCCTTGTGGGGCGAGCGTCCGCCAGCTTCAAGTAAGGACACTCGACTGAGTTGTGCACCCTGAGATGCTTATACACCTCAACTAGGTCACCCCTAGCCCATCTGTTATATAAGCTAGGCAAGTTCAGGCGCTCCAATCTCTCAAGGTAGCTGAGGTGCGGAAGTGCAGGCACCAGTCTGGTGGCCCTCCTTTGAACATTTTCAACCAACTGACAGTCCCTAGCATGTCTCGGGGACCAGACGGGGTTGACAGTACTCCAGATGGGGAAGCACTTCACTCTTGAAGATCGTTACGAGGGATGGACCGTCTAGATATCTGAACGACCTTCTTATAAGACCCAATAATTTATTAGCCTGGTTCACCTTCTTCTCGCAATGGCCTGAGAACTTCAGCTCATTGTCAACATACAAACCTAGGTCCTTCTCACATTCAGTCTCAACTAGTGCAGTTTCTTCATCCCGTTGGGACATATGATACGCCTCTTTACCGTTCGTACGCCCCAGGTGCATCCTCTTATGTATGTATATTATGTATGCTGGATTATATATCATGTATGTATATTATGTATGTGCTCCATTTATGTATTATTTATTCAGCCTAGCTAGCAGCGTGTGGCCATGTTATTACCATATCCCACATGCTTAATTAATGTGCCTGGCGACGTATGGAAGCTGCTAATGTATCACTTGCCATACGTCGCCTATAGCAGTTGATCAAGGAGTCTAGCCGGGGAGAGTGCTGCTCCCCTTTGTGTACATACTCTTATCCAGTAAACCGAACCTACAAAACTATACAGGTGTTTGTGTTCTCTCCTGTATATAGAACTTATTATTCAGAACCTAACATGGCGCAGTGATCCGATCTTACTGGATAATTACGAGTGATAGTGCAAAGTTTGTGGAAAGCCGGCTTGGGTCAACTCCCGCGCGTCACCTCTCCTCGAAGAATTTAGCAACTTTGAGCAGTGTGAAGTGTGAAGTGTTTAGTGCATTGTGTGTTCGTGCCATTCATGTGTGACCTTGTTCTAAAGGATTCCCAAGGTATAAGGCACGTTCCGGGCATTTGTAAGGAGTAGAGTTCAGTGCACCCGTCTCTGACCGCGTTCTGAGGGTAACTGGACTGACTGGGAGTCGCCGCGCCTCTCCCTCCACCCCCTCACAGCGTCGTCTCCACACCCCTTCACAGCTCGAGGAGACCGCTCTCACTGCCCTCACACACACACGCACACATACACGTACTAACACTCGCTGACCGCGCGGCTTCCTTATATATATTTTATATATATAATCTACTTATCTGTGTATTTAATAAATTTTTTGTCTGAAATCTTGTTGATACGATGGGCTGACCGGTCAACACTGATTTAAGACATAGTACACAGATGAAGTAGCTATGTCTCACGCCTTACGTAGCCGTGGACCCAGCGCCTGGATGAGTCAGGCGGGTGATAGCCCCACAGAGATGGATGACCAGGCCGGCCACGACGCTCCAGCCCCCACATCGCGCAGTCCCTCACCTCAATATTCAGCGTTGTCTCCAGAGATAATTGCTTTACTGAAGTTTATGAGAGATGAGAAACGCGAGGATGAAGCCCACAGACGTTTGGCGGATGAGCACAGAAGGCAAGCAGAGGCAGAACGAGACAACCAACGGAGATTGGAAGACAGTGAACGGTTTGAAGCCTTGATATCTCGCCTCACTGTTAACCAAGCCCCTGGCTCTAACACTGCCTCGGTACTGACTGGTTCAGATACCTCATCCATGCTTCCTTCACACCCCCCAGCCCCACCTAAAGCAGCAGCTCAAACACCGCCCATCTTGAAGCCTGATGTGAATTTCCAGACTTTTCGTGAATGGCGGCGACGGTGGACTGATTATTCTACAATGGTGGATCCCCAGAGTTTGTCACAGCCTAAACAACTCATCCAGCTGCGTATGTGCCTGTCCTTGGAAATTCAGCGTGTCTTGGAACATACGTTGCAGGTACCCCCAACCTCTTTGCTGTCTGTAGAGGAGGTACTGGACGTTCTACAACGGCACATCAAAGGACAGCAGAATGAAGCTCTGCGCAGGAGGGAATTGTTTAGCTGCAGACAGATGGAGGGTGAGTCTTTTGATGCCTTTTACGTGCGTCTTAAGAGAGCCTCGGAAGAGGTAGATATATGTCCAGGCCACCACCAGCAGTGCGAGGAGACCCAGTTGAGGCAGGTGATCCTGATGGGTGTTAAGGACGAGGAACTTGTCCAACGCCTCACCTCCCTCGACTCTTCCTCTTCTCTTAAGGATGTGTTGACGATATGTCGCTCCTATGAAGCTGCCAGGTGTGCCACCTCTGCCATCCGCGCTCCCCCTACAGCTGTACGCGCTGTGTCCCGGTACAAGAAGGACAAGAAGTCTGTTCCTACGCCTTCGCCCACCACGTCCACGCCCGGTTTATTTTGCAACAACTGCGGTAAGCAGCACGGAACACAGGTGTGTCCAGCTGCTCAGTCTACCTACAACAGTTGTGACCGTAAGGGCCACTGGTCACTCACAGTACGGTGCCCAGCCAAACGCGCCCAGTGCAATGTGTGCGGTCGTCTGGGCCACTATGACAAGTGTTGCCCTCCCAACAAACCCAAGGGACCGCATCGGCGGAGGCTTCAGCCCCCTTCCACCAGAGAGGGCCGCCCACAGTCTTCCAATCAGAGGTACGACGACTCTTGACAACGCTCGAGCCACATTAGGAATGTGTGCTCCCCCCAGCGTCCCAGGACCAAAGTCCCCCAGTACATCAGTGTCATTGTGACCTACCGCAGTGTGTCATCCCGTCTTAAGATGTTGCCCGACACCGGCGCTGATGCTACAGTCATCGGTCCCCAGCATTTGCAATGCTTGGGGCTCTCTCCAAGTGATCTAGGACCGCCCCCCAAGGATCTCCGCTTTATGGCAGATGGTTCACAGATGACCCCGGCCCTGGGTTCACTCCAAGCACAAGTCACCTTTGGCAACAGGTCGTGTCAAGCCTGGATTGATGTGCATAACGGTGTCCAGACTCCTTTGCTGTCCTACAGACATTGTCAGGAGTTGGCCATCATCTCCCAGGGCTTCCCCAAACCTATTCTTGAGGTAAAACACGCCAACAGGGTGCAAAAAGGGAGCAGCAACGACCCTGCTGCCGCCCTACCCCTGCCTCTTGCCAGTGACACCTCTCCTTCGGATGCTCGGAAGTACTTCCTGAAGGAATTCAGCGACGTTCTGGTGACCAAGTCCGCTCTGGGATCCAAGCCTCTCAAGAAGATGGCAGGTCCCCCCATGAGGATCCACCTGAGGGACGACGCGAAGCCATTCGCTATTTACACCCCTCGACTGGTTCCCCTGGCCTTCCGCGAGGCGGTCAAAAACGAGCTGGACTCCATGGTCGCCCAAGAAATTATTGTACCAACCGGCGATGACCCGTCTCCATGGTGTCACCCGATGGTTGTCGTCGCAAAACCTAAAGGTGGTGTTCGGATCACCACCGACCTTTCCAAGCTCAACAACCAGGTGTCTCGTCCTGCGCACCCTTCTCCCACGCCCTTTGCAGCTATACGCAGTGTGAACCCGAAGGCGCGCTTCTTCACGACGATGGACGCCCTGTGTGGATACTGGCAGATAGAGCTTGCCGAAGAAGACCGACCACTCACAACTTTCATCACCCCGCATGGACGTTACAGTTATTGCCGTGGCCCCATGGGATTTGCGGCTACAGGAGACGCTTTCTGTCTTCGAGGTGATATGGCTCTACAAGGTCTGGCAAACTGCGTGAAAGTGGTCGACGACATACTTGTGTACGACGAGGATTATATGGATCACCTCTGCCGTATCTACGAGGTACTCAACAGGTGCCGAAAGCACGGCATTACCCTAAATGCTGACAAGTTTGTTCTGGCCAGCCCTTCAGTTGACTTTTGTGGGTACACCCTCTCAGGGAATGGTATCGCAGCTGACCCGGAAAAGGTCCGCGCCATTACGGATTTTCCCACCCCTGCTAACCTGACCGACTTGAGGTCCTTCATCGGTCTCGTCAACCAGTTAGCAGAGTTTTCGTCGGACATCTCCGCAGCTGCTCAACCACTTCGCCCCCTGATGAGCCCCAAGAGGACATTCCTGTGGACCCCCGACCACGACAAGGCCTTCCAGCAAGTGAAACAGGCCCTGTCTCGTCCACCTGTCCTCGCCACGTTTGACCCAGCCTTGCCCACAGTTCTGCAGACAGATGCCTCATGCTTGTATGGCGTGGGATACGGCCTACTGCAGGATCATGGTGGAGGGCAGTTCCGGCTCGTCCAGTGTGGCTCACGTTTCCTCTCTGACACTGAGACGCGCTACGCCACTATTGAGTTGGAGCTGTTGGCTGTGGTTTGGGCGATGTCCAAGTGCAGGTTTTACCTCATAGGCCTGCAACACTTTCACCTAGTGACCGACCATCGCCCGCTTGTCCCGATCCTCAACCACTACACGCTAGACGCCGTTGAGAACCCTCGCCTCCAGCGTCTGAAAGAGAAGCTCTCGGCGTACATCTTCACTGCAGTGTGGCGTGCTGGCAAGGAGCTCTGCATCCCTGATGCCTTATCCCGCTCCCCTGTCAGCCGCCCTACTCCAGAAGACCATGTACTCGACGCCGACTTCGCTCTTTCCGTCAGGACTGTGGTCACTCTCCATGCCGTCCAATCCCTTCGTTCGGACCTGTCACCAGATGACGACAAGGCAATGGAGGACCTTCGAACAGCGGCTCGAGATGACCCTTCCTACGTCCAACTTGTCGAGTGTGTGAGGAATGGATTTCCTAGCAACCGCTACGATCTTCACAACACCCTGCTCCCGTATTGGAAACTCCGTGATGAACTCTACTGCGACGGAGACCTTGTTCTGTACGGAGCACGTGTAGTTGTCCCTGCTGCATCACGTCCCCACGCCTTGGCCCGCCTTCACGACAGTCACCGTGGAGCTGAGGCCACCAAACGACGTGCACGACAGACTGTGTTCTGGCCCGGCATCAACTCCGACATCTCCAATGTTGTCCGTGCGTGTGAGCCCTGCCAAGTATTACAACCCAGCCAGCAGCAGGAACCCTTTATGAGTGACGACAACCCCACCCGCCTCTTTGAGTCTGTGTCGGCCGACTTTTTCTGTGTGTCAGGAAAGTCCTTCCTCGTTATCGTCGACCGTCTCTCTGGTTGGCCGGTTGTCATCAAGTGCGGTAATGACACGACGTCTGCCGCCACCATCAGCAAGTTCCGCCACTACTTCCGTGACGTGGGCGTTCCTGTACGCCTGCGAACCGACGGAGGGCCTCAGTTCACAAGCCGGGACTTTGCTGTGTTCCTCGACCGATGGGGAGTCCGGCATGTGTTGTCATCGCCCCATTACCCGCAGTCCAACGGCCACGCTGAGGCTGCTGTCAAATCCCTGAAGCACCTCATCCTTAAGGTGGCCCCTTCTGGGAACATTGACTGCAAGGCCTTCGACAGGGGTCTTCTTGAACTCCGCAACACACCTAACTACACCGGCCGCTCCCCTGCCCAGGTTTTGTATGGACGCCCCCTCCGTTCTTGTGTCCCTGCTCACCCTCAATCCTTCTCCAAGGAGTGGCAGGCCAAGACAGAGGATTGTGATCGCCGAGCCGCCGAACGTGTTCAGGACGTCGTCGCCCGCTACAATGACCACGCCCGTTCTCTCCCCAGGTTGAGTGTCGGCACCCAAGTCCGTGTTCAGGACCCGACCTCCCTACGTTGGGACAAAGTAGGCGTAGTTATGGGTCTCGGCAGGTCACGGGACTACCAGGTGCGGTTACCCAGTGGTCGTGTGTGGTGGAGGAACCGCCGTTTTCTCCGCCCCGTAACAATGCCTTCTGCTGGCCCCGCCACCAGTGTTGAGTCCCATACCCTTCCCAGTGATGAAGTCCCTCGACGCTCAGAACGGATCCAAAAGAAAAGGTCCGCTCAAGACTTTGCTATGAGCGTATAGGGGGGAGGGAGGTGTATGTATATTATGTATGCTGGATTATATATCATGTATGTATATTATGTATGTGCTCCATTTATGTATTATTTATTCAGCCTAGCTAGCAGCGTGTGGCAATGTTATTACCATATCCCACATGCTTAATTAATGTGCCTGGCGACGTATGGAAGCTGCTAATGTATCACTTGCCATACGTCGCCTATAGCAGTTGATCAAGGAGTCTAGCCGGGGAGAGTGCTGCTCCCCTTTGTGTACATACTCTTATCCAGTAAACCGAACCTACAAAACTATACAGGTGTTTGTGTTCTCTCCTGTATATAGAACTTATTATTCAGAACCTAACATCTTACTCTTCATGACATTGAATCTCAGCAGCCACAGGGAGGTGGCTGTTGGTGTCGACTCACTCCAGGGTGAATGTCTGTTACTGGGCCCACCCGACGCGCCTTCGTAATGTAAACAACGCCGTAGCGTCTCTTCATCCCGGGCTGGGATGCATTCGCTCTGGCGCAAATTCCTTTTCGAATCCATAAAATATATTTATGTTTTCCTCCTCGGGGCTTACAAAAATACATATCCATATCAATAATATTCTCAATCACAAAATAGTTGTCTCTGGAGTTCCTCATACCACATCTGCTCCCACTTAAACCTATCATAGTCCCCATGATACTAGGTACAGTACTGTATATAAGAAAATAAATGACCTAACATTCTGAGGCATTGAGCAGTTGATAGGAGGAACTTTACAAATTGTACTGCCATATAGGGACTAACAATATGAAACTCTTCTTCACTATTGCTGCTAATACTATCTGCTGCGGGGTCCAGGTCCTCATTATAATTTTGTCTGTTTACCTCGTTCCTAGAGTTTTCACCACTGTCAAGACGTGGATCCCCCACTGGGCAATGCGCATCATCCTCATCATCACCATCATAGCTATCTGTCACATCTGAGCCATCAGCTACCCTTTGGGCTGCCCGCAAATGCATGCGGTGTATTACCTATGAGGCCCCATCTCTTTCCTCAGGAACAATCCTATACGCAATTCCTTCCTCATTCAACACATGGGATACCACATATATATCCTCATACCAGTTGTCCTGGATTTTATTCCTTCCCTTTCCATGAAGGTTTCGCACTAATACACGTTGACCAACGTCCAATGCTTTTCCTCGCTCTTTCTTATCATACAGAAGCTTCCTACTCTGACACTTATTCTCAAAATTACCGTTTGCAACCCTCCAGGCATTCTCTAATACTTCTCTGTGTAGGGCCACCCAATCATCATACGAGTCCTCCTCCTCTGCTTGTGCTAACAACATATCTATCAGAAGCTTGGGATCAGTACCGGTGGTCAAGTTAGGAGTCTTATTGTAGATGGTATTGTAGGGTTTCGTGATATAATGTTGTCTAGCACTCAGGATGGATGGAAACTCTAAGGTGGTGGTTTTCTTATATAATATAAGTTATATGGTGGACAGTCTGGTGCTGGAGATGCCGTGTGGTGAGGAGCTGCTCACTAGACACGTTCGGTGAGTAGCGTGTTGAAGGAGGTAGATGTGCAGGAGCTTCGTTAGAGAAGATGTTGCCTGTTGCTGGCCTCCAGGTTGAATGAGAACGGGACAGCGAGGAGCTTGCTTGGAGGAGGTGTTGCGTGTTCAGGAACCGAGAGCAGAATGAGAGAGCTGGTTGGTGAGGACGCTCAGAGAAGGACAGCTGGTGGGTCGCCATGCTCGCCGGCGGGAACGAGGCCCGCCAGGCAGGCGGAGGAGAAGCGAGGGCCGCCAGGCAGCGGCGGAGGAGGAGGTGTTGAGTGTTCAAGAAGAGAGGCCAGAATGAATCTCAATGGAGAGACAGAGCTTATATACACAGCCGCCAGAAGTAGACCGTGGGAAGTCGCCGGTCTTTTGACTCCGTTGCTAGGGAACGGTAGCAGCTGGTGGCTGGTTGCTAGAATACTGTGGCATCTGGTGACGCCCCCCCCCCCCCTGGGCCGCTCGTTTGGTTGCTAGGGAAGACGTAGCAGGTGGAATGCGGCTATGCAGTTGTAGGGGAGACGTCCACTACAATACTCCCCCTTCCCTCCAGGCGGTGTAGGAGACTTGTTGTCTGTAGAGTTGCTTAGCACATGTGAGGCAGAACGGGCGGTGCATGCCTCATGTGAGACAACGGCGATGGCGTGGATGAGCCGGTCGCTGGATACAACTGTCTATATACACACTATCTGTGGGAGAGAGGGAGAAAAAGGGTGTGTGGAGGCGATGAATGTTGTGCTTCCCTCATGACAGGTACAGAGTCGTCAGATGTGCCTGCTGGGGTGTGTGTGGGCCTGGGTCAAGAGCAGGGGCTGCGTCAGCAGAAGTGGATGAGGGCTCGTGACAGCAGCTGGGTCCACGACAGCAGCAGGGTGCAGGACATTGGCAGGGAGTACCTGAGGGAGAAAAGAGGGGTGTGTGTGGGTCCGCACTCAGGAACAGAGGCCGCGTCAGGGGTGGCAGGGGTTACTGCTGGGCCGGGGTCGGCGTCTGAGGCAGGACGGGTGTGCTGGGGTCGTCAGGATGTGGTGCTTGGGGCAGGAAGAGGAGCTGGTGTCTGCTTAGAGTAACAGAGCTGCTTCTGTGTGGATACGCCATTCTTCTATGCTGCTTGAAGACTGGGAGCGTGATCAGTGTCTCCTCCATCCTGTGTGAGTGCTAATCTCCTGGAGTCACCATTTGTAGGTATTCGTGGTATAATGTTGTCTAGCACTCAGGATGGATGGAAACTCTAAGGTGGTTTTCTTGTATAATATAAGTTATATGATTTACAGTCTGGTGCTGGAGGTGCCGTGTGGTGAGGAGCTGCTCAGTAGAGACGTTCGGTGAGTAGCGTGTTGAAGGAGGTAGATGTGCAGGAGCTTCGTTAGAGAAGATGTTGCCTGTTGCTGGCCTCTTGGTTGAATGAAAGCTGGACAGCGTGGAGCTTGTTGGAGGAGGTGTTGCGTGTTCAGGAAGATGGGCCAGAATGAGAGCTGGTTGGTGAAGAAGCTCAGAGAAGGACAGCTGGTGGGTCGCCATGCTCGCTGGCGGGAGCGAGGATCGCCAGGCAGGCGAGGAGAAGCGAGGGCCGCCAGGCAGCGGTGGAGGAGGAGGTGTTGCTTGTTCAAGAAGAGAGACCAGAATGAATCTCAATGGAGAGAGAGAGCTTATATACCCAGCAGCCGTGAGTCCTCTATGAGTCATGTTGGGAAAACCCGAGAAAGTCGCCGGTCTTTGGTTCGTTGCTAGGGAAGGTGGAAACATCTGCTGTCGCCGCTCGCTTGGTTGCTAGGATACGGCGGCGCATCGGAATGCGGATACGTAGTTGTAGGGGAGACGTCCACTACAACATGCTTGGCTTTAAACTAAAGAGCCATGTCTTACTCGCGAAATGCAGCAACCTTCGAAGGATCCCGGACGAGCGGAGATTCCTAAGAATACATGCACCTCCTAACAGTACTTGTGGGAGTACAGCCAAACCTAAAACTATCTGTACTTATGGCATTAGCCATGTAGTGAAATTAGCGCCATGTCAAGGCCTGACTCCACCTAAAAGTCATGAACAGTACTCCTATACACATCCACAATAAGCCTAGCTAAGGCTTTACCGGCAAAACTTGAGAACTCTCAACTGGTATCTTTACTCAACTAGCAACAGATACCCATCAGATGATTGCATAACAGCCAATCCATCTTCCAATCTCTGTGTCTACTGCACTTGACAATCCCCATCTAAAAAAAATCAAAGAAAAAAATCACACACACCTACACACTCCCAAACATTCCTAATACAACACATTTCACAACTCACATGGCAAACAATGTACTCACTTACCAGTTGTACTTCTCAATTGCAACACAAGTATGCAAAACATCACTCTTCACCATGCACATCAACAATCAATGCATTCCAGTCAAAGTCTACAGCCCTTTAAAGAAATCTCTGTAACACTGATGCTCGTCTCTCACATGACTAGCAAGAGAGGCATTCCACACTCTTCTTCTACACTTCCTTGTCCATCAGGTCATGCACCTGATGAAGCAACTGGTGGTGAAACCCGGGTGTCATTCCTGAGAATGAACATGTCTCCACCCTCATACTTCTCATGTCTACACATCAACTTACTGGATACAGGTTCTGAGCTGACTGCCCGGAATTGTTCTCTTGTGACGGCCATCATGCCTGGAGGTCACAACTACTCACTGTACTACACAACAGGGGCACAGTGCACACTTCCAGAAACAAATGGATTACTGCCTAACTGTCCTTCTAATACATGAAAACACTTGAAATACTGGCTCAAAATTATTGCACAAATTACTACTCAACTTATTACTCATTACCCGTAGTAATAATACTGAAATGTGAACTTGTACATTACTGCTTCACTGATGAATACGCGGGAAAAACATCACTGTACTCTGTTGTCACTTTTCAAGACAAACTTACTGTGCACACTCAAAGGTAATTGTACTTGTTATTGTCAATCTCTGTAGGGTGCAACACTGAATTAACTCTTCCGGAACTACACTGTACTCTAACAAATCAAACTTAAAAAAGAATCAGACATTTCCATTACCGAGTGTCACTCTCACAAAAATAAAGTGGTAATACTGTAATACTTTACGAGACTGTCCCCTTGGTACTCAACAAATATTCCCTGTCTTTTCAATTTCAATGATTTCAACACTGTTATCACTTCACAATGTACTCTGTTGTACTCACAAATGGGGGGTCCTTACATGTACTTTCACCAATCAATTTTCAAAGATTGCGTTCTTTTACAGATGTCCATATCACCATAGAGTCCTCAACTCATCAAAGTAATTGCTGAAATTATACATGTATTAGATCTCAAATAAACATAAAACACACTTAATGACAATGCCTGTAAGTCTACACTGCTAGAAACTAATGCTCTATGCACTAAAAATCATACTAGTAGAAACAATACAAAAAATACAATATACTCGGGAATCTAACACAACACAGGTTATACAAATAAATTCACTTGTCAAAACTGACATCAACTTATAACTAAAACACTTCCAATTGAAATTAAAACAACTACCTCCATAATATGTCAATTACAAATAACACTCAGTTACATAACCTTAATATAATTACGGCCATCCAGTACACTCAGAAATCAACACTGTCCACAACACTCTTAACACGGCACATGTTCAATGTCCCTCATTGTCTGTAAATAACAAAGTATTAACTCGAGTGATCACAACAATTGCTATGGTACCAGTGCAGAAAGGCACCCAAAAAAAAATTACCTTGGCATACAACCAACACTTTCTGAGATTTTCGCAAAAGATTGCAAAAAAATAAGGTAGCTAACCTCTGTTTTTCAGACACTTTTCAATATAGTACTTGAACATTATTAGTATTCACATTTTACTGTACACTTTACTTTAAAACAGATTTCTAATTTTCTCGAGGCCAATGTTCTAACCTAACTCCAAGTAAAGTATTTGCCGTGAACTGTTTTCAACATCTTCGTAACCTCAAAAAATTTTTGCACAGAATAGCAACTATACTGTACACTGGGAAAAATTACATTACAAGATTATTAGCACTCTGAAATATTCATTAGTTACAGTGACATGGTTAGGTATCTGCCCGGAGAAATGGTTATTACATATGCACCCTTAAACACAAAAATTACCCACAGTATCACATTTATTCCTCCTGACCTTGATACCATATAAATTACATCCCAGCTGCACACCAAAGTGAGGGCGCGGGTTCTCTCTCTATATCTACACCACCCTCATCTTACTTACTTCTCTTAGTCTTACTCTTACTCAGTTCCGTCACCTATTCTTTTGGTAGCATGGACATTCTTTTGGTAGCATGGTCATTTGGTCATTCTTTTGGTAGCATGGACATTCTTTTGGTAGCATGGTCATTCTTTTGGTAGCATGGTCCTTCTTTTGGGAGCATGGTCGAGGGTCTAGGCACATGGGTATGGTAATTCTGGTATCAAGTCACTTGGATGGAAATAAAGGTAAAATACTGTGGGAGAAATGAATACACCTAAAGTACTCTAAAAACAAGTTTATTAATATGCAATCAATGAGGAAAGATATTGTATTAATCATATAACTACCAGGCTCAACTCCTGGGCTTATTGCAAACTCAGTTCCTTCTCAACATACTCGTTAATAATTAAACTAGCATATACCGGGGTCCACTACCCAACATGGGATAATTATTTCCATCTAATTATCCCTAACATACATGTTACAACACTCTCTGTGGACATATACTTCTAAGGAGTAACCCAGGGTAGAGCACTGGAGCTCACGACTGTTGTTATTGTTGGGTAGCCAGACACATGGCGAGTCTGGGGTTTGGCCCAACGAAGCTGTGGGGCACATTAATCAGGCCGCATCGGTGCCATCGTTTCGTATATGATCCCTGTTGGTCATCTACTACATCCGAGGCCGTTGTTGAATGGTTGCAAGAATCACAATGGGATCTGGAGAAACATTGGAAGCAGCGTCAGGGAACATGACAACACAAACAACTCTCTTGTCTAGACGACAGACGTATTTATGTTATAGTACTTCTACACTGGGTGAATAACAATTCAACTGTTAAATCATGAACACTGGTGAACACTGGTGAACACTGATATTCACTGGGTCCACAGGGCTAGGTGCAGGATCCTCATCAGGAGCTGTAGGTACCTGGGAATGAAAGGAGGGCACAGAGAACTTTTGTGGACAAGGTGGTGCTGCAAGTGGCAACTGTGAGCAGACTGGTGCAGGCGTGGTTTGTTGGGGGTAATGCTGTGGTGGGGGCCCATCGGGCAAGGTGGCCGGCTTCACTCGATCGATGCTGACAGTGTAGTGTCTGCCATTGCGAATGATCGTCAGGAACTTTGCTGACCGTGCAAAAACAGGGAAGGGTCCGTCGTAGGGGTGTTGAAGTGGGTTGCGGTGAGCATCGGGCCTGACGAAGACATACTCGGCGTTGAGAAGTGCATGAGGAATGTGTTCAGGGCGATCGGAAGGCTGGCGTGGGGCAGAAGCTTTGAATACAGAAACAGTTTGTCGTAGTGTTTGCAGTAGGTCGTGAAGTGGTCAAGGTCAGGAGTAAGTGAGAAGTCCCCGGGTAGGCGAAGGGGCTCGTATACTGCCATACTGGGGTCACTAATTCTAAGGGGGAATACTTGACTCTAATCTTAATTTCTAAGGGTCGCTGCCACCAGACCCCCTCTGGACAGCATGTAGCTCGTTAGGTAGCGTGCAGAGTGGACTAGGCATTGGGTTAGGCTTTTCATTGGCCAGATCGATAAGGGGAAAGAAGGGTGAAACCACAACCTGTCTTAGACCTTTCAAATGTTCCTTCTACTCACTTCAGTTCATTTTTGGTACTACCTAACCACAGTTCTTCTTGGTAGCATGTCGATGGTCTAGGCACATGGGTAGTGTAATTCTGATATCAGGGTCACTTGGACGGAAATAAAGGTAACTACTGTGGGAGAAATGAATACTCCTAAAATTCTCAAAGAACAAGTTTATTAAGATAAAATCAAAGGGGAAAAATAGATGTTATTAACATATAACTACCAGGCTCAACTCCTGGGCCTATTGCAGACTCTGTATTCCTTATTTACTTATTTTCTTATTTACTCAACAGCAATTACTCAGATATTACACTCTTACCGTGCACACAATAACTGGTGTCACCTGACATTACATCGCAGGACCAGTTCCTTGTCCTTACTCCCAATACACTATACTGATACAAACACCGACATGGGTCCACCACCCAACATGGGGTAATTATTAACAAACACATACAACCACACTGTGGACCATAACTCCAAGGCCTGTCCCAGGGTATAGCACAGGCGCCTCTAACAACTACTGTTGTGGTCTGTTACACTCCGACACGAGGTGGGTCTGGGGTCCTCGGCCCACGAGGTAGAGTGGAGATGGTAAATCATGCCGAATCAGCACCATCACTCCTATATTGACCACTGCTGGGTATCCACCGGCTCCGAGCGACCGGTGGGTTTCAATTAAGCCCACCCTCGATCTGGGAACGAAGGTGAAAGATGATATGGGAGGTTTTCTTTTGGGGGAAGCATGGTGGGTCACAAACAAATCTTCAGTCTCGCCACGTCAGATAATTTACGTTATATTACTTCGTACACTGGTTGAATGACAATTCCACTGTTAAAGCATGAACACTGATATTCACTACAATAGACTGAATCAAACTGAATGCTGATAAACACAGAACATACCTGGGAACGAAGGTGAAAGATGATATGGGAGGTTTATTCCTCCCGCCTCGCACTGGTTTATATACCCCTGAGTTGCCAGCGATCGCTACTCGCGCAATGACAGAAATTACAAACAATCTAAGTGCTACTCATTCAAGGATGACCCTCACTTGACAAAGGTCTGGCGAATTACTGAAGTTGATTTACACAGACTAATTCAAGGTTGCGTTTGCCAGTAGAGAGTGCAATAAACGTAGTGACAACTGTGTTCGAAGGCGGGACTTACTGGGAGTGATCCTGAGGGTAAAACAGATGGGAAAAACACGTCTCTCCTGAGATTCTACAAGAGCGGTGGATTTGAATGTTATGTAGCGTAATATGAATTAAAATGGGTTTTTAGGAATGACAATGATGTGCGCAGTACACTCGCCTAGGGTGAGATCTGCTGGGCTGCAGTCCATGCCTTCTTTTTGTGATGTGCAGATGCCAAGGAGCACTAAGGGTAGAGCATCCGTCCAGCCGTAGGGATCGTGCTCTGCCTTGATGGCGTCCTTCAGCTGACGATGAAACCGCTCCACCATGCCGTTGGATTGAGGGTGATAAGAAGTAGTGCGTGTCTGGAAGTGCCAAGGAACTGCAGGAGACTATGCCAGAGTTTTGACTCAAACTGGACTCCTCCGTCAGTGATGACAGTCATGGGAGGACCGAAATGGGAGACCCAACCAGACAAGAAGGCGTGGACAGCTGACTCTGCTGTAGCATTTGGCATGGGAATGTCTTCCGTCCACCTGGTGAAACGGTCAATGCAGGTGAAGATGAAGGTGTTGCCGCAGGATGATGGAAGAGGTCCCACGATGTCGAGGTGCACTACCTGGAAACGTCCTTTGGGCACAGGGAAGGTTTCTAAGGGAACCCATGTGGGTCGATGTATCTTAGAGGACTGATAGGCCAGGCACTGGGTAGCCCGTACACGTAGGTGAATGAGTCCATGGATGTGGTCGGTGACATGAAGCGGTGAGACGCCTGAAGTGACGGAGGTTGTGGCGTTTACCAACCCCCCTTGACGTCGCTTCCTCGTGTAGTTGCAGGGAGCCTCACAGCATTTAGCATCAGCACCAAAACGTTGATGGTACCAACAGAAGGTAGGTACACTTTGCTGGGGGCTGGCAGCGGCGTCTATGGCAGGATGGGGATCTCGGGGTCGGTAGGACACAGTGCGTGGGTCAGGGGCAGGATCAGCAGCTGCTCGAGGGTATCCATCCTGCGGTGTAGAGACTGCAGCAGGTTTCTCATGTCTTGTGAGGTGTTTCTAGTCTGAGGAGCGTTGATCCGGTTGACAAGACCGGAGCTAAGGAGTGAAGGTGTGACCACTGAGTTGTTCGCGGCAGCATGGCGCGCAGCAGTGTGTTCGTGGAATACTTTGTCTGCTGTGGCTGCATAGGTCGCCGAGGTAGTAGAGTAGTCCAATGCCAACAGGGCGAGGCGAACTTCTGTGGGGAGTTTCTAGGAGTGAAGCTCGCGCAGGACAGTGTCAGGAAGCCTGTCTGTGTGACGGGAGGTCAGTCTCTGCATCTCGTCCCAGAGACATGCAGGCGTTGAGTTGCCGAGGGAGAGACCAGATAGGCCTTGCAGGAGACTGGTGTCAGGCCGCTGGTATCGCCTCTTGAGAGCGTCTCGTAGAGCTGTGAATTTGTTGTCATCTTGCAGCTTAGTGATGACTTCTGAAACTTGTGTGGCGACTTCCGTGGGCAGGGAACAGACCAGGGCGACTTACTTCTGTTCGTCTGTAGCTGTTAAGCCGACGAGAGCTGCCTCCATGTGGATTAGCCAGTCTTTAATGTTGTGATTGAAGACTGGAAGAGTGATCCGTTTCTCATCCATCCTTTGTGAGTGCGTTACTCCGGGGGTCACCATTTGTAGAGTAGAGTCCACCTGAGGTGAAAGGCGGAAACTGGCCAATCACCGCGCAGTCTGAAAGCTAGGCTTGGTCTGTGGAACTCGCCGTGGGGTTGGCTGGTCAGTGACAAATCGACGTTGTAGGGGAGACTATCCACTACAGTAGCAAGCCATGTCCCTCCTTTATTATGTTGTCATATCAGGGGCTTTCCCTCATGGCACATAACCTGCCGAAAGTTCAAGATCTCCTGTAGGTCACATTCAGTGTGAGCGACAAGGGTGAGATCATCTGCATACTGAAGTTCACTGATGGAAGCAGCCGTCACTTTTGTTCCTGCCTGAAGTCATCTCATGTTGAAAAGTCGCTTCATCAGGTACTGGATGTCCACCCCGCCAGCTAAATTGGCACTGACAAGAGTAAGGAAGGCAGCCAAGAAAATGGAAAAAAGATTTGGTTCCAGTACACATTCTTGTTTTACCCCTATTCGGATGGGGAAGAACTCAGACTGAGTGTCATTGTGCAGGACACGGCTGTTCATGCCAATGTGGAGTTGCCTCACAATGGCGATGAATTTTGGTGGGCAGCCAAATTGACCTAGTAGAATACCTTAGTAAGGACAATGAAGGCCATGTACAAGTCATGATGCTGCTCTCTGCACCTTTCCTGAATCTGGAGGGCAGCAAAGATCATGTCAGTGGTGTCACATGATGGTCTAAAGCCACGTTGAGATTCTGGGAGAAAGTTTTTCGCCTCAGTAAAAGTCTGTTAAGGAGGACTCAGGCGATAATCTTGCCAGCTACGGAGAGCAGTGGGGTAGTTTCCTCAGTCTGACCAGTCTCCCTTGTTCTTATAAATACTGACGAGGCACCTTAAGATATTGGGGGTGATTTCCTCCTTCTCTCATATACAATATTCTCCAGAAAGAGAGTGGAGCCAGCTGGTAAACAGAGGTCCTCCTGCTTTATACACTTCGGCTGGGATTCCATCAGGTCCTTTGGTTTTATTATATTTCATCTGCTTGATGGCATTAGTTACCTCATTCCAGGATGAAGGAGAGCTGAGGTGGGTCAGCTTTGGGTGCTGAGCGACCTTGCTGGGTAGCCAGGGCCATCCACATCGGTGTTTCGTTAGAGCAGAGAATAGTAGTGATCTTTCTAGTGCTGATGGATGCCTTCTTCATCTTTAATTCGGGAGTTACCATCGAAAGAGCAGAGGGAGACCGTGCCATTAGTAATTGGGCCATACATTTTTTAGTAAAATTTAAAAAAAAAATCATGCATCTTGTGTTGATCCACATTTTTTTTGCATTTCACAAGCTTTATTTTTCCACTATTTGTTCATTAGTTTACGAAGTTCGAGCTGGGCCATCTCTTTCTTCTTGCTGAAGGTATCAGCTTTGGTCTAAGACTAACAGTTGTTCTACCAGTCAGTGAAAGCACCATGTTTATCATTGACGAGTACGATGATATTTTAGTTCTTTTCGTCAGACCAATCCTGGTGTTTTCTTTCGATCCGGGCGAGGGTCTCACTTCAGGTTTTTGTGATGAAAATGTCGAGGATATCCCATTCGGCACTTGGATTGTGGTGGTTTGTTGTTGGGTTGTTTATCAGCCCATTGTCGAGCTGGTTTCTGAAAGCATGAGCTATTCCTTGATCCTCCAATAGCTTGGTGTTAAAACCTCTTCTGAAGGTTTGTTGCCTTTGCCTTTATGGGGCGACATAAAGGGAGAATTTGGCTCTGACGAGCAGATGGTCTGAGTCCTGTGTCACAGTGGTCTGAGCCATCAGCCATGCATGGCTCAGGTAATGAGGACATCTCGGCAATCTCTTTCTCTGACAATGATATAGTCAATGAGATGCCAATGTTTGGATCATGGGTGTTGCCAAGAACCCTTGAACTTGTCGGCCAACCTAAACAAAGGTGTTGGTGAGAGTGGGGTTGTGCTCAGCACACTTGCTGAGGAGGAGTAGGCCGTTGGGATTACACTTGCCCTCTGTTTCCCCCGATAGTTCCCTGTCATAAGTAAGCATCTCTGCTAACTCTGGCATTGAAGTCACTTAGGAGCACAAAATTATCTTCTCTAGGGATAGATGTTAGCACTCTGTGAAGGTCGGCATAAAAGTCTCCTTGATGTCATCCTCTGCATCTAGTGTTGGGGAGTTTGCACTGATGAAGAAGGCATGACGTGAGTTATTCAGTGGGACTCGGAGTGTCATGAGGAGCTCGTTGACCCCCACAGGCATTTCAGTTAGCTTATGTAGGATGGATTGGTGAATGGCAAAGTCTACTCCATAAATGTGGTTTCTCTCCATAGGAGGCATACCCTTCCAGAAGAAGGTATTGCTATCGCTGGATCCCTGTTCTGCGAATCGACCCTCATCTAGGAGCTGGAACTCACTAATGGCTTCTATGTCAATATTATACCTAGACAGATCTATTGTCACAAGGGTAGTTCTTTTTTTAGGATGCTCATTTGTACCAGTATCCAGAAGGGTCTCGATATTCCAAGCAGTAACCATAAGGGGTTGTATAACTTGTTTTTGCTTTGATTGGTGATTATGATTATGTTTTTGATCACAAGAGGATATCCTTACTGGGTTCAGTTGCCCAATCAGGCTGGTGTTTTAGACAGGCTTTGTTTGAGTATGTTTTCTAGCACCCCTCCCATGTGGGGAGAGCAGAGTGGCTCCTGGAAAGGGCTGCTCAGTCGCACATCTTATCTATGCCGGCCATGTGCAGAGTTGTAACTCCCAACAGTCCTCTCTGCCCGTCCCCGTCGCCACTTGTCTGTTGCTAGAGGATTCTGATGATGGAAAGTAAGAAGAGATGGATGTGAGTTGATTTATGTGGTGAGGCAGGAGTGCAGGCTGCAACCATACAACTTTGCTCTCCCTTTTCCTGATCCAGTGTTGCAGGTAGTTGCAATGGACTGGCAATAGCCCAGTTTGTTTGGTTTCACCTTAGTAGCCTGTCCATCTTACATTGCTTTCATCCGCTGGTGTATTCGATGGGTTCCCATGTTGGTCACCTCTTTCACCTATTCCGCTGTTGGGATCTTACTGGAACTCTGTAAGCACGTCAGCCTGATGTGGGGCTCCACTGCAGATATTTAAATTGGGGTTTACACCTGTTATCGCCATGCACAATTGTGCTTGCTGGCCACATGTTAAGTGAAGAGACTGTTTACAACTCAGAATAGCTTATCTAAGCGAGATGGAGCTGGTAGCAGCTGTGTGACTGCCTGAGGGGTGGACTATCGCCTTCTACTGTAGAGGCAACATCTTGATTCTGGTCAGCTAACATCTTCCTGCAGGACATTATATTTGTTCTCGTTGGTCTAACCCTAGACCCAAAAACGTGAGTGTGAACTGTTGAATCCTCTGAGAACTCTAAATAACTTTAATAAGTGTAATTATGTACCGTATATTGATCATATTATTCAATCTGTGTGTCCTGGTGTATCAGCAGTTATTACATGTGAGTTATATTTAACAGGTTACATACTGTATATTGATCGTATTACTCAAACTGTGTGTCCTGATGTACCGGCAGTTGTTATATGTGAATTGTATTCAACAGGTATTGACCGAATTATACTCATCGCGTCAACGACAAGGGTCTTATTGTCCTGCACAAACCAAAATCGCTATGAGCGATTACAACACCCATAGCCTTATACCTTACAAGGATAATCTGCAAGGCAGCGGGGCAGTGGTTGGTAAGTACCAGAGTGTGTTCACTGGCCGGTGTGCCTCTGGGACCCACTACTGCTCTGAGATGCCTTGCTGGTGTAGCCTGAGGCTGTGAGGCACCAAGTTACTGTGTGTTGCTACGAGGAGCCACAGCAGGAGTCGTAATGGTGAAGAGTCTGTGTACTGGCAGGGGAATTCTTACGCAAGGTTGCTTCCTTGTTCACCACGAAAGATAGCCAGGGGAAACAAGTAGAACATGTACCTTAACACTAGATGCATTACACCACCCTGTGGAGAAAAGCACCCCACTCACGTTGCTTACTAACACACACACACACACACACAGACACACACACACATTTCCATCACCCCAATACCCAGCTTAATCTGCAAATTTTGTTTTTGTTTTGGGCAATATTTGGCAATATGAAAACTTCCTCCAACACTCACTGTCTTGTCAGCTTTCTCGACTACACATACAGTGATCTGGAAAATTGAAAGAGTGAACAATGTTTGTACGAATCCTTCTTCCATTTAGTGAGAGGCTGTGAGAGTTCTACACACCATTGAAGTCATATTACTTTGATTCACAGTCATCAGAATGTGATGACTCTGTTGAAATTATTGTCAGTTTTGTATTTAAGAAATTCATTAATCATTTGAGAGAAACCTGTCAGCTGCTTACTGCTCTGAAATGTAACAACCAGGGCATGAATGGGCTTTGCTCATCTCCAAGCCGAAACAGTACAAAATGTGATTGCCAGTCTCAGTAGTGATATCAATTTTATTGATGTTTATTGATGCATTGCAAACTCGAACACTGATTAGATTGTAAGTGTTAGCCTTAAGAAAATGATGAACACCCCTCGACTGATTCTCATAGGCCAATGTGTACCATAACTGAGTCCAATGAATATGTGAATGAAGTCCATTGGGTTATGTATCTAAGCTACTGTGCCGAGTAGCAACCTTGTATATAAGCTACTGTGCCGAGTAGCATCTATGTGTGTAATTATGTGGCAACAATGCACGTGTTATGTGGCAACACTGCCCCGAGGCTGCCATATGGCAAGGCAGCCTCAGTCTGACTCCGTGGGTCATGCATGGCACTTCATCCGCAAGCGGCTCACTACTTGTAATCTCTCCTATCCGTTAATAAATGGACTTCAGTGTTACCCGGTGTTTCCCTACCCATCACTGCCTTCTTTAGGGACCACTTGGAACCTTCATGGTGCACTGAGTAGGATCTGTGGACTTACAAGTGTTGTGAACAATGCCGAGACAGTTACGTCTGCCGGTGATGCGCCTGTCGACTCTAGTGTGTTGTGTTGTGTTGTGTTGTGTTTCGCCGCGACATGCAGTGTGCGCCGTCACAGTGCGTTTTAGTGACAGTGGCAGTGTTAGTGTCAGTGTATTAGTGTGTCTAGAGCTGAGAGTTGAGCATTGGCCTGTTTTTTGTGGTACCCAGGGAGCACACAGGCGTACACCGTTCTCGTGTGACATCCGGGGAGACACCAACGTTCTTACCTCCGTGGCAGCTCTAGCCACCCGCATTAAGGCGACCACGATCTGCTCTCTCAGACACACACACACACGCACGCACGCACGCACTCACGGACAGAACAGTGGACCCTATGCGTTATTTCTGCGCTGTTTACGTCATATATATGTGGTTCGAGCTGATGAGGTGCCACTTTATATACTAAACAGCGCAGTTCAAGCATACTAAGATGGGCGGTAAGAAGGGACAACGTCAAGATGGGAGACACGACTCCCCACCTTCCCCTCTACCGGGCACAGATGGAGCTTCTGTGCCCACTGCCTCTCATCCTCTACCTCCAGCGACGGACATTGCCACAATTCTGAAGTGGATGGACGACAGGGACGAGAGACGCAGTGAGGTGGAATTTCAGAGGGAGGAGATACGAAGAGAGGAGGAAAAGGTGCGCTTTGATGCAATATTGGCGACCCTGGCGCTAACCCACCCTCCCTCACTCAAAGGTTTCGCACACCAAGGTGCCAGTACCCTCCCTCCTCCACC
This sequence comes from Homarus gammarus, assembly GCA_958450375.1. Classification (NCBI taxonomy): domain Eukaryota; kingdom Metazoa; phylum Arthropoda; class Malacostraca; order Decapoda; family Nephropidae; genus Homarus; species Homarus gammarus. Next base: position 2,252,916 of record CAUDMG010003255.1, read on the forward strand.
ACACCAGCGTCCTCCAGGTACTCTTGCTACTCCAACAGCTCCCAAGGCATCTGTTCATGACCCCACCCTCCCTCTCACCAGATGTCCCATGTCAGCTTTTTCGTGAGTGGAGGCGGTAGTGGACAGATTACTCCACGATGGTGGACCTTGATAGCATGCCTCCAAACAAACAGCTCATCCAACTGCGGATGTGTTTGTCGCTGGAAACCCAGAGAGTTTTGGAGCACACGTTGCAAGTGCCTCCCGATTTTACGTCTTCAGTGACGAATATGCTCGACCTTTTACAGGAGCATGTTAAAGGTTGGAATAATGAGGCTTTGCGTCACCACGCCTTCACCCGCTGCAAGCAGGCGGAGAATGAATCCTTTGACGACTTTTTTGTACGTTTAAAGAGTTTGTCGGAGGAGATCGACGTCTGCAAGGCGCACAGCCAGGAATGTGAGGAAGCCTGGATCAAGCACGGGATCTTGACAGGTGTCAGGCAAGAAGAGTTGGTGCAGCGACTCATCCCCCTGGACGCTTCCTCCACATTCCAGGTGGTAGTGACTGAATGTCGGTCATACGAGGCCACCAAGTCCGCCACCTCTGCCTTATGGGCCCCACCTGCTGTGAGAGCTATCTCACAGTACAAGAAGGGTAAGAAGGCGGCCAACAACGTAAAGGCTGTCGCACGTTCTTCCACGCCCCCGCCTAGTGCTTCCTGTGGCAGCTGTGGAAAGCAGCACGGCCCCAAGATAATGCCCGGCCGCCGACGCACTGTGTCGTGGATGTGACCGTAAGGGCCACTGGTCTAACACAGACAGGTGCCCTGCACGAGGCCACAAGTGGTCAGGCCTGCGGTCGCTATGAACACTACGACAAGTGCTGCCGCCAACCCAAGCCCAAAAGCCCGAGACGAAGAGGAAAGCAGCGCACTTCCCTCGGGGTGGTTCGCACGCGGCTCCCTTCAGATGGCCCATGCAGCCCCAAGCAGCAGCTGAGTCACTTCAGGAGGGTGGAATCGACCACACGCCCCAGGGCTACCCCTTCCCTTACCATCCGCGTCGCCGTCACACACGGTGATGTGTCAGGTCACATCGAGGTGATACCAGACACGGGCGCTGATGCTACGGTGATAGGCCTGAAGCACCTCCAGAAACTGGGCCTCACCAAACGCGACCTAGGACCACCGCCGCAGCTGCTGTACTACAGTGCGGATGGTTCCCAGATGCCGGACGCTGTGGGCTCCTTTCAAGTGGAGATCACCTACGGCGACAGGTCTTGTCACGGATGGATGGATGTGCAGCCTACTCTCGCTACACCCTTGTTGTCGTGGGAGCACTGCAAGGAGTTAGGCGTGGTGCCCAGAGACTTTCCTGAGCAAATCCCAGCTGCTCGGTACACCGCCAGCAGGGTGCATGAGTCAACGAGCGACACGCCTAACGCTGCCGCACAGAGCTGCCCAGAACCCTCGTCCACTCCCGCCCAGCCTCCACCCAAGTCACGGCTGCTTCCTCTTCACAACGAGACATCTCCTTCAGCCGCAAGGGCCTACTTCCTGAAGGAGTACTCAGAAGTGCTGGTGACGAAGGAGGCCCTACGGACCGCGCCACTGAAGGCTATGGCGGTCCACCTATGAGGATACACCTGCGGGAAGATGCGCAGCTGTTTGCCATACACAGTTCCCGGTTGATCCCTCTCGCCTTCAGGGATTCAGTCAAGAAGGAACTGGATTCCATGGTGGCCCAGGGTGTCATCGTACCCATTGGTGACGGCCCCTCCCCTTCGTGCCACCCTCTAGTTGCTGTGGCTAAGACTAACGGTGGAGTGTGGATTACTACCGACTTGTCTAAGCTTAACAGCCAGGTGTCCCATCCCGCCCACCCTTCACCCACACCTTTTGCAGCTATACAGAGTGTGGACCCGAAGGTACGGTACTTTTCGACAATGGACGCCCTCTGTGGTTACTGGCAGATCCCACTGAAGAAGGAGGATCAGCCACTGACCACTTTCATCACGCCTTATGGACGCTTCCGCTACGGCCGTGGCCCTATGGGATTCGCTGCTACGGGGGACGCCTTCTGTCTCCTTGGTGACATGGCACTTCAAGGCTTGACCAACTGCGTGAAGGTAGTGGATGACGTCCTCCTCTATGATGAGGACTACCTGACACATCTTCACCGCATCGACGAGGTACTGACCAGGTATAGGACGCACGGCATCACTCTGAATGCCGAGAAGTTCGTCTTGGCCGCACCTGCAGTGTCTTTCTGTGGCTACTGACTCTCAAGGGATGGCATTGCTGCGGACCCGGAGAAAGTTCGCACCATAGCGGACTTCGCCAAACCTGCCAACCTTACGGATCTCAGGCCGCCTTACCCGTCGGGCCCCCAGCCCAGCAGCACCATCAACAAACTACTCCTGCACCAGTCTACCCGCAGTTACCACCGACAGCAACACCACGCCCACGACATTTCTGGGCACCCTCTTTTCACCCTCATGTACAACCTGCTCCTGTCATAGACCCTCCTCCTGTCATAGAACCTGAACCTGTCATAGACCTCCCTTCTATCATAGAACCTGCTCCTGTCATAGACCCTCCTCCTGTCATAGACCTCCCTTCTATCATAGAACCTGCTCCTGCCATGGACCCTCCTCCTGACGCAGCCCCTGCAGCAGCAGGAGCACAACAACCATTGCTTGTACAGCCTCCTCTAATCCCAAACCCTCTTTCTCCTCCTAATTCTCCCACAGGTTTTGTGTCACTAGACGGAGTTGTTACACGTAGCGGCCGAGTCGTACATACACCTGCCCGGTATGTGTTATGTGTGGGACACAACCCGGACAACATCCAGCCTCCCGCCGCGCCGGGAGGGGAGGGGGAGTATTGTAGTGGACGTCTCCCCTACAACTGCTATCCGCATTCCGATGCGCCGCCATATCCTAGCAACCAAGCGAGCGACGACAGCAGATGTTACGGTAACCTAGCAACGAAACTAGAGACCGGCGACTTTCTCAGGTTTTCCCAACATGACTCATAGAGGACTCGTGGCTGCTGGGTATATAAGCTCTGTCTCTCCATTGAGATTCATTCTGTCCATCTTCCTGAACAAGCAACACCTCCTCCAGCAAGCTCCACGCAGTCAGCATTCATTCAACCAGGAGGCCAGCAACAGGCAACATCTTCTCTAACGAAGCTCCTGCACATCTACCTCCTTCAACACGCTACTCACCGAACGTCTCTACTGAACAGCTCCTCACCTCACGGCACCTCCAGCACCAGACTGTCTATCATATAACTTATATTATACAAGAAAACCACCTTAGAGTTTCCATCCATCCTGAGTGCTAGACAACATTATACCACGAATACCTACACAATATTAACATGGCCGAGCCAGTTGAGAACCTGAGCTCTCATTTAGGCACCTGATATATACTATACATTTATCTCAAGGAAGTGCTATGTAACATTTAGTATTATCTGGAATAGTACAATAGCATGGTGGTAATAAGAACATCTCATAATGTTACCACGGTTAGCACCTCAATATTTATTAATTTTATTTATTTATTATGATTATTTTTTTGTTTTAGTTTATTTTTATTTTTTATTTACATATACATAAATTACAGTGGAATTGAAAAACATAAGTATAATGGGGGAGCAGTACAACCTGGGTTGTGCAGTAATAAGGTTGAACAAGAGGACAGAGCTGTCAGGATTATGTCTAGTTGACATTTATGTTTATTGCAATGGACTCTCATTTTCACCCTGATTTCAGAGATAGTGGGGACAGTGGCCTTCTTATACACATCCAGTACCTTCTCAGTCACCTTGTTGGTGGCATCCATATAATCAAAAGCATTTGTTCTTCTCCTTAACCTCTCGTTTTCTGCTTCATAAGCCAGGGCACTTCCAACTTCCTTGTTCAGAGGCAACTTGTTAGATGGCAGAGGCATCCGAACCCCGAACACCTTATCGTTACCCTGGCGCAGCTGAGTGTTGCTAATCTTAGGACGACCCATCTTGGTGGCGGCCCTTTGAACTAACTGCAAAACAACACAGAAAAAACAACTTTCAGCACTTCAATATCACCACCTATTGAACAATATTTTATTCAAAAGTACGGACTGAGATTTTGTCCTTAACTGTCCAAGTCAAGCTACTTGGGCTGAATTCGTTGATCAGTCCTGGGACGAATATTACCAACGGCGTGAATAGATTCCGTGGAATAAATTCAGGGCATTCCCGTCCAGGGAGCCTCAACAAACTCTGTAAATATTGCCATTGGCCTGCCATTGGCACATATACGGAGTTTGGTAATGTTCCATGAGCGGGAATGTCCTGAATTCATTCCACGGAATCTATCCACGCCGTTGGTAATATTGGGCCCTGGTTTTCGAAATATACGTATGTGGTGACTTGCAGCAAAAATATCGGCATAATTTGTAGCTCATTGAATTGTAAAACAATAGCATATTATGAACCAGTGTACACAGTAGTCGAATAATCCAATTCAATAACTTGATTTTAACAGGTTGTGCCACATTGCCAGTCCCTTTATTATTTACAGTTTTTTCGCGTTTTTCATGCCAAACCCAAAAGTATCCACAAACCTTCTAATGCAATGATGTAAAAAACTCAAACATATTCGGAATTAGCGTGGCCGATAGACAAATAATCCAACCCAAGCAATTAGATTTTGAAAACTTTTGCAAAACTGTCACTCCGTAATATACAGTATGTGTATGTGTGTATATATGTATATATGTACTGTATAACAATAGTTAAACCCAGTGGTGTGAGTTGAATACATGTATAACACGTGTGTAGAAACGTGGTCCAGTGTCAGCCATTTCAGAAAGAACTGGTCTCGGTGCAAAATTGTTCGTATGGGCGCGCGGGAGTGTTATCGTTCATTCTTGACAGAGTGGAATCTGGGTCAGTAATATTCGTACGAACACGTGGGAAAGACAGTGTTTCAAAGTGTACAGACAATTAAGTAACGTTGTGTGAGTATTGATGGCTCTATTACAGGTTGAGAATACGAAATTGAATACATTCAATGGAATATATCTATTTCAGTATTCAAGCAAGGACGTCACTCGTGCGTAGTGCACGTCACACGTTTGAGGGACGTCGCTCGTGTGTCACCACTGTGGTTGTGATTGTATGACATCGCTTATATTACTTCAGTTGTATGACATTGCTTATACGACTTCAGTTGTATGACATCGCTTACATGACTTCAGATTGTATGACATCACTTGTATAACTTCAGTTGCATGGCATCGCTTCACCAGTCATGGGAGGAAACAAGGCAGAGGAGACGAGCCGAGCCAGGTAGAAGACCTGGAGGCCTTGAACGACGGAGATGCTAACAGCCAGGGCGAAGCAGAGAAACTCTTTCACCCGAGAGAAGGATGAAACAACAGGCCGGTTAAATAGGGTAATCGGGGGTTATCAGCAGACGCTCACCCAATTGACTGCAACGATGCAGAATATGAAAGATCATATGGAGCAACTTCAGACTCTAGGTGTACGGAGGACTTTGGTGAGATGCTGTCGTTACCAGGAGGAAAGCCCTTTCTGGAAACGAGTGAAGGGATGACAGCCGCAAGGAGGTATGCACGAGACACACGTTGTCAACAGCCGGAATCAGGAGTATCTAGCTGCTACACCTCAACACCCACCCAAGGATCGGGAACATCCCATCAGGGGGAGAGGGAACATGTTTCCACCCATCATACCTAGGAGAAGGAAAACCAATTACAAGATATACAGCGAGAACACCACATGGACATAGAAGGGAATGAGTCAAAGTTGAGATGGGGCAGCGTTGATGCAGAACGCCACCGAAGGTATGAATCGACTACAGAGTAAGGGCAGTGCAGAACTACGTTATAGCAAAGCCAACCTCCAGAAGGAGGACCTCAAAAGAATAACTCAGGAACCCATAGCCACTGAGACACCGGCCGAGGCAGCATCATACTTCATAGACGGCTCGGTGGACCAAAACATCATAGATCCGGAGTGGCCTTCTACGCCCATAGTCAGACCCTCCGATAGAAACTTTTAATGACTGCTCCACGCTACAAACAGAGTTAGTACAATCTCAAAGGCCCAAACAAACCACGTTCACCTCATTCTCCGGGTTATCACATGATATCTATCACCCAGATAGCTTAGAAAGTATCTTCCCCAGCAAGTGCAGACCCCAGTTCAGGGGGCGCGCCACTCCTAAACTGACCAATTCCAAGAGTGGGGGTTGGTGGCAAGTGTTCACTGATCGGGGGTCCTCTTACATTTGCAAACCTGCAGTATCCTTTCATACCTGCAGGTAAGATAGCCTCCATCCCCAATCCCAAATCTGGCCTGGCTGCTCCAAGAGCTCCACCCGGAACCACCAAACGGGCCGCCTGCAGGAAAGTGCCCGTGTCGGACTACAGTCAGACAATCTCAACAACAACAGAAGATCACGGAAGAATGTTATTACTACCAGAGACACGACCTTCCTGAAACCGAAACTGACAAAGAAACGCTATATACTTCAAAAGGACTCCCGACGCTCACCTTAACAGCAGAGCCAGGAACATTTCACCAGGGGGAGCGCGGAAGTACTTCTGAGCATCAAGCTCGCTCACCAAAACCACTAACGTTGATGAAGGACCATAAGTGACGACTATGTGAATAAAGTGCATAAATACAAAAGGAAGCAAGGGAAGCCTCCTGGGATGGAGTGGATGTTGGAATTCACTATGGATATGGTCGACAAGGCGGAGGAGGCCCCAAAGGGACAAAGACCGGAGGAACCAAGCTATATGCAGACTCATCCTCATGCCAATCCCCGTCGAGGAAGAATTTTGTGGGTCTGGTGACTCTGACGTTTGTCTTGAATACCCACAAAATGTTCTATACTACTGAGGGTATACACAAACACTTGTTGTCTTAAAAGTAGGTTCTATTCTCGTACGGGAGATATATACAGAAGGACCCAGGAGCTCGCTTCAACACCACGAAGACTCTATCTTCACTCTTTATCTATCTATGTATTACTGCGTGCTGGGATGTACAGATGCCAGCATTCACAAGCTGAATACATAAAGCATAAATATGATAATTTATATACATAATATGGTGCACAATAAATGGGAATATTACATAGAATTAATACATGTTCTGTAATACTTTACCATACATAATTAATAAGAGTAATATAATAATACACAGCTGAAGGTACTACTTTGTGTCCATATCATACACCCCCCTCCCCCCTATACACTCATAGTTTCATCTTGAGCAGACCTTTTGTTTCTGAGTCACTCGGACCTGCGGAGTACTGGGGCAGAAACACATGGTGGGGATGGATTTACTTTAGAGACATCAACATTAGGGGACTCAACTGGGGAAGGGTCAACACTAGGCAGCTCCACAGGCTGGAGGAAACGACGGTTCCTCCACCATACTCTACCACTAGGAAGACGCACTTGGTAGTCCCTGGACCGGCCAATACCCATGACAACCCCAACCTTGTCCCAGCGGTGAGATACCGGATCTTGAATCCTGACCTGCTGGCCGATACTCAACCTGGGAAGGGGGCGGGCATGACAGTCGTACCGAGCAGCGACATCTGCGGCTCGTTCTGCTGCACGGCGATCACATTCCTCAGTCTTGGCCTGCCACTCTTGAGAAAAAGACTTCGGGTGGGCAGGAACACAAGACCTGAGATGATGTCCGTATAGATCCTGGGCTGGGGAGCGTCCGGTGAAGTTCGGGGTGTTGCGTAATTCCAACAAACCTCGATCGAAGTCCTCGCAGTCGATATTTCCTGAGGGTGACACCTTAAGGATCAGGTGTTTCACAGTCTTGACTGCGGCTTCAGTGTGTCCATTCGCCTGGGGGTAGTGGGGCGAGGTCACGACATGACGGACTCCCCAACGTTGCATGAAGTCCCGGAACTCGTGGCTGGTGAACTGGGGTCCTCCAACAGTCCTGAGACGGAGGGGAACACCAACTTCTCTGAAGTAATGCCTGAAGTTCCGGATGGTAGCAGTAGCCGTTGTATCACTACCACAGGGGACGACAACAGGCCATCCAGACAGTCGGTCGGCAATGACGAGGAAGAACTTCCCTGCCACTGCAAAGAAGTCGGCCGACACAGACTCGAAGGGTCTTGAAGGGTTGTCGTCGCACATTAAAGGTTCCTGTTGCTGGCTAGGTTGCAGAGTCTGGCACGGTTCACAGGCACGGACGGTACTTGCAATGTCCGCGTCGATTCCGGGCCAAAATACAGTCTGCTTCGCCCGTCGCTTGGTGGCCTCCACTCCTCGATGGCTGTCGTGAAGGCGGGTCAAGGTACGGCGGCGTAGGGCAGCAGGAATAACTACTCGTGGACCATACAAGGCGAGGTCTCCGTCACAATAGAGGTCCTGGCATATTTTCCAGTATGGGAGTAGCGATTCATGAAGGTCGTATAGGTTAGATGGAAATCCCTGAGACACACAGTCGACGAGCCGGATGTAGGAAGGGTCGGCCCTGGCTGCGGTGCGGAGATCTTCAAGGGTCTTGTCTGCATCCGGTGCTGTAGACTCTTCTGATGTGAAGACGGCCTTCAATGAAACTACTGACTTGAGGGATGCAGCAGCTGTAGAACACAACATCTCGTCCTCTGGGGGGGGGGGGGGGCGACTGACAGGGGCGCGGGACAGGGCATCCAGGATGCACAACAGCTTACCCGCACGCCACACAGCCGTGAAGAGGTAAGGCGAGAGCTTCTCTTTCAGACGTTGAAGGCGAGGATTCTCTACTGCACCCAAAGAGTAGTGATTGATTATAGGTATAAGAGGGCGATGATCCGTGAAGAGGGTGAAGTGCTGAAGTCCTATCAGGTAGAAGCGGCACTTCGCCATCGCCCAGACAACAGCCAACATCTCCAGCTCAATTGTAGCACATCGGGTCTCAGCGTCGGTCAGGAACCGGGATCCACACTGAATTAAGTGGAGTTGTCCACCGCCATGGTCCTGCAGAAGGGCGTAACCAACGCCGTAGAGTCTGGAGGCGTCAGTCTGGAGGACGGTGGATAGGGCTGGGTCGTAACAGGCGAGGACAGATGGACTCAAGAGGGCCTGCTTGACTCGCTGGAAGGCCTCTTGATGATCTGGGGTCCACAGGAATGTCCTCCTGGGGCTCAGCAGGGGGTGTAACGGCTGGGCTGCGGCGGAGATGTCAGGTGTAAATTCAGCCAGCTGATTGACTAGACCCAAAAAAGAACGGAGGTCTGTCAGGTTGGCAGGGGTTGGAAAATCCCTGATTCCACTCACTTTCTCCGGGTCAGCTGCGATGCCTGATGCTGAGAGAGTGTACCCACAAAAGTTCACTGATGGAGCGGCGACTACAAACTTGTCAGCATTGAGGGTAATCCCGTACTTTCGACATCTGGTGAGAACTTCGTATATCCGGGAGAGGTGGGCACAGTAGTCTTCGTCATGGAGTAAGATATCATCAACCACCTTGACACAATTCGTGACTCCTTGATGGGCCGCGTCACCACGTTGACAGAATGCATCACCCGTAGCGGCAAATCCCATGGGGCCTCTGCAATACTGATATCTCCCAAATGGTGTGATGAATGTAGTCAAATGCTGGTCTTCTTCAGCCAACTCGATCTGCCAATAACCACATAAGGCGTCCATAGTTGTAAAAAACTTCGCCTTCGGGTCCACACTTCGAACAGCTGCGAAGGGTGTGGGTGAAGGGTGGGCTGGACGGGAAACTTGCTGGTTAAGTTTTGACATATCGGTGGTGATCCGTATTCCACCACAAGGTTTGGCGACGGGGACGAGAGGGTGGCACCAAGGTGAAGGTTCGTCTCCCGCCGGTTTGATGATTCCCTGAGCAACCATGGAGTCAAGCTCTTGTCTAACTAGCTCCTTGTAGGCGTGAGGAATCAAACGAGGGGTGTGGATGGCAAAAGGTGTGGCACCATCCTTAAGATGAATCTTCATAGGTGGACCCACCATCGGCTTGAGTGGTGTGGATCCTAAAGATTTCTTGTTAACCAACACGTCAGCAAACTCCTTGAGAAGGTAAGCTCTTGCGTCAGAAGGGGACGTGTTAGTAGAGATAGGGAATTCCTTCACCCTGTTGACATGGGTGATCTTTAAAATAGGTTTAGGGAATTCCTTGGAAATAATGGCCAACTCTTGACAATGGCCATATGATAAAAGCGGAGTCGGGATACCATCATGAACATCAATCCGGGCTGAGCAAGACTGCTTACCAAAGGTAAGAGTAGCCCAGAAAGATCCCAAAGCTGGAGCCATCTTGGAACCATCAGCTGTCAGTTTCGTTGTCTGAGGAGGGGGCTGTAGGTTGCTCCGGGGCATTTCCAAACTTGCTAAGTGTTGTGAACCAATTACTGAGACGTCAGCACCGGTGTCAGGTAACATCTGAAGACTGGATGACGAGTTACCATAAGAAATGATGACATTGATGTGCTGGGGCGTCGTGTCTGTGAAACTATGTACACGACGGCAGGAACGACTGGACACAGCGTCTTGATGCTTGCCAGAAGGAGGGGGCGCGCCAGCACTACCTGAGGATGACTTCTTGGATCCTAGGTGGTGTCCTTTATGTGTCTTCTTACGACAACATTTGTCATAATGGCCCACACGACCACAAAATCTGCACTGAACTTTGCTAGCAGGGCACTTGACTGTGTAAGCTCAGTGACCCTGGCAGTTGCAACTTCTGCACACGCTTTGAGCAGCTGGGCACTGGGAGGCATTATGCTGTCTCGCACAGCTGTTACACAAAGCTGCTGCTGAAGGTGTAGCTGGAGGGTGAGGGGTGGGGTTACCTTGCTGCTTCTTACCCTTTCTGTAGGAAGACATCGCCCTCACCTGGTCAGGTTGTGAGCGTAAAGCTGAAGTCGCACACTTAGCGGCCTCGTACGCTCGACATTTTGTAACAACATCTTGAAGGGAGGAAGTGGGGTCAAGGGAAATGAGACGCTGAACTAGGTCTTCATCTCGGACACCCGTTAAAATAATTGTCTTAAGTTGTGTCTCTTCACAGACTTGAGAATGTCCAGGACAAACATCAACTTCCTCTGAACACCTTTTGAGCCTTACAAAAAATGCGTCAAAAGATTCTCCATCAAGCTGCTTACATTGGAGGAGTTCTCTTCTTCTGAGTGCTTCGTTGCGCTGTCCCTTGACGTGTTCCTGCAACTTGTCGAGCACGGCCTCTACTGTCAGAGTTGTCGTAGGTGGCACTTGAAGTGTGTGCCCGAGAGTACGTTGCGTCTCTAAGGACAAGCACATACGAAGCTGTATCATTTGTTTCGGCTGTGATAAACTTGACAAGTCAACCATTGTTGCGTAGTCTTGCCAACGTCGACGCCATTCCCGAAACATCTGATAAGAAGCGTCAGACATCAGAGAGGGGGGCGTCTGTACTGCAGCCTTTTGAGGTGTTGTTGATCCGACTCTGGGAAATGAGGTACCAGTACCTCTAGCCGCATCAACGTTATTTGTAGCAGACGAATCTTGTACGGTAGATCGTTGTGGGGAGGCTAACAGAGAAATCAAGACTTCAAATCTGGCTTGATCCTCCTTTCTTCTAAGATCATCCTCACTTCTAAGTATGTCTTCGAGTTCTCTGCGTCGTTGTTCCTCTTCATGGCTCCGTTTTTTAGACTTCCTGTATTCGAATATCTTCCTCTTCTCTCCTTGCAATATCGTCCTGGCGTCGAGAAGTTTCCATCCACTTTATCAGTTGACGGAGATCTGTGGACGCATGCATCGCAGGAGAGCTGGCTCGCGATGAGCTAGGAGATTCTGTGGGTGACTCGGCGTTGTCACTGGGGAGCGTGGGGCGTGGGTGGGGAGAGGTTTCCCACACTAAAACTCGTAACCCCATCGTCCAGGGTATCATTTTGATCCCTGTGAGACATGCAGACTGCTTCTGTACTCTATCTGTGCAAAAGACCGGGTCAGCCCCTAGTAATCTATGCACAGAATTACAGAAGTCTGAAGTAAGTCACAAGAATTTAATATAAGGTGAATGCGTGAGTGTGTGTGTGTGTCTTGCGGTTGCCGGGAGAGACTTGGCGCGCTGCCAGACGTAGGAGCAACTGGGCAGCGTCGAGCGCTGGTCGGTTAGTTACCCTCGGACCAGAGACGGGAGAGCACGTACTGTCGGGTCGCTCCCTTAGTCATCTGACCACAACTTGCACAGACAATTATGATTAAAATACACAACACAGCACTTCACAAAACACTTCACTTCACAGCACAGCACTGTACACAGCATAGCACTTCACAACACTGTAAGTCTAGAGGCTTGTAGTGGTCTTGCTGTAGATGAAGCTGAAGACGAGACGCCATTAACAGAGTCTGGGCGGGAAGGCTTGGTCCACTGTATCTCACTGAGAAATATTCACTGCGCCATCTGACGTTTGTCTTGAATACCCACAAAATGTTCTATACTACTGAGGGTATACACAAACACTTGTTGTCTTAAAAGTAGGTTCTATTCTCGTATGGGAGATATATACAGAAGGACCCAGGAGCTCGCTTCAACACCACGAAGACTCTGTCTTCACTCTCTATCTATCTATGTATTACTGTGTGCTGGGATGTACAGATGCCAGCATTCACAAGCTGAATACATAAAGTATAAATATGATAATTTATATACATAATATGGTGCACAATAAATGGGAATATTACATAGAATTAATACATGTTCTGTAATACTTTACTATACAGTACATAATTAATGGAGTAATATAAGAGTAATATAATAATACACAGCTGAAGGTACTACTTTGTGTCCATATCATACAGTGACATCAGGAATAAAGGCAACCAGAGAAACGGACGATGAACGCTGCTCGTTATGCCACGGAGATCATCTTCGGATGTGTTGGACATTCCTCAGCATGTCCACAGGGAAGCGAACTTCCCTCGTAAGGGAAGAACATCGCTGCTTCGCCAGCCTGGGTCGTAATCACCGGATAACGGAGTACAGCCAGAAGATGGTATGTGGTATAGATGGCTGCTCTGGAGTACACTCGGGGCTTCTACACTTCACGGGAGTTCTGAGGAGCAGTACCAAGGCCGCAAGCAGAGGGAAGGAAGAACCGGAACTCCCAGACAATAATAAATTTGCCGAACAGTGATTGGTGGGACTGAGAAATGCCTCCTATAGAAACCAAGGCTCTCTCTGAGGTATCAAGAAGAGATGAGACGTCTAGTTGATGAGGGACATGCTGAGCGAGTCCCACATCAAGAACTCAGTGTTACACCCGGGAAGACCTGGTATCTCTCACACCACCCCGTGTTGAATCCCAACAAGCCAGAAAAGGTGAGAATAGTTTTGATTGTGCAGCCGAATATGAGTTGATGTCATTGAACAGCCAGGTGATGCAAGGGCCAGACCTTAACAGCAATTTGATGGGAGTCCTCATCAGATTCAGACAAGGAAAGGTGGCACTCATGGCTAATATCGAGGCAATGTTCCATTAAGTGCGAGTAGTACCAGAACATCGAGACGCCTTACGATTCTTATGGTGGACGGACGACCAGCTGCCAGGGGCCCCGCCACTTACCAAATGACAGTACACCTCTTTGGAGGTAAGTGTAGCCCTTCAGACGCCGGGTATGCGCTACAATGAACATTCCAAGATTGCAGGGAAAGTCTCCATGGCGACATCAAGAAAGCGAATGTAACTTCTACATTGACGATCTGCTTCTCTCAGTAGATTCGCCGGGAGAGGCAACGATAATTACCCATTGACTGAGACAGCTGAGGAAGAAGGGCGGATTCAGACTTTCGAAGTGGGTCTGTAATCACAGGGAAGTCTTCAAGGCAATTCCACAGACAGAGAAAGCCGTGGGAGTAAAGGAAGTCATTTGAAAGACGACAGGCTCCCCACTGAACGAGCGCTGGGAATCTTGTGGGACCTGGAAAAGGACGAACTAGAGGTCCGGGTCCAGATCCCTAAGAAGATAGAGATGAAACGAGTCCTTCTGAGTATGGTCAGCTCCACATATGACCCACTGGGAATCATCGCTCTAAGCGTCACAAGGGCCAAAATTATATATTCCAAGATGAGTGTAGACGAGGTATTGGGTGGGATGAACGAATCTCCTTCGTGTGTGGCAAAGCCAAGCTTGCTCCTCTGAAACAGCAGACCATACCTCGACTCGAGGTCTGCACGACAGTACTGGCTGCCAAGGCCGGCAAACTACTACGACGAGAACTTGAATTACAAATAGACAGATCAGTGTTCCGGACAGACAGTACGGCAGTCCTTCAGTACACACAAAACACCGAAAGACGCTTCTATTCCTTCGTGGCCAATCGAGTAGCAATAATACATGAGGACTCAAATGCAGAACAATGGCGCCACGTGAAGTCGGCACTGAATACAGCCGGGGACCTGCATTCCTCTTGTTGGAAGAAGACAGTTGGCGAAAGAGCCCAATGAGGATTCCAGACCTCACAAACGGAGACCCAGAGGTGAAGAAGGAAACCACGGTGCTGACGACGAACGCTAACCGGGGAGAGGGTATCCTCGATAAGCAATGGGCCAGGTACTCCTCGTGGCATCGACTTCTGAATAGTGGAGTGTAGATTAGAAGGTTTATAGAATGGCAGCTGGGAAAGAAAGAACAGACATCACCGAAAACGTCGACTCAAGGTCAGCGAATTAGAAGATGCGAGGTTAGTCGTCTCAAAATTGATACAAAGGAAGGGATTTCCCCACGAGATGGATGCGCTGGAACGAAGACACTCCATCAGGACTGGTGACGTTAGCAAACTGGAACCTTACCTGGGTGCAGACGGTCTGATAAGAGTAGGCGGCCGACTGAAGCGTGCTGCTCTCCATCCAGAGCAAAGAACCCCATACTGTTACCCAGTGACAAAACCCACAGAACTTATCGTACAGGAGGTACATTCGACCAGGGCTGGTCACTCATGACGCGAGTACACTCTAGCTGCGCTACGCGAGACGTTTGAATACCTAAGTGCCATAAGATGATCGAACGAGTACTACGTACGTGTGTAATTTGTCGAAGAAGCAGTTGAAAGCCTACCCATGAACGCCAAGTAGATCTGCCAGAGGACAGGGTACATCCAGAAGATCGGCCATTCACCTGCACCGGAGTCGACTGTGTTTGGTTCCTTTATGGTTAAACAAGTCCGGGCCCGGGCGAAGGGATGGGGATGCTTGCTTACATGTCTGGCCACCTGAGCTATACACCTGGAAGTCCTCACCTCACTGAACACAGACTCATTCATCAACACCATGACGAGGTTTACATCCCCATAGGACCTCCCAAGCGTCAGATCCGCACAGTGAAGAAGGTTCTCCAGGGGGTGATGGGCACATAGGTACCTAACGACGAGCGACTCAACACCCTGTTCTGTGCCATGGAAGAGATCGTCAATGGGAGGCCCATCACCCCAGTATCCGACGACTCGGAAGACCTAAAAGCACTCAATCCGCTTCACCTACTGCAAATGCATGTGGGAATCCTGCCCATTGGAGATCAGTTCATAGCAGAAGCGTACCCACAAAAATGGAAGCATGCCCAATTCATTGCAGACCAATTCGGGAAGAGGTGGGTTAAGGAATATCTCCCGACAATCCGGCAGCGACAACAACACTTCAGGGCGCACCGCAACTTCCGCACTGGGGACATCATCATCATATCTGGACATCCTCTCCCAAGGAGCCGATGGATGCTGGGAAGGGTATTGGAGGCAGTACCGGGTGATGACGGCCAGGTGCGGCATGCCAAAGTGAAGATGAAGGACTCAGTGTTAATACATCTAGTGACAAAGCTCTGCCTATTGGAGGGAGTCGGAGAGTGAGACTCCCGGCAGACAATGGGTTTCGAGCAAGTCAACAGGGGGAGTGTTACCGCCACAGTAGGATATGTTACCGCCATAATAGTATAAACTAGAAAAGAGAGAGAAAGAGAGGGATAGAGAGAGAGAAAGAGTGTTGACAAACTCTGCTGGGGTGTTAAATGTGAAACAGATGGACCTCCTCTCGGGCTGACTCACTCCCTGTGGGGTTCAGAAGTCAGTCTCTATCCGTCGAGTGACCGATCAAGTCAGGGAATTAAATAAGTCCTACATTAGACCCAAAATACGTAAGTTTTATATGGTTTAACACCATACTTTACTCAAATATACTATATGTAGTCGCTGATAGTGATGGAA
Organism: Homarus gammarus; assembly: GCA_958450375.1. Taxonomy (NCBI): domain Eukaryota; kingdom Metazoa; phylum Arthropoda; class Malacostraca; order Decapoda; family Nephropidae; genus Homarus; species Homarus gammarus. The sequence goes on from CAUDMG010003255.1 coordinate 2,269,141, forward strand.
CATACGATTGAATTAATTTTCTCATATGTAACATAAGTAATTTGTACTCTGCAGGTTTTGACCGAATAAAGAACAATCGAGTCGTACGTGTAAGGGTGTCATTAACCCACAGTCGCTCAATGGGCGGCAACACATGCCAAGGTTTGACATACACTATTGAAGAAAGAGACTGGGTGGGTTTTCAACCCACCCTATGCCTCACACATGGGTGGTGTCTAGGAACGACAAATCCGAACGGTTAGAAAGGTCTTACAAGTAGTAATAAGCTCACAATTTATGGATAAGGACTGGCTTCACACTCTCTTTTGTGAGGTAGAGGCGATAGTCAATGGACGGCCCCTCACACCAACCTCGGAAGACGTTAACGACGTCGTGGCACTCACCCCATTACATATTCTACAGAGAAAGACGTTGCCCCACTGCTCAATAGGAAGCCAATCGGAAGGGACGACGAAGAACATTTACTAAAGGGGCAAGAAGCATGCACAGTTTTTGGCAGACCAGTTCTGGAAACGATGGTTAAAGGAGCACCTCCCATCCCTGCGACAACGCCGGAAGTACTTCAAGCAGTTATGCAATTTCCAAGTACATTTCCTTTTGTTAGTAACAAGTCAGAACCTAACTCGTAACCAGTGGCCACAAGGCCGAATAGTGGAGGCAAAACCCGGGGAGGATGGTGTAGTGAGACTTGTGGAGGTGAAGACGTCTGCTCACAAGATCCTGGCATGGCCCGTGAACAAGATATGTCTACTTGAAGGGAGCAACGAGTAAAACAAAACCAAAACAACAACAACTTACCTGTAGCATACAGATAATATAATTATCTATACACTCACATTTGTATATACTTCAAATGTAATCATATAAACCTCTGTACGAACATTTTAAGTGTCTAGTTAAAATTGATGATGAGTGTCCATATACCTGGTGACTTTAGCAAATTGATCATCTTCTAAGTCCCATTTATGCCGAGTGCCCGTTCCACCGGGAGTGTTTGTATTTCAGATCAACCTCTTTCACTCCCATGTGCCTTCCTCCACAGGTATGGAGGCAAGTACATCCTTGAAGTTAATCACCCATTTAGTGAGTCGGAAGCCCCCTAGACCCAAAATACGTCGCAACTGTTCAGCTGGTCATATCCCTTCATTAGTGGACTGCAATGAAAGGAGAAAATCGTCCACATGGAAGTTCCGTTGGGCGTCCACTACGTCGGCATGGCATATATCTTTATGATCATGAAAGGTCCTTTGTAGAGCATAATCGGCACACGATGGACTCCAAACCCTGCCGAAGAGGTGTACTGTCATCCTGTAGAAGAGTGGGGCGAATAGCATGTTCCCTTCTGGCCACCATAGAAGCCGTAACACATCCCTGTGCTCTGGCGTGACTTTCACCTGATGGAATATGAATGAACTTGGTCGTCACCGACCAACAGGGGGAGTCTTACCACAACCCATGGGACATGCAATGTGGTAACGAAGGAAAGAGATGGAGAGAGAGAGAAGAGAAAGAGTGAGGATTGTTATTGAAGTAGGTGGCTTCGTCAGCGCCACTTCCATTAGCACTCAGATAAGGACTAGTGACCAGTTATATAGTAAACATACGAAGGACAGTGTTTGTAGTGCAGTGAGCAGACTAGGTTGTCTATTATTTTGTCCAGAGACGACTTCTAACTATTATCAAGCAGCTGTGCATCAGTGACCTAACTCAAACATACTGTGATAGTCTGTGGAAACCACAGAGTTCAGTGTACGGTGATAACTCACCCCTAATCGTCTGCCATTGTACTCACGCATGTTATACCAACAGACCCGTCACAAGTGAGTGTTGAACAATTGTTTTATTGTATTCAGAATTAAGCCAACTTGGAAGGTTAATCACATGATTGTTATTGTCACTAGATGTGAATTAAATATAATGGATACTGTTTGTGTGTTTGGTACTTACAACTGATAGTGGGACATGTATTTCCAGGAATGACCGAATAAACATTATCGTGTACTACTGGGCGGATTTCATTACCCCACACTACCACTCCAGTTTGGCCATGAGCAGCTACAGTCAGTGATAATTATTTCAGAGTACTCTACTCATTTTGTGACATTATTTCAGGTACAAATATTTTTGTGATTTGATTACCATGCTGTATTTGAAAGCACAATGATTTTTTTATGAAACTCAACCTAGCCTAAGACACTGATACTCCTAATAATCTGTCCAACCTGGGACAATATTATATTCCCAATAATCTGTCTAACCTGGAACAATTATACTCACATTAATCTGTTTACAATACTGCACACAAGAATAATTAACACATACAGTCAGGATGAGTTTCCCAGGCTTACATCACTGGTATTCAAAACAAATGCCGGGCGGTTACACCCTGACGCTGCAACAGGACTCAGTACTCCAAAGTCCAGAGTGCACTCTCCCTTGACTGGCTCCCCGGGCACGTTACCCATTCTGATCTCGATTTATTAAAGACATCCTGTATCGGTCATCTTGCCTTCAGGCTGCTACCAATCCTCAGCAGTGGCAACAGCATATGCAGTGCCTGATAGAACAGAGGAGGAGGGATCACAAGTGAGTAAAGTCAAAATACAAGATGTCACAAAACACATCTGGCAAGGGAAAAGCTGGCAAGGGAACAGCTGGCATTCAACACAAGACGCTTAATTACGTTACATAATCACTTGACACATGACATGATGTTCAATTGCGTTAAAACAGTAACAATGATATATTCAACAAAGTTCAATTAAGTTAAATTCACTTAATATGGCTGGGTAAAACACTATGTGTGTACCTGATAGAAAGGAGGAGCATTCAGAAGTGAGTTCTGCACTCCATGCCTCAGTTTAAATACTTAACAATGCCACCTGAAGGTTCCAAGTGTTCCCTGAAGAAGGCAGTGATGGGTAGGGAAACACCGGGTAACACCGAAGTCCATTTAATAACGGATAGGAGGGATTACAAGTAGTGAGCCGCGTGCGGATGAAGTGCCATGCACGACCCACAGAGTCAGACTGAGGCTGCCTTGCCATATGGCAGCCTCGGGGCAGTGTTGCCACATAACACGTGCATTGTTGCCACGTAATTACATACATAGATGCTACTCGGCACAGTAGCTTATATACAAGGTTGCTACTCGGCACAGTAGCTTAGATACATAACCTACATCTCCCTCCTACCCTCACGCTCATAGTCTTTGTCTTGAGCGGACTTCTTAGTCGTAAGTCGCTCCGAGCGTCGAAGTGCACTGTGGGGCGGATCCTCGTGAGGTGAAGGGGACTCGTCTTCGGTCAGGGGGCCAGCAGCAAGGGGTGGGACTGGCCGGAGGAAGCGGCGGTTCCTCCACCAGACGCGGCCGCTCGGCATCCTGACCTTGTAGTCCCGTGACCGGCCGACGCCCATCACTGTGCTCACTGTGGTCACTAGTCCTTATCTGAGTGCTAATGGAAGTGGCGCTGACGAAGCCACCTACTTCAATAACAATCCTCACTCTTTCTCTTCTCTCTCTCTCCATCTCTTTCCTTCGTTACCACATTGCATGTCCCATGGGTTGTGGTAAGACTCCCCCTGTTGGTCGGTGACGACCAAGTTCATTCATATTCCATCAGGTGAAAGTCACGCCAGAGCACAGGGATGTGTTACGGCTTCTATGGTGGCCAGAAGGGAACATGCTATTCGCCCCACTCTTCTACAGGATGACAGTACACCTCTTCGGCAGGGTTTGGAGTCCATCGTGTGCCGATTATGCTCTACAAAGGACCTTTCATGATCATAAAGATATATGCCATGCCGACGTAGTGGACGCCCAACGGAACTTCCATGTGGACGATTTTCTCCTTTCATTGCAGTCCACTAATGAAGGGATATGACCAGCTGAACAGTTGCGACGTATTTTGGGTCTAGGGGGCTTCCGACTCACTAAATGGGTGATTAACTTCAAGGATGTACTTGCCTCCATACCTGTGGAGGAAGGCACATGGGAGTGAAAGAGGTTGATCTGAAATACAAACACTCCCGGTGGAACGGGCACTCGGCATAAATGGGACTTAGAAGATGATCAATTTGCTAAAGTCACCAGGTATATGGACACTCATCATCAATTTTAACTAGACACTTAAAATGTTCGTACAGAGGTTTATATGATTACATTTGAAGTATATACAAATGTGAGTGTATAGATAATTATATTATCTGTATGCTACAGGTAAGTTGTTGTTGTTTTGGTTTTGTTTTACTCGTTGCTCCCTTCAAGTAGACATATCTTGTTCACGGGCCATGCCAGGATCTTGTGAGCAGACGTCTTCACCTCCACAAGTCTCACTACACCATCCTCCCCGGGTTTTGCCTCCACTATTCGGCCTTGTGGCCACTGGTTACGAGTTAGGTTCTGACTTGTTACTAACAAAAGGAAATGTACTTGGAAATTGCATAACTGCTTGAAGTACTTCCGGCGTTGTCGCAGGGATGGGAGGTGCTCCTTTAACCATCGTTTCCAGAACTGGTCTGCCAAAAACTGTGCATGCTTCTTGCCCCTTTAGTAAATGTTCTTCGTCGTCCCTTCCGATTGGCTTCCTATTGAGCAGTGGGGCAACGTCTTTCTCTGTAGAATATGTAATGGGGTGAGTGCCACGACGTCGTTAACGTCTTCCGAGGTTGGTGTGAGGGGCCGTCCATTGACTATCGCCTCTACCTCACAAAAGAGAGTGTGAAGCCAGTCCTTATCCATAAATTGGGAGCTTATTACTACTTGTAAGACCTTTCTAACCGTTCGGATTTGTCGTTCCTAGACACCACCCATGTGTGAGGCATAGGGTGGGTTGAAAACCCACCCAGTCTCTTTCTTCAATAGTGTATGTCAAACCTTGGCATGTGTTGCCGCCCATTGAGCGACTGTGGGTTAATGACACCCTTACACGTACGACTCGATTGTTCTTTATTCGGTCAAAACCTGCAGAGTACAAATTACTTATGTTACATATGAGAAAATTAATTCAATCGTATGTTCCATCACTATCAGCGACTACATATAGTATATTTGAGTAAAGTATGGTGTTAAACCATATAAAACTTACGTATTTTGGGTCTAATGTAGGACTTATTTAATTCCCTGACTTGATCGGTCACTCGACGGATAGAGACTGACTTCTGAACCCCACAGGGAGTGAGTCAGCCCGAGAGGAGGTCCATCTGTTTCACATTTAACACCCCAGCAGAGTTTGTCAACACTCTTTCTCTCTCTCTATCCCTCTCTTTCTCTCTCTTTTCTAGTTTATACTATTATGGCGGTAACATATCCTACTGTGGCGGTAACACTCCCCCTGTTGACTTGCTCGAAACCCATTGTCTGCCGGGAGTCTCACTCTCCGACTCCCTCCAATAGGCAGAGCTTTGTCACTAGATGTATTAACACCGAGTCCTTCATCTTCACTTTGGCATGCCGCACCTGGCCGTCATCACCCGGTACTGCCTCCAATACCCTTCCCAGCATCCATCGGCTCCTTGGGAGAGGATGTCCAGATATGATGATGATGTCCCCAGTGCGGAAGTTGCGGTGCGCCCTGAAGTGTTGTTGTCGCTGCCGGATTGTCGGGAGATATTCCTTAACCCACCTCTTCCCGAATTGGTCTGCAATGAATTGGGCATGCTTCCATTTTTGTGGGTACGCTTCTGCTATGAACTGATCTCCAATGGGCAGGATTCCCACATGCATTTGCAGTAGGTGAAGCGGATTGAGTGCTTTTAGGTCTTCCGAGTCGTCGGATACTGGGGTGATGGGCCTCCCATTGACGATCTCTTCCATGGCACAGAACAGGGTGTTGAGTCGCTCGTCGTTAGGTACCTATGTGCCCATCACCCCCTGGAGAACCTTCTTCACTGTGCGGATCTGACGCTTGGGAGGTCCTATGGGGATGTAAACCTCGTCATGGTGTTGATGAATGAGTCTGTGTTCAGTGAGGTGAGGACTTCCAGGTGTATAGCTCAGGTGGCCAGACATGTAAGCAAGCATCCCCATCCCTTCGCCCGGGCCCGGACTTGTTTAACCATAAAGGAACCAAACACAGTTGACTCCGGTGCAGGTGAATGGCCGATCTTCTGGATGTACCCTGTCCTCTGGCAGATCTACTTGGCGTTCATGGGTAGGCTTTCAACTGCTTCTTCGACAAATTACACACGTACGTAGTACTCGTTCGATCATCTTATGGCACTTAGGTATTCAAACGTCTCGCGTAGCGCAGCTAGAGTGTACTCGCGTCATGAGTGACCAGCCCTGGTCGAATGTACCTCCTGTACGATAAGTTCTGTGGGTTTTGTCACTGGGTAACAGTATGGGGTTCTTTGCTCTGGATGGAGAGCAGCACGCTTCAGTCGGCCGCCTACTCTTATCAGACCGTCTGCACCCAGGTAAGGTTCCAGTTTGCTAACGTCACCAGTCCTGATGGAGTGTCTTCGTTCCAGCGCATCCATCTCGTGGGGAAATCCCTTCCTTTGTATCAATTTTGAGACGACTAACCTCGCATCTTCTAATTCGCTGACCTTGAGTCGACGTTTTCGGTGATGTCTGTTCTTTCTTTCCCAGCTGCCATTCTATAAACCTTCTAATCTACACTCCACTATTCAGAAGTCGATGCCACGAGGAGTACCTGGCCCATTGCTTATCGAGGATACCCTCTCCCCGGTTAGCGTTCGTCGTCAGCACCGTGGTTTCCTTCTTCACCTCTGGGTCTCCGTTTGTGAGGTCTGGAATCCTCATTGGGCTCTTTCGCCAACTGTCTTCTTCCAACAAGAGGAATGCAGGTCCCCGGCTGTATTCAGTGCCGACTTCACGTGGCGCCATTGTTCTGCATTTGAGTCCTCATGTATTATTGCTACTCGATTGGCCACGAAGGAATAGAAGCGTCTTTCGGTGTTTTGTGTGGACTGAAGGACTGCCGTACTGTCTGTCCGGAACACTGATCTGTCTATTTGTAATTCAAGTTCTCGTCGTAGTAGTTTGCCGGCCTTGGCAGCCAGTACTGTCGTGCAGACCTCGAGTCGAGGTATGGTCTGCTGTTTCAGAGGAGCTAGCTTGGCTTTGCCACACACGAAGGAGATTCGTTCATCCCACCCAATACCTCGTCTACACTCATCTTGGAATATATAATTTTGGCCCTTGTGACGCTTAGAGCGATGATTCCCAGTGGGTCATATGTGGAGCTGACCATACTCAGAAGGACTCGTTTCATCTCTATCTTCTTAGGGATCTGGACCCGGACCTCTAGTTCGTCCTTTTCCAGGTCCCACAAGATTCCCAGCGCTCGTTCAGTGGGGAGCCTGTCGTCTTTCAAATGACTTCCTTTACTCCCACGGCTTTCTCTGTCTGTGGAATTGCCTTGAAGACTTCCCTGTGATTACAGACCCACTTCGAAAGTCTGAATCCGCCCTTCTTCCTCAGCTGTCTCAGTCAATGGGTAATTATCGTTGCCTCTCCCGGCGAATCTACTGAGAGAAGCAGATCGTCAATGTAGAAGTTACATTCGCTTTCTTGATGTCGCCATGGAGACTTTCCCTGCAATCTTGGAATGTTCATTGTAGCGCATACCCGGCGTCTGAAGGGCTACACTTACCTCCAAAGAGGTGTACTGTCATTTGGTAAGTGGCGGGGCCCCTGGCAGCTGGTCGTCCGTCCACCATAAGAATCGTAAGGCGTCTCGATGTTCTGGTACTACTCGCACTTAATGGAACATTGCCTCGATATTAGCCATGAGTGCCACCTTTCCTTGTCTGAATCTGATGAGGACTCCCATCAAATTGCTGTTAAGGTCTGGCCCTTGCATCACCTGGCTGTTCAATGACATCAACTCATATTCGGCTGCACAATCAAAACTATTCTCACCTTTTCTGGCTTGTTGGGATTCAACACGGGGTGGTGTGAGAGATACCAGGTCTTCCCGGGTGTAACACTGAGTTCTTGATGTGGGACTCGCTCAGCATGTCCCTCATCAACTAGACGTCTCATCTCTTCTTGATACCTCAGAGAGAGCCTTGGTTTCTATAGGAGGCATTTCTCAGTCCCACCAATCACTGTTCGGCAAATTTATTATTGTCTGGGAGTTCCGGTTCTTCCTTCCCTCTGCTTGCGGCCTTGGTACTGCTCCTCAGAACTCCCGTGAAGTGTAGAAGCCCCGAGTGTACTCCAGAGCAGCCATCTATACCACATACCATCTTCTGGCTGTACTCCGTTATCCGGTGATTACGACCCAGGCTGGCGAAGCAGCGATGTTCTTCCCTTACGAGGGAAGTTCGCTTCCCTGTGGACATGCTGAGGAATGTCCAACACATCCGAAGATGATCTCCGTGGCATAACGAGCAGCGTTCATCGTCCGTTTCTCTGGTTGCCTTTATTCCTGATGTCACTGTATGATATGGACACAAAGTAGTACCTTCAGCTGTGTATTATTATATTACTCTTATATTACTCCATTAATTATGTACTGTATAGTAAAGTATTACAGAACATGTATTAATTCTATGTAATATTCCCATTTATTGTGCACCATATTATGTATATAAATTATCATATTTATACTTTATGTATTCAGCTTGTGAATGCTGGCATCTGTACATCCCAGCACACAGTAATACATAGATAGATAGAGAGTGAAGACAGAGTCTTCGTGGTGTTGAAGCGAGCTCCTGGGTCCTTCTGTATATATCTCCCATACGAGAATAGAACCTACTTTTAAGACAACAAGTGTTTGTGTATACCCTCAGTAGTATAGAACATTTTGTGGGTATTCAAGACAAACGTCAGATGGCGCAGTGAATATTTCTCAGTGAGATACAGTGGACCAAGCCTTCCCGCCCAGACTCTGTTAATGGCGTCTCGTCTTCAGCTTCATCTACAGCAAGACCACTACAAGCCTCTAGACTTACAGTGTTGTGAAGTGCTATGCTGTGTACAGTGCTGTGCTGTGAAGTGAAGTGTTTTGTGAAGTGCTGTGTTGTGTATTTTAATCATAATTGTCTGTGCAAGTTGTGGTCAGATGACTAAGGGAGCGACCCGACAGTACGTGCTCTCCCGTCTCTGGTCCGAGGGTAACTAACCGACCAGCGCTCGACGCTGCCCAGTTGCTCCTACGTCTGGCAGCGCGCCAAGTCTCTCCCGGCAACCGCAAGACACACACACACACTCACGCATTCACCTTATATTAAATTCTTGTGACTTACTTCAGACTTCTGTAATTCTGTGCATAGATTACTAGGGGCTGACCCGGTCTTTTGCACAGATAGAGTACAGAAGCAGTCTGCATGTCTCACAGGGATCAAAATGATACCCTGGACGATGGGGTTACGAGTTTTAGTGTGGGAAACCTCTCCCCACCCACGCCCCACGCTCCCCAGTGACAACGCCGAGTCACCCACAGAATCTCCTAGCTCATCGCGAGCCAGCTCTCCTGCGATGCATGCGTCCACAGATCTCCGTCAACTGATAAAGTGGATGGAAACTTCTCGACGCCAGGACGATATTGCAAGGAGAGAAGAGGAAGATATTCGAATACAGGAAGTCTAAAAAACGGAGCCATGAAGAGGAACAACGACGCAGAGAACTCGAAGACATACTTAGAAGTGAGGATGATCTTAGAAGAAAGGAGGATCAAGCCAGATTTGAAGTCTTGATTTCTCTGTTAGCCTCCCCACAACGATCTACCGTACAAGATTCGTCTGCTACAAATAACGTTGATGCGGCTAGAGGTACTGGTACCTCATTTCCCAGAGTCGGATCAACAACACCTCAAAAGGCTGCAGTACAGACGCCCCCCTCTCTGATGTCTGACGCTTCTTATCAGATGTTTCGGGAATGGCGTCGACGTTGGCAAGACTACGCAACAATGGTTGACTTGTCAAGTTTATCACAGCCGAAACAAATGATACAGCTTCGTATGTGCTTGTCCTTAGAGACGCAACGTACTCTCGGGCACACACTTCAAGTGCCACCTACGACAACTCTGACAGTAGAGGCCGTGCTCGACAAGTTGCAGGAACACGTCAAGGGACAGCGCAACGAAGCACTCAGAAGAAGAGAACTCCTCCAATGTAAGCAGCTTGATGGAGAATCTTTTGACGCATTTTTTGTAAGGCTCAAAAGGTGTTCAGAGGAAGTTGATGTTTGTCCTGGACATTCTCAAGTCTGTGAAGAGACACAACTTAAGACAATTATTTTAACGGGTGTCCGAGATGAAGACCTAGTTCAGCGTCTCATTTCCCTTGACCCCACTTCCTCCCTTCAAGATGTTGTTACAAAATGTCGAGCGTACGAGGCCGCTAAGTGTGCGACTTCAGCTTTACGCTCACAACCTGACCAGGTGAGGGCGATGTCTTCCTACAGAAAGGGTAAGAAGCAGCAAGGTAACCCCACCCCTCACCCTCCAGCTACACCTTCAGCAGCAGCTTTGTGTAACAGCTGTGCGAGACAGCATAATGCCTCCCAGTGCCCAGCTGCTCAAAGCGTGTGCAGAAGTTGCAACTGCCAGGGTCACTGAGCTTACACAGTCAAGTGCCCTGCTAGCAAAGTTCAGTGCAGATTTTGTGGTCGTGTGGGCCATTATGACAAATGTTGTCGTAAGAAGACACATAAAGGACACCACCTAGGATCCAAGAAGTCATCCTCAGGTAGTGCTGGCGCGCCCCCTCCTTCTGGCAAGCATCAAGACGCTGTGTCCAGTCGTTCCTGCCGTCGTGTACATAGTTTCACAGACACGACGCCCCAGCACATCAATGTCATCATTTCTTATGGTAACTCGTCATCCAGTCTTCAGATGTTACCTGACACCGGTGCTGACGTCTCAGTAATTGGTTCACAACACTTAGCAAGTTTGGAAATGCCCCGGAGCAACCTACAGCCCCCTCCTCAGACAACGAAACTGACAGCTGATGGTTCCAAGATGGCTCCAGCTTTGGGATCTTTCTGGGCTACTCTTACCTTTGGTAAGCAGTCTTGCTCAGCCCGGATTGATGTTCATGATGGTATCCCGACTCCGCTTTTATCATATGGCCATTGTCAAGAGTTGGCCATTATTTCCAAGGAATTCCCTAAACCTATTTTAAAGATCACCCATGTCAACAGGGTGAAGGAATTCCCTATCTCTACTAACACGTCCCCTTCTGACGCAAGAGCTTACCTTCTCAAGGAGTTTGCTGACGTGTTGGTTAATAAGAAATCTTTAGGATCCACACCACTCAAGCCGATGGTGGGTCCACCTATGAAGATTCATCTTAAGGATGGTGCCACACCTTTTGCCATCCACACCCCTCGTTTGATTCCTCACGCCTACAAGGAGCTAGTTAGACAAGAGCTTGACTCCATGGTTGCTCAGGGAATCATCAAACCGGCGGGAGACGAACCTTCACCTTGGTGCCACCCTCTCGTCCCCGTCGCCAAACCTTGTGGTGGAATACGGATCACCACCGATATGTCAAAACTTAACCAGCAAGTTTCCCGTCCAGCCCACCCTTCACCCACACCCTTCGCAGCTGTTCGAAGTGTGGACCTGAAGGCGAAGTTTTTTACAACTATGGACGCCTTATGTGGTTATTGGCAGATCGAGTTGGCTGAAGAAGACCAGCATTTGACTACATTCATCACACCATTTGGGAGATATCAGTATTGCAGAGGCCCCATGGGATTTGCCGCTACGGGTGATGCATTCTGTCAACGTGGTGACGCGGCCCATCAAGGAGTCACGAATTGTGTCAAGGTGGTTGATGATATCTTACTCCATGACGAAGACTACTGTGCCCACCTCTCCCGGATATACGAAGTTCTCACCAGATGTCGAAAGTACGGGATTACCCTCAATGCTGACAAGTTTGTAGTCGCCGCTCCATCAGTGAACTTTTGTGGGTACACTCTCTCAGCATCAGGCATCGCAGCTGACCCGGAGAAAGTGAGTGGAATCAGGGATTTTCCAACCCCTGCCAACCTGACAGACCTCCGTTCTTTTTTGGGTCTAGTCAATCAGCTGGCTGAATTTACACCTGACATCTCCGCCGCAGCCCAGCCGTTACACCCCCTGCTGAGCCCCAGGAGGACATTCCTGTGGACCCCAGATCATCAAGAGGCCTTCCAGCGAGTCAAGCAGGCCCTCTTGAGTCCATCTGTCCTCGCCTGTTACGACCCAGCCCTATCCACCGTCCTCCAGACTGACGCCTCCAGACTCTACGGCGTTGGTTACGCCCTTCTGCAGGACCATGGCGGTGGACAACTCCACTTAATTCAGTGTGGATCCCGGTTCCTGACCGACGCTGAGACCCGATGTGCTACAATTGAGCTGGAGATGTTGGCTGTTGTCTGGGCGATGGCGAAGTGCCGCTTCTACCTGATAGGACTTCAGCACTTCACCCTCTTCACGGATCATCGCCCTCTTATACCTATAATCAATCACTACTCTTTGGGTGCAGTAGAGAATCCTCGCCTTCAACGTCTGAAAGAGAAGCTCTCGCCTTACCTCTTCACGGCTGTGTGGCGTGCGGGTAAGCTGTTGTGCATCCTGGATGCCCTGTCCCGCGCCCCTGTCAGTCGCCCCCCCCCCCCCCCAGAGGACGAGATGTTGTGTTCTACAGCTGCTGCATCCCTCAAGTCAGTAGTTTCATTGAAGGCCGTCTTCACATCAGAAGAGTCTACAGCACCGGATGCAGACAAGACCCTTGAAGATCTCCGCACCGCAGCCAGGGCCGACCCTTCCTACATCCGGCTCGTCGACTGTGTGTCTCAGGGATTTCCATCTAACCTATACGACCTTCATGAATCGCTACTCCCATACTGGAAAATATGCCAGGACCTCTATTGTGACGGAGACCTCGCCTTGTATGGTCCACGAGTAGTTATTCCTGCTGCCCTACGCCGCCGTACCTTGACCCGCCTTCACGACAGCCATCGAGGAGTGGAGGCCACCAAGCGACGGGCGAAGCAGACTGTATTTTGGCCCGGAATCGACGCGGACATTGCAAGTACCGTCCGTGCCTGTGAACCGTGCCAGACTCTGCAACCTAGCCAGCAACAGGAACCTTTAATGTGCGACGACAACCCTTCAAGACCCTTCGAGTCTGTGTCGGCCGACTTCTTTGCAGTGGCAGGGAAGTTCTTCCTCGTCATTGCCGACCGACTGTCTGGATGGCCTGTTGTCGTCCCCTGTGGTAGTGATACAACGGCTACTGCTACCATCCGGAACTTCAGGCATTACTTCAGAGAAGTTGGTGTTCCCCTCCGTCTCAGGACTGTTGGAGGACCCCAGTTCACCAGCCACGAGTTCCGGGACTTCATGCAACGTTGGGGAGTCCGTCATGTCGTGACCTCGCCCCACTACCCCCAGGCGAATGGACACACTGAAGCCGCAGTCAAGACTGTGAAACACCTGATCCTTAAGGTGTCACCCTCAGGAAATATCGACTGCGAGGACTTCGATCGAGGTTTGTTGGAATTACGCAACACCCCGAACTTCACCGGACGCTCCCCAGCCCAGGATCTATACGGACATCATCTCAGGTCTTGTGTTCCTGCCCACCCGAAGTCTTTTTCTCAAGAGTGGCAGGCCAAGACTGAGGAATGTGATCGCCGTGCAGCAGAACGAGCCGCAGATGTCGCTGCTCGGTACGACTGTCATGCCCGCCCCCTTCCCAGGTTGAGTATCGGCCAGCAGGTCAGGATTCAAGATCCGGTATCTCACCGCTGGGACAAGGTTGGGGTTGTCATGGGTATTGGCCGGTCCAGGGACTACCAAGTGCGTCTTCCTAGTGGTAGAGTATGGTGGAGGAACCGTCGTTTCCTCCAGCCTGTGGAGCTGCCTAGTGTTGACCCTTCCCCAGTTGAGTCCCCTAATGTTGATGTCTCTAAAGTAAATCCATCCCCACCATGTGTTTCTGCCCCAGTACTCCGCAGGTCCGAGTGACTCAGAAACAAAAGGTCTGCTCAAGATGAAACTATGAGTGTATAGGGGGGAGGGGGGTGTATGATATGGACACAAAGTAGTACCTTCAGCTGTGTATTATTATATTACTCTTATTAATTATGTATGGTAAAGTATTACAGAACATGTATTAATTCTATGTAATATTCCCATTTATTGTGCACCATATTATGTATATAAATTATCATATTTATGCTTTATGTATTCAGCTTGTGAATGCTGGCATCTGTACATCCCAGCACGCAGTAATACATAGATAGATAAAGAGTGAAGATAGAGTCTTCGTGGTGTTGAAGCGAGCTCCTGGGTCCTTCTGTATATATCTCCCGTACGAGAATAGAACCTACTTTTAAGACAACAAGTGTTTGTGTATACCCTCAGTAGTATAGAACATTTTGTGGGTATTCAAGACAAACGTCAGAGTCACCAGACCCACAAAATTCTTCCTCGACGGGGATTGGCATGAGGATGAGTCTGCATATAGCTTGGTTCCTCCGGTCTTTGTCCCTTTGGGGCCTCCTCCGCCTTGTCGACCATATCCATAGTGAATTCCAACATCCACTCCATCCCAGGAGGCTTCCCTTGCTTCCTTTTGTATTTATGCACTTTATTCACATAGTCGTCACTTATGGTCCTTCATCAACGTTAGTGGTTTTGGTGAGCGAGCTTGATGCTCAGAAGTACTTCCGCGCTCCCCCTGGTGAAATGTTCCTGGCTCTGCTGTTAAGGTGAGCGTCGGGAGTCCTTTTGAAGTATATAGCGTTTCTTTGTCAGTTTCGGTTTCAGGAAGGTCGTGTCTCTGGTAGTAATAACATTCTTCCGTGATCTTCTGTTGTTGTTGAGATTGTCTGACTGTAGTCCGACACGGGCACTTTCCTGCAGGCGGCCCGTTTGGTGGTTCCGGGTGGAGCTCTTGGAGCAGCCAGGCCAGATTTGGGATTGGGGATGGAGGCTATCTTACCTGCAGGTATGAAAGGATACTGCAGGTTTGCAAATGTAAGAGGACCCCCGATCAGTGAACACTTGCCACCAACCCCCACTCTTGGAATTGGTCAGTTTAGGAGTGGCGCGCCCCCTGAACTGGGGTCTGCACTTGCTGGGGAAGATACTTTCTAAGCTATCTGGGTGATAGATATCATGTGATAACCCGGAGAATGAGGTGAACGTGGTTTGTTTGGGCCTTTGAGATTGTACTAACTCTGTTTGTAGCGTGGAGCAGTCATTAAAAGTTTCTATCGGAGGGTCTGACTATGGGCGTAGAAGGCCACTCCGGATCTATGATGTTTTGGTCCACCGAGCCGTCTATGAAGTATGATGCTGCCTCGGCCGGTGTCTCAGTGGCTATGGGTTCCTGAGTTATTCTTTTGAGGTCCTCCTTCTGGAGGTTGGCTTTGCTATAACGTAGTTCTGCACTGCCCTTACTCTGTAGTCGATTCATACCTTCGGTGGCGTTCTGCATCAACGCTGCCCCATCTCAACTTTGACTCATTCCCTTCTATGTCCATGTGGTGTTCTCGCTGTATATCTTGTAATTGGTTTTCCTTCTCCTAGGTATGATGGGTGGAAACATGTTCCCTCTCCCCCTGATGGGATGTTCCCGATCCTTGGGTGGGTGTTGAGGTGTAGCAGCTAGATACTCCTGATTCCGGCTGTTGACAACGTGTGTCTCGTGCATACCTCCTTGCGGCTGTCATCCCTTCACTCGTTTCCAGAAAGGGCTTTCCTCCTGGTAACGACAGCATCTCACCAAAGTCCTCCGTACACCTAGAGTCTGAAGTTGCTCCATATGATCTTTCATATTCTGCATCGTTGCAGTCAATTGGGTGAGCGTCTGCTGATAACCCCCGATTACCCTATTTAACCGGCCTGTTGTTTCATCCTTCTCTCGGGTGAAAGAGTTTCTCTGCTTCGCCCTGGCTGTTAGCATCTCCGTCGTTCAAGGCCTCCAGGTCTTCTACCTGGCTCGGCTCGTCTCCTCTGCCTTGTTTCCTCCCATGACTGGTGAAGCGATGCCATGCAACTGAAGTTATACAAGTGATGTCATACAATCTGAAGTCATGTAAGCGATGTCATACAACTGAAGTCGTATAAGCAATGTCATACAACTGAAGTAATATAAGCGATGTCATACAATCACAACCACAGTGGTGACACACGAGCGACGTCCCTCAAACGTGTGACGTGCACTACGCACGAGTGACGTCCTTGCTTGAATACTGAAATAGATATATTCCATTGAATGTATTCAATTTCGTATTCTCAACCTGTAATAGAGCCATCAATACTCACACAACGTTACTTAATTGTCTGTACACTTTGAAACACTGTCTTTCCCACGTGTTCGTACGAATATTACTGACCCAGATTCCACTCTGTCAAGAATGAACGATAACACTCCCGCGCGCCCATACGAACAATTTTGCACCGAGACCAGTTCTTTCTGAAATGGCTGACACTGGACCACGTTTCTACACACGTGTTATACATGTATTCAACTCACACCACTGGGTTTAACTATTGTTATACAGTACATATATACATATATACACACATACACATACTGTATATTACGGAGTGACAGTTTTGCAAAAGTTTTCAAAATCTAATTGCTTGGGTTGGATTATTTGTCTATCGGCCACGCTAATTCCGAATATGTTTGAGTTTTTTACATCATTGCATTAGAAGGTTTGTGGATACTTTTGGGTTTGGCATGAAAAACGCGAAAAAACTGTAAATAATAAAGGGACTGGCAATGTGGCACAACCTGTTAAAATCAAGTTATTGAATTGGATTATTCGACTACTGTGTACACTGGTTCATAATATGCTATTGTTTTACAATTCAATGAGCTACAAATTATGCCGATATTTTTGCTGCAAGTCACCACATACGTATATTTCGAAAACCAGGGCCCAATATTACCAACGGCGTGGATAGATTCCGTGGAATGAATTCAGGACATTCCCGCTCATGGAACATTACCAAACTCCGTATATGTGCCAATGGCAGGCCAATGGCAATATTTACAGAGTTTGTTGAGGCTCCCTGGACGGGAATGCCCTGAATTTATTCCACGGAATCTATTCACGCCGTTGGTAATATTCGTCCCAGGACTGATCAACGAATTCAGCCCAAGTAGCTTGACTTGGACAGTTAAGGACAAAATCTCAGTCCGTACTTTTGAATAAAATATTGTTCAATAGGTGGTGATATTGAAGTGCTGAAAGTTGTTTTTTCTGTGTTGTTTTGCAGTTAGTTCAAAGGGCCGCCACCAAGATGGGTCGTCCTAAGATTAGCAACACTCAGCTGCGCCAGGGTAACGATAAGGTGTTCGGGGTTCGGATGCCTCTGCCATCTAACAAGTTGCCTCTGAACAAGGAAGTTGGAAGTGCCCTGGCTTATGAAGCAGAAAACGAGAGGTTAAGGAGAAGAACAAATGCTTTTGATTATATGGATGCCACCAACAAGGTGACTGAGAAGGTACTGGATGTGTATAAGAAGGCCACTGTCCCCACTATCTCTGAAATCAGGGTGAAAATGAGAGTCCATTGCAATAAACATAAATGTCAACTAGACATAATCCTGACAGCTCTGTCCTCTTGTTCAACCTTATTACTGCACAACCCAGGTTGTACTGCTCCCCCATTATACTTATGTTTTTCAATTCCACTGTAATTTATGTATATATAAATAAAAAATAAAAATAAACTAAAACAAAAAAATAATCATAATAAATAAATAAAATTAATAAATATTGAGGTGCTAACCGTGGTAACATTATGAGATGTTCTTATTACCACCATGCTATTGTACTATTCCAGATAATACTAAATGTTACATAGCACTTCCTTGAGATAAATGTATAGTATATATCAGGTGCCTAAATGAGAGCTCAGGTTCTCAACTGGCTCGGCCATGTTAATATTGTGTAGGTATTCGTGGTATAATGTTGTCTAGCACTCAGGATGGATGGAAACTCTAAGGTGGTTTTCTTGTATAATATAAGTTATATGATAGACAGTCTGGTGCTGGAGGTGCCGTGAGGTGAGGAGCTGTTCAGTAGAGACGTTCGGTGAGTAGCGTGTTGAAGGAGGTAGATGTGCAGGAGCTTCGTTAGAGAAGATGTTGCCTGTTGCTGGCCTCCTGGTTGAATGAATGCTGACTGCGTGGAGCTTGCTGGAGGAGGTGTTGCTTGTTCAGGAAGATGGACAGAATGAATCTCAATGGAGAGACAGAGCTTATATACCCAGCAGCCACGAGTCCTCTATGAGTCATGTTGGGAAAACCTGAGAAAGTCGCCGGTCTCTAGTTTCGTTGCTAGGTTACCGTAACATCTGCTGTCGTCGCTCGCTTGGTTGCTAGGATACGGCGGCGCATCGGAATGCGGATAGCAGTTGTAGGGGAGACGTCCACTACAATACTCCCCCTCCCCTCCCGGCGCGGCGGGAGGCTGGATGTTGTCCGGGTTGTGTCCCACACATAACACATACCGGGCAGGTGTATGTACGACTCGGCCGCTACGTGTAACAACTCCGTCTAGTGACACAAAACCTGTGGGAGAATTAGGAGGAGAAAGAGGGTTTGGGATTAGAGGAGGCTGTACAAGCAATGGTTGTTGTGCTCCTGCTGCTGCAGGGGCTGCGTCAGGAGGAGGGTCCATGGCAGGAGCAGGTTCTATGATAGAAGGGAGGTCTATGACAGGAGGAGGGTCTATGACAGGAGCAGGTTCTATGATAGAAGGGAGGTCTATGAC
Source organism: Homarus gammarus (assembly GCA_958450375.1). Lineage (NCBI taxonomy): Eukaryota > Metazoa > Arthropoda > Malacostraca > Decapoda > Nephropidae > Homarus > Homarus gammarus. Next base: position 2,287,852 of record CAUDMG010003255.1, read on the forward strand.
AGGTTCAGGTTCTATGACAGGAGGAGGGTCTATGACAGGAGCAGGTTGTACATGAGGGTGAAAAGAGGGTGCCCAGAAATGTCGTGGGCGTGGTGTTGCTGTCGGTGGTAACTGCGGGTAGACTGGTGCAGGAGTAGTTTGTTGATGGTGCTGCTGGGCTGGGGGCCCGACGGGTAAGGCGGCCGGTTTGACTCGGTCTATGCTGACGGTGTCATGTCTGCCATTCCGGATAATTGTCAGGAACTTTGCTGAACGGGTAACCACCTGGAAGGGTCCATCGTAGGGGCGTTGTAATGGGTTGCGGTGAGCATCATGCCTGACGAAAACATACTCGGCTACGAGTAGTGCAGGAGGGATGTGTTCAGGGCGCCGAGTAGGCTGGCGTGGAGCAGTAGCCCTGAATGCAGAAACTGCTTGTCGTAGCTTTTGGAGTAAGTCGTGACGAACGGCTGGAGTGGTTTGGTTGGGATCAGGAGGGAGTGAGAAATCCCCGGGTAGCCGAAGGGGCTCGCCTAGTGTCAGATCTGCTGGGCTACAGTCCATATCCTCCTTGTGTGACGCACGGATGCCGAGGAGCACTAAGGGAAGCGCATCAGTCCAGCTGTAAGGGTCGTGCTTTGCCTTGAGTGCGTCCTTCAGCTGCCGGTGAAAATGCTCTACCATGCCGTTGGCTTGAGGGTGGTATGCTGTAGTGCGTTGTCTAGACGTGCCGAGGAACTGTAGGAGGTGCTGCCAGAGTTGTGACTCAAACTGTACTCCTCGGTCAGTGATTACGGTTGCGGGGGGGCCAAAACGGGAAACCCAACCGGACATGAAGGCGCGGACAGTAGTCTCTGCTGTAGCGTTGGGCATGGGAATTGCTTCTGTCCACCTGGTGAAACGGTCGATGCAGGTGAAGATGTAGGTGCTACCGTAGGATGATGGTAGAGGTCCCACGATGTCGAGGTGTACTACTTGAAAACGTCCTTTGGGAATAGGGAAGGCTTGTATGTGACGATGTATTTTGGAGGACTGGCAGGCCAGGCACTGGGCAGTCCATTTATTAGTATCAGACTTGATGCCGGGCCAGACGACACGTTGCGTGAGGAGGCGCTGGGAGGCCCGCACACCCGGGTGGCTGAGACCATGGATGCGGTCGAAAACAGCGCGGCGGTGGACGTGAGGCACAAACGGTCTAGACTGTCCACAGGATATGTCGCACCACAATTTTATCTTTGTGCCAGGAACAGGGAGTTCTTGGAGTATGAGGCCTGAGGGGGATGTCTTGTATGCTGCCAGGTCTTCGTCTTTCTCTTGAGCCGCGGCTAGCTGCCCATAATCAATGGGTGGAGATGAGGGAAGAATGGTGGATATACAACGAGAGAGGGCGTCGGCGATCTCGTTGTGGCTGCCTTTAATGTGTTGGACGTCGCTGGGGAACTCCGAGACGTAAGCCAAGTGGCGCAGGACACGAGGTGTATGTGACTGGGAAGCTGAAGCGAAGGCGTGGACGAGGGGCTTGTGATCAGTGAAGATGGTGAACTGATGGGCCTCGAGGAAGTGCTGGAAATGTTTGACAGCCAGGTATATGGCCAGGAGTTCTCGATCAAAAGCGCTGTACTTGAGGTGTGGTGGTTGAAGCCGTTGTGAGAAGAAAGCAACGGGCAGGAAAATTCCGTTGATCTCCTGCTGTAAGACGGCACCCACTGCAGTAGAAGAAGCGTCTGTTGTGAGAGTGGTCCGGGCATTAGGTGCGGGGTGGGCCAGGAGGGTGAGGCGTGTAATGTGCTGTTTGATAGTGGTGAATGCCGTAGTAGCCTCTTGCGTCCACATGAGAGACTTGTGAGACTTCTTTGGGCGTCCCTTGAGAAGGTCGTGTAGGGGGGCTAGGACGGTGGCAGCTTTGTCAATGAAGCGGTGGTAATAGTTGACTAAACCCAGGAATTCTCGGAATTTCTTCGCCGTTTCAGGTTTGGGAAACTCCCTAATCGCGGTTATCTTCTGTGGTAGGGGTTGTATGCCACTGGGCGAGACTCTGTGACCGAGGAAATCGATGGCCGAGGTCCCAAAGACGCACTTAGCAGGATGAACTTTCATGTTGTTGTTCTGCAGGCGTTGGAGAAGGAGTTGTAGGTGGTGGCGGTGCTCGGCAGGCGTCGAAGATGCGACGAGGATGTCGTCAATGTAGACGGTGACAAAATCGAGGTCGCGAAGCATATGGTCCATGAACCTCTGGAAAGTCTGTGCTGCATTGCGAAAGCCAAAACTCATGAAAGTGTACTCGAAGAGTCCGAACGGAGTGGTGATGGCTGTCTTCTGGGTATCTGCCGGTGCTACTGGGATCTGGTGGAAGGCACGCTCCAAGTCGATCTTCGAGAAGATAGTCTTGCCATGAAGTTTGTGGTGAAAGTCCTGGACATGCGGAATAGGGTACCTGTCAGGTTTGGTGACGAGGTTCAGGGCTCTGTAGTCGCCACACACCCTCCACTCGCCGGGTGTTTGCTTAGGAACCATGTGAAGAGGCGATGCCCAGGGACTCCTTGAAGGGCGAATGATGCCGTCTTGCAGTAGTTTGTTGAATTCTACTTTGGCTGTGTTCAGGAGCTCAGGGCGCAGGCGGCGAGGGCGTGAAAAGACTGGTGGTCCTTTGGTTTCGATGTGGTGGAAAATTCCCGATGTAGGTGGTGGGGGTAGGGAGACTCGGGGTGAGAAAAGCTCCTTGAATTCGTCGAGCAGGGAGGAGAACTAGTTGGAAGGCGCAAGACAGGTGATAGTGTCGTTGTGTCTGGGACGAGAACCCTGGATCTTGCGTGCTGTAGGCACATGGATGAGGCATAGATGACTTGGTTTGACGCCGAGCTTGTGGAAGGTGAGGAAGTCGAAACCAAGGATGGGTTGAGACACGTCTGCTATCACGAATAACCAACGCAGAGTCTTGGGCAGACCGAGGTCTAAGGCGAGGGTGCGTACGCCGTAGGAGGCGATGGAGGTACCGTTGGCAGCGAACAGGTCATACGAGGGTTGCTTTGACTTGTCTCGTAGTGAGGGAGGGATGAGACTGACCGATGAACCTGTGTCGATGATGAACTTCTTGCCGGAGGTGCGGTCGGTGACGCGCAGTAATGAGACGCCTGGAGGGACGGAGGCTGAGGCGTCTACCAGCCTCCGGTGTTGCCGTTTCCCGAATAGGTGCAATAGGGCTCACAGTTTCGAGCATTGCGGCCGAAAGTCTGGTGATACCAGCAGAGGGTAAATTTGTTGTGCTGGGGGTTGGCTGCTGTGTGTCGGAACTTGTAGGGCGTAGTGTGTGAGTCAGGAACTGGCGCAGCAGCGGGTATGGAGGAGCAGAACTGCTCAATGGTGCCCATCCTGTGTGAGTGCTTATCTCCGGGAGTCACCATTTGTAGGTATTCATGGTATAATGTTGTCTAGCACTCAGGATGGATGGAAACTCTAAGGTGGTTTTCTTGTATAATATAAGTTATATGATAGACAGTCTGGTGCTGGAGGTACCGTGAGGTGAGGAGCTGCTCAGTAGAGACGCTCGGTTAGTAGCGTGTTGAAGGAGGTAGATGTGCAGGAGCTTCGTTAGAGAAGATGTTGCCTGTTGCTGGCCTCCTGGTTGAATGAATGCTGACTGCGTGGAGCTTGCTGGAGGAGGTGTTGCTTGTTCAGGAAGATGGGCAGAATGAATCTCAACGGAGAGACAGAGCTTATATACCCAGCAGCCGCGAGTCCTCTATGAGTCATGTTGGGAAAACCCGAGAAAGTCGCCGGTCTCTAGTTTCGTTGCTAGGTTACCGTAACATCTGCTGTCGTCGCTCGCTTGGTTGCTTGGATACGGCGGCGCATCGGAATGCGGATAGCAGTTGTAGGGGAGACGTCCACTACAATTGTTATTATTATCCACTCTGTATCTGTGTTTTTCTGGCTAAATAAACTGTTTCAATTCAATTCAATTCAATTCAATATAAATAAGACAGTTGGACAAACTGTGAGGGAAGTAATATGTGGTGACTTTTCTTTTACACTTTATCTCATAACATCACTTACTGATTATTCACCTATACTTCACTGCCATAAAATCTTTATTTAGAATATCTTATGGTTCTGGCACTGGGATGTGCAAAATAGCACAACACTGTGCACCTTCTTGGATGCTGAAGGTGATTTGGCCTACTAGTGACATGAAGGAGACTGTAGAAAAGGTGACTTGATACTTTCACTCTTGTACCGACACCACTGGACCTGACACATTGGCGGAGGTTGTAAGCAGAGTTCAGAAGGTGAGAGCTGCACCAGTTAAGAGAAATGTGCTCTACAAAACCTGAAATGGGAAATATGATAAACATTATATATAAAACCTGACTCACACAATGAATCATCTATCTTTCCTTTGTCTTAATCACTTGGACTCTACTCACAAACTGTCTATTGAGTCGTGTAATATTTGATTTACCTTCTGTTTTCTGTAAGGAAGAATAATTAATTAGATTTATACTGAGGATGTTAGCTAGACACTGGAGTGAAAATTTCTCAGTGAGTGAGGGCAGAATATTTTATCCAGCTGTAATATAAACAAAACCATTCTCAGTTTGCTCCTTTACTGTTAAATTCATGGTTCAATGACAGTACTTTTTTATTCAAAGAAAGTGTGGAACACATAAGGGTAGGAATAATTGTAAAATTATTACTTTTTTTTCTTTTATCCTCTTCACTACTGAACGGCTCGTTAGCCGCTTGGGCTATCGGTCACGTCTCTGTTACTTTTCCTTTTCTTTTATCCTCTTCAACAAATGATCGGCTCGTTAGCCGCTTGGGCGATCCGTCACGTTTCTGTTACGCACTGTTGGCAAGTACTGGGCAAGCACCGGCTCCTGAATGTACCTGAACCTGCTCCATTGTTGGTCAAGTCTTGTCTTGAAAGAGCTCACACTCGGTGCCGTCACAACACTTTCTGGCATATTATTCCAAGAGTTCACAACTCTCACTCCGAAAAAGTTTGCCCTCACAGTTTTCTGGCGAGCGTCCGCCAGCTCCAAGTAAGAACACTCGACTGAGTAGTGCCCCTTGAGATGCTTATACTACTTAATTAGGTCACCCCTTGCCCGTCTGTAGTATAAGCTAGGTAAGTTCAGGCGCTCCAATCTCTCAGGGTAGCTGAGGTGCCGAAGTGCAGGCACTAGTCTGGTGGCCCTCCTTTGAACATTTTCAACCAACTGACAGTCCCTAGCATATCTCGGGGACCAGATGGGGTGACAGTACTCCAGATGGGGAAGCACTTCACTATTGAAGATAGTTAAGAGGAACGGACCGTCTAGATATCTGAACGACCTTCTTATAAGACCCAATAATTTTTTTGCCTGATTTATCTTCTTCTCGCAATGGCCAGAGAACTTCAGCTCATTGTCAACATACACACCAAGGTCCTTCTCACATTCAGTCTCCAATAGTGCAGTTTCTTCATCCCGTTGGGACATATGATACACCTCCTTACCGTTGGTACGTCCCAGGTGCATCCTCTTACACTTCGTGACATTGAATCTCAGCAGCCATTTCTTCGACCATTCTTGGAGGTCACAGAGGTCCTTCTGCAGCTCTTCACAGTCCGCTTGGTTCTTGATTTCCCGAAATAACTTGGCATCATTGGCAAACATTTATATGGAGGAGTGTACAGCGTCAGGCATATCATTTATGAAACAAACAAACAGCGGGCAAAATACACTGCCCTGTGGTACCCCGCTTGTGACAGGTGCGAATGATGATTTCGTGACATTAATCACCACACACTGCTTGCGGTCATGTAGAAAGTCTTCTATCCACGCTAGGACATTTCCCCGAATTCCGTACCCTTCCAGTTTCATTTTCAGCCTTTCGTGGGGTATACTGTCGAAAGCCTTGGCAAAATCTAGGTAAATGTTGTCGATATTACCACCCCGTTCCAGAATACAGTATGGGTCCAAATATCCAATACCTTGAGCAATTGTGTTAAACAGAAGCGCCCTGGCATAAAACCGTGTTGGTAATCCTTTACAAGGCTTTTTCGTAGTAGATGTTCCATCGCGGCATCTCTGATATAATACTCTCATGTACTTTACATATTATGCTGGTCAGGCTCACTGGTCTATAGTTGTTCGTGGAGTGACGATCGCCCTTCTTGAAGATAGGACTCACATAAGCCACTTTCCATTCACTGGGGACTTTTTGTTCATCCAGGCATTTACAAAACAGGATCTTCAGGGGTTCGGCAAGCTCGTTGCACAACTCTCTTAGCACTCTAGGAAGCACCATGTCAGGGCCGGGACTCTTATGGACCTTTAGCTTTGACAGTTTATTTCTAATACCCTCTTCTGTGAACACAATGTGGGTCAGTGCTGTGTTGAACCGTCTGTCCTCAAACGCAGGAAGGCTAATCGCATTCTCTCTTGTGTGTGACATTGAATTCTGATCAAAAAATGTTTACATTGATTTGTTCTTCTGTTGTGATAAAAATTTATATCACCTAATAGATTTATTTTACAGAGTGTGTTCTTGCAAAATAAGTTATAACTTACTTAACAGAAGCTATTAAAAGCCGGAAACTGAGTTGATTGTTTTATAAATCTGTCATTATTCATCAAAATCATCATCGATTCTCATTTTATCAATTATCAAACTGACCAAAGAAAGAGAGTGCAACAAAGTCCCTTAAAGGTGCTTTGGGACAATTTTTATGACTAGTGGCTACAACGGAGTGAGACCGTACACCGAAGCATAGTGGTGGCCGCAGTAGTGAAAGACTTTACACTCAAGCGTAGTGGCCACACCAGAGTGAGACTGCATACCCAAGCATAGTGGTGGCCACAGTAGTGAAAGACTCTACACTCAAACATAGTGGCGACAACGAAGTGAGACAGTACACCCAAGCATAGTGGAGGCCACAGCAGTGACACTGGACAGCCTAGCATAGTGGTGGCCACAGAAGTGAGACTGTACACCCAAGCATAGTAGTGGACAGAATACTGAAAGACTCTACACTCAAGCATTGTGGCCACAACAGAGTGACACTGCACACCAAAACATAGTCGTGACGACAGCAGTGAAACTGTACAGCATAGTGGTGGCCACAGGGGAGTGAGACTCTACACCCTTCCATAGTGGTGGCTACAACCGAGTGAGACTGTACACGCTAGCAAAGTGGTGGCCACAACAGAGTGTAACAGTATACCCTAGCATAGTTGTGGCCATAGGTAGTAGTTAGTAGACAGCTATAAAACAGGGAGGTACTACTGCCTGGGAAGATATTGGAAGCATAATGTGTTGTCTAATGGTAGACCCTGCTGCCATATGGCATCACAAAAATTATGACTAAGTCCCAGGTTGCTGATCTGACTTTCTGCCTCATTTACACACAATTGCAGGGTCTCAATTGTTTCTATTACTTTGACAACACAACATACATATATCGTTTCTCACTCTTGATTTTTATTAAATTTTTTGTATTTCATCATCATCATCATCGTCATCATCATCATCATCATCAATCATCATTATTATTATTATTATTATTATTATTATTATTATTATTATTGTTATTATTATTATTATTATTATTGTTACAATTTTGCCCCACAGTCCCTGATGTGGGTCGGTGGCCTGTGCCCGGGTGGGCTAATCCGCATAAAAAAAAAAAAAAAAAAAAAAAAAAAAAAAAAAAAAAATGGCACTGGGCACTGTATAACCTAGCATAGTTGTGGCCACAGCGGTGACACTGTACACCCTGGCATAATGGTGACCACAACACAGTAAGAGTGTATACACCCTAGCATAGTTGCGACCAAAGCAGTGAGACTGTGGAGTGAACTCCATCCCCTACAAGGGACGACTGAGCCCCCGCGCGCCTACAGCCAATCAGCGTACAGCCAGCGGTGCACCTACTGTCCAGCGAGGATGCACACGTAGCAACTCTAGGCACAACGCTAGGACCAGAGTGCCGGTGGCCTCCTCCTCTGTGATTGGCCCTCTCGCTACGCTCACCCCAAATCCTGATCCTCGTAAATTGTATAAATACGGCCATGGCTGGCCAGGGAGACCATGACTGCTGGACCCAGAGCTGCGAAGACTTGCCTCTTCTGCTGCATGTTTGAGCAGTCTGCAACTTCGTTGTGATAGGACACTCAGTCCTAGTGATTGTACTTACCCAACATAGCGACGGTGCAATTACCATCACAGATTGTACGAAACAATCCAACTTCTGAAAAACATATATTTGGGCTCCCCAAATTTTGACTACTACCCGTGCGTCTACGTCCTGGATTGGCCAATCAGTGGTGCCCCACGGTGGCGTGATACATGCACGTTTACTGCAGTGCTCTGATTGGCTAACCGAACGTGGCGTGGTAGGTAGACTGTCTCTACACTCTAAGTCCTCTTCTTTCCTTTTTTCATCCCCCTCATGCACTCCGTTCCTTGAACGGGAGGCGGGACTTAGCGATACGGTCAATCCGGCAAGGGAACCTGTGATAGTGCAGGGCACCCCTTGTCCGGGGGTCACCGGTAGGTGGCAACTTTTTAGACATAACTATAGTCACAGGTAATCTGGGCGCAGAACCCTACGAGCCCGACGCCCGTCCAAGAGGGGGGGGGGCGGGGTCACTGCTCCCAGGCAGGAGCCCTGTGTCATAGGTAGGATTGGGATGTAATCAAGGAAGATGACTACAAGCATTAGAATAAAACATAGAGATAAGGGACACTCTATTGGAAGAGGAAAAGTGGCAGAAATCACTTACAACAAATTGCAAGTCCCACTAACAAGAATATTTAGCACCAACGAAGGTTTCAAAGTAATCTGTAAAGATGACTTTGATTCAGACAAAATCCTTTCAAAAGAAGCCAGAGATGTATTTTACAATGAAGGACTTGTTGTTGTCATGCCACCAAATCAAAAAGCAAAAAGATCAGTTTTCGTTCGTCAAGTCGACCAAGAGATCGGGAGGAAGACACCTGAAGATCTGAAAGATGAACTGGAACGCCAAAACAGTTGGATGAAGATCGAGGAAGTCATCAAGATAAAAGACTACACTCATGTTTTCAAGATTACCTTCGAAGAAGTTTCAATGGCTGAAAAAGTTTTACAACAGGGCTTTCTAATATTTAACATGTCAGTAACACCTTGTAGTGGACATCTCCCCTACAACTGCGTATTCGCATTCCAATGCCACAGTATCCTAGCAACCAGCCACCTGCTACGTCTTCCCTAGCAACGGAGTCAAGAAACCGGCGAGTTCCCACGGGTTTACTTCCGGCTGCTGTGTATATAAGCTCTGTCTCTCCATTAAGATTCATTCTGCCCTCGGTTCCTGAACACGCAACACCTCCTCCAAGCAAGCTCCTCGCTGTCCAGCTCTCATTCAACCTGGAGGCCAGCAACAGGCAACATCTCCTCTGACGAAGCTCCTGCACATCTACCTCCTTCAGCACGCTACTCACCGAACATGTCTACTAAGCAGCTTCTCACCACACGGCATCTCCAGCACCAGACTGTCTTTCATATAATTTATATTATATAAGAAAACCACCACCTAGAGTTTCCATCAATCCCATCCTGAGTGCTAGACAACATAATATCACGTAACCCTACAACCTCATCAAATAAAGAAGGAAACATTCATCAGTCTGCAAACTTGCTTTTCCTGTTACAAAAATGAAGAACACACAACGAGAGACTGTCCAGAAAAAGAGAAAAAGTACTGCTCAGATTGTGCAGGCAACGACCATACCTACACTGAATGTAAGAACACACATGTTGGCTGTCTCAACTGTAAGAGAAACGAGAATGCATACATAGGACACAGGACGTTAGCAATGGCATGCCCAATAAAAAAACACATGATAAAGTACATGGAACAAGAAACAAGGAAAAAGGAACAAGACAAGAAGGATACGACATGCGTCGAAATAGCCAAGAGAGTGGTCCAAGAGGCTCACAGACCAGAATCCACCATATTAAACTTAAGTGAACCAATACATGACAAGGTAATGATTAGTATGATCCATGCACATCTGCACAATATCATTGCACCCGGATCATACAATGAGGAGTTAAAGAAAATGTGTAAATTGAATAACCTACCAGAGATGATATTCCCAGAGAATCCAGAATCCGAAAAACTATTTCAGGCAACATACGCAAGCGAACCGAGAGAAAGACTACAGCTAGACAAACAAAGGGTTGAGCAAGGAGAAACAGCTGTTACACAAGGAACACAAGCGACTGATAGAGATCCCAGACAAATGACTAGAAGTGACAAAGAGAAGATAGAAATAACAAAAGGACAGACTACAAGACAAAGGATAAGGAGGAGAGAAGATAAGATGGTAACTGATCACAATTTACAACCTGAATCTGCTGAAGATATTGGATTAAAAGTTATCACTACAACAAAACATGGAATCCCAACATTGAGACCAACAGGAGGGACAATAGCAAAAAACTGTGAAGGAGGGATATACAAGTGGACATATCAAGAAAAATCCCTAAGTGAAGATTATGTCTGGTCAATAATCACTACGGACAAACTAAAGATTTCGACCAATGACTTTAAAATAGTAGACCCGTCAGAGTTTAGAAGAGTCAGAAGCGGGAAACAGGACGATAGGTCTCCACTCCAACTACCACAATCCAAGTATAAGAAATAATGGACAATAGACAAACAGTAAGAACTTTAAGAATAATACAACACAACGTAAGAAACTGGAAGACCGAGAGAATTAACCTAAGTAATATATATCAAGAAATTGACCCTGACATTATACTAATAAACAGTCACGGTGAGACAGAAAACAACAATATAAAACTCTTTAACTATTATGTAAACCAAAGAAATAAATCGGGCGAGAAAAATGACGGAGTAGCTATAGCGGTTAAAAGAAACTTAAAATTTAAACTAATCGATGACTCCCAGGATGAATTTCTAGCAATAAAAATAAATACAACTCAAGGAGACGTAATTATTGCTACTACTTATCTGCCACCGAGACGACCCTACTTACCTATGGAAGACCTATTAAAATTGGCTAACAATAGTCATCCGATGTACATCTTAGGAGACTTTAACGCCAGACACAGGATTTTTGACAATACAAATAATAACGCCGTGGGAAACGCCCTTAATCAATTAATAAACCTAGGGAAAATCAATCATCTAGGTCCTAACTTTCCAACCTGGAGAAATCACAATACACAATCGACACCAGACAAAATTTTTACCAACAACAAAGCCTTTTTCAATTACCATATAAAACAAGGACCTCTCACAGGCAGTGACCATCTGCCAATTATACTAACACTGTCAACAAGCCCCATACAGGTACCAATAAAAAAGAGACTGAAAATGAGTAAAGCAGACTGGGACAGCTTCAAAGACGACTTAGGTAATCACCACTCGATTAACCTACAAGGGAAAACAACAGAAGACATAGACTCAGAAATGGACAGACTGCACTCAGCAATAAAAACATCTATAACCAAACACACTCCTACTTCACACTTTAGAACATTACCCAACAACAGACTACCAGAAGAAGTTAAATTAATCCAGACCTATTACAATGAAATAAACAGGTATATGGAAAGACACGGCAGTAACAGATGGCTATATACGACACAGATAGCACTACAGATAAAATTAAGAGACGCATGTAAGGAAGCAAACAATAAAAAATGGAATGATATTATAATGGCGGCTGACATGACTAAAGACACAAAAACATTTTGGACTTCCATAAACAAGATGATGGGCACAACAAGCAAAAAACACCATACATTAAAGACCAAAATGGAACAAAATTGCACGAGGAAAATGAACAAGAGTCAGCATTCAAAAGGGAATGGGTAAAAGTTTTTAAAATATCAGATGAGGAAAATGAAGATTTTGATAGTGACCACGAAGAAAGGATAGAAGACGAAATGGGAAGACATATACATAGAATCACCCCAAAGCAATATATAGACTATAACTTATTACCTAATAATCAAATAATAACCATGGGAGAAATGATGCACTGTCTGAGGAAGTTTAAGGAAAAAGCCCCCGGGCTCACAGGTATTACACGAAATATGATCATGAATCTACCTGAAAACATCTTAAAAACACTACAAACATTTATAACGCATGCTTAATAACCGGCTACTTTCCAGACAAACTAAAATATGCTAAAATGATATTTATTCCCAAGGAGGGTAAGGACAATAAGGAATTATTAAACTACAGGCCAATATCTTTATTAGAAATTACCGGGAAACTATTGGAAAAAAATTTAAATTCAAGACTTATAACCTTTTTAACACAACATGGGAAAACTAACAATAGACAACATGGATTTATGCCCAATAGAAATACCCTAACTGCAATAGCTACAATAACGAAAATTGCAATAGAAAAAAGCAAAGGGAACCAGATCAATATAATTTTAAGGGACGTTTTTAAGGCTTTTCATAAAGTTTGGCATTTAGGCTTAAAATATAAAATATTAAAGCTGGGACTTAACGAATACTTGCTAAGAATATTGTGTAACTATTTAGATGATAGGAGAGCACAAATTCAAATTGGAAACTTTATGGGAACTATGTTTAATCTTGAGAGTGGTGTAGGGTTTCGTGATATTATGTTGTCTAGCACTCAGGATGGATGGATGGAAACTCTAAGGTGGTGGTTTTCTTATATAATATAAATTATATGAAAGACAGTCTGGTGCTGGAGATGCCGTGTGGTGAGGAGCTGCTCAGTAGACACGTTCGGTGAGTAGCGTGCTGAAGGAGGTAGATGTGCAGGAGCTTCGTTAGAGGAGATGTTGCCTGTTGCTGGCCTCCAGGTTGAATGAGAGCTGGACAGCGAGGAGCTTGCTTGGAGGAGGTGTTGCGTGTTCAGGAACCGAGGGCAGAATGAATCTTAATGGAGAGACAGAGCTTATATACACAGCAGCCGGAAGTAGACCCGTGGGAACTCGCCGGTTTCTTGACTCCGTTGCTAGGGAAGACGTAGCAGGTGGCTGGTAGCTAGGATACTGTGGCATTAGGGTGTGTCATAGGAGGGAAGATCAGCTAAAACTAATGGCCCATCACTTTTTTGGTAGATTTTAGTGTATATAAACAGAAAATAATTTCAGTTTCAATATTTTGCAACCTTTTGCTAGGTAAATTTTAGCGTGAAATTTATCGAAAATCTAACGTACAGCTGCATTAGTGCATTACAATTAAATAGTGAACATTGCTTTCTGACTTCATTCTTTAACAACCCAACTAACAATATTTTTTTCTGTTTCAGATTCTAATGCATTTATAAGTTGATAATATTTGCGATGGCTGCTTGTGTCAGAACGAGGAACCAAAAATCCAGCCATCTCAGTCACTATCTTGGGTCTGGGAGAGAGCTCTTGAAGTCGGAGTTGCCTACATTGAGAGATGCTTTGAGATACGGTGTTTTAATCAGGCAAATCAGTGAAAAGAACCAAAGAACTTACACAAACAAAGACATTGCCAGTGATATGACCAAAGCTGTCTTGGCACAGTACACTCTGGCTAACGCTCAGTTCAAGCCTCCAGTCATAACAAGTCAGAAGAAGATTAGTGAGAGACTGCTAGCCAGTTGGGAAAAGGCAAGAGATATCTCTCTTGGGAGAAGAAAACTTGCAGTTAAGGACAGCTTTGCCAAGCAACTGGACCAGTTATTTGACATAATTACTTGCAAGTGCCCAATTGTTCTCTGTCCTGAATTTGGATGCGATCGTGACTGTAAATCCGAGGCCCACATCTCCTGTATTTGCAAGCGTGAACTGAAGATTCCTGTGATCAAACTGGCATTTGTCAAAGCACAGAGAGAGAAGACTGGCAGTATAGGGGCTCTCATGATTTCTAGCCAAGATATTCCGGAGTCCAAGAGACAGGAGGCTGCCACAGAGAGACAGAAGAGGAGAAGAGTTGCCGAGGAAAAGAGACTTGAGAAGGCCCAGGGTGAGGTAAAAAAGGCCGATGATTGGAGTCAAGCTGATTCAGAGTTTAATGACTTCCCCATGGCTGATCCGAGTGCTGACCAGGAGAATGGTGACTTTGTCCCTAACCCAGAAAATAATGATCCCAAACCTTCCAGGCATAAGATTCGAAATAGGAAAGATATCCCGAGCATAGCTCTGGCCAGCATGCGACACCACACTGGTCTCAGAGAAACTGCAGAGATAGCAACAGCTGCCTGGATTGACGGTGGTTTGATAACACCTGATGATGTTCACCTGGTGATAGATCATAACAAAGTAAGGAGAGCTCAGGAGAAACTTGTCAGTAACCTAGAAGAGGAGTTTGATAAGGGGATAAGAGAAAATGGAATCAATTGTTTGTTCTTTGATGGGAGAAGGGATGACACTAAAGTGTTCATGAAAGTTGGAGATTCTGACAAGTTGTTTCCTGCCATGGTGAAGGAGGAACACTACTCCTGCTGCAGTGAACCAGGAGGGAAGTATTTGTGGCATTTCACTCCAGAGAAAGATGACATCAGGAAACCAGCTGAGATAGTGGCAGATAACATTGTGAACTGGCTCAGAGAGAGGAACGTAGACCAGACCCTGCAGGCCATTGGAGGGGACAGCACCAACACGAACACAGGGTGGCAAGGGGGGGTCATACAGTGGATAGAGTGGAAGATTGGGAGGAAGCTGGTCTGGCTTGTTTGTGACCTCCACACCAACGAGTTGCCACTCAGACATCTGATCCAGGAGCTGGATGGCAAGACTCTTTCAAACAACAGATGGTCTGGTCCTCTTGGCAAGATGCTGGACTCTGCCACTGAGTTAGAAATAAATCCGAGCTTTGAAAAAATCACAGTTGGCCCTCCACTCGTTGAGCTTGCACATACTGTCATTGACGACCTGAGTACTGACCAGTACTATGGTTACATGATTTGCAGTGCCATCAAAACTGGGGTCATGCCTGATAGACTTGCTTACCTGCAGATAGGTCCAGTCTCACATTCTAGGTGGCTCACAACGGCTCTCAGGTTCTGCAGAATTTGGGTCGCTCATCATAAACTGAAAGGGAACCAGCTTCACAACCTGAGACTTATTGTCCAATTCATCGTGAGTGTCTACTTGCCAAATTGGTTCAACACCAAGGTTAAGTCATCGTTCTCCGAAGGTCCGAGGCATGTTCTCTTCCAGCTTGAGCTCCTGAGGAGTCAGCCAAGGAAGGTTGTTCAGATTGTGGAGCAGACTGTGAGGAGATCTTCCTGGTACGCTCATCCCGAGGCAGTTCTGCAGACAATGCTCTGCAGTAAGGATGAGGAGGAGAGAAGAATGGCAGTCAAAAAGATCTTGGATATGAGACTTATGAGAGGATCTGGGCATGACGAATCAGTTGGTGACGATTCCTTCAGGGTCAGAAAGACTCCTGAAGTCAATCTAGGTGCCAAGACCCTCACTGATCTCATAGATCTGGATAACATCCAGGCTGGCAGTGAGCCCCCTCTTACCTGCAGCCTCACCAATGTTCAAGTCAGAGCTTTCCTGGACAACCCCATGCATATCCCTGCCTGGCCCTCGCACACCCAGCGTATAGAGCGTTGTGTACAGCAAGTGAGCGAGGCCAGCAGTCACGTGTACAGCCAGGAGAGGAGGGAAGGCTACATCCGAGCTCAGGTGGTCAGCAGGGAGGTGATGAGTAGAAACAGAAGCAAGAAAGACATGTTCTCTATGGTGTGCAGCAACACCGGGTCGTAGTAGTAAAACCGGTTTTTGTATTTGATGATTTTGTTTTCTAAAGGAATATTAAATTTAATAAATGTGCCAAGATCATTCGTTTCACTATTCTGGATCATTTTCATCCTAATAAATTAACCTGATACATTTACTTTACTTTAAATAAGCTATTTAGTGGGCCGATTTTTCAAACTCAAAAAAAAAAAATTCGCCTCCGTATGACACACCCTACTGTGGCATTGGAATGCGGATAAGCAGTTGTAGGGGAGACGTCCACTACAGTGGAGTACCTCAAGGAGGATGCCTTTCTCCAACACTTTATACAATTTATACCTCAGACACACCTCAACCTACTCCCTTTAGCGAATATGTAATGTTTGCTGATGATATTACTCAAATAGTATCATACCCAGGAAAATCAGCCCAATTAATGGCACTCTACACGGTAAGAGTGATAAAAAATATTAATGATTTTGAGAAAAAATGGAAAATCAGGACAAACAAGAACAAATTCAAGATAATACCAATAGCCAATATCAAAACAAGTCCAGTAATAGTCGACCAGGAACTATACCCCTACGACACTGAAGGCAGGATGCTTGGACTAAAACTAACAAAAAGAGGATATATAACATACTTAAAAGATAAAGAACGACAGGCAAGAATAAGATTATCAAAAATAAAACGCTTTAAGAACCTTAGCATTAATAACAAAAGAAAGATTTATATTGCCCTTGTCAAATCAATTATGGACTACCCACCCATCCCATTGAACACCCTTAGTAAAACGAGCATTAAAAGGTTACAAACAGTACAAAATATAGCCCTCAGATTTATATATAACATAAAATATACAGACCACATCAATAATGAACAGCTACACAAGAGAGCAAACCTCTTAGCAATCAATGTAGAAATACACAACAAAGCTGCAAATATTTGGAAAAAAGTGACTGAACTTAACACAGAAACATATCAGAACTGGATAAATAATATAGACAACGAAGAATTCCAAGAACAAGGTTGGTTTAAATCCGCCAGGAAGAAAGTAATTGAACCATCTCCTGCCCCAATATACACATAAAACATTAATAGAGAGAATAAAAGATGAGCGTGACCTACCAGCTCCATTAAGAACCTGGCAGGCCTCTCCATACAGTGTACCTTTAGACCAACATAACTAACATTAAACTAACATCTTAGAAAAAAAAAATATGACTACCCTCCCAGCTACACAAGGACCTGGGCGGGCTCACTAACTCCATCGGAAAAAAAAATAATAATAATGTGATTACTCTCCCAGCTACATCAGCCAGGAAGAAGTAATTGAACCACCTCCTGCCCCAATATACACATATACACATAAAACATTAATAGAGAAAATAAAAGATGAGAGTGACCTACCAGCTCCACTAAGAACCTGGCAGGCCTCTCCATACAGTGTACCTTTAGACTAACACAAATAACAGGAAAAAAAAAAAAAAAAAAAATGTGACTACCCTCCCAGTTACACAAGGACCTGGGCGGGCTCACTAACTCCAACAATAATAAAAATAATAATAATAAGCAGCATTATATAAATAAACCAATATTAATACAAAGGTCTGACGACCCAAGGGAGCAGAACAAAGATAAAACACCAATAAGAAAGATGAAGCGATCTGGTTGAGCCCAGATTCTTTCTACTCCTACTGTATTTCAGTTTCACCACTTTTCCTTCAACTCCTAATAACCTTCTTTCACCTCATAACTAAAGACTCCGTACCGTACCGTACGGGAGACTATTCTACTCTGACCTACAGGACCAGCAAGATCTCTCTCCAGCACCTCACCACCCAGCTTCCTCAGAGAGCTCCTCGCCCTACAGGAACTCTGAGCAAGCTACACCTCACCTAGTAACTCCTTAGCACTATTCTGTACAACAATATATATACAGAAAACGCATCGTGAGTTTCTATTCTACCTCATTCCTGAGTGGAGATATCTACATGTACGCACGTTGTGTGGCCATACAAAGAGATAATAGACATCTAAAGAGAATTGACTACTGGCCAAAATACAGTACGCTACAAATGGTGACCCCCGGAGTGATCACTCACACAGGATGGAGGAGAAACAGATCATGCTCCCAGTCTTCAAGCAACATGGAAGACTGGCTTATCCACCCAGAAGCAGTTCTCATCGGCTCTACAGCTACTGTCTCTACACCGCAGGTTAGACACCCTAGAGCAGCACTGCTTCTCTAAGCAGACACCAGCTCCTCTTCCTGCCCCAAGCACCACATCCTACCGACCCCAGCACACCAGTCCTGCCTCAGAAGCAGCCCCCGGCCCAACAGTACCCCCTGCCGCTCCTCCTAATGCAGCCCCTGCTCCCGACGCGGCCCATGCGCCTGAGTGCGGACCCACACACCCCTCTTTTCTCCCTCAGGTACTCCCTGCTACTGTCCTGCACCCTGCTGCTGTCGTGGACCCAGCTGCTGTCACGAGCCCTCATCCGCTTCTGCTGACGCAGCCCCAGCTCCTGACGCGGACCCACACACCCCTCTTTTCTCCCTCAGGTACCCACCTGCTACTGTCCTGGACCCTGCTGCTGTAGTGGACCCAGCTGCTGTCACAAGCCCTCATCTGCTTCTGCTGACGCAGCCCCTGCTCCTGACCCAGGCCCACACACCCCAGCAGGCGCATCTGACGACTCTGTACCTGCTGTGACTCTTCCTGCCCCAAGCACCACGTCCTACAAACCCCAACACATCCGTCCTGCCTCAGTCGCCGCCTCCGGCCCAGCAGTACCCCCTGCCGCTCCTCCTGACGCGGCCCCTGCTCCTGACGCGGACCCACACACTCCTCTTTTCTCCCTCAGGTACCCCCTGCTACTGTCATGCATCCTGCTGCTGTCGTGGACCCTGCTGCTGTCATGGACACTCTTCCTAATGCAGCCCCTGCTCCTGACCAGGCCTACACACCCAAGCAGGCGCATCTGAGGACTCTGTACCTGTCGTGAGGGAAGCACAACATTCATCGCCTCCACAGCCCTTCTTCTCCCTCTTTTCTCCCACAGATCTTGTGTATCTAGACAGAGTTGCCCCCCCCCCAGCGGCCGGCTCATCCACGCCCTCGCCGTTATGTCCTCATGTGGCATGCACCGCCCATCCTGAATCACATGTGGCACACAACTCTGCCAACCTCCAGCCTCCCGCCGCGCCCGGAGGGGAAGGGGAGTATTGTAGTGGACTCCATCCCCTACAAGGGACGACTGAGCCCCTGCACGCCTACCAGCCAATCAGCGTACAGCCAGCGGTGCCGGTAGACCTACTCTCCAGGGCGAACGCACACGTAGCAACGCTAGGACCAGAGTGCCGGTGGCCTCCTCCTCTGTGATTGGCCCTCTCGCTACGCTCACCCCAAATCCTGATCCTCGTAAATTGTATAAATACGGCCATGCCTGGACAGGGACACACTTCTCGCATCGCTCCTGAACCGAGAAGACCTCCCAACAAGACCTCCTGCTGAACCCGGAACTCTGAAGACCGCCTTCTCCCCTGCGCCATTGTTGGCCATCTTCCCAGACCGGACCACCCAGGACTGTCATCGTCCACAACTACTCACAAGCGTTCTCGGTTTATCGAGCATTAGCTTGCCCTCCCCACTGGCAGTGTGAGTGACCCACACTCCAGCTGGAGAGCAGTTATAGCGCGATATTCCCGGCGTGGCTTGAGCTCTTTTCCTTCTACTACTATTTTTCCTTTTTCGCTCTGGCCTAGGGACCTGCACCCTCAAAAGTGTATTCGTCCTGCGGTCCCCCCTGTAACTGTTCACCTCCCTCCCAGGAGATTGTGAACACGAAAGGGGGTCGGAGCAAAACCCTCCCCAGCCGAGTCTTTCCAGGAAAACCGTGATAGTGCGGGTCCACCTGGAAAGGGGGTAGCTATCCTTATCCTTCCCAATAGGCACACTTAGCTCACGTCTATAAGTGAGCAGTCACATACACTAGGAAGTAGGCTTCCCCAATCGGGGCTCCGGGAGAGAAGCTCAGGAACCACTCTACGACCACCAGCCAGTGGGGAGTGCTGTAATTCCTCTGCTATTTACTCAAACGGAATAGGTAGGATATAAAAAAAAAAAAAAAAAAAAAAAAAAAAAAAAAAACCAACGGTTATGGAGCGCGTACGTCCTCCTAACCGCGATCCCCGCCTGAACCGCCAACCTGACGACCCGAACTACGACAGGCTCCGCACTGAGAAAGCAGACCAGCTACGCGCCTTCAATGAAGCCCTGAAAAGTAAGGACAACATCACCACCTCCAACAACTCCACCACCACTGCTACCGCCACTGAGGACAGCTGGACGAAGGTAGAAAACAAGAAACGCCGACGTGCTTTTTCGGGAAACGAATGCCATCAAGCAGCCCCCAAGGCACCCATCACCACCACCAGCTCACCCTCAACGACACTGCCAAAATTCCGGATCACGAAAACGGACGCAAAAACAACATATGCCGCCGTCACAGAGATGGAAATGCTGAATCCACTGGCCAGGTTCTCAGTGCGGCCCAACCTAAAGGGGGAGATGATTGTTCACCCCAAAGACAAGAACTCCGCCACCACCCTCGACACTTACCTGCAGAACACCACCACCGTTACTTCAACCAAGCTAGACCCCGCCCAGAAACTGATGAAGTCGGTAGTCCTCCGGTACCCGAAGGAACTACCTCTCGAACCCCTGGAGAACTACCCGAAGATTTTAAAAGCCGAGAGATGCTCTCCCATGTCCGACAAGACGGCCACCACGAAACAAGTGCTCATAACGCACTACGGCTCACCCCCCAGCACCATAGACCTCAAAACCTGGGGGACCTACGAAGTGAGGCCCTTCGTCCCAGAGCCCCTGCGGTGCTTCAGATGCCAGAAATACGGGCACCATCAGACACGGTGCACGTACAAGGAGATCTGCGCAGTCTGCGCACAGAAGCACGGCACACACTCCTGCCTCACCAAGCTGAAAAATGGAGAAAAAATTGCCCCCAAGTGTGCCAACTGCGGGGGCAAACACCACGCCTGGAATCCTGGATGCTCCGAGAGAACAAGGAGGGTACAGGCAAACCGACCAGCAGCAGCAAGACTGGCACCCACCGCCTACACACCAGCCCCACCAAGTACCTTCGTGTGGGGAACCCAGAGGCCAAAACTGTTAGGTTCTGAATAATAAGTTCTATATACAGGAGAGAACACAAACACCTGTATAGTTTTGTAGGTTCGGTTTACTGGATAAGAGTATGTACACAAAGGAGAGCAGCACTCTCTCTTGACTAGGCTCCCGGTCAACTGCTATAGGCGACGTATGGCAAGTGATACATTAGCAGCTTCCATACGTCGCCAGGCACATTAATTAAGCGTGTGGGATATGGTAATAACATTGCCACACGCTGCTAGCTAGGCTGAATAAATAATACATAAATGGAGCACATACATAATATACATACATGATATATAATCCAGCATACATAATATACATACACCTCCCTCCCCCCCATACGCTCATAGCAAAGTCTTGAGCGGACCTTTTCTTTTGGATCCGTTCTGAGCGTCGAGGGACTTCATCACTGGGAAGGGTATGGGACTCAACACTGGTGGCGGGGCCAGCAGAAGGCATTGTTACGGGTCGGAGAAAACGGCGGTTCCTCCACCACACACGACCACTGGGTAACCGCACCTGGTAGTCCCGTGACCTGCCGAGACCCATGACTACGCCTACTTTGTCCCAACGTAGGGAGGTCGGGTCCTGAACACGGACATGGGTGCCGACACTCAACCTGGGGAGAGAACGGGCGTGGTCATTGTAGCGGGCGACGACGTCCTGAACACGTTCGGCGGCTCGGCGATCACAATCCTCTGTCTTGGCCTGCCACTCCTTGGAGAAGGATTGAGGGTGAGCAGGGACACAAGAACGAAGGGGGCGTCCATACAAAACCTGGGCAGGGGAGCGTCCGGTGTAGTTAGGTGTGTTGCGGAGTTCAAGAAGACCCCTGTCGAAGGCCTCGCAGTCAATGTTCCCAGAAGGGGCCACCTTAAGGATGAGGTGCTTCAGGGATTTGACAGCAGCCTCAGCGTGGCCGTTGGACTGCGGGTAATGGGGCGATGACAACACATGCCGGACTCCCCATCGGTCAAGGAACGCAGCAAAGTCCCGGCTTGTGAACTGAGGCCCTCCGTCGGTTCGCAGGCGTACAGGAACGCCCAAATCACGGAAGTAGTGGCGGAACTTGCTGATGGTGGCAGCAGACGTCGTGTCATTACCGCACTTGATGACAACCGGCCAACCAGAGAGACGGTCGACGATAACGAGGAAGGACTTTCCTGACACACAGAAAAAGTCGGCCGACACAGACTCAAAGGGGCGGGTGGGGTTGTCGTCACTCATGAAGGGTTCCTGCTGCTGGCTGGGTTGTAATACTTGGCAGGGCTCACACGCACGGACAACATTGGAGATGTCGGAGTTGATGCCGGGCCAGAACACAGTCTGTCGTGCACGTCGTTTGGTGGCCTCAGCTCCACGGTGACTGTCGTGAAGGCGGGCCAAGGCGTGGGGACGTGATGCAGCAGGGACAACTACACGTGCTCCGTACAGAACAAGGTCTCCGTCGCAGTAGAGTTCATCGCGGAGTTTCCAATACGGGAGCAGGGTGTTGTGAAGATCGTAGCGGTTGCTAGGAAATCCATTCCTCACACACTCGACGAGTCGGACATAGGAAGGGTCATCTCGGGCCGCTGTTCGAAGGTCCTCCATTGCCTTGTCGTCATCTGGTGACAGGTCCGAACGAAGGGATTGGACGGCATGGAGAGTGACCACAGTCCTGACGGAAAGAGCGAGGTCGGCGTCGAGTACATGGTCTTCTGGAGTAGGGCGGCTGACAGGAGAGCGGGATAAGGCATCAGGGATGCAGAGCTCCTTACCAGCACGCCACACTGCAGTGAAGATGTACGCCGAGAGCTTCTCTTTCAGACGCTGGAGGCGAGGGTTCTCAACAGCGTCTAGCGTGTAGTGGTTGAGGATCGGGACAAGCGGGCGATGGTCGGTCACTAGGTGAAAGTATTGCAGGCCTATGAGGTAAAACCTGCACTTGGACATCGCCCAAACCGCAGCCAACAGCTCCAACTCAATAGTGGCGTAGCGCGTCTCAGTGTCAGAGAGGAAACGCGAGCCACACTGGACGAGCCGGAACTGCCCTCCACCATGATCCTGCAGTAGGGCGTATCCCACGCCATACAAGCGTGAGGCATCCGTCTGCAGAACTGTCGGCAAGGCTGGGTCAAACGTGGCGAGGACAGGTGGACGAGACAGGGCCTGTTTCACTTGCTGGAAGGCCTTGTCGTGGTCGGGGGTCCACAGGAATGTCCTCTTGGGGCTCATCAGGGGGCGAAGTGGTTGAGCAGCTGCGGAGATGTCCGACGAAAACTCTGCTAACTGGTTGACGAGACCGATGAAGGACCTCAAGTCGGTCAGGTTAGCAGGGGTGGGAAAATCCGTAATGGCGCGGACCTTTTCCGGGTCAGCTGCGATACCATTCCCTGAGAGGGTGTACCCACAAAAGTCAACTGAAGAGCTGGCCAGAACAAACTTGTCGGCATTTAGGGTAATGCCGTGCTTCCGGCACCTGTTGAGTACCTCGTAGATACGGCAGAGGTGATCCATATAATCCTCGTCGTACACGAGTATGTCGTCGACCACTTTCACGCAGTTTGCCAGACCTTGTAGAGCCATATCACCTCGAAGACAGAAAGCGTCTCCTGTAGCGGCGAATCCCATGGGGCCACGGCAATAACTGTAACGTCCATGCGGGGTGATGAACGTTGTGAGTGGTCGGTCTTCCTCGGCAAGCTCTATCTGCCAGTATCCACACAGGGCGTCCATCGTCGTGAAGAAGCGCGCCTTCGGGTTCACGCTGCGTATGGCTGCAAAGGGCGTGGGAGAAGGGTGCGCAGGACGAGACACCTGGTTGTTGAGCTTGGAAAGGTCAGTGGTGATCCGAACACCACCTTTAGGTTTTGCGACGACAACCATCGGGTGACACCATGGAGACGGGTCATCGCCGGTTGGTACAATAATTTCTTGGGCGACCATGGAGTCCAGCTCGTTTTTGACCGCCTCGCGGAAGGCCAGGGGAACCAGTCGAGGGGTGTAAATAGCGAATGGCTTCGCGTCGTCCCTCAGGTGGATCCTCATGGGGGGGCCTGCCATCTTCTTGAGAGGCTTGGATTCCAGAGCGGACTTGGTCACCAGAACGTCGCTGAATTCCTTCAGGAAGTACTTCCGAGCATCCGAAGGAGAGGTGTCACTGGCAAGAGGCAGGGGTAGGGCGGCAGCAGGGTCGTTGCTGCTCCCTTTTTGCACCCTGTTGGCGTGTTTTACCTCAAGAATAGGTTTGGGGAAGTCCTGGGAGATGATGGCCAACTCCTGACAATGTCTGTAGGACAGCAAAGGAGTCTGGACACCGTTATGCACATCAATCCAGGCTTGACACGACCTGTTGCCAAAAGTGACTTGTGCTTGGAGTGAACCTAGGGCCGGGGTCATCTGTGAACCATCTGCCATAAAGCGGAGATCCTTGGGGGGCGGTCCTAGATCACTTGGAGAGAGCCCCAAGCATTGCAAATGCTGGGGACCGATGACTGTAGCATCAGCGCCGGTGTCGGGCAACATCTGAAGGCGGGATGACACACCGCCGTAGGTCACGATGACGCTGATGTACTGGGGGACTTTGGTCCTGGGACGCGGGGGGGAGCACACATTCCTAATGTGGCTCGAGCGTTGTCAGGAGTCGTCGTACCTCTGATTGGAAGACTGTGGGCGGCCCTCTCTGGTGGAGGGGGGCTGAAGCTTCCGCCGACGCGGTCCCTTGGGTATGTTGGAAGGGCAACACTTGTCATAGTGGCCCAGACGACCACACACATTGCACTGGACGCGTTTGGCTGGGCACCGTACTGTGAGTGACCAGTGGCCCTTACGGTCACAACTGTTGCAGGTAGACTGAGCAGCTGGACACACCTGTGTTCCGTGCTGCTTACCACAGTTGTTGCAAAATAAACCAGGCGTGGACGTGGTGGGCGAAGGCGTAGGAACAGACTTCTTGTCCTTCTTGCACCGGGACACAGCGCGTACAGCTGTAGGGGGAGCACGGATGGCAGAGGTGGCACACCTGGCAGCCTCATAGGAGCGACATATCGTCAACACATCCTTAAGAGAAGAGGAAGAGTCGAGGGAGGTGAGGCGTTGGACAAGTTCCTCGTCCTTAACACCCATCAGGATCACCTGCCTCAACTGGGTCTCCTCGCACTGCTGGTGGTGGCCTGGACATATATCTACCTCTTCCGAGGCTCTCTTAAGACGCACGTAAAAGGCATCAAAAGACTCACCCTCCATCTGTCTGCAGCTAAACAATTCCCTCCTGCGCAGAGCTTCATTCTGCTGTCCTTTGATGTGCCGTTGTAGAACGTCCAGTACCTCCTCTACAGACAGCAAAGAGGTTGGGGGTACCTGCAACGTATGTTCCAAGACACGCTGAATTTCCAAGGACAGGCACATGCGCAGCTGGATGAGTTGTTTAGGCTGTGACAAACTCTGGAGATCCACCATTGTAGAATAATCAGTCCACCGTCGCCGCCATTCACGAAAAGTCTGGAAAGTCTCATCAGGCTTCAAGATGGGCGGCGTTTGAGCTGCTGCTTTAGGTGGGGCTGGGGGGTGTGAAGGAAGCATGGATGAGGTATCTGAACCAGTCAGTACCGAGGCAGTGTTAGAGCCAGGGGCTTGGTTAACAGTGAGGCGAGATATCAAGGCTTCAAACCGTTCGCTGTCTTCCAATCTCCGTTGGTTGTCTCGTTCTGCCTCTGCTTGCCTTCTGTGCTCATCCGCCAAACGTCTGTGGGCTTCATCCTCGCGTTTCTCATCTCTCATAAACTTCAGTAAAGCAATTATCTCTGGAGACAACGCTGAATATTGAGGTGAGGGACTGCGCGATGTGGGGGCTGAAGCGTCGTGGCCGGTCTGGTCATCCATCTCTGCGGGGCTATCACCCGCCTGGGTCATCCAGACGCTGGGTCCACGGCTACGTAAGGCGTGAGACATAACTACTTCCTCTGTGTACTATGTCTTAAATCAGTGTTGACCGGTCAGCCCGTCGTATCAACAAGATTTCAGACAAAAAATTAATTAAATACACAGATAAGTAGGTTATATATATAAAATATATATAAGGAAGCCGCGCGGTCAGCGAGTGTTAGTACAGTCCATGTACGTGTGCGAGTGAGTGTGTCCTGGGCCGGCAAAGCGTCTCGCCCCAGCTGTGAGGGGGGGTGGAGGCGGCGCTGTGAGGGGGGGTGGAGGCGGCGCTGTGAGGGGGGGTGGAGGGAGAGGCGCGGCGACTCCCAGTCAGTCTAGTTACCCTCAGGACGCGGTCAGAGACGGGTGCACTGAACTTTACTCCTTACAAATGCCCAGAACGTGCCGTATACCTTGGGAATCCTTTAGAACAAGGTCACACATGAATGGCACGAACACACAATGCACTAAACACTTCACAGAAAATCACTGTCACTGCTCAAAGTTGCTGAAATTCTTCGAGGCGAGGTGACGCGCGCGGGAGTTGACCCAAGGCTTGACCCAAGACGGGAGGGAACCCTAGCCGGCTTTCTACAAACTTTGCACTATCACTCGTAATTATCCAGTAAGACTACGCACTGCGCCATGTTAGGTTCTGAATAATAAGTTCTATATACAGGAGAGAACACAAACACCTGTATAGTTTTGTAGGTTCGGTTTACTGGATAAGAGTATGTACACAAAGGAGAGCAGCACTCTCTCTTGACTAGGCTCCCGGTCAACTGCTATAGGCGACGTATGGCAAGTGATACATTAGCAGCTTCCATACGTCGCCAGGCACATTAATTAAGCGTGTGGGATATGGTAATAACATTGCCACACGCTGCTAGCTAGGCTGAATAAATAATACATAAATGGAGCACATACATAATATACATACATGATATATAATCCAGCATACATAATATACATACAAAAACAACCAAGACAACCTCCTCAGCCAGTCAACACCCAAAGTGCAGCCCAGTTTCCTGGCCTCACCACGGCCACACCTCGGCCACCCAAGCAGCAGACAACCACGAGACAGACAAAAGAAGCACACACCAAGGCACCAGAAGGAATGATACACATATCAGACCTAGCCAAGGTACTGACAACCTTCGCGGAAGGCCTAGCCGGACTACTGGGCCACAAGATCCAACCCACACAGCTCCAAATACTCATGGGGAGCGTCCTCGGGCAAGTCGCCACAGCTCCAGCCACCTCAGTGGAGGAAGCCACGCCGGTCCCCACACGAGTGACAGCCGAGGTACACTCCACACCGAAGAAGGCCACCAGAGAACCCAAGATACCGAAAGCTCCCAGAAAGAAAATGGACGTCTCAACTCCCCTGAACCGAACCACGGCCCAGAAGGCAAAAACCACAGAACACGAAGATATGGACCTGATCCAGCTGGAATCGAACTTGGACATCTCCATCGAGGACCACCAGAAATCTCCGATGAAACAGTGGTGGAAACCACCAGCACCCTGAACATCCTAACATGGAATGCTCAGGGCATCAAAAACAAGAAACACCTCCTACAAGAAGCAGCAGCCAAGGACAAGCTTGACATCATACTGCTACAAGAAACACTACTACAAGAACACCACTGTTTCAAATTCAGCGGTTACAAGACATACAGGAGGCATTTCACGCAGGCGTCTACAAGAGGATGCATGATCTTGGTCAAGTCAAGCATACCCTCCGCCGATGTCACGCAGCAATTTCCATGTGGGGAAAACATCGAGACACAGGCCATCAAAGTAACCCTCCAAGAATGGGAATTAACTGTTCACAACATTTACAAGAACCCAAGGGGCTCACTGGAGGTTACTCAACTATTTGCTTCGGCCGCTGACCACGCCACACTCATAGGAGGGGATTTCAATGCACATCATCCCTTCCTAAGCTCGGCAAGCCCCACAAATGAAGACGGCCTACACCTATACACCACCTTTCAAGATACACCCGAGATCTGCCTCCTGAACACCGGTGAGCCCACCCACACTAGGGGAGGAAGGCTAGATCTAACCTTCGTCTCCAGTGCACTACAGCCTTCGGCCTCCTGGCAGATACACCCCACGCTGACCAGCGACCACTTCGCCACCCTAACAACACTGAAGGTGAACAAACTCCCCACTCCACCCCCCCCGAGATGGAGATACAATACCCAAAAGGCAGATTGGGGACTCTTCAAGAAACACCTGGCTAAGTGGCGTGAAAAATCACAGCCGTCCGGCGCAGCACCCGTGGATGAGACAACCCTCCACCACCAATTGGTCGAGGCGTTTCACCAAGCGGCAGAAGAGGCCATCCCCAAAACAAAACCCACATCAAGACAGTACAATGACTACTGGTACTACTGTCCCAGGGTGAAAGAACTCAACCACAGAGTGAACATGGCCCGAAGAAACTATAGGAGACATCCCACGGCAACAAACAGACATCTCCTGCAAGTTATAGTTAAGGACACCAGGGAAGAGAAGCAAGAAATAAAAAACGTAAGCTGGCTCAAGTGGTGCTCCGAACTCAACGAGCACACCTCCCTTGGCAAGATGTGGGCCCAGATCCGAAGGGCATCTGGGAAGGCAACACCACCACCACCAACCCATCCCAACCCAGAAGAAGAAGCCGAGAGACTTGCAAAACTGTTCGCTGACCGAGCAGCAACGAAAAACCTCCCGAGACAGGCGGAAGAGACACAACGGCGTCTGCAACAGGTCAGACTCCAGACGATCGAAGAGGCCTGCAACAGTGAAGATGACACTGACAGACCATTCAACCAGCAAGAACTCCAAAAGTCGCTAAAACGAAGCAAGGACACAGCTCCAGGGGCAGACAGGATAACCTACTCCATGCTCTTTCATGCCGGTACAGCCGGACACGAGGCTCTGCTGCAAGCCATCAATGCTTCGTGGACAGCACAAAGACTCCCACCGGAATGGAAGAAGGCAGATATACAGCCCATTCCGAAGCCCAGAGAACCAGACAAGCCGAGGCCCATCTCCCTTCTCAGCTGCATAGCCAAGACGGGAGAAAGAATGGCTCTCAACCGACTCAAATGGAAAGTAGGCAGCCCACACCCTCACATCTTTGCTTACACCAAGAACACCGGCACAGGCAACAACATCGCCGAGATACTCAACACAGTGGACAACAAACCAGCTCTGGTGGTCTTCCTCGACCTGGAGAAAGCCTTCGAACTAGCCAATCCACTGGCCATTACAACTACGCTCGCTAAAAAAGGCGTCAAAGGAAGGTTGCTGGGGTGGATCCAGAACTACCTCACACAGAGAGAAGCACGAGTACGCTTTCAGGGAACAACCTCAAGCTACAGGGTCCACGAAAACGGAACCCCACAAGGAGGCATCCTCAGTCCAATGCTGTTCAATGTCCTGATGGAAAATCTAGTCAAGCTTCCTTTCAGACAAACAGCCAAGCTCCTATGCTATGCAGACGACTTACAGCTCATAGTAAGAGGATCGAACAGACTAGCCAACACGCAACACGCACTCAAACTTATAGAAGAGGAGTGCAACAGACTTGGACTCAAGATAAATCCAGCCAAGTCGAAAGCGATGGCCATCTGCACAGACACACCAGACAAGATGCTCTCCATACAAAACAAGCCGGTAGTCTGGACCAACGCCCACCAGTGTCTTGGAATCTGGTTTGACCAGAAACTCACCTTCAAGCCGCAACTCGAGTATCTCAGGCACAGGACGAAGAGCAGACACAATATAATGAGGTCGCTCACCAGCAAATCAGCAGGAGCAAACCTCCCTGTGCTCAAAGCCTACTACACGGCCGCCATCAGATCGCTGGTAGATTACAGTGCTCCAGCACTCATTGGACTGAGAGAAGACCAAATAGCTAAGCTAGAAGTCATTCAAAACAATGCTCTCAGGACCATGCTCGGAGCACCCATGTGGACCAGAATTTGCAATCTGCAAATGGAAACCGAGCTACCACCCCTGGCAGTACGAGTCAAGCAGGTGACAGCCGGTCTCCTCGCCAAAATCTGTAGAGCAGACAAGCCCACAGTTGCCAAGATTCGAATCAGTGCCTCCCTCCACCTCGACCACACAGTGCGAGGGGCCACCTGGTCGCACGAGGCAAGCGAGGTCATCCGACACCTGCAAGCAGAAACACTCGTCAAGAACAACCAAGACACACGAGACAATGGTTACGCTGTTCCTCCACCATGGAGCCCTCCACCAGCCACACTCAAATTTACCGACCTAGGCGATAGTAAAGCCAACCTCCAGAAGGAGGACCTCAAAAAAATAACTCTCAGAGCCATAGCCACCGAGACACCGGCTGATGCAGCATCATACTTCACAGACGGCTCGGTGGACCCAAAACATCATAGATCCGGAGCGGCCTTCTACACCCAAGGTCAGACCCTCAAATGGAGACTTTCCAATGACTGCTCCACCCTACAAACAGAACTGGTAGCAATCTTAAAGGCCCTACAACACGCTGCAACACAACACAACAAGCCCACCATAATTCACACGGACTCGAAATCGGCCATGCAGGCGCTGCAACACACTCAACCAAGAGACAACGTCCACATCATCACCTCGATCCTCGCACAGCTACAGGAATTCCAAAGCCAAAACCGACCAGTCGTCTTACACTGGATTCCCAGTCATGTAGGTATCGGAGGAAACGACGTGGCAGACGAAGCAGCCAAGGCAGCTACACGTTCTAGTAGCGTACACATCCAAGTTCCAGCAAGTGTGCAACAGATCAAGAATCACCTCAGAAAGACCAGCAAGCTCCACATCAAAAAGAGCTTCCTTCATGCACTCAACGCCGGGTCCCAATCAGCCAAATGGTATCTGGCGGCCACAAAAGGGGAACCACCGTTCGCTGACAAGAAAACTCCAAGACAAACCCAAGTCAGCCTTCATCGACTACGACTAGGGTACAAGCGCTCCTGGCAGATGATCGGTAATGACGTCATGGATTGCACCTACTGTCAGGAGCCTGCAGCCAACCCACTTGAACACTATCTCCTCGACTGTGAGGTCACACAAAGCCTCCGAAACAGAACTCAAATCTCCCAAGAAACACACACAACACCAGCGGCCACTCTAACCCGAAAGGCCCATACAGACCACATTCACCACCTACTCCGGGTCATCACACGATACCCACCACCCAGATAGCTTAGAAAGCATCCTCTCCCAGCAAGTGCGGACCCCAGTTCGGGGGGCGCGCCACTCCGAAACTGACCACGTCCAAGAGTGGGGGTTGGTGGTAAGTGTCCACTGATCGGGGGTCCGCTCACACTTGCAACCTGCAGTATCCTTCCAATCTGCAGGTGGGACCACCTCCATTACCAATCCGGTCTGGCTGCTCCTGGAGCTCCAGCCGGAACCACCAAACGGGCCGCCTATAGGCAAAGGCCCGTGTCGGACTACGGTCCGACAATCTAAACAACAACAACAGACAGGGACACTATTCTACTCTGACCTATAGGACCAGCAAGATCTCTCTCCAGCACCTCACCACCCAGCTTCCTCAGAGAGCTCCTCGCCCTACAGGAACTCTGAGCAAGCTACACCTCACCTAGTAACTCCTTAGCACTATTCTGTACAACAATATAT
Source organism: Homarus gammarus (assembly GCA_958450375.1). Lineage (NCBI taxonomy): Eukaryota > Metazoa > Arthropoda > Malacostraca > Decapoda > Nephropidae > Homarus > Homarus gammarus. The sequence goes on from CAUDMG010003255.1 coordinate 2,319,312, forward strand.
ATACAGAAAACGCATCGTGAGTTTCTATTCTATCTCATTCCTGAGTGTGAGATATCTACATGTACGTACGTTGTGTGGCCATACAAAGAGATAATAGACATCAAAGAGAATTGACTACTGGCCACAATACAGTACGCTACAACTGTACACCCTAGCATAGTGGTGGCCACCGCGGTGAGACTGAACACCCGAGCAAAATGGTGATCACAGCAGTGAAACTACACCCTAACATAGTGGTTTCCACAGAAGTGAAACTAAACCGTAGCATAATGGCGGCAACAGCAGAGTGAGACTGTACACCCTAGCATAGTGGTGGCCACAGGAGAGTGAGACTGTACAACCCTAGATTGCAGGTGCCCACAGCAGAGTGAAACTGTATACCCGAACATAGTGGTGGCCACAGGAGAGTGAGACTGTACAACCCTAGATTGGAGGATGCCCACAGCAGAGTGAAACTGTATACCCGAGCATAGTGGTGGCCACAGCAGAGTCAGAATGTACATCCAAGCATACCCTGTAGTTGTGGCCAAAGCGGTGAGACTGTACACCCAAGGATAATGGTGACCACAGCAGAGTGAGACTGTACACCCAAATATTAGTGGTGGTCACATCAGTGAAACTACACCCTACCATAGTGGTGGCCAAAGCAGTGAGACTGTACACCCTAGCATAATAGTGGCCACAACATAGTAAGAATGTACATCCTAGCAAAGTCTTAACCACAATAGATTGAGACTGTACACCCTAGCATAGTGATGGCCACAGCAGTGAAACTACACCCTAGGAAATAATGGCCAATGACGAGTGGGACTATACACCCTAGCATAGTGGTGGCGACAGCAGTGAGACTGTACACCCTAGCATAGTGGTGACCACAGCAGTGAAACTACACCCTAGCTTAGTGGTAGTGTGGGGTATGGAATTTGGGTTCACTCAGGATGGGATGGAGAAAGGAAACTCACAATGTGCTCTCTGTATACATGTTGTATTGGATGTACAATGCAGCTTGGTGCTGGGAAGTGGCACGTGGTTACAAGCGTGATGTAGAGAGAGCTGGTTGGTGAGGGTGCTCAGAGGAGGACAGCTTGTGGGTCGCCATCCTCGCCGGTGGGAGCGAGGGCCGCCAGGCAGCGGCGGAGGAGGTGGTGTTGCTTGCTGCGGCTGTAACTAGAAGAAGAGAGAGGTAGGTCACCACGAGGTCAGGTCTTAAATAGCGGAGGTAGGCGTGGCTTAGTAGTTGACCTCCACCATGTAAGGCGGCGCTGGTTGACCTAGACCACGAGCCATACACTGGAGAATTCGTGGGGTCGGCTACTCAGGGACAAACAGCGTTTGTAGGAGAGAAATCCACTACAATACTCCCTCTTTCCCTCCAGGCGGTGTAGGAGACTTGTTGTCTGCAGGGTTGCATGGCACATGTGAGGCAGAATGGGCGGTGCATGCCACATGTGAGCCATAACGGCGATGGCGTGGATGAGCCGGCCGCTAGAGGAGACAACTGTCTAGATCAGGGGTGGGCAACCCTTGGCACGCGTGCCAAACATGGCACGCTAACGCCTTCTTTCCAGCACGCGAGACCGGGGTTCACCTCAATAAAAAAAAACCTTTATATGGCAACCGCATGCCGCCTTGGCGGCAGCGGGTGGAAGGATTGTTTCCCGTTCTGTTGTTAAATAATTAGCCATGCGGCCAGACGTGGTGTGACTCCTTTACCATCATTAATATTTTATATATTTTTTCGAGTTTTGCAGTTTCGCAAAGAATTTATCTGTTAGCAAAATCCAAGTTCAGCTATATGAATGTTTAAATTTAATAAAAAAAAAAACAAATTTTACACCAAGATCTGTAATAATTATCTGGCTATCAGAGATTGCATTAAAAACATTATATCAAAAGTCAACCTCTTTTAGATCACTGGGTCATTATATGGCACATTAACTTAAAAGGTGTCTTAACTTTCATGGAAGGGAACATGGCTTTTTTGCTCAGTGTCCCATAAATGTCACATGCATATCCGTTCTCTCTAATCATTGTTCCTCTGGTGGTGAATGTGTGAAGTGTGAACCAGCAAAGTAAACATAGTCTCATAATAGAAGTAGCCTTACTGATGAAACTAGTAGCGCATGTATATCTCTCAAGGTTACAAAATATAAACCCGATATAAATTATCTATCATCAGGGATGCAGCAGCAGAAGTCTCATTGATTCTAAATAAAGAAAAGGTTCACAATTATTCGTTCTCTAATTTTCATTTGATGAATTCTGTTAAAAATATTAAGGATTCGCTTTTGTCTAATATAATACAGTGTGTATTCTTGTAGGTAAAATAACTTTTATATTTTCTCTGTGGTTTTTATGCATCATTCATAAAGGATTAAGAATCAATAAAAGAATATCTTTAGTTTTATATCCTTTTATTGTGTTTTAGTCGAGTAAATCGATATTGAGCTTGGTATTGTAATGTACTGAAAAAAAGTTTACAAAAACTAATGGCTGAATGATCTGATAAACAAATCAAAAATATTGTTTACTCTTTTGCTGATGCTAAAAATAACGTCTTTAAATTGTGTGGATGTATATGACAACTAGATTTACACTGAAATGCTAATATAAAACATCCACACTAACAACAGGGAAGAACAACCACTAAGTAAAAAATCTTGTCACTAATTTTTACATTCATTCAATATCCCATGATTTATAAAATCACTCTTACAAAACTCTCTGATTTTACCACCCCGGTGTGATTTCTGATTATTTGAAAAGGTTCTCCCATTACGTAAAAGATACCAAATAATATGTGACCCGGAAATTTTGGTTGGCACGAGAGAAAATTTTGTATCAAAGATTTGGTCGATTTTGGCACACACACTCAAAAAGGTTGCCCACCCCTGGTCTAGATACACAATATCTGTGGGAGTAGAGAGGGAGAAAAAGTGTGTGTGGATGCGATGAATGTTGTGCTTCCCTCACGGCAGGTACAGAGTCGTCAGATGCGCCTGCTGGGGTGTGTGGGCTTGCGTCAGGAGCAGGGGCTGCGTCAGCAGAAGCGGATGAGGACTCGTGACAGCAGCTGGGTCCACTACAGCAGCAGGGTACAGGACAGTAGCAGGGAGTACCTGAGGGAGAAAAGAGGGGTGTGTGGGTCCGCACTCAGGCGCATGGGCCGCGTCGGGAGCGGGGGCTGCATCAGGAGGAGCAGCAGGGGGTACTGCTGGGCCGGGGGCGACGGATATGCTGGGGTCGGTAGAACGCTGGTGCTTGGGGCAGGGAGAGGAGCTGGTGTCTGCTTAGAGAAGCGGTGCTGCTCTAGGGTGTCTAACCTGCGGTGTAGAGACAGTAGCTGTAGAGCCGATGAGAGCTGCCTCTGCGTGGATAAGACAGTGTTCCATGTTGCTTGAAGACTGGGAGAGTGATCGGTTTCTCCTCCATCCCGTGTGAGTGCTAATCTCCAGGATCACCATTTGTGGGATATGGGTTGTCTGGGTTCACACTCAGGATGGGATGAAGAAAGGAAACTCACAATGTGCTCTCTGTATACATGTTGTATTGGATGTACAATGCAGCTTGGTGCTGGGAAGTGGCAGCGTGGTTACAAACGTGGTGTAGAGAGAGCTGGTTGGTGAGGATGCTCAGAGGAGGACAGCTTGTGGGTCGCCATGCTCGCCGGTGGGAGCGAGGGCCACCAGGCAGCGGCGGAGGAGGTGGTGTTGCTTGCTGCGGCTGTAACTAGAAGAAGAGAGTTGATTGGTGAGGATGCTCAGAGGAGGACATCTTGTGGGTCGCCATGCTCGCCAGGGGGAGCAAGGGCCGCCAGGCAGCGGCGGAGGAGGTGGTGTTGCTTGCTGCTTGGTGTAGGTAGAAAGAGAGTGGTCATCACGAGTTCAGGTCTTAAATAGCGGAGGTAGGGGTGGCTTAGTAGTTGACCTCCGTCATGTAAGGCGGCGCTGGTTGACCTAGACCACGAGGCATACACTGGAGAATTCGTGAGGTCGGCTACTCAGGGACAAACAGCGTTTTTAGGGGAGAAATCCACTACAGTAGCTACAGCAGTGAGACTGTAAATCCCATCATAGTGGTGGCCACAGAAGTGAGACTGTACACCCTAGCATAATAGTGGCCACAACACAGTAAGAATGTACATCCTAGCATTGTCTTAATCACAGCAGATTGAGACTGTACACCCTAGCATAGTGATGGCCACAGCAGTGATATTGTGGGGTATGGGTTGTCTGGGTTCACACTCAGGATGGGATGGAGAAAGGAAACTCACAATGTGCTCTCTGTATACATGTTGTATTGGATGTACAATGCAGCTTGGTGCTGGGAAGTGGCAGCATGGTTACAAGCGTGGTGTAGAGAGAGCTGTTGGTGAGGATGCCCAGAGGAGGACAGCTTGTGGGTCGCCATGCTCGCCGGTGGGAGCGAGGGCCGCCAGGCAGCGGCGGAGGAGGAGGTGTAGCTTGCTGCGGCTGTAGCTAGAAGAGAGTTGGTTGGTGAGGATGCTCAGAGGAGGACAGCTTGTGGGTCGCCATGCTCGCTGGCGGGAGCGAGGGCCGCCAGGCAGCGGCGGAGGAGGAGGTGTAGCTTGCTGCGGCTGTAGCTAGAAGAGAGTTGGTTGGTGAGGATGCTCAGAGGAGGACAGCTTGTGGGTCGCCATGCTCGCCGGCGGGAGCGAGGGCCGCAAGGCAGCAGCGGAGGAGGTGGTGTTGCTTGCTGCGGCTGTAGCTAAAAGAAGAGAAAGGTAGGTCACCACGAGGCCAGGTCTTAAATAGCGGAGGTAGGCGTGGCTTAGTAGTTGACCTCCGCCATGTAAGGCGGCGCTGGTTGACCTAGACCACGAGGCATACACTGGAGAATTCGTGGGGTCGGTTACTCAGCGACAAACAGCGTTTGTAGGGGAGAAATCCACTACAATATTACACCGTAGGAAATAGTGGCCAAAGACGAGTGAGACTATACACCCTAGCATAGTGGTGGCTTCAGCAATGAGACAGAAATATATATACAGTATATATATATATTTTTTTTTTTTTTTACGTTTTTACGAAAATCACGTTTTGTTTTGAACATCAGTTGATAAGCTGAGGAGGTACTCAGCCAATTCAGTAATTTCTTCTATGTTTACATTCGTTTCCACTGGAGTAAATATCAAAAAAATTGTGTTCTTTAATATTTGTGCATTTTTTATACAGTATTAAAATTATTGGTCATTCTAAAATTTAGCCATCCAAGCTCTGTCTACATAAAGTTTTTCAACTATTATTTTTGGATCGATATATGTAACTTTATTCATTTATTGAAACTCATTTACATGCACACACTGTCCTAAGGGCAAAGCAGAACTGTACATGTACCTAATCAGAATAATGTACAAAATGATTACTAAAATTTTTATCTAGTGCAAACTATGGCATTTTTACATTCAAATTAATTACTATATTATAAGAATTCCAGCAAGGCAAATTAAATTCTCCCCGTCACTTCTATTAAATTTCATAAGCAAAAAACAAAAACTCAATCTAAAGGACATAAATTAACAATTAAATACTTCACACCTCTGCGCCAACTGTCAAACATGTCACTGTCACCCCTCCCTACCCCCACCTTCCCAAGAAAGGGTTGGGGTTTCAGAAGGCTTTAAGTTTTTATCTTATATAATATCTCAGACTAAAGTTAGGAGAATGTAATTTGCATTGCTGGAATCCGTGCAAGACAGCGAATAATTTGAACATAAACGTCATATATTTTGCACGAAAGATAAAATTTTTGCTCTCTGTAATAAAATTCATAAATTATATTTAAAATTTGTATGTCTAATACAAATTATAGCTTGTTCATATTCAAATTAATCACCATCTTATAAGAATTCCAGCCTATGTAAATTATATTCTGCCCGGTCATTTACTGTAGCCTATATACAATTTTATGAGCAAAAAACAAAAACTCAACTAAATACTACATAAATAAATAAATTAAATACTTCACCAGACCTTCCCCCTAACTGTCAAAGTGCAACTCACCTCCCACTCCCCCGTCTTCCAAAGCTCCCTGGCTCCGTCCCTACCCCCCCCCCCCCCCCCAACCATGCCAAGAAAGGTTTGGGGGTTTTCAGAAGGCTTTAAGTTTTTATTTTATATAATATCTCAGGCTAAAGTTAGGAGAATATAATTTGCATTGCTGGAATCCTTGCAAGACTGCGAATAATTTGAATATAAACGTCATATATTTTGAACAAGAGATGAAATTAATCACCTGTGTCACATTACAGTAGAAATTTAAGAGTTCTAGTATATATATATATATATATATATATATATATATATATATATATATATATATATATATATATATATATATATATATACGGTAAAACCTGGATTAACCGACCACATGGGGGAAGGGGCCGACGGTAATCGAAAAGGTAGGATAATAGTACATAAAGTCTACGGACATACAACATACATTTTCAAATTCCCTTTCCCTAACCTACCTCATATAAGTCCCTTTATTTTCATTTTTGTTCATTTGCCATTCATATTTCAATAGAATTTGCTTTAAAACATTAATCACTTTAGTAAATAAATATGAACCAGCACAGAAGCCGTGAATAAAAAATGGAAAAGTCAAAGAACATAGTGCATTATGCAGAAGACCCGACAGCAGCACCCTTATCCACTACCTCCTAAGGTGTTGAAGAGGACGTCTCCCCTACAACTACATATCCGCATTCCAATGCGACAGTATCCTAGCAACCAAACGAGCGGCCCGGGGGGGGGGGGGGCGTCACCAGATGCCACAGTATCCTAGCAACCAGCCACCTGCTACGTCTTCCCTAGCAAAGGAGTCGAGAAACCGGCGAGTTCCCACGGGTTTACTTCCGGCTGCTGTGTATATAAGCTCTGTCTCTCCATTAAGATTCATTCTGCCCTCGGTTCCTGAACACGCAACACCTCCTCCAAGCAAGCTCCTCGCTGTCCAGCTCTCATTCAACCTGGAGGCCAGCAACAGGCAACATCTCCTCTAATGAAGCTCCTGCACATCTACCTCCTTCAGCACGCTACTCACCGAACGTGTCTACTGAGCAGCTCCTCACCACACGGCATCTCCAGCACCAGACTCTTTCATATAATTTATATTATATAAGAACACCACCAACTAGAGTTTCCATCAATCCCATCCTGAGTGCTAGACAACATAATATCACGTAACCCTACAATGTCCCCACACTCAAAGCTTCCGTGACGCCTGTGGGACCACCACTCCACGACCCCCTGACGGAGACACGATGATCCTCCCCATACTGGCCAGATATTTTGTAAATAATATTGATTATGTGTTAAAGGAATATCCTTCCTTCCTTAGGCTTTAGTAAGCCCCTTTATAATATTTATACTGTATATACTTGTCACACTTGCCAGATGCTTCTGGTGTCATTGTACAGGGATACCTAGTGACAGCACTAGGATCCAGCTTCCTCTATCAAGGAATAAACAATTGAAATTGAAATTGAAAGAACATAGTGCAGTGGATCCCTCCCCTACAAACGCTTGTCGCTGAGTAGCCGACCCCGCGAATTCCCCAGTGTATGCCTCGTGGTCTAGGTCAACCAGCGCCGCCTTACATGACGGACGTCAACTATTAAGCCACGCCTACCTCCACTATATAAGACCTGACCTCGTGGTGACCTAGCTCTCTTTCTACCTACACCAACCAGCAAGAAACACCTCCTCCTCCTACTGCCTGGCGGCCCTCGCTCCCGCCGGCGTGCATGGCGACCCACAAGCTGGTCCTCCTCTGAGCATCCTCACCAACCAGCGCTCTCTACATCACGCTTGTAACCACGCTGCCACTTCCCAGCACCAAGCTGAACTGTACATTCCAATACAATATGTATAGAGAGAGCACATTGTGAGTTTCCCTTCTCCATCTCATCCTGAGTGTGAACCCAAACCTAATGTACCCAAAAAATGGTTACCCCCGAAGATTCGCACTCACACAGGATGGAGGAGAAACCGATCACTCTCCCAGTCTTCAAGCAACATGGAAGACTGGCTTACCCACGCAGAGGAAGCTCTCATCGGCTCTACAGCTACTGTCTCTATACAGCAGGTTAGACACCCTAGAACAGCTCTGCTACTCTAAGCAGACAGCCGCTCCTCTTCCTGCCCCAAGCACCACGTCCTACCGACCCCAACACACCCGTCCTGCCTCAGACGCCGCCCCCGGCCCAGCAGTACCCCCTGCCGCTCCTGCTGATTCAGCCCCTGCTCCCGACGCGGCCCATGCGCCTGAGTGCGGACCCACACATCCCCTCTTTTCTCCCTCAGGTACTCCCTGCTACTGTCCTGCACCCTGCAGCTGTCGTGGACCCTGCTGCTGTCATGCACCCTGCTGCTGTCATGGACTCTCCTCTGCTCCTACTGACGCAGCCCCTGCTACTGACCCAGGCCCACACACCCCAGCAGGCGCATCTGACGACTCTGTACCTGCTGTGAGGGAAGAACAATAATCATCGCCTCCACACACCCTTTTTCTCCCTCTCTACTCCAACAGATATTGTGTATCTAGACAGTTGTCTCCTCTAGCGGCCGGCTCATCCACGCCCTCGTCCTTATGGCTCACATGTGGAATGCACCGCCCGTTCTGCCTCACATGTGCCATGCAACCCTGCAGACAACAAGTCTCCTACACTGCCTGGAGGGAAGGGAGAGTACTGTAGTGGATACCTCCCCTACAAACGCTGTTTGTTGCCGAGTAGCCGACCCCGCGAATTCCCCAGTGTATGCCTCATGGTCTAGGTCAACCAGCGCCGCCTTACATGATGGAGGTCAACTATTAAGCCACGCCTATCTTTGCTATATAAGACCTGACCTCGTGGTGACCTGGCCCTTCTTCTAGCTACAGCCATAGCAAGCAACACCTCCTCCTCCTCCTCCTGCCTGGCGGCCCTCGCTCCCGCCGGCGAGCACGGCGACCCATAAGCTGGTCCTCCTCTGAGCATCCTCATGCTTGTAACCACGCTGCCACTTCCCAGCACCAAGCTGCACTGTACATCTAATACAATATGTATACAGAGAGAACATTGTGAGTTTCCTTTCTCCATCCCATCCTGAGTCCGAACAAACATCACGTACCCCACAAATGGTGACCCCCGGAGATTCACACTCACACAGGATGAAGGAGAAACTGATCACTCTCCCAGTCTTCAAGCAACATGGAAGACTGGCTTATCCACGCAGACCCCAACACACCCGTCCTGCCTCAGACGCCGCCCCCGGCCCAGCAGTACCCCCTGCAGCTCCTACTGACGCGGCCCCAGGTCCTGACGCAGACCCACACACCCCTCTTTTCTCTCTCAGGTACCCCTTGCTACTGTCCTGCACCCTGCTGCTGTTCGTGGACCCAGCTGCTGTCACGGGCTCTCCTCCGCTCCTGCTGACGCAGCCCCTGCACCTGACCCAGGCCCACACACCCCAGCAGGCACATCAGAGGACTCTGTACCTGTAGCGAGGAAAGTACATCATTCATCGCCCCCACACACCCTCTTTCTCCCTCTCTTCTCCCACAAATCTCGTGTGTATAGACAGAGTTGCCCCCCCCCCTTCCACGCCCTCGCCGTTATGTCTCAAATGTGGCATGCACTGCCTGTTCTGCCTCACATGTGCCATGCAACCCTGCAGACAACAAGTCTCGTACACAGCCTGGAGGGAAGGGGATGCATTGTAGTGGATTCCTCCCCTACAAACGCTTGTCGCTGAGTAGCCGACCCCGCGAATTCCCAAGTGTATGCCTCGTGGTCTAGGTTCAACCAGCATCGCCTTACATGACGGAGGTCAACTATTAAGCCATGCCTACCTCGGCTATATAAGACCTGACCTCGTGGTGACCTAGCTCTCTTTCTACCTACACCAACCGGCAAGCAACACCTCCTCCTCCTCCTACTGCCTGGTGGCCCTCGCTCCCGCCGGCAAGCATGGCAACCCACAAGCTGGTCCTCCTCTGAGCATCCTCACCAACCAGCTCTCTCTACATCACGCTTGTAACCAGGCTGCCACTTCCCAGCACCAAGCTGCACTGTACATCATATACAATATGTATACAGAGAGCACATTGTGAGTTTCCTTTCTCCATCCCATCCCGAGTGTGAACCCAAACATAACGTACCCCACAATATGTCATCACAAAAATTGTGACCAAGTCCCAGGTTGCTCATCTGAATTTCTGCCTCAATTACACACAATTGCAGGGTCTCAATTGTTTCTCTTACTATTGACAATGCAACATACATACAGGTACAGTGGGGTATGCTATAACGAACGGATCCTATTACGAATATTCCTATAACGAACGAAACTCCTACAACGAACATTTAATTTTTTTTTTTTTTTTTTTTTTTTTTACTAATATATTGTATTTTTATTACAAGTATTAATGATATTCTTTATTTCAGGGGTTCAGATGCATATTTATGCACTTATTTACAATTTTTACAATTTTATATTATATTTTTCAGTGTTAAGTGGTTGTATTTGGGGGCCTGGAACGGATTAATCCTATAACGAACGAATGCTATAACGAACAAGGTTCTAGAACCAATTAGATTCGTTATAGCATACCCCACTGTACATTGTTTCTCACTCTTTTTTTTTTCATTTTTTCATTTCTTTATGGTTCTTTATTATTATTATTATTATTATTATTATTAGCATTATTAATAGTATTACATTATCGCCCCCAGGCCCCGATGTGGGTCAGTGACTTGTGCCCGGGTGGGGTAATCCCCGTGTAAAAAAAAAAAAAAAAAAATTAGGGGTTCGGGATTGATGGTTAATTGAGGGCCGGTTAATCAAGGTTTTACCGTATATATATATATATATATATATATATATATATATATATATATATATATATATATATATATATATATATATATATATATATACAGTTCGTCCCCGAATTACGTACATCCGAATTACGTACAAACGGCCGATACGTACATCGTTTCTGAAGTCTTTAATTGCAAAAATATTGTCTTAAAAGGGCGAGCAATTTTTAAATTTGGCGGGCGAGCCAGCCGCACCGCGCCGCCACTATCACTGACCATGCAGACGACACGCTAGACGCACCAAAACAACACGTGTGGTCATTGTGCATACAGTACTTCTCCTGTGAATTTCTGCCCTATTTTGTACACTTTACTCTGTGTGCAATGACTGGTGTAAAGCGTAAGAGTGGTGAAGCCAGTGGGAGTGCTACGAAACGTCAAGCAATCTCACTAGAGGTAAAAATGGACATAATAAAACTGCTTGAAAGTGGTGAAAAGTTGACCAATGTTGCCCGCAAATTTAACCTGAGTCGGTCAACTGTTAATACAATTGATAAGGGCAAAGAAAAGATCAAGGAACATGTGAAATCTGCAGTGCCAATGCAATCTACGATTATAACTAAAAGAAGAGGGAAGGTTCTGGAAGAAATGGAAAAATATCTTGCGCTGTGGATCGAGGACTGCACACAAAAACGTAAGCCTCTGTGTCTCAGTATGATTCAGGAGAAAGCCCTAAGTCTTTTCAACGACCTAAAGAAAGATCACCCTGATGATACTGTGACATTCAATGCTAGCAATGGGTGGTTTAACCGATTCAAGGTGCGAAATAAGCTGCATAATGTTCGAGTGACTGGTGAGGCGGCGAGTGCTGATTGGAAAACAGCACAGGATTTTCCAAAGAAACTCGCGGAAATTATCGAGTTACGTACATTTCGAGTTAAGTACAACCTTTTGGTCCCCATTATGTACGTAACTTGGGGACTTACTGTATATATATATATATATATATATATATATATATATATATATATATATATATATATATATATATATATATATATATATATGCAAGTAAATCAGTGTAGGTGCGCGTATCTAGGTATATGCTGATAACCACTAGGATAACCACCCTCCTCTGTATATATACACCTTGTTTTGTACTTCTCCTTAGTCTGTACTCACCCCTGAAGATGTGAATTACACGAAAGCGCTTGGGAACTTCGTGTTTTCTTTTTTCCCTGTGGTTATCAGCATATATATATATATATATATATATATATATATTATATATATATATATATATATATATATATATATCAGTAGTATCCCGCTTAACGCGGTCAATAAAACCCACAGGGTACCGTGTTAAGTGAAAACCGCGCTAAGTGAACAACAGAACATATGGGATTAATTCCAAGAGAAACTGGCCCATCCCCAAACTCCACTTTTTCCGACACAATACCTATCTTCTAGTAAAAATAACATCTTAATTTTATGATGGTATATGCACACAATTAATACTTAAGAAATAGACAAATACAGTCGCCAAGTTAATGTCCATTCAAATAATGGACTCAACTCCCTCCCCCTCTTCTCACACTACACTGCTGGCTCTTCCCTCTGAGAAATTTTTGGGGGAAAACCACTAAATTTTAATAAATAATACCTCAAACTAAAGTTAGGATAATACAATTGACATTGCTGGATTCCTTGTAAGACCAGGAATATTTTGAATATAAATGTCATATATTTTGCACAAAAGATAACATATTTACTCAGAGTAAACATTATATCTAAAATTTGTATGTCAAATTGTTGCGATCCCACTACCCTTTATACTTGGGGAGTGAATCCTACCCCAGTTATTAACAAATAAAGGAACAAATAGGGAACACGGCAATAATTATCCTCACCAAAAACCTACTCATCTAAATGTACTTGAAAAAGTAAGAACAGTTGAAATAAGTGAATCACAAAAGGGAAGATAATTAATTAATTCAATTTATGTTCTAAAGGGAGTAATGACTAGCAAACATGAATTTAAGGGAATAAGTAAGTGTATAATAAAATAAGAGTGATGCCGGAAGGGCGAAAATATACTGTAAGGAGTTAGACCAAACAAATATTACTTAACATTACTATATTACACAGACATACGAAATATATATACTGTATACAACAATCACTACAAAATGATTATCCCTACCAAACATGAGATACCTTACCACCAGGATCCCTTCCTAGGCCTAACTAAACGTGTCACTAATATCTGATACCCCTAGGGCATTGCAGAAGACTGGATAAAGCACTAGACAAGGGTCAAGGCTAGAAAACGAATGGACACGTCTAACCTATGCCACGGTTTTTCGCTACTGCGGAAGCTTGCCCACGCGGGTAGGAGAGCGTCTCATATCACGTGATTCATGACATTTGCTGGATATTTTATATAATTAATTAATATTACTCTTGAGTTGACTTAACAGAGTAAGACAATGATGCATATAAATTACATACATAAATATACAATTAACCTAAGTAACTAACAACAATAATAATATAATAAGTACAATTAACAATTTATTAATAGCTTGTATGAAATGTAGGCGTGAACATATGCCTCACGCTATGCGAGTTCCCGAGCGCTACAGGCACGTGACACTAATGCAAAATCTATGATGTTTATATTCAAAATGATCACCAAATTGTAAGAATTCCAGCAATGTAAATTATATTCTGGCCAGGTAATTTGTATGAATTTCATGAGCTAAAACAAATATCTTCAGTTAATAAAAAAAAAAAAATATTCTTCAGACACTATCTGTCAATCAAAGTACCCCACCTTGCCTCCCCCCCTCTTCCAACCACGCAGTCAGTCCCAACCCTCCCCCCCACCCCCCACCAATCCTCCCTTCAAGAGATGTTGGGTGAAAAAACTAAATTTTAACATTTAGTATAAAATAATACCTCAGATTAAAGTTAGGATAATATAATTGACATTGCTGGATTCCTTGTAAGCCCACGAATATTTTGAATACAAATGTCATATATTTTGCACAAAAGATAACATATTTACTCAGAGTAAACATTATATCTAAAATTTGTATGTCAAATGCAAAATCTATTATGTTTATATTCAAAATGATCATCATTTTGTAAGAATTCCAGCAATGTAAATTATATTCTGGCTGAGTAATTTGTATGAATTTTATGAGCTAAAACAGGCAGTCAGGCAGGGTGGCAGGTGGGGCGAATCTAAAAATAGCTCTCGAGCCGGACACTCACCGCGTATACGTGAAAAAAACCCGCGTAGTGAAAGTTCAGCTCTGGCGAGGCACCGCGTATACGGTAAAACGCGCTAAGTGAAACCGCATTAAGCGGGGTAATACTGTATATATACAGTCAACCCTCACTTTACGCGGTCCCACATTCCGCGTTTTCAAGTTAACGCGGTGCCTTGCTAGAACCTAACGTGCTCACATTACGCGGTGTGTGAACCCCATTACGCGGAGTGTGTCCGGTGCGACGCTAATTTTAGATTCGCCCCACCTGCCTGCCTGCCTGTGCTCCTCGCCTCTCCCTCCTCCTCCCTCCGCTTGGGCAAGCCGCGCGGTAAGATTGCGCAGTGTGTGTCTTTGTTGCGTTATCACTGACGTCATATGACGTATCGGACTGTGATTGGCCATGCATCCCTACCCCCCCTCTGCTGCTAGCTGTAAATGGCTTAAAGTATTATGACGTGTCCACCCGGGGGAGGGAGGGAGGGAGGAAAGATGATCCTTGACCTAGCCGCGCCAGTTTCATCCCTCCACGCCAGACCGTGTAAATATGCATCCATTGTTCTCTAAAATGGCTTCCGCCGGACCACCAACCCCAGAGAGAAACCTTTCCTTACCTGGACCCAGCAGCACTAAACCAAAGAAGACACGACGTTCCTTAAGCTACGAGGTGAAGTATACCATCATCCAAGAGTTGGAGAAAGGAACAAGGCAGGTTGATTTGGCGCGCCAGCATGGTGTGAATGAATCTACGATTTGAACAATAAAGAAGGATGCAGCCAAGATAAAGGAGCACATGAAGATCACAAAGTCTACAGGTGCTTCTATGATCAAGTATTTTCACAACCAGGTGCTTCTCAAGACAGAAAAATTACTTGTGAGGTACTTGGTGCGTCAGGAGCGACGGAACATGGAGGTCGACACGCGCTCTGTTAAGGACTACGCACGTGAACTGTACATTGCAGTGGCACGAAAGATAGGAACTAGAGAGCCCAAACCCTTTAATGCTTCCTCTGGGTGGTTACAGAGGTTTAAGATCCGGAACAAGATCGCCAATATAAACATTGGTGGTGAAGAAGCGAGTGCTGACCGTGCTGCGGCTAGGGAATTTCCTCCGTTTTTACGTGATATTGTGGAGGAAGGACAGTATACCGACGACCAGGTGTTTAACATGGACGAACCTGGTCTTTTCTGGAAAAAGCTACCTTCCAAGTTCTTCGTTGTAAAGAATGCCAGCAAGATTCGGAGCCGGAAGATGCAGAAGGAACGCATCACCGTCCTGTTTACCACCAATGCCTCCGGTACCAGTAAGCTCAAGTTGTCGGTGATCCACACAGCACGCAAGCCGCACGCCTACAAAACCATGGACATAACCAAGCTAAATGTCCACTGGCTGACCGCACGTAAGGCGTGGATGTTCTCTACACTGTCCCTCTCCTGGTTTGATGACTGTTTTGTTCCCGATGTAAAGAAATTCTGTGAGCAACAGAATGTGCCATTCAAGATTTTGTTGCTGCTGGACAACGCACCAGGACACTCGCCCCTACTGTTAGATCGTCACCCCAACGTAAAAGTGGTCTTTCTTCGTCCCAACACTACATCTATATTACAGCCCATGGACCAAGAGTTAATCTGTAATGTAAAAGCTGCATTATCTACGAAAAAATTCAAACTCCTGAACGACTACACCAGCACCAGGGAAGAGTTGCGCCAACTGAGTGACACCACCAACGATAGCAAGAGCGAAGAAGATGAGGATCAACAGTTGGCACAGCAAAAAATACTGTTCAAACAATTCTGGAGAGTATTTAACATCAAGAAAGCTGTGGACCTCTTGGTGGAGTCATGGGATCAGCTGTCTATTGCTACAATTCGTCACGCATGGAGACATGTGTTGCATGGAATACCAGGTGAGAGGAGGAGTCAATCTGTGACTGGTGAGGTTCAGACTGTTGCAGTAGCAGTGGACCTTGCCAGAGAAGCTGCGCAGACTGTTACAGTTCCAGGCATCTCCGAGACCACCAACGACAACATCCTGGAGGTGATAATGGAACCTGATGTGACTACCGAGGGGATGGTAGATGATGATGATGATGACGACGTCAGTGAAGAGGCAGGTGGTGCGTCATCCCAAGAAGAACAACACTTATCCCATAGTAATGTTAGGGGTGCCATCGAGTGTATCGAGAAAGCCAAGCTCCTCCTTTCCGACGACCCTGACGCAAACAGGTATGACATCTTCACTACCCAGCTGTTGCAGACTATGGAGCCTTACATCAAGGTGTATCACGACAACATCAACACCAGCCGTCAGCAAAGCATAACAGATTTCTTCGCCCACAACCCACCACAGCCAGCCCAAGCCAGTGATAGTGACAGTGAAGATGACTTTGAGGGATTTGTCAGGGAAGCCCTGACAACTGTAAGTGACAGTGATGGTGATTCACCTAGTAATGGTGATTCACCTGAGGGCCAGTAATCTGCCCTCTGCCTCGGAACCAGCCTCCATCCCTGTATGCCGACCCATCTCTTCGACTAACGTAAGTGTTCCACATAACTTTTAGTTTTCCTAACCTAACCTTTATTTTTCCTATGTTAACCTTCATTTTTCCTAACCTAACCTCTTCTATATTACTTGTTTTTTCATACCATCATAAGGTTAAGATAAAATTTTTACTACAACATAGTTGTGTGTCGTCAAAAAGTGGAGTTTGGGGGTCGGCCCGGACTCTATTTCAATTAATCCCATATGTTATGTTATTCACTTTACACGTTCCTCACTTTCCGTGGGATCCTGCGGGTTACATTAACCGCGTAAAGTGAGGGTTGACTGTATATATATGTAACCGGTCGGAATTTACTGGACTTTAATTTCTCACTTGTCTTGGGGTTTATTAAAAATTAATAGATGGTAATGGCAGTGGAAGCGCCCCTTTGAGAAAAATCCCGAACCAGCACAAGAACACTTAAAACTACTAAACAAAATAAATTGTCCGTGACCCGTGGAAGGATAGCATCTGTGACTGGGATGAATGAGACACACTGTAAAATTTAGACACTTATATTCCCTCCAACACTACAAACACACTCAAATAATGGTACACCAATATGTGCACCTCTTAACTTGAACTTAAAACACTACTCTGGGGAATAAAAGTTATACATGATATATAAATTATTAGAAACTCAGGCAACAATACATTTGAAGTATTAAGAAATGTTGCTTGCACACATGAGACAGGCCTTAAGGCTTTCACAAAATAATATCAGTCACTTAGGAAATGATATTAAAAAAATAGAAATTAAACACTCCACAATGAATAGGCCTTAAGGGCTTTCAACAGAATAATATCAGTCACTGAGGAAATGGTAATAAAAAATAAGAAATTAAACACTCTACAATGAATAGGCCTTAAGGGCTTTCAGCAAAATAGTATCAGTCACTGAGGAAATGGTAATGAAAATTAAGAAATTAAATACTCTAAAATGAATAGGCCCTAAGGGCACTCAACAAAATTATAGCACCCCAACAGATGCAAACTTCCTAACCTAACCAAACCACTACTCTGGGGAACAAGGTTATACCTGAGATCAGAATTATGAAGAACAATTAGAGGTATTAAAAGAATCAAATCACAGTATCACTCTGGTTCCACTTGATGGCACAAACATTCAAAACAATATTATCAAAATTATCTAGAAACTATTAAACTACACACGTCAAGATAATATCAGTCTGAGGAATGGTGTTAACTACACCCATAATAAGGGAGGGAAAATGTTCCTCTAGGTATCTCCTAGAGACCTAGACTCACGGTCTCAGTGTGTGACCATTAGTTTACTCAGATAGCCTCAGTGTACTCCCAGTGCGTCCATAAAGCGGAAGGGAGTGAGCCAATCAGACCTTGTACAGTTGAGAGAAACTTTAGCTTCCCGTTAGCAAGAGGGTTTCACTAGCAGCTCGGGACATGTGGTGTTGTGCACCGGAGTGGTAAGAACTGATCACCCACTGCTGATGCTGGTCCCGTGTCGTTTTAGTTGTCAGGAGCACTCGTTCACTCTAGAGATCCTTTGCTACCCCGCTAAACAGTGACAGGCCTACACTGATCGGTCCAATGGCGACAATCGCCACCACTCAATCCTCAACGGCAGTCTCAAACGGCAGTCAATCTCTCGCAGTCAACTCCAGTCAAGTGGGTTCTGACGGAAACTCTGAAATGAACTCATTGTTATACTGCAATGATGCAGCACAGGTGACTAGGCCACGTGACTATTTCGGTGACAGACGTGCAGGGACGTCTTGTCTGTGTGAGTGCTCTCCGGGACTGAGAGAGAGGCTGCGTCGCGTCCTCTCAAGGAGTTAGCTTAGGTCTACGTGACATATTTTCCGCCTAACTAATAACTCCTTGGGACACCCGTAACATTATTCAGACTGCTGAACGATCTATAATAATTTAAAATTCAATAATAGTCCCTTACTTTATGAATCGCATCATTATTAAATCGGTAAACTACATTTAATATCATATAGGCCTAGTTCCACCGTCTCTCGCTATGAGCAGGAAGCGCTCTCTCCCCTCCCATGACCTTGAACGCTCAGTGTTGCCAATGGCGGGGCATTCGAAAATACTCTGAAATTTCTGAATATTACATATATATATATATATATATATATATATATATATATATATATATATATATATATATATATATATATATACAGTATTAAACTTTTAAAATTATTGAATAGTATAAACTTCTTGATATTTACTAAAACAGTAAGGAGTTTAAGCCATAGAACCGATTACTGTATTGGCAGACTAATACTACAGCTGGTTGACCGCCAAGTGCAAGCGAAAACATGTTCAGGTCAGCTCGTAAGAAACTTGTTAACCGAAATCTCGTTAACCGAGGCGCTTATTAACCGAGGGACCACTGTACTGTAGTTTATCTGATGTAGGCAATATGAAGTACAAAAATACCAGTTAAAGTGAGAAAGTGGAAGAGAATAAACAAGAAAGATGTCGTTGGGCTATTTTTGGTAGGGCTGAGGGAGAGAGTACCAGCTGTTTGGTTTTTTGGCGGGAGAGTCACGCAAATATCCGTACTGGTATTTGTTTGGTGTCTTCTGTATTTTTATAACTGAATACAGTAGTACCCCGCTTAACGCGGTTTCGCTTAGCGCGTTTTACCATATACGCGGTGCCTCACCAGAGCCGAACTTTCACTTAACGCGGGTTTTTTCCACGTATACGCGGCGAGTGTCCGGCTCGAGACGCTATTTTTAGATTCGCCCCACCCGCCTGCTCCCGCCTCCCTCCGCTTGGGAAAGCCGCGCTGTAAGGTTGCGCAGTGCATGTCTCTGTTGCGTTATCACTGACGTCATATGCCGTATCGGACTGTGATTGGCCATGCATCCCTACCCCCCCTCTGCTGCTAGCTGTAATTGGCTTAAATTATTATGACGTGTCCACCCGGGGGAGGGAGGGAGGAAAGACGACGCTTGACCTAGCCGCGGCAGTTTCAACTCTCCAGGCCACTCCGTATATACGTGAACCCATTGTTCTGTGAAATGGCTTCCGCCGGACCACCACCGCCACCAGAGAGAGACCTTTCCTTACCTGGACCCAGCCACCCTAAGCCCAAGAAGACAGGCCGTGGTGTAAGCTACAAAGTGAAGTACCAGATCATTCAAGATTTGGAGAAAGGAACACGGCAAGATGATCTCGCGCACCAGCATGGCGTCAATGAATCTACGATTCGCACTATCAAGAAGGATGCAGCCAAGATCAAAGAGCACATGAAAATCACAAAGTCTGCAGGTGCTTCAACGGTCAGGTATTGCCAGAACAGGGTGCTGGCAAAAGTGGAAAATTTGCTGGGGAGTTATTTGATTCGTCAGGCGTGACGCAACATGGTGGTGGACACGCGCTCAGTGCAGAAGTACGCACGTGAGCTATACGCAGCAGTGTCACGTAAGCTGGGAATTGCAGAGCCCAAACCCTTCAATGCTTCCTCTGGTTGGCTGCATAGGTTTAAGAAGAGGAACAAGATCACCAACATCAACATTGGTGGTGAGGAAGCGAGTGCTGACCGTGTGGCGGCTAGAGATTTTCCTCCGTTCTTATGTGAGATTATGGAGGAAGGACAGTACACCGACGACCAGGTGTTTAACATGGACGAATCGGTCTTTTCTGGAAAAAGCTACCGTCCAAGACCTTCGTTGTAAAGAATGCCAGCAAGATTCAGGGCCGGAAGATGCAGAAGGAATGCATCACCATCCTGTTTACCACCAATGCCTCCGGTACCTGTAAACCAAAGTTATCGGTGATTCACACAGCCCGCAAGCCGCACGCCTACAAGAATATGGACATGAACAAGCTTAATGTCCACTGGCTAACCGCACGCAAGGCGTGGATGTCCTCTTCTCTGTCCCTCTTCTGGTTTGACGACTGTTTTGTTCCTGACGTGCAGAAATTATGCGAGCAACAGAAAGTTCCATTCAACATTTTGTTGCTCCTTGACAACGCACCTGGACACTCTCCCCTACTTATGGATCGTCACCCCAACGTAAAAGTGGTCTTCCTTTCTCCCAACACTACGTCATTAATCCAGCCCATGGACCAGGAGTTGATCTGCAATGTGAAAGCTGCGTACTCTGCAAAGAAGTTCAAGCTCCTGGACGACTACACCAACACCAAGGATGAGTTGCGTAAGCTGGGTGACACCAACAGCGAGAGTAAAAGCGACGAGGACAAGGAACAAGAGGTGGCGACTCAAGAAGTTCTTGTCAAACAATTTTGGAAGAAGTTTAACGTCAAACAAGCTGTAGACTTCTTGGTGGAGGCATGGGATCAGCTGTCTATTGCTACGATTCGTCACGCATGGAGACATGTGTTGCATGGCATACCAGGTGAGAGGAGGAGTGAACCTGTGACTGGTGAGGTTCAGACTGTTGCAGTAGCAGTGGACCTTGCCAGAGAAGCTGCGCTCAATATTACAGCTGAAGGCTTCTCCGAGACCACCAACGAAGACGTCCTGGAGGTGATCAGAGATCCTGAAGTGACTGCCGACGAGATGTTGGAAGATCACGTCAGTGAAGAGGAGGAAGAAAGTGAGTCATTCTCCAAAGAACACAGTTTAAGTCATAGTGATATTAAGGGTGCCATGGAGTGTGCAGAGAAAATGAAGTCCTTCCTTTCCCGCAACAATGACGATGACCGCTATGAAGTCTTCCATACCCGGCTGGTTCAGGCTATGGGGCCGTACATCACGGTGTATCAAGACAACATAAACACCAGCCGTCAAAAAAGCATAACCGAGTTCTTCGCCCGCAACCCACCACAGCCAGCCCAAGCCAGTGATAGTGACAGAGGTAGAGACAGTGAAGATGAATTTGAGGGATTTGTCAGGGAGGCCATAACAAGTGTGGGTGACAGTGATGGTGACTCACCTGAGGGCCAGTAGCCTGCCCTCTGCCTCGGAACCAGCCTCCATTCCTGTACGCCGACCCATCTCTTCTACTAATGTAAGTGTTCAACATAACTTTTAGTTTTCCTAACTTAACCTTTATTTTTCCTAACCTAACCTCTTCTATATTACTTGTTTTTTCATACCATCATAAAGTTAAGATAAAATTTTTACAACAACATAGTTATGTGTCGTCAAAAAGTGGAGTTTGGGGGTCGGGCCAGTTTCTATTGGAATTAATCCCATATGTTCTGTTGTTCACTTAGCGCAGTTTTCACTTAACACGGTACCCTGTGGGTTTTATTGACCGCATTAAGCAGGGTACTACTGTATATTTAATCTGAATGAAAGTGTGTGTACATGTAAAAGAGTTAAAATCAAATTATGTGTCTACCCAAAATTACTTGTAATGACAGCTAGGGGATTGCAACTTACTACTGTACACTTACATTGCATATATCATGTAGGGTAAATAAAAATAAATCCTTATTCATTTATTTTTTGTCTTTATTTTGTGTAATTTTTTTTTTACTATTTATAAATCATTTGTGTTTAGACATTATTCAATCATTATAGGAGCAGGATATAAAATGTCATGGTCTCCGGAACATAACCTATTTTCCCCCATAAGTTATTAGTATCGATATACTATCGACCGCTTAACGACGGCTCTTTTAGATGGATGACCTTGGACCCAGGGAACTAGAAATTCCCCAACACCAGTTTGGTCTCGGTCCCAGATTCGAGGGTCTGTTCCAATAATATCAAATACAGTACTGTACTTCATTTGAATACATAATTAACTTGGTGTTTGCATTACATGCAAAATTTTTACCTATAAATTTCTTGACTTAATATAGAACCAAAATCAAACTTCAAAATTTGACTTTTGTTTTTGTAGGACCCTATGACATGACTTAAGATTTTTAGAAGCTACCTACATTAAAATAACATTTCATTTGTATCTAAATAAAAATCTATCCTGCTTTAAATTATAAAAAAGTACTGTACTGCCTTGCATCAAATCAATAATTGGTGTAATATAAAATCAAATTTCATATGTACACTTATTCTCCCCATGTAATCTTCTTGTATGATCTTTTAGCCAAAAAGACTAAGTAAATGCTTTATCACAAACATCACACTGGTATGGTTTTCACCTGTATGTCTTCTGTAGTGGGTAATTAAATGGGCCCTTTGTCTGAAAGCCACACAACAATGGTTACACTTAAAAGATCATTCTGTCAAATAACTTATATAAGTCTAGGTGTATCTTGAAGGAATCAGCTCCTGTAATATGTCACATTCTTTACAGTACTATACCAAATTACTTAAAACACCGATTCTCACCAAGAATTGATCTCATTTCCTGTTCTTATAACCTCATATTTTCTGAATAACTTTGTGCAGATGCTATTTAATTTTCAATATCTGAATTTGCCTCTTCCTTCACTGAAACAAGTTGTTCAGGCTGAGACATGAGATTTATATCAATTTTTGTTGTTCCTCTAAAATTCCTAGGTTTTGTCTTAGTGGCGCAAGATGTTGCCAAATCATTTTCCACTGACCTTTTCTCAATTTGATCCTTTTTTCTATCAACCCTTTTAGCCAGTTTATTGGTAGATTGTTGCACGAATTCAATATTTCTAGAAACATTAAGTTTAGAAGAGTCTTGAGTACCCTTACACCACATCATAACATGATGCTTAAGCTTGGAAGATCGCGTAAAAACTTTCTCACAAGCTTCACAACTATACAGTGTATTACTACTTCCAACATGAGGCTCCTCATTAACTTTCCTCTGTGGATTCCCATTTACCTGCTGACATACTAATATGCTTGGAATTCCTTTTTCTTGTTTTATACTTATTTTTTCAAGTGTTTTTTTAGATATACTACTTTTCTGTAAAGTAACTGACTCACTACTAACTTTGCCTGCATCATCTTGCAGATTTTTTCCACTAACACACTCAACTTTCTTTCTTTTCCTTTGCACTCTATTCACTTTCATATTGTCTTTTATATTTTTTTCATTAAGCTTTACAGCATTTTCCTCTACCTTTACCTTATTTTCTCTACAGGGATCATTTTCTTTATTTGTATGATTTAAGAGCACTGAATCAATACTATCCTCAACATCACTAGCACCATCTAATTGTTCTTCTTTCATATCATCGTGCCCTACAAAATTATATTCCTTATATCTTTCATCTGCCCTGTCATGCTTTACTCTCTGGTGAAATCGTAAAGCAGATGCTCTTCTGAAGGTTGCTCCACAATCCTCACAAACCTGTGGCATATCTCCATGCTGTAGTAAGTGCTTCTTGTACTCAGCAAAACTCTGGAATTTTACATAACAATCTTTGCAAGTAAATGTTTGAACAATGTGTGCAGGACTAGACTGTTTTGTTTTTACTGTCTTGCTTCCTTTCCAGTCTTCTTTTTTGTTTGTTTTAATTTTCCGCTTTCTCCTAAATTCACACTCCACCTCACTCTCTTCATCATAAGATATGTCTGGCTCACTCTTGTCTGTACTTTTATCACTATCTTCTACAGCAGTACAAATTTTCTGATGCCTAACTAATTGGAGACGCAATCTAAAACTTGCTCCACACGTACAATGACATCTCTTAACAGCATCAGTGTTTACCTTATTTTTGCTTCCATTACATTTCCTCATGTGAGTGGTACATCTAAAAGACTGAGTGAATGAGGCACCACATTTTTTACAAACATAAGGTTTTTCCCCAGTATGACGAAGTTCATGAGAATGCAAGTGAGGTTTCTGTTTAAAAGCTTCCTTACAAAAGCTACACTTATATGGGCGCTCGCCAGTGTGACATCGAAGGTGTGATTTTAGGTAAGTTGCAGGATATATTTTTCTGCATATTTTACATGTTTTCATCTTAACCAGAGGACGTGGATTTTTGGAAACATCCCCATCTTGCAATGGCTGCTTACACCTACTTAACCGATTCCCACAAGCTAACGAGGGCAAGTCCTTTATTCCACCCTGTAAAATTTCAGTGTTCCTTAATACCTGTACTGAAGCATTATCTCTATGTTTATTTCTAATATGGCGATTCACAGCAGATCGCTGAGAAAAGCATATGCCACATTCTCCGCAATTATAGGGCTTTAGACCAGTGTGCCTATTCATATGATCCTTTAGATGTGTTATTTGCCTAAATGCACGAGAACAAACATTGCATTTGTATGGTTTTTCTCCTGTATGCATTCTCATATGACTATAAAGATTAGATGACTGCAAAAAAGCCCTATCACAAACTTTGCAGACCCAAATTTTTCTTCCTAAACAGGCATTGTCAATACAGGTAATCTGAACCTTCATTTTACTGAATTCATCCTTTATGGACTCTACTGAATCTATTGACTGAAATTCAGATTCTGATATCTTGATGGGGTTATTATTCCTTTGAGAATCACCACCACCAGTGGATTGCAATTCATTTTCAATCTTTACATTTTTGTCAAAACTTTCCTCTATTTCCACTTTATATTCCTCAGGGTTTGGAACCTCCAATATTTCACTCTTAATGTGTGTGTCATCTACTTCTGCTACTTGCATCACCTCACTCTTCACACAACCATCTGTGTCTGTGACATGTATAATTTCTTGCATCACATGATAACTGTTAACCTCAGTAACATCTATAATTTCTTCTTTCATTTTAACATCAACTTCTTCATTTTGAATATTCTTTATGGATGGGTTTATAACAACAAAATCTTTTTCTTCTCCTATTTTGACATTAATACATACATCTGACATGCCACTCTCTCTTACGTTCTCATCATGTTGAGTAATCCTGTGCTCCTGGAGAGAAGAAAGGTCTGAGATGCCAGTGCCACATATTTCACATATACATTTGTGATCAGAGTGTTTGAGCCTGTGCTTTACCATACTGCTTTTGCTTTTATAATGAATGCCGCAAATTTTACACTCGTATGGCTGTACTGATAAGTGAGTTCTCATATGGTCTATTTTAAAACATTCATTAATAAAAGTTTTCTTACAGATTTTACAGTAAAAATTTCTTACCTTATGTTTTACCACTGGCTTAACTTTCTTCTTTACTACAATCTTCCCTTTTGCATGCTTGGTTTTAATGTGGGAATTTAATCTTGAGGACTGTGTGAAGGCAGCATTGCAAATTTGGCATACATATGGCCTCTCACCAGTGTGAATCCTTATATGAGAGCGAAGATGTGCAATCTGCTTGAATCCTCTTTGACAAATGTCACAGGAATAAGGCCTTTCTCCTGAATGTGTTCTCATGTGAGAAATATAATTAGAAGAAGTTTTACATGCCTTTCCACACTGTGGACAATCATACACCATCCGACTCTTCAATCTCTTTTCTTCTAAATTTTTGTCTTTTACCTTAATCTTTACAGATTTGGGTCTCTCAGAATCACATTTCTTTCTCTTCTGTTTTTTAGTATTCATTTCATCTGTAGAGAATTCATTTCCCTTAAATTTCCTTTTTCTCTTTGGTTTAATTATAGCTCCCCCCTCAAACATATTGGAGTTATAACTCTTTACATCCTGGGGTTGGCTTAATACAGGCCCCTCACTCCGTTCTTCTATTACATATGTAACTTCTTTGAGATGCTCTAGTTCATCATTCCACAAAAGAACACTTGTTCCATCAGAATGAATCTCCTCTCGTACAACACGTGAATACTTATGGTTATCATTGACCAGTTCCTCTGATACCTCTACTGATGTCATGTGTGAACCTTCATAATCATGATCATCATGAAGCTCCCCCTGTAATTCTATGGTATAATCATCAGCTTCTGCATTCTGCTTTGCACATACTTCTACTGGATATTGGCAAGCATCATTTTCAGGGAATTCTTGAACAACACTCTGATAAGCTTCATTGTGACTGTCACAAATTTGAGGGGAAAATATTTTTGTAGAATCACATTCTACAATTGTCTCACTTTCTGGTAAATCTACAGTTATGTTAGATGGTGGTTGTGGTGCTGTCATTACACTGCCATTGGTCTGTGCTGAATCCGAGGAAAATATGATTTCTTTATTTTTTAGGGATGGTGGTAATATTATATAAAATCCTTTGCCATCTTCACCATGAGTCTCCAAGACAGTTCCAGTTTCTAAAGCTGCTCGCACATGGTTAGGAGGCACCACACTACCAAGATTTTGAGTGTTGGTCTCAGATAAGTTGGAGGCTAAATTTTCCTTCAATTTTATTTGTAAGTTGCTAACCAGTGATGAAGCATATGAAATACTGGCAGTCTTTTCTGTATTTGATATACCTGTACTTGACATATTTTTTGAAAGTGCTAGTTTTTCAGATTTAACGCCAAAACCGCCTGATAGTTCTATAACCTTGGCAATGTCCTGTGTACTACTGCAGGAGGCATTTAGTAAATCTGTTTTATTCACACTTGATATATTTCCTGAAGCTTGAAAGTTCTGTTTTTCTTGGTTTGCTTTATCCCTAGATACTTCAGGTAGTAGAGGTTTTAAAACTTCATTTGCTGTTTTATTAAATACATAAATGTAATCACGTTCCTTAGAATGAACCTTACAATGCAAAGTTAAACCAGCTAAGCGTGAGAACTCTTGTCCACACTCTTCACATGTAAATGGACCTATATTAATGTGAACCCCTTTATGCTTTTGAAGGGTGACCTTTTCTCGAAAACTCACTCCACATTCATCACATTTGTATAACCTCTCTCCAGTATGTATCATTGTGTGAAACTTTAAGCGAGTTGAATTTGAAAAAGTTTGACCACATTTTTCACACTGGTAAGGCTTTTCCCCAGTATGGGTTCTCATGTGCATTTTCAGATGCATCTTTTCATAAGTGGAATGATTGCAAATACTACAAGAATATGGCTTAAATCCAGAATGCTTCTTTCTGTGTAAATTCAAAGAGGACTTTTGGACAAATCTAGACCCACATTCCTCACATTCAAAGGGACGTTCCCCTGTATGTGTTCGAGTGTGATCAGATAAGTGATGCATCTGTCTAAATGCCTTTTGACATATGATACACTTGTATGGTCTTTCCCCAGAATGTGTCATCATGTGTTTTTTGAGGTTAGCAGATGACCGTGAAACCTGATTACATTTTTCACAAGGGTAGGTTTTCTCATATTTTTTCTTCCTCTTTTTGGTCTTGGTTCCATCAACTGCTGTAACATGGTTGAAATCACCAGTAAGTTTCACATCATTTTCCTCATATTCTGCACTGGGATCATCAATGGCCTCTTCTTTCAGTATCATGTCTCTGTATAAGGGCTCTGATGATAACCTAATATTAAGTAAAGCTTTTGACTCAATTCCAGCAGAAGCTTTTTCAGATAATTCTTGCATTTTTTCTTCACAACTATTCTCATGAATGAGTAGCTTAGTTTGAACCGTTCCTTCCATTTTCATAATACTTTATTTATCCATTTTTCTAAGTATTTCTAGGACACACTAATACTCCTATTTCTCTCCACTCCTTGTGTAAGACTAAACTCAATGATTACTAAAGCAGCTTAAAAGTTCATTGTCATAGTGGTCTTCCATCTTCTGATACCACAGGAACATCTGAAATATTTATTTAATTAGGTTAGGTTCCAAGCAATAGCATGAATTGACAAAACTGCAAATAGCAACTTATACTACCTTAGTGCACTAGTGTATACTTATACCGCGATGATAAACTTACGTCACCAGTCCTACTTACCTCTGTACAGTACAATCTCGATAAATCGGACTAATTGGAACAGACCCCAGTCTGAAAAATGCAAAAGTCTGAATAAAGTGATTATATGGGGGGGGGGGGGGGGGGGTGGAGGTAACATTGCTTATCTGAACTGTTTTAAGAAACTCAGTTGTTGTTATGTTATTACTGCAGTTCAACAACTAAGGTCTTAAAATGTATAACAAGATTATTAAAAGACAATTTATCAACAATTAAAAAATATGAAACCAAAATTAAGTCTGGTTGTCAACAAATGTTTTCACCGAGATGAACGCTACGTCCAGTATTGTAAAGTGTTTTATGTACCGTAAGTGACAACAGAATTTGTCTTGTGAATAAAGAGAAAACTGTATACTGTACAGTACTATAAAGATAAAAATAAGAACAATAAGTGGAGGAGTATATTGTATGTGGAAGACAAGTGTAAATCTGAGAGAAGCAAGAGGAAGGGAGGGCAAGTGGGTGTGTAGTGTTTACTCTCCCCTACAACAGCCTAGCCGTATCCTAGAGCAACGGAGTTCTGCCAAAGCCTAGCCGCCTAGAGATGCGCCAAGTCTAGACAAAGGGGGGGAGGGGGCGTCGACACCGGCAACTTGTACTTCCGTTCCACGTCCGCTGGACGTGTATATAAGCTCCCATTCTTGCCGTATAGGACAGATTCAACCTGGAGCCCAGCAACACGCAACACCTCCTCTAACGAAGCTCCCTTCAGCACACTACTCACCCAACAGGTCCTCTGAGCAGGCTTCTCACCACACAGCATCTCCCAAGCACTGCACTGTACTTACAATACAGGTAGTCGTCGACTTACGACCTAGATTGGTTACGGCCGACCGGTCGTAAGTTGATCTGGTCGTAAGTCGGCCTATGTTATAATTACCTTACGTATATTATACTGTAATGTGTAATGATAATATAATCATCTTTAAGTCATATTTTATCAACATTTTCTTTGTTCATTATTGTTACGGTCGTCAGGTTTAAGTAAATCACTGCATACTACAGTACAATTGGTTTATTATTTACACTGGGGCTGGGGCCAAAACTGTCGTACCGCCGGTCGTAAAGTCGAACAGACGTAAGTCGCATAGGTCGTAAGTCGACGACTACCTGTATACAGTATTACCCAGCCTAACGCGGTTTCACTTAACGCGTTTTATCATATACGCGGTGCCTCGCCAGAGCTGAACTTTCACTTAACACGGATTTTTTCCACATATACATGGTGAGTGTCCGCCTGGAGACGCTATTTTTAGATTTGCCCCGCCCGCCACCCTGCCTGACTGCCTGTTTTAGCTCATAAAATTCATACAAATTACCCGGCCAGAATATAATTTACATTGCTGGAATTCTTATAATTTGGTGATCATTTTGAATATAAACATCATATATTTTGCATTAGACAAACAAATTTTGGATAAAATTTTTTCTCTGAGTAACTATGTTATCTTTTGTGCAAAATATATGACATTTATATTCAAAATATTCCTGGTCTTACAAGGAATCCAGCAATGTCAATTATATTATCCTAACTTTAGTTTGAGGTATTATTACAAAAAAGTTAAGTATTCTGGTTTTCCCACACATCTCCTTGGGACGGTTAGTGGGGGGTGGGGGGGGGGGAGGGACCGACCGACCATCTATTACCCTGTGAAGAATATTTTTTTTTTTTTATTAACTGAAGATATTTGTTTTAGCTCATAAAATTCATACAAATTACCAGGTCAGAATATAATTTACATTGCTGGAATTCTTATAATTTGATGATCATTTTGAATATAAACATCATATATTTTGCATTAGACATACAAATTTTAGATAAAATGTTTTCTGAGTAAATATGTTATCTTTTGTGCAAAATATATGACATTTATATTCAAAATATTCCTGGTCTTACAAGGAATCCAGCAATGTCAATTATATTATCCTAACTTTAATCTGAGGTATTATTTAATACAAAATGTTAAAATTTATTTTTTTCACCCACTCTTCTCTTGAAGGGAGGATTGGTGGGGGGTGGGGGGAGGGTTGGGACTGACCACGCGGTTGGAAGAGGGGGGGAGGCAAGGTGGGGTACTTTGATTGACAGATAGTGTCGTGAAGAATATTTTTTTTTTTATTAACTGAAGATATTTGTTTTAGCTCATAAAATTCATACAAATTACCCGGTCAGAATATAATTTACATTGCTGGAATTCTTATAATTTGGTGATCATTTTGAATATAAACATCATAAATTTTGCATTAGACATACAAATTTTAGATAAAATTTTTTCTCTGGGTATCTATGTTATCTTTTGTGCAAAATATATGACATTTATATTCAAAATATTCCTGGTCTTACAAGGAATCCAGCAATGTCAATTGTATTATCCTAACTTTAGTTTGAGATATTATTTATTAAAATTTAGTGGTTTTCCCCCAAAAATTTCTCAGAGAGGGAAGAGCCGGCAGTGTAGTGTGAGAGGGGGAGGGATTGAGTCCATTATTTGAATGGACATTAACTTGGCGACTGTATTTCTCTATTTCTCTTAAGTATTAATTGTGTGCATGTACCATCATAAAATTAAGATGTTATTTTTACTACAACATAGTTATGTGTCTTCAAAAAGTGGAGTTTGGGGGTCGGGCCGGTTTCTATTGGAATTAATCCCATATGTTCTGTTGTTCACGCGGATTTCGCTTAACACGGGACCCTCTGGGTTCTATTGACCGCGTTAAGTGGGGTACAACTGTATAAAGAAAATGCAATTGTGAGTTTCTCTCCTACCTCGTCCTGAGTGTGGGATATCTACTGGCCACACATTCAATACGCAACAATTGGTGACCCTGGATGCGGTCGAAAACAGCGCAGCGGTGGACGTGAGGCACGAGCGGTCTAGGCTGCCCACAGGATACGTCACACCACAATTTGATGTTCGTGCTGGGAACAGGGAGTTCTTGGAGTGTGAGGCCTGAGGGAGATGTCTTGTACGCTGCCAGGTCTTCGTCGTTCTCTTGAGCCGTGGCGAGCTGCCCGTAATCAATGGGTGGAGATGAGGGAAGAATGCTGGATATAGAACGAGAGAGGGCATCGGCGATCTCGTTGTGGCTGCCTTCAATGTGTTGGACGTCGCTGGTGAACTCCGAGATGTAAGCCAAGTGGCGCAGGACACGAGGTGTAGACTGAACTTCTGACGCAGGACAGTGTCGGGAAGCCTGTCCGAGCACCAGACTGTTTTGTATATAATATATTTTATTTAAGAAAACCACCATTAAGAGTTTCCTTTCTCCAACCCATCCTGAGTGCGAGACAACATCACGTAACCCTACAAATGGTCACTCCGGGGTCACCATTTGTAGGGTTGCGTAATGTTGTCTCGCACTCAAGATGGGTTGGAGAAAGGAAACTCTTTATGTTGGTTTTCTTATATAAAATATATTACAGTATATACAAAACAGTCTGGTGCTGGGAAGTTGCTGCTTGGAAGAGGAGTTGCTGCGTGGTAGAGGAGTTGCTGTGCAGGAGCTTCATTAGAGGAGGTGTTGCGTGTTGCTCGGCTCCAGGTTGAATCTGTCCTACACGGCAAGAATGGGAGCTTATATACATGGAACGGAAATACAAGTTGCCGGTGTCGACCCCCCCCACCCCCGTCTGGACGTCTAGACTTTGCGCGTGTCTAGCCGGCGATGCTTGTGAGAGAAACTTGGCGCGTATCTAGAACGGCTAGGCTGTTGTAGGGGAGAGTATCCGCTACAATCCCTATAACACGGTTTTGTGCAATTTCACCATAATTCTCATATCATTTAGGTTCATTTGGTGCCAGGTTGATAAAATATTATGCTAAAAGAATCAACTTTCTTGAGAAAAGAATTCAACACTCAACACCATGAATCGTTTATTCCCAAAAGGCAAACTTGCATTGCTGGAATCCTTGCAAGATAGTAATTAATTTTGAGTATAAACATCACATAGTTTGCACTTGACATAAAATTTATAGTCATTAACTTAATACATTTGAGTACAGGGTGTGGAAATTTATGCATTTTTTAGCTTATAAAATGTCACCAACTTAACTTAGCAGAATAAAATTGTATTGCTGGAATCCATGCAAGACAGCGATTAATTTGAGTACAGTATTAAACATCTCATACTTTGCACAAGATAAAAATTTTAGTCCTTTAGCCTGGTACATTTGAGTACAAAGTGAGTGCAGTAACGTTGCTAAAAATTATGGCTTATTCACAGGGAAAAGTCTGTATAACTATCCCCAGTGGTCAGGATATTATGGTATCAAATGTTAGAGTATTTCAAATAAATTCTTTTATTTAGTTCTGTATATAGAGACTGGTAGAAACTGACTGCACACCCCTAAAAAGGTTGTTTGCCTCTGTCATTCTTACTGGGCAAAATATTATTTATTTATTGTTTATTAATTAGTAGAGATATGTTACTTTACTAATTTGAGCTTATTAATACCAGTACCCTTCATATACAGAAAAATACTTATTTTTACCACATTATTCGGCTTGTCATTTAAGGATATTACTGTATGGGTATTGGAAACATCTCGTAGAGAATTTATCTCCAGCCATCCTTGTCACTGCTTTCTCACTCCATATTTTAAAATGTTATGTAATGTAATGTTGAAGGGATACAACTTTGCTCATTTATACTTCTCACAATCTCACTAAAAAAATATTTTAGCTTTGTCTTTATTTAAGACATTTTCAGGTCCTGAGACCCACTAATCCCCCAACCAAGAAAGGGTGACCTAACATTCCAATAGGA
Organism: Homarus gammarus; assembly: GCA_958450375.1. Taxonomy (NCBI): domain Eukaryota; kingdom Metazoa; phylum Arthropoda; class Malacostraca; order Decapoda; family Nephropidae; genus Homarus; species Homarus gammarus. The sequence goes on from CAUDMG010003255.1 coordinate 2,352,411, forward strand.
TGTCTAATATGAGACCACTAATCCCCCACCCTACTCCACCTGACAATGCATCAGGTCAGGTCAGGTCTCCCCTCAAAATTCTTTAGCTTTTTTCTTTTTAAAGACATCTTCAGGTCATGAGACCCACTAATCCCCCCCCCCCCCCCCAAGAAAGAGTGACCTGACATTCCATCCCTGTAAATTCAGTTGCATCTAAAGATGTCTTGAATAAAGACGAAAGCTAAGGTGCTTCAGTGTTAACTAAGTTGACCGAAAGAGCTTGATTTAGTGGAAATTTTGATTTAACGAACAGGGGTGACTCGAATTAGTTCATTGAATCGAGAAAATACTGTTCGTATATTATTTTAAGAAAACTATGGCTACAGGAGGAAAATTCACACAAAAATTATTTCTTAAATACAGTACCGCCATAAAATATGGTATTAACAACCAGACTCATGTCGATTTTCCACAAACAGTCTAGAAGTTTAGGTTATGTCCAAACCCCCATAGATTCGCTTTTTTCGGACTTTCGCATTTTCCGGACTGGGGTCTGCCCCAATTAGTATGATTTATCAAGGTTGTACTGTACTGTACTTAAAAATTTATTATGATGGACTTGTTTCATAAATGGGAAAAAGACTGTGATTTTAAACTGAAAATATATTAAGGTGGACATGATGATAAACTGTTTCTCTTTCCGTGCTAATACTGTATAATACTAACATTACTTTTGGGCTAGGTAGGATATAAATTTTGGCGGGCTGGCCCACAGAAAAATACGTAAATCATAATGTGGCCCATGACTGAGGAAAGGTTGCCTATGCCTGGTTCACTGATTTAAATGGAAATAATTAGTTAGGTTCCAGAGATAAAAAAATAACCATAAACTGTTCCAAAACTACATTAATAAATACTAAATATTATACATAATACTGTACATCAGAAATACAATTATACATAGATATTGTTAAAAAAAAAAAATAGTTCTACATTAAATAAAAAACTCCTTCTCTTCTCGTAGTCATCCCGTTGGTTATACCAATACACCATCGAGACAGACAGGTGCAGGACTAGCTGTGACAGCACTATGTCAACAAACAACCAGGAATTTAAAACACTAGGGATTGGGTAGGCACTCTCCCTTTAGATCAGTAGTTCTCAACCTGGGGGTCATGGCCCCCCAAGGGAGCCACAGCAAAAATTTAGGGGAGCCACGGCGAGCTGTTATAAATTGTACATTTCCAAATAATGTTGGGAATCTGAATTTAACAAAACTTGTATTACTTATTTTGACTTGGCAGAAGAGAATTTTCATTTTTTTTTTTGTCATTTTGTTTAATCGTAACGACAATACAATTTTAATATTTACATACTCTGGTGCTAATTTTTTTTATTTTTTAAGGATTATTTAAGATTTCACAGGTCCAGTCCCTATATGTGTGACAGGTGCTGGACTGAGGTGCTGAACTGAGTTGTTCAGTACGTGTCCGTGTGTCATCCCTTTGCAAGTGGTGATAGGACCGAATGATCTCAGTCTGGCCTAGGATACCATCACAAAAACAGTGGAGTGTATCGTCTCTGAACCATATACAGTCTTGCACCGGTTAACGTCCCCCCCCCCCCCCCAAAAAAAAAAACACGTGACGCCTGCTGGACCACCACTCGACGACCCCCTGACGGAGACACGATGATCCTCCCCATACTGGTCAGATATTATGTGTTAAAGGAATATGCTTCCTTACTTAGGCTTTTCTAAGCATTTGCCTACAGGTGAAATGTTAACCTACATCTATTGAGGATAAAATCTTTCACCTGCAAATTGACAATAACACATTTGCTGTAATCAGACATATCTAGTTGCCTCAACAATTGCAGGTTGCAATTGGGGTTGCAATTTTAAATTCTGTGGCATTACTAAAAATAGTAAAGTCTCTGGTGCACTCTAAGATTGAGAGAAAACGGAGGACTCAGGCGTCCTGGTGTGAGAGAAAACGGACTCATATGACGGGGGACCAAATAAAAAAGGCATAGCTACATGTTTTGTGGACTACAGTATTAAGCGTACCCTTTTCATCACTTTGTAATAAACCTAGCGATGCCTGTGTGTGTTTATGATATTTACCATAACATTATATATATATTTAGTGGGTCTAAATGGTCATAAAAAGGGTGATTGAACCAATTAGAATAAATCACATAGGTTCTGTACTTTCGTTATCGGCGGGGTCCCAATTAGGCGCGATAACCAAGGGATGACTGTATATACTTGTGACACTGGCCAGTTGCTTCTGGTGTTATGGTACAGGGGTACCAAGTGACAGCACTAGGATCCCGCTTCCTCTATCAAGGAATAAACAATTAAAATTTAAATTGAAAAAAAAAAAAAAACATTCAAATAAATTACTATCTTACAAGAATCCCTCCAATGTAAGTTATATTCACCCAGGTCGTTTGGGTGGAAAATTATGAGAAGAGCTTAGTCACTCTTAAGTAATGATAAATAAACCCGCAGGCAGGCCTTCAGCGCCAACTGTCAAATCTTATCTCAAATAAATAAACAAACAAATGTCAGACATTCTGTCACCTCACCTCCCGCCCCCCCCCCCCCCTCTTCCCACCACCCTCGTGTTCAAGATAAAAGATTGGTGATTTCTTAATGTTTATTTTATATAATATCTCAGACTAAAGTTAGGATAATATAATTTGCATTGCTGAAATCCTTGCAAGACAGAGATTAATTTGAATATAAACGTCATATATTTTGCTCAAGATATAAAAAATGTAGTACATTAGTGTACAATACTGTAGTACATTTTATAAAAAGTTTTTCAACTGTATTTTTGGGTAAAATAAATTAGTGCAAAGCTGGACTGCACATGTACTAATTTGATTACGGTGCTAAAATTGTTATGTCTAGTGCGAATTACAACATGTTTATATTAAAATAAATCAGTATCTTACAAGCATCCCAGCTATGTTAATTATATTCTCCTAGGTGATTTCACTGGCATTTTAAAATGAGAGAAGCTTAGTAGGACTGTTAAATAAACACACAGAGACCTTCGCCTCAAACTTATCACCTCAACCCCCCCCCACACCCCCCCCCCCCTCCAACCCCTCGCTGGGTGGCGTGGCTGGTTCCATCAGTCCCTCCCTCCCTCCCAGCCAGGCTTTTAGGCTTACAGTTTTTATCTTATATAATATCTCAGACTAAAGTTAGGAGATTATAATTTGCATTGCTGGAATCCTTGCAAGACAGCCAATAATTTGAATATAAATGTCATATGTTTTATTCAAGAGATAAAAATTGTTGTACATTAGTGTACAGTACTGTAGTACATTTTATAAAAAAGTTTTTCAACTGTATTTTTGGGTACATTTACATAGATTTCTTAGTGCAAAGCTGGAGTGCACATGTACTGATTTGATTACGGTACTAAAATTGTTTTGTCTAGTGCAAATTATAGCACGTTTATATTCAAATTAATCATTATGTTACAAGAATCCCAGCTATGTTAATTATATTCACCCAGGTCATTTCACTGGCTTTTTATAAGTGAAAGCTAAGAACTGATAAATATACACGCGTTAGACCTGGGCCTGTGCCAACTGTCAAACGTACTACCTCCCCTCCCCCCACGTCTCGCACCCTCTCTCTCCCCATCTGCTGGCGTTGCTGGAATCCTTGTAAAACAGTGAATAATTTTAATATAAACGTCATGTATTTTGCACAAGAGATAAAAATTAATCACCTGTATCACATTACAGTAGTGATTTAGGAGTAAAAGTGTATATGTACGTATATAGTATTCCACATTCACGTTAGTATAAATAAAAAGTTTATGTGATGATCGGACAACGTCCATTTCGGTTAACGTCAAGTTTCCAAGAACGTATCTAGGACGTTAACCGGCGCATGACTGTATTGTGTTTGAGCTTGACTCAAGCATAATGTACTCCGTAATTGGTGTTACTTATTTTGTTTCATATAATTCATGTGGTCGCTGCTTTACGTGGGTGAAATATTTGTACGCTTCCTTTATTAATTATTCCCTTATACATTGGTGCCATTGTTCATACTCATTCTTTACTTATATAATCCTACCATTTTTAGTGCTAAATTGGTATGACTCACTATTCTTCTCATTCTTCCAAGTTGGGCAGTGCTTGTCAAAGGAGGCATGTTCTTGCTTACAGTAAGTACACTTCAGCTAGCTAGCTTGAGTGTGCATGTTTACCTGTGTGCATGTTTGTGTATGACTGTATGTGTGCTTTATGTGTGAGTGCATGGGCGTGTTATGTACAGGTATGTGAATGTGTGTGTGTGTGTTTGCCATTCTAACTCTTGTCCTATTTATCTTTCCTCCTTTATCATTCTTTAGTCTTTATCACTTGTCTGTTTGTCTGTTCTGGGAGAAAAATGAAGGAGGCCACGAGGATGTTGAAAATTCCTCAAGGTGGGAATGGAGTGAAAAAGGTTGAGAACCTCTGCTTTAGATGCTCAGGGTCTGGCCTGTTACTCACCTCACTGCACTTGACTGCACCACACAAGAAATAATTGTACACAATAAGTCATAGCAAGCTCCCTAATTGAGATTAAAAGGTGAGATTTTTTGCACTAGCATCGTGAATAAATTATCTGCAAACAGTTTTATATAAGTAATCATGATAAAATAATTATTTCTATACATACAGTAAGTAGTAGATAGTAGGCAGCTATCAAACAGGGAGGTAATACCGCCATGGAAGATATCAGAAGTATAATGTACTATTGTCTAATGGTAGACCCTGCTGCCATATGGCATCACAAAAATTTTGACCAAGTCCCAGGTTGCTGATCTGACTCTGCCTCATTTACACACAATTGCAGGGTCTCAATTGTTTCTCTTACTTTGACAACACGACACACAAATATTGTTTCTCACTACTGATCTTTTTTTCTTTAATTTTTGCATTTATTTATGGGCCTTTATTGTTATTATTATTATTACAGTATTCCGTTAAAGCTCACTGGGGTTATGTAAAATAGACCCCGTGAGAAAGCAAAATTCGCGAGTTTTTCATGCCAGTCCAAGGAGTGGCTAGGTCGCTATATGTACATGTATAACAGCATTATGTATGTATAAGACAATACAGTGGTCCCTCGGTTAACGAACACAATTCATCCCAGAAGGTCGTTCGTTAACCGAAACCATTGTCTCAATGGGATTTTGGGTAATTGGTTCCAGCTCACAGAAGAGAAGGAAGTGGGGGTGGAAGAGAAATCACCCCATGCTTGATGCAGTCATTTCACCCATAAAATTTTAAGCTCACTAGTGTAATTCAAGATTATTTTCTTTAAATCAACACTGCACTGCACTATATATTGTCAATATGTTAAATAAACTTCAGAATGACCAATAATTATACTGTAAAAACGTAAAAATACTGTGTTCAAGAGACCCCAAGCAAGATGTTTCCTCCACCGAAGAGAGACAAACTGAGGCCTTGGTGGGTGAGTGAAGTGGCTGATGGGTGCACCAAAAACTAGTTCCCTGTACTGCAATTATGCTAAATAAGTGTTGAAATGACTAAAAAATTTAATATAAAACTTGGAAAATTATTGAAAAGTACAACCTTTTTGATATTTACTCCAATTTTAACGAATATAAGCCCTAGAACCGATTTCTGTATTGGCGGACTAATCTTCCAGCTGGTAAGCAAGCCAAGGCATGTTGAAACATTTTCGCAAGAATTTCATTAACCGAATTTTTGTTCATTAATCAAAATGAAGATTCTCATGGAAGGTAATTCGTTAACAAAGGGACCACTGTATACTAAATATGAAATAACAAAAATAAATAAATATAAACATGAAATAACACTGTATGGACATTAGGTCCACATAGTGATAGTTAGTTGTGGTATAAATAATGCAAAGACAATACCTCTGAAACATCAGCTGACCTGGTGCACAGGATGTAAACAATCCCTGTACTGAACAGTTCCGAGTTTCTTACGAGCGCCCCTTAACATGTCTTCGCTTGCATTTGGCGGACCACCAGCTGTAGTATTAGTCCGCCAATTCAGTAACCGGTTCTAGGGCTTAAATTCCTAACTATTTTAGTAAATATCAAGAAGTTTATACTATTCAATAATTTTAAAAGTTCAATATTAAATTTTTTAGTCATTTTAACAATTATTGAACAAAATTGAAGGTAAGGAAACTAATTTTATGCGCGCCATCCAGACTGTCAACACACCAAACAGGCGCCAGTCACTCTGTCTTTTCAGTGGAGGTAACATCTTGCTCAAGACGCTCTTCAACTAAACGCTTTTTTCTGTGTTTCCAAGCAAATTATTGGTCATTTTGAAATTGATTTTACATATTGACAATATATAATGCAGTGCAGTGTTGATTTAAAGAAAATAATCGTGAATTACACCAAGAGAACTAAAATTTTATGGGTTAAATGGCGCCATGGGGCGACTTCTCTTTCCACCCCAATGCCTTCTCTTCTCCCTTCTCCTCCACCCCCATTCTAATTCCCATCATCATCATCCAGGAGCCTTCTACATACACACCTCAAAGTAAGTGTACTTTTCTACCTTTTTTGTTGAATTTAGGCAATTTTCAGTGAGCTGGAACCAATTACCCAAAAACTCATTGAAACAATGGTTTCAGTTAACGAGTTTTTCGGTTAACGAGCAACCTTCTAGAACGGATTGTGCTCGTTAACCAAGGGACCACTGTACGTATAATTATATCCTTTTGTATTAAATCAGGTAAATTTTATTAATAATACCAACAAATGCTTGATAATAGGTCCATAAAATGATAGTGAGCTGTGGTAGTGAGAAACATAAATGCATATAGCCAGTGATTTGGCTCTGCCAGTCCAGAAGGCTATTAAAAATGCAAAAATTCTTTTTCCAAAATACACCTTCCTAATTATAGGGTGCATCTTATGACCTGGGAAATATGGTGCTCTGTACTGTCCTGTAGTGTTGATGCCTCTTGATCCCTGGCACACAGCCTCAGATTTATTGAATATATTTTCCATGACAATCCGTGAGTTTCCAAGCGATGTAAGCTTTAAAACCGCAAGCTTTAAGAGAATACAGTCGACCCTTGTTAATTCGGACCCCTTTAATCCGGATTTCGGATAAATCGGACGAAATCTGAACTGTCCATATCAAATTTCTGGTTCTGGGATTGTCCCAGTTGCAATTGGGGTTGCAATTTCAAATTCTGTGTCACTACTAAGAAATAACAAAGTCCCTGGTGCACTCTAAGATAAGAGAAAACGGACGACTCAGGCGTCCTGAAGTGAGAGAAAACGGACTCCCATGACGGGGCACTCAAATAAAGAGACAAGGCTACATGTTTTGTGGACTAGCCACTGTACAGTATCCTTTTCGTCACTTTGTAATAAACCTCGTTATGCCTATGTGTTTCTGATAATTATCATAACATTATATATTTATATATTTAGCGGTTGTACAAACACAAGGCCTCACACATGCCATTCAGACTAACAGACTTGACAAGTTTTACCAACCATAAAGACAGATGAAGCTTTAAACATCACTCACAATGGATCTTGAATATTCCAACTGTAATCAGACATACCTAAGTTGCCTCAACAATTGCAACCCCAGTTGCAATATCAAATTCTGTGTCACTACTAAGGAATAACAGTCTCTGGTGCACTCTAAGATTAAGAGAAAACGGACGACTCAGGAGTGCTGAAGTGAGAGAAAACGGACTTCTATGACGGGGCACTCAAATAAACATACACATAGCTGTATAATGCAATATTAACTCCTAAATCGGTTAATTCGGACAATCGGCTAAAACGGACACCCTTCCCCCCCTATTAGTCCGTTTTAACAAGGGTCGACTGTACTGTAATATTTTTATCATCATTATTATTATTATTAATATATTTTTGCCCCAAAGCCCTGATGTGGGTCATTGACCTGTGCCCTGGTGGGCTAATCCCATAAAATAAAAGTGAGAGTAGAACACAATTTTTTTTTTACGCTTAATAAAAATAATTAACAGTACTACATCACTTTCTACCTTTGTTATTTCATATGACTGCAATACAGTATGAACCTTATTCCACTATAAAGAGTAAATAATTAGGAAAACATAGTTATACAAGAAAAGTTGTAAAAAAATTAATATCTTAATAGGAAGAAGCATCAGGAGGCACCACACTATTGCCACGTGGTGCAATCTCCTTGGACTTTCACAACACTATTATGAATACAGTAATACCCCGCTTTACGCTGGGTTTTTAACGCGTTTCTACATTTACGCGGTACCCCGCCAGAACCGGAATGTTCACTTTGCGCGGTGCATCTACTCATATACGCTGGAAGCGGCGGGGGCAGGGTGCGCACAAGGTTGCCCAGTCATCAAAACATTACCGAGTTCTTCACCCGCCACCCACCACAGCCAGCCCAAGTCAGTGGTAGTGAGGATATGGACTTATATGGACTTTGAGGGGTTTAACAAAGAGGCCCTGCAAGCCTCTGTGTGGATAGTGATACAATTGATACAAGTGATACAGGTGAGGGCCAATAATCGGCCATCTGCCTCGGAACCAACCCCCCAGCCATCTTTTCTACTAATGTAAGTGCTAAAAAACCTAATATTATTGATATTTCTCTTAATTATTAATTGTGTGTGCATACCATCATAAAATTAAGAAGTTATTTTTACTACAACGTAGGTATTGTGTCTGAAAAAGTGGAGTTTGGGGGTTGGCCCAGTCTCAATTTCAATTAATCCCAAATGTTCTGTTGTTCACTTTACGCGTTTCCCGCTTTACGCGGGCCTCCTTGGGTTCAATTGACCGCGTAAAGCGCGTTATTACTGTAAATGAAATCACGGTGATGCATGAGAAATCAGCACAAACCACAAGAAAATGTGTGGGAAATATGGGTAAACACTATATTCTGGGTCTTTTAAACATAAAAGGAAGACTGGTATGGTGACCTTGGAGTGCAGTCTACATAGTTGCCAGATCACACTGACGTTGCCAAATGTGCATCTTGCATGTCCAGAATTCATAAGTAAACCTAAAATTTTGTTATTTCGATTTTTTACTTCATATGCAAATTTGCATTTGAAAACCCTAAAGCAATAATTTAGATCATACACAAGTTTGCTTATGAAAATCCCAAGACTGTTAATACCAATTGTACACCATAATTAATGTATGACATTGCACCATAGAATATAAATGCTTTCTTACCTCATGAAACTGACGAAAATGCACCAACAATAAGTTTTGAGTAATATAAATTACATGATTTCTTTCAGCTTCAATTAACAGGCGCCAATCATCATCCATCATATTGTCTTCCTTGTGAGTGCACGTAGGTACGGCAGTCATAGCAAACCTAAAAAAAAATTCTCATATATTTCTTTTGGTTTGGTTAGTAGGATAAGTTATGTTATGCTTTGTTATATTTTGTTAGGTTAGCAGTATCTGGTTCTTCATAAATGTCAGCAGTTACCAAGAGGGATCCTCAATAATTTATCATTTATAAAATGAACCAAACTACACTACCTAATCAAACCTAACCTATCAGACTTAACCTAACCTAATACAGGTGCCTCTCTACTTACAAACGAGTTACGTTCCTGAAGCTTGTTTGTAAGTCCAACTTTACTCTTGTAGATACCAAACATATTGTAAAAAAATAAAAAGATTATGGATATTTAGTACAGCCTTAAAACCTGGCTGGCTCATCCAATTAAACACCTGCTCTGGCAGGTAACCCCCCTCAGTGATGATGTTTGTATCTCTGGAAGTTTGTAAGTTGAACGTTCTTAAGTAGAGGAGCACCTGTAAATATATTTTCCTATTCTCAAAAAAAAAAAAAAAAAGGACCATTGCCAAGATATATGACACATATAGCAGACATGGCCGTTTGATTTTGGAGCCTACAAGTCCACAGACTAAAGATGTAAATTACATAAAATTGAATTCAGCAAAATTTCAAGAGGTAAGAATGGGTTTATATTCTAGTTCTCGCACGCAATTGGCTTCAACTATTATTGTACCACATATTTCTAATTTAGTAGTTCTTTCCCATGAATCTGACATCTACAGCATTACCAAAAATTGGTGGTTTATTTGTACAGTCGCACTCAAAAGTAATCATCCACCCCTCTTACTCTATGTCCACCCCGCCAAGACAATAGATAAGAGAGCTAGTACACACCCTTGTTTAACCCCCGTTTGGATGAGGGCAGAACTCAAACTGGGTGCCATTGTGCAAGACACTGCCATTCATGCCATCATGGAGTTGCCTCACAATAGCAATGAATTTTGGTGGGCAGCCAAAACAGCTGAGGGTCCATAAGAGGGCTTCCCTGTTGACTGAGTCGAAGGACTTGGTTTGGTCAACGAAAGCCATGTGCAGGTCACGATGCTTTTCTCTGCACTTTTCCTGTATCTGGCAGGCAGCAAAGATCATGTCAGTGGTGCCACGCGATGGTCTAAGGCCACATTGAGAATCTGAGACCTCAAGAAGAAGTCTGTTTAGGAGGACTAGGGCAATAATCTTGCCAGATATGGACAGCAGCAAGATCCTGCGGTAGTTGTCACAGACTGACCGGTCTCCCTTGTTCTTATAAATATTGACAATGGAGGCATCTTTAAGAGCTGGGTGGATTTCCTCCTTTTCCCATATATTCTCCAGGAGAGTCGAGACGGCTGGTAAGCAGAGGTCCTCCTGCTTTATACACCTCGGCTGGGATTCCATCAGGTCCTGAGGCCTTGTTATCTTTCATCTGTTTGATGGCAGTAGCTACCTCATCCATGGATGGAGGATAGCTGAGGTGGGTTAGCTCTGGATGCTGAGGCACCTGCTGGGTAGTCAGGACATCCACATCGATGTTTTGGTTGAGCAGTGAATGGTAGTGCTCTATCCAGCACTGAAGGAGGCCTTCATCGTCTTTAATTATGGAGTTACCATCAGATGAGCTGTGCCACAAGTGATTGGCCCATAAAATGTTTTAGTGGAATTGAAAAATTCGCCCATCTTGTGCTGATCTGCTAACTTTTGTGTTTCACAAGCTTTATTTTTAAACCAGTCATTCTTTAGATAGCGAAGTTTCTGCTGGGCAGCCGCTTTTTTTCTTGCGGAAGGTGCCAGCTTTGGTCCGAGACCAAGGGTTGTTCTGCTGGTCAGTTAAAGCAGCATGTTTATCATCGATGAGTACATTGATTGCCAGGTCATTTTCATCAAACCAGTCCTGGTGTATTCTTTCGATATGCCCGAGGGGCTCTCTGCAGGTTTTTGTCATGACAGTGTCAAGAATATCCCATTCGGCATTGTTTGATGTTGGGTTGTTTATCATCCCATGTTCGAGCTGCTCTCTGAAAGCATGTGCCACCACTGGATCCTCCAGACGCTCAGTGTTAAAACATCTTCTGGAAGCTTGCTGCCTTTGCCGAGCTGATGATCAATGTCGCAGTGGTCTGAGCCACGCATGGCATGGGTGATGAGGACTTCATGGCGATCTCTTTCTCTGACAATGATGTAGTCAATGAGATGCCAGTGTCTGGATCGTGGGTGTTGCCATGAACCCTTGAACTTGTCGGCCTGCCTAAACAAGGTATTGGTGATAATGAGGTTGTGTGCAGCACACTTGCTGAGAAGGAGTAGGCTATTGGGATTACACTTGCTTAGTCCATTTCTCCCTATGGTTCCCTGCCAATGTCAGCATCTCTGCCAACTCTGGCATTGAAGCCACCAAGGAGCACAACCTTATCTTCTCTGGGGATAGAGGTTAGCACTCTGTCGAGGTCGGCGTACAAGGCCTCCTTGATGTCATCCTCTGCCTCGAGTGTTGGGGCGTATGCACTGATGAAAAGGGCATGCCGTGAGTGATTCAGTGGAACTTGGAGCATCATGAGGCGCTCATTGATCCCAATAGGCATTTCAGTTAACCTGTGTAGGATGCATTAGCAGATGGCAAAGCCAACTCTATAAATGCAGTTTCTCTCCGCAGCAAGCTTACCCTTCCAGAAGAAGGTATAGCCAGACCCCCGTCCTGTGAGTTGACCCTCATCTGGTAGCCGGGACTAATGGCTGCTATGTTGATGTTATACCAAGCCAGATCTTTTGCCACAAGGGATGTTCTTCTTTCAGGAAACTCATTTGTGCCAGTATCCAGAAGGGTCCTGACATTCCATGCAGCAACCATAACAGGTTGTATAGTATGTTTTTGTTTGGAACTGTGATTTTGATTGTGCTTTCGGCCACATAAAGTTGACCTTACTGGGTGCGATTCCCCCCCCCCCCCCCCCCCACACACACACGGGAATTAAGACAACACGCATCCAGTGAGGGTCTTGTTGTGTGACTGCATGGAGGTGAGATAAACATCAGCTGTTGAGGAGCACTTGGCAACATGGTGCATATTACCACTCCTTTCCATTCCATCTCTCTAATCACCCACACCTTTCTGCTTTCTTACTCCATATTTTAAAATACTATGTAACGTACAGTCAACCCTCGCTTTACGCGGTCCCACATTCCGCATTTCCATGTTTATGCGGTACCCTGCCGAAACAAGGATGCTCACATTCCGCAGTGCGTGTACCCCTTTACGCGGAGTGTCTGGCTCTACGCTATTTTTAGATTCGCCCCTCCCGCCTCCGCCTGGGCAAGCCGCGCAGTAAGGTTACGCAGTGCATGTCTCTGTTGCGTTATCAGTGACGTCATATGACGTATCGGACTGTGATTGGCCATGCATCCCTACCTCCCTCCGCTGCTAGCTGTAATTGGTTTAAAGTAATACGACGTGTCCACCCGGGGGAGGGAGGAAAGACAACGCTTGACCTAGCCGCGGCAGTTTCATTCCTCCAGGCCACACCGTGTAATCGTGCATCCATTGTTCTGTAAAATGGCTTCCGCCGGACCACCGCCCCGAGAGAGAAACCTTTCCTTGCCTGGACCCAGCCGCCCTAAGCCAAAGAAGACACGACGTTCCTTAAGCTACGAGGTGAAGTACAAGATCATCCAAGAGTTGGAGAAAGGAACAAGACAGGTTGATTTGGCGCGCCAGCATGGTGTGAACGAATCTACGATCCGGACGATAAAGAAGGATGCAGCCAAGATAAAGGAGCACATGAACATCACAAAGTCTACAGGTGCTTCTATGATCAAGTATTTCCACAACCAGGTGCTTCTCAAGACGGAAAAATTACTTGTGAGCTACTTGGTGCGTCAGGAGCGACGGAACATGGAGGTCGACACGCGCTCTGTTAAGGAGTACGCAGGTGAACTGTATGCTGCAGTGTCACTAAAGATGGGAATTACAGAGCCCAAACCCTTTAATGCTTCCTCTGGGTGGTTACAGAGGTTTAAGATGAGTATCAAGATCACTAATATCAACATTGGTGGTGAAGAAGCTAGTGCTGACCGTGTTGCGGCTAGGGAATTTCCTCCGTTTTTACGTGAGATTATGGAGGAAGGACAGTACACCGACGACCAGGTGTTTAACATGGACGAATCTGGTCTTTTTTGGAAAAAGCTACCTTCCAAGACCTTCGTTGTGAAGAATGCCAGCAAGATTCGGGGCCGGAAGTTGCAGAAGGAGCGCATCAACGTCCTGTTTACCACCAATGCCTCCGGTACCTGTAAACTCAAGTTATCGGTGATCCACACAGCACGCAAGCCGCACGCCTACAAGAGCATGGACATAACCAAGCTAAATGTCCACTGGCTGACCGCACGTAAGGCATGGATGTTCTCTACACTGTCCCTCTCCTGGTTTGATGACTGTTTCGTTCCCGATGTAAAGAAATTCTGTGAGCAACAGAATGTGCCATTCAAGATTTTGTTGCTGCTGGACAACGCACCAGGACACTCGCCCCTACTGTTAGATCGTCACCCCCAACGTAAAAGTGGTCTTCCTTCCTCCCAACACTACGTCTATATTACAGCCCATGGACCAAGAGTTAATCTGTAATGTAAAAGCTGCATTCTCTACTAAAAAATTCAAGCTCCTGAACGACTACACCAACACCAGGGAGCAAGAGCGAAGACGACGAGGATCAACAGTTGGCAGAGCAACAAGTACTTTTCAAACAATTCTGGAGAATATTCAACATCAAGAAAGCTGTGGACTTCTTGGTGGAGGCATGGGACCACCTGTCTGTAGCAACTGTTCGTCACGCACGGAGACATGTGTTGCAAGGCATTCCGGCCGTTAGGCAGAGTCAATCTGTGACTGGGGAGGTTCAGACTGTTGCAGTAGCAGTGGACCTTGCCAGAGAAGCTGCGCAGTGTGTTACAGCTGCAGGCTTCTCCGAGACCACCAACGACGACATCCTGGAGGTGATAAGGGATTCTGATGTGACTACCGACGAGATGGTAGATGATGATGACGTCAGTGAAGAGGCAGGTGGTGCGCCATCCCAAGAAGAACACCGCTTATCCCATAGTAATGTTAGGGGTGCCATCGAGTGTATCGAGAAAGTCAAGCTCCTCCTTTCCGACGACCCTGACGCAAACAGGTATGAAATCTTCACTAACCAGCTGTTGCAGACTATGGAGCCCCACTTCAAGGTTTATCACGACAACATAAACACCAGCCGTCAGCAAAGCATAACAGAGTTCTTCGCCCGCAACCCACCACAGCCAGCCCAAGCCAGTGATAGTGACAGAGGTAGAGACAGTGACGATGACTTTGAGGGATTTGTCAGGGAGGCCCTGACAAGTGTGGATGACAGTGATGGTGACTCACCTGAGGGCCAGTAGCCTGCCCTCTGCCTCGGAACCAGCCTCCATCCCCGTATGCCGACCCATCTCTTCTACTAACGTAAGTGTTAAACCTAACTTTTAGTTTTCCTAACCTAACCTTTATTTTTCCTAACTTAATCTTTATTTTTCCTAACCTAACCTCTTCTATATTAATTGTGTGTGCATACCATCATAAAGTTAAGATAAAATTTTTACTACAACATAGTTGTGTGTCGTTAAAAAGAGGAGTTTGGGGGTCGGCCCGGTCTCTATTTCAATTAATCCCATATGTTATGTTGTTCACTTTACGCGTTTCTCACTTTCCGAGGTACCCTGTGGGTTGTATTAACCGCGTGAAGTGAGGGTTGACTGTAGTTTGCATTTTTCACTAAATGTATTGTTTTGGGGGAAAAGAGGGGAAAAGCCTCTCAAAAGATATGAAAAGGTCACACTTGAGAAAGCATCTCATTATTACTGCTTTATTTTAATGGTAATTAATGATTCATGATACGATGATTCACCTTACACTTGTATGAGCCTCTGTCACATTAATATTATATAAATATGGGCTAAGGACATATATTCATTATATACATTCTATCACCCAGACTATTTAGCATACAGCTACATAAACATTTGTTCATTCACACCTTCTCAGGTTTTCAGCCCATAAATCTACAGACTCAACCCTCCGTGTGTGAGTAGGCTTGTTTAGATAAATGTCTGTGTTGAAGTGTGGTTACTCTACAACCACCAGGCACCAGACTCAAGAGAGGACAGCCAGTTTCGACAGTTCACAGCTAAACACGAGACTCTAAAGTCGTGTCGTGAGAGCCAGCTCTCCAGGCTGTACCTCTCTCTAATTATATCACCTAATTACAAGCTAATAGCTAATGCTCATTAGTCTGTCAATACCAAATAATTGCACAGACATGACTTCCCAATATAACTAGAAAATCACCACGTGTGTTTACATTAAACCAAGGAACAACGAGTGAAGAGAACAGTACCTATGTGTCTTGTGTAACTTACAAGCTAAGATAATTACAAGTACAACCCAGGACAGCTGTGACGATTTCAACTATCAACCAATCTACGACTGTATCAAAGGTGACACGCCGTGAGATTACCTGATATCTCACTCAGCTGCATCAAAGGTACCACAGTTAAAACACATTGCAATATTGTAGGACACATTACTGTCGTTATTCGAGGCTTTACTGTACTAACTTTGTATTGGTACTCACCGATGGGCGGAGGTGGTAGAGCGAGTGTGTGGCGGGTAGTGAAGCGGAGGAGGTGGATGGCGGGAGGGGAGGAATGTGGTGGGAGCGAAGGAGGAGGGTGGGAGTGGAGGAGGGCGGGAGAGGAGGGGGGTGGCGAGTCACTGAGACTCTGCGGCTGCCAAGAGAGCGTAGCGCGGAGAGGCGAGAGGGGGTGATGCGTCGTAAAAGGTAGTCCGTGACGACGCAAAATGATGTTGTACCGAGTCACTGAGACGTTAAATTAATTTTTGGTATCTAAAGATTAGCAATGTAGTACCAAAATGTTAAGCGGGCCGACGTTATACGAGGACTTGCTGTACCACTGTCCCCCCCCCCCCTTCGTCAGCACCCACTACAGTATATGTTACGCTGTGTGAAAATTTCAGCCACTCCTCAATTAGAATCGAAAAGTGATGTCACCACAGTCACACCCCCAATTAGAGGGACAATTCACAGTGAGTCTTAGTCAGACTCAGTCACTATGGAGGCAACAATCATCCACAAACTCAAATGAATGAGCTTGATAGCTACTTGGCATGCCCAGGGGATGGAATGGAGCTACTGAGGTCTTTCTCAACATTATGTGACGTATCTCTCAAGCTTAATACCCCACAACCTGCATCTGTCCATTTGTTATCATAAGTTTAGTCATGTTGGGCTTATTATTGAATTACAGGTACTCCCCGACTTACGACAGGGTTAGGGACCGACATCCAGGTTGTAAGTCGAAATGGTCGTAAATCGGAAATGCTTAAATAACACACAGAAAATCGAAAATGAGTGTCTCTTTTTCTTCTCAGCACCACAAAACTCTCACTTTTAAGCTTGCCAGCCATTTTAAAATGAATTACAGATGAAAATTTTGTCTGTGTACTGACTTTGAGACTCAAAAATACATAATTTAACCAAATTTTGGTACGACTGAGGCAGGTCGTAAGTGCAGGTGGTCGTAAATCGAGTAGGTCGTAAGTACCTGTAATTTATACACCCCCAGCGGGTGACAAACCTAGTCAATAGACCATGCAGTCAGACACTAATAACTTGGTACATTCTCGTGTCAGGCAGGACACGCTATGACTTGTGATATGGAGACAATATTGATATGAATTAAGGACAATGGGGGTTAGCACCACCAAAGCGTGGGTAGTGTACAAGAATTAAATCTAAATCATTACAAATAAGTTTACAGGAAGAGAAGTGTGGTCATCCCCCACCTCAGATACTTGCCAGATGGGTCTGTATCTGAACCTAATGTGAGCAGAAACAACATTATGTCTGTGGGCCAAAAGTCCTCATCGATGATACTTGTGTGGATAAGGAAGAAAGTGATCTTAGTGTTGGATGAATATATCTTCAGCCCATTCACTATCCTTGTGAGTGGCTGAGCATATTCTCTTCCGGTAGGTCATGCTGGGCTTATATTTAGCCCTAAGAGATCCTGACTCGACAGCCATAATTTTGAGAATCAGTTCTTTGTTAATTTCAATAGGAAGATATGTAAATAAACATGTGTAATGCTGTGTCTTTTATTTTTAACTTTAGCTAACCAGTTTTTATACTTTACTCTGGCTTTATTTTCATATTTGAGATAATAATTTTGGTGTTACTTTTTACTTTCAATAATTGAGTACTTTTTTACTTCTACTCGAGTACATAGAACTTTGGATACTTTTACTTCTACTTGAGAAACATTTTACCAAACAATATTTTACTCAAGTAACAAAGTTCAGTACTTTATACAACTCTGAGAATACCCGAGTTACAAAATACAGTAAAACCCTAAACAACACGGGGATTAGGTTAATGAAAACCCCATGAAGACCTAAAACCACGAGGTTCACCTACAGGAAGCCAAAAGTGCCAAAAAACGAAGAAAAACTCACTCCATAACACAATTACTTCCCACACATGCTCTTTAATTTTCTTTTAGTTTTATATTATATTCTCCATATTTCTAAGCCACATTAGATTATTGTAATGAATTTTCACAACTCTTATAGTTTCACTACAAGTAACAATATACGAAACGGATGGGCTGGTGAGTCGACCATGTAATTTGTAGCCAAGGCCTTTGCTATAAATGCCTCCATAGATACACATTCACTATCACACACACCCATGTTCTTCATTTTCTTGGTTTATATTATATTTTCTTTATTTCTAAGCCACATTAGAGTACAGTACAGTGATCCCTCGGTTAACGAACGCCTCGGTGAACGAAATTTCGGTTAACGAATTACCTTCCATAAGAATCTTCAACTCGGTTAACGAACAAAAATTTGGTTAACGAAATCCTTACGAAATTGTGTCAACATGTTTTCACCCGCTCACCAGCTGGAGTATTAGTCCGCCAATACAGGTTGTACCTCTCTAGTCCGGCATTCTGTGGTCCGGAACGATTTTAGTTTGTCCAATAGGTAGATAGGCAGATATTTTTTTTTTTTTTTTTTTTTTTTTTTTTTTTTTTTTTTTTTTTTACTTATCTGAATTATTATTATTATTACAGGAGTATTAAATTTTTGCCCCTCAGGCCCCAATGTGGGTCAGTGACCTATGCCCGGGTGGGCTAATCCCCTTAAAAAAAAAAAAAACAGCCGCCGGAAATTAAGGTTTGTTTACATCCGGCAGTTTGGCTGCTCTCTCTCTCTCTCTCTGCTTGTCTATACAGAGTACAACATTTAACCCTTCAATATATATGAGCAGTAAATAAGTGTTGCTTTCATATTCTTATGTAGAGTAATGATGATATGTTTTCACATGTGCGCACTTACATACGAGCAGTCTCACTTTTTTTTTTTTACCATTAATGGTTAGCTACTTATATTGTTCCATTTATTAGCATTAAATAACATTACAGGTACTTCAAACAACCATATTAATGCTTTTACATTAATTTTACTACAGCTAAACTCAGGGTCTTATTTTCTTCAGTTTTATATGTAGAACCAATCAGTCACTGGTTTTGTAAGCTTTAACATAAACAATGCCGGCAGCCATCTCGTCTCCTCTAATATTCCACGTATTATTAATAAATTGTATTGTTAATTTTGCACACACGTACATTAATTCAATAAAAACAAATTCAGAAACATTAATGAAAATATATATGAACAGTAAATAAGTGTTGCTTTCATATTCTTATGTAAAGTAATGACGATATGTTTTCACATGTGCGCATGCGCACTTACATACGCGATCTCTCTTTTTTCTTTACCATTATCATTAGCTACTTCTATTGTTCCATTTATTAACATTAAATAACATTACTTAAAACAACCATATTAATTTTACTACAGCTACAACCAAGGTCTTATTTTCTTCAGTTTTATATGTAGAACCAGTCAGTCACTGGTTTTGTAATCAACGAAGACAATGCTGTGTCATTTCCTCGTGTGTTTTAATATTCTACGTATTATTAATGAATTGTATTGCTGATTTTGCACACATAAACATTAATTCAATAAAAAAGACATTCAGTAATAAACAATAATGAATCTTTTGTACATAAGAGAAATGACGCTGTTTACACGATTATGCACGTTGGCAGGCCGTTCAAACCCGTCAAAATTCAAGTTTCCGCCGTCAAAATTTTTATTTATTTATTTTTTTGTGTGTTCCAATAAAATACGTTAAGAATTAAAAACTCGCGAAATTTGAGAAGTTACTATACGACATTTAACTCTTCAAAGAGACCATGATGCAGAGAAAGTGTTGCTAGTGCTTCCAAGCATAAGCACAAGTCACTATCTATCCAGGAAAAGGGTGAATTTCCATGGTCCGGCAATTTCCATGGTCCGGCAATTTCCATGGTCCGGCACTGGTCAGGTCCCGAGGTTGCCGGACAAGAGAGGTACAACCTGTACAGTAATTGGTTCTAGGGCTTAAATTCGTTACCATTTGAGTAAATATCAAGAAGGTTGTACTATTCAATAATTTTCCAAGTTCTATATAAATTTTTTTTAGTCATTTTAACAATTATTTAACATAACTGAAGTAAAGCCGGCCCTTAACATACGCGGGCTTAACATACACGGATTGCCGCCGGAGGAATATACATTCAAATCGCGCGCGACACCACACACTGCACACCGCCCGCCACACCACACACACACACATCGCCCACCACGCCACCCTGAGTTCCCGCGCTCCCTCAGTCAGTCTCGCTGTAACCATACTTGTGTTGACATCAGCACTGTAGTTGCTACCCACATTTACCATGGCCCCCAAGAGAGCATCAAAGACACCAACTGGAGCCACCCCAAAGCACCAGAAGAAAGTGATGACTCTGCAGGAGAAGGTGGAGTTGCTGAATAAGTTATGGTGACGATGTGCAGGCGGAAAGATAGGGCGGGGACGAGTGGTGACGCTCTGGAGGAGGGAGCAGGGACGAGTGGAGATGCCAGCCAGTACATTAATAATTGTTTTTATAGCTCTTTTTGCATTTTAATATTAAATAAAGTGTTTGTAAACATGTACATAGTGTTTTTCTTTACTTACCGTATATACTCATCTATACCCCTCCCTCGTTTATAGTCGACCCTGATTTTTTGACCAAAAAATCGTTAATTTATGATATTCCTTGTTTATAGGTCGACCCAAGTTTTTGAGGGTATTAGAACAACAAAACCTTCAGTAAAAACACTCTACGTCCTATAAACTGAGGCTCGCCGTGCCTGAAACACCGAGTGCCAAAGGTAAATTGTTTACCATTTATTATTACGACACTTTACATTGAAACGCTGGTAGTTTCAACAAAAATATTGTATATTTCCATTCAAGTATTTATTCAAGTCAATTAGGAGGGAATATTATTGTAATACAACAGTTTTTTAACTGAAAACCATTTGAAAAGCGATTACAGTAACATCTTTTGAACGAAAGAAAGCGAAAGTCATTGCTTTCGTCATGATTTTATCCCACTTTCCACTGTAATACGTACATCATTTCAGCAAAAATATTTCATTCCATGAATGTATTATATCAAGCACAGTATGGATAGAATATCACTAAAATAACAGTATTTTAACCGAAAACTATTAAAAAAACCATTAACATATCTTGAACAACGGAATGTTAGGTAAAGTCTTTTGTTTTCATGTAGTTTATCCTAATTTACATTGAAATACATTACGTTTCAGCAAAACTACTATTTATTCCAGAGAATATGGAAATGCAATATTTTTGCTGAAATGACGTACGTATTACAGTGGAAAGTGGGATAAAATCGTGACGAAAGCAATGACTCGCTTTCTTTCGTTCAAAAGATGTTACCGTAATCGCTTTTCGAATGGTTTTCAGTTAAAAAACTGTTGTATTACAATCATATTCTATCCTAATTCACTTGTGATGCAACAGTTTTTTAACCGAAAACGATTCGAAAAACACGTGTACCGTCTAGCTGATATGGCAGAAACCTGGTCGCCCTGGTAGCAATCAGACCAGAAATTGTGGTGAAATCTTTTAAGAAATGTGGGATTTCGAATGCTCTTGATGGAACAGAAGACGACTTGTTGTGGGATTACGAGGCTAATGAGAGCGTGAATGAGGATGAAGATATTGATGATCCTATGACTGATGATGGTGTTGATCCATATGACGATACTGTTCAAGGAGAGGACTGGGAGGAGCTGTTTGGTGCTGATGACAAGGAAAATGATTTTGATGGATTTTAATGAAAATATTCAGAAATGTGGTATCGCAGTATTTATTCAAGTGAATTATGATAGAATATTATTGTAATACAACAGTTTTTAACTGAAAACCATTCGAAAAGCAATAACGGTAAAATCTTTTGAACAACGAAAGAAAGCGAGTCATTGTTTTCGTCATGATTTTATCCCACTTTCCACTGTAATACGAACGTCATTTCAGCAAAAATATTACACTTCCATATTTATTTCTGAGAATATATTCATTCAGTCACAGTTAAGGTAAAATATACTTGTGATGTAATATTTTAATGAAAATACCCGGTATTTAGAAATACGGTATCATAGTTTTCTTTTGTTTCAAATTTAATTAACAAAGATTGATGTTTCAAATGTAATGAACAAGAATTTATGTATCTATAAATAAACTTTAAAAAATGAATACTTTATGTTTTACATCGTCCTGTGCTACCATGCCATGCATTTGGCTACTTTGGGCTTGCTATGATGATGCAAGAGATCTGCCCTGGCAACTGTACTGACACTCACAACTGGTGGTGCATCGTTTCCATTGTTTACTGGTAGTTACTGGTATATATTTTTCAACCTAACGAAACTATTACACGTTCAGAGGTCGACCCCTAATTTTTGGCCAAAAAATCTGGTCGTAAAAACTTTAACTACATACAGGTATATACGGTAAATAAGGACATGGGGGGCCAGGGGTGTTTTTAGGGGGGAGGGGGGCAGCAAAAATACGCGGATTCTTAACATTCGTGTGTATCTCCGTTGCCTAAACCCGCGTATGTAAGGGCCGACTGTACAGGGAACTAGTTTTTAGCGAGCCAAACAGTCACTCAACACACCAAGCTTGGCGTCAGTGTGTGTCTCTGTTCAGTGGAGGGAACATCTTGTTTGAGACTCTCTTGAACATAAACTATTTTTCCATTTTTACAGTCAAATTATTGGTCATTTTAAAATTTATTTTACATACCGTATATCTCGGCCAATAAGACGGAATTTGAACATTAAAAAATCAGCCCAAAATTAGTGGTCGTCTTAAGCACCAGGTATAAAATTCTTACCTCTTAAATAGTGTGGTTTAGCATGTCAAGAGTGGTGATAGAGAACATCGTAAACCACTCACAAGGTCCTACCACTAATTATTTTATACTGAAACTTACGTTTGGGAGGCTGGATTAAAAATAAGATTACCGGTATATAAAAATAATAAAAATGTATTATAAACCTGTCTAACATACCGCAAAAGAACAATACCTGTATACCCCGGTAATAAACAGCAAACATCATCACCCCCCCCCCCCCCGCCATTGATGAGACAAGAAAGGGAAAGTGACCGTGACTGTGACCGCTGTGGCTAATTTTAGCGGTCTTTGTGTTCGAGGTGGTCAGTAATGCATAGTGGTATATTTACTGATCATAATACTTATCTCCTATAAATAATTCATTTAAAATTAATTTTTTTACAAAGAATATTCAGTAAATGACTACGTTAATTCTTGAAACTACCGTTAATTCTTGAAACTCCCAACAGTGGTAAATTTAGGAGGAGAATGATGAACACGAAGTCAGGTCATCGGATTCGGAGTTTGGTCCTTAATGACAGCATAAATGTCAGGTCAACTTCATCTACCAGGCATAATGGTAGCATCCCTTTTTCGAGAAACAAGTTTATAAATTAAAGAAAATACTTGCAGTGTGTTTAATATGTTTAATGTATTACAGTATATTATAAATAAATAAATAAACAAATAAATCGGTAAATCTATTTCAAGTAAATGGAAAAATTTTACTCACACCGACGTTAGTTCCAGTTAAATAACAGACGCTTAAGTGAGTCACTAGTGTTTACACTACTGTACACCAGCCGGTAAAATTTGGTGCCAATACTTGAAGTGAATTGGCCTTATTTTAAATAACCAACCATAAATAAATGCAAAAATGAAAAAAGATCAAAGGTGAGAAACAATATAATGTGTTACCTCCACAGTAAGATAAGCATGAGAGAGAGAGAGAGAGAGAGAGAGGGTGAGAAGGGGGTGGGGGGAAGACAGTGCTGACAACATGTTTGTTGGTCGTGTCTAATACAAAACAGATGGCCCTCGCCTAGGGCTGCAATTGGGTGGCAATTGCTAACAGTAGTCTATCAATTCTAGCAGGAGAAACAACACGCTGGTCGAACGCAAGACCCCAAGACCCTAAAACGTAAATACAAACTCTAAATAACTTTAATAAGTATATTTATGTACAGGTAGTCGTCGACTTACGACCTAGATTGGTTACGGCCGCCTGGTCGTAAGTTGATCTGGTCGTAAGTCGGCATATGTTATAATTACCTTACGTATATTATAATGTGTAATGATAATATAATCATCTTTAAGTCATATTTTATCAACATTTTCTTTGTTCATTATTGTTACGGTCGTCAGGTTTAAGTAAATCACTGCATACTACAGTACAATTGGTTTATTATTTACACAACATACAAAAAAAAAAAATACAGGTGCAAAACATACATATAAAACATTTTAGTTGCAAAACATACAAACATATACAAACATACAAAAAACATCTTATTGGCCGCTGGTGCTTGGCTGTGGATCGTCGATGTCGTCGGCTGGGGCAGCCTTTGGGGTAGCCGGAGGAGTTGTTTTTTTCATGAACATGGTGAGCTTTGTCTCAATTGTTCGTTTCTTCTTCTCCTCGTAAATTTCTTGATACGGACGAAACGAATTGCGTGCCATCCGCTCAATCCTTGCAAATCGTTCGATGTTTGGGTCCATTCCTTCAAAATGGGCAAGAAGTTTATTCAGTAGAGATAAACCTTCTGATAATCCCTGAGTGGCAGGTTGAGGAGTAGATGAAGACAGTTTCCTCTTGGTAGACATCTTGGGGGGGTGGTGGTTCAAGAAAAATTTCCAAGACAAAAGAAAGGCACAAGGCAAACAGACACGGAGGGAAGTGTGCTGTACCAGCGAGCGTGTTTGTAATTGAGCGCGGGGATGCGCGCGGCTCCAGCTCCTGGCAGCGCCAGGAGGCTGGGGCCAAAACTGTCGTACCGCCGGTCGTAAAGTCGAACAGACGTAAGTCGCATAGGTCGTACGTCGACGACTACCTGTACTGTAATTTGATCATATTATACAACTTGTCTCCTGATGTATCAACAGATGTAACATGTGAGTTATACTTAAGATGTTAACAGGCTATGTACTGTATATTGATTATATTATTCATACTGTGTGTCCTGAGATAACAGCATTTGTTATACAGTCAACCCTCACTTTACGCGGTTAATTCAACCCACAGGGTACCGCGGAAAGTGAGAAACGCGTAAAGTGAACAACATAACATATGGGATTAATTGAAATAGAGACCGGGCCGACCCCCCAAACTCCACTTTTTGACGACACACAACTCTGTTGTAGTAAAAATATTATCTTAACTTTATGGTATACACACACAATTAATAATCAAGAGAAATATCAATAATATTAGGTTTTTTAACACTTACATTAGTAGAAAAGATGGCTGGGCACATGGGGATGGGCGGTAGGTTACGAGGCAGAGGGCAGATTATTGGCCCTCACCTGTATCACTTGTATCACTATCCACCACGGAGGCTTGCAGGGCCTCTTTGTCAAACCCCTCAAAGTCCATATCCTCACTATAATTATCACTATCACTGACTTGGGCCGGCTGTGGTGGGTGGCGGGTGAAGAACTCAGTAATGTTTTGATGACTAGGCGACCTTGTGCGCACCATGCTCGCGCCGCTTACACAACATGGCGGATGGCGGGAGAGATGGAGGGAGGTTTGGATCCAAAAATGGCGTGGCTCGCCAGCCGCTCTCCGCGTAAAGGGGTACACGCACCGTGGAATGTGAGCATTCCTGTTTCGGCAGGGTACCGCATAAACGTGGGACCGCATAAAGTGAAGGTTGACTGTATGTGAATTGTTCTTTAACAGGTTTTGACCGAATTATATGGTACGAGTCAATGTTGAGGGTTTATTTCTCCAGCAACAAACCAATAGTTAACAGTCAAAACGTATACGGGAGGACTGTCGAAGGACCAACGCCGGAGTTCAGCATGGGAGAGCATAGGCTCGTCGATCGCCCACCTACCCACAGTGGGTGGATCACGTGCGTCGTCAGCAGGGAGACAGTGATAGCGAGTGCTGTGTGTTTGAGTGAAGTGTCTTAAATACCTGGAGAGTCATAAAGCTTCCATCTGCGCATACGGGGCTGTGAGCGTTCCTTACGAACAGCGAGGCTGCGCACCCAGTGAGCTAAGGTTTCAGAACACCCGGACAGTGTCGTAATGCTTGGTCTGGGCGGACGGGTAGTTAGCGTTCTCTTGGACACGCACGCAAGTGATTATAACTAACAGATGATCTTCCTATACCAGTGACACCATAGTATATCAAATATCAACCATATCGCAAAATTAACTTCAGAAAATAATCACAAAGGTTTGCTTAACAGATACATAATTCTGATAAGATTCATCAACTTTTACTTTGTCTTTATCTTAAGTGAACGTATATAAGTCTTAGTATATTTCACGGTAATTATATAAGACATTGGTGTTACATTTAGATTTAAGTCAAACAATGATGATAAGGAACCATGAAAACATACATAAATGAAAAAGATTTGTGGGTTAAGTGTGTGTACAACATTCAAGTTATATGTACATATATGTATATGCTGATAACCACAAGGAAAGAAGAAAACACCCCTGAAGATGTGAATTACACGAAAAGCGCTTGGGAACTTCGTGTTTTCTTCTTTCCTTGTGGTTATCAGCATATACCTAGATCACGCGCACCTACAGTGATTTACTTGCAAATATATGTATATGTGTATATATGTGTATGTGCGTGTGTAATTAAGAAATAACAACTAAGGTTGTGACAAGCTATAACTTTGTACAAGTAAGGGCGCCGCAGTAGTGTTTGTAACATCAGTCTGTGTTAGTATGACATCCTAGCTCGTGTGTGACATCACTCGTGCGCATGGCACGCATCTGTGTGACATCAACTCGAGTCTATGTGACATCAAATCGGGTCACCACTGTGGTCGTGATTGTATGACATTGCTTATATTACTTCAGTTGTATTACAGGTTGAGAATATGAAATAGAATACATTCAATGGAATGTATCTATTTCAGTATACAAGCAAGGACGTTGTTCGTGTGTGGCATCACTGTGGGCGCGTTAGTGTGACAACGTCGCTCGGTTATGACATCAGTGTGGTTGTGTTTGTGTGACGTCACTCGTGTGTAGTGCAAGTCAAGCGTTTGAGGGACATCACTTGTGTGTCACCACTGTGGTCGGGATTGTATGACATCACTTATATTACTTCACTTGTATGACATCACTTACATGACTTCAGATTGTATGACATCATTTGTATAACCTCAGTTATATGACATCTTTATAAACAAGCAGACGCGTCAGTTGAAGAGCGTTCCCGCTTAACCGAACGTCTCTACAGCTGTCCACCGAAAGAGCGAAATCGAGTTCACTGTGTCACCAGTCATGGAAGGAAACAAAGCAGAGGAGACCAGCCTAACCAGCATAGAAAACCTGGAGGCCCTGAACGACGGAAATGCTAACCGGTCACTCACACAGCCACGGTAATCGGGGGAGTGACAGCTGACGCTCACCCAATTGACGGCAATGATGCAGAATATGAAAGATCATATGGAGCAACTTCAGACTTTAGGCGATACGGAGGACTTTGGTGAGATGCTGTCATTACCATGAGGAAAACCCTTTCTGGAAACGAGTGAAGGGATGACAGCCACAACGTGGTATGCGCGAGACACACGTTGTCAACCGCCGGAATCAGGAGTGTCTAGCTCAGGGGTGTCAAACTCATTTGCCAAGGCGGGCCAGATTTAATATGAGTACACAGTGTGTGGGCCAAGTAACATAATTATGAGCATTTCGCAATTACCTCTTAGGTGAGTAGTACGACAAAATAAGAAAGGTGGATTTAGTCTGCGCTCGTGCGAAACCCTTAAAAACAAACAAATCAAGTGTTTACTTACCTCGATCCATCTTATTGTTTGCTACTGCTGCTTCCTGATAATTGGAACCTCTTGGTATGAACCAGTGCATCAAGGTTTGGCACTAACAACTGAGCTGTAGCAACCTTCAGCATTGAATTAAGGTGCTCATCAGTAAGTTGAGACCGAAGCCGAGACTTGTTTCAGCTCATCACAGAAAAGAGTTGTTCACAGACATATGTACTTCCAAACATTGGCATAATCTTTGAGGCAAAACATTTAATCCTGGGATAATTTGGTCCAAAATATTGATAAAATGTACCAACATCAACACTCGAAAACTTGTTCCTCAACACAGAATCTCACTGGAGCTCATTGGTGATGTTGATTGAGTATATTATTCTAGGAAACAGCGGACTATTTATTCAGCTGAGGGATACACTCACTATTTAGTTTTAGCTCCTCAAGGTAAGGCTGGACCAGCAAATGGGCCGAGGGCCGCATGCAAGAGTGTGTCAGGCCGCATGTTTGACACCCCTGGTCTAGCTGCTACACCTCGACACCCACCCAAGGAAGGTTCCCAACACTCAACGCTTCAGGGACGGGAACATCCCATTGGAGGGAGAGGGAACGTGTTTCCACCTGCCATACCCACTTTCCAAAAGCAATGACACTCAGGAGCCCATAGCCACTGAACACCGGCCGATGCAGCATCATACTTCACAGACGGCTCGGTGGACCAAAATACCATAGATCCGGAGTGGCCTTCTACGCCCATGGTCAGACCCTCAGCTGGAAACTTCTAATGAATGCTCCAAGCAGTAGCAATCTCAAAGACCCAAACAAACCACGCATCACCTTCTCTGGGTCATCACACGATACCCATCACCCAGATAGTTTAGGAAGTATCCCCCCAGCAAGTGCGGACCCCAGCTCAGGGTGAGCGCCACTCCGAAACTGACCAAGTCCAAGAGTGGGGGTTGGTGGTAAGCGTTCACTGATCGGGGGTCCGCTTACACTTGCAAACCTGCAGTATCCTTTCATACCTGCAGGTAGGATAACCTCCATCCCAATCCCAAATCCGGCCTGGCTGCTCCAAGAGCTCCACCCGGAACCACCAAACGGGCCGCCTACAGGAAAAGGCCCGTGTCGGACTACAGTCCGACAATCTCAACAACAACAGAGGATCGCGGAAAGGTGTTATCACTACCAGAGACACGACCTTCCTGAAACCGAAACTGACAAAGAAACGCTATATACTTCAAGAGGACTCCTGACGCTCACCTTAACCACGGAGCCGGAAATATTTCACCAGGAGCGCAGAAGTACTTCCAAGCATCAAAAAGTACTTCCAAGCATCAAACTCGCTCGCCGAAACCACTAACGTTGATGAAGGACCATCAGTGAAGACTATGTGAATAACGTGCATCAATACAAAGGGAAGCAAGGGAAGCCTCCTGTGATCGAGTGGATGTTGGAATTCACTATGGATATGGTTGACAAGGACCGGAGAACCAAGCTGAATATATGCAGACTCATCCTCATGCCAATCCTCGTCGAGGAAGAAACTTGTGGGTCTGGTGACATCAAGAATGAAGACAACCAGAGAAACAGACGATGAACGCTGCTCGTTATGCTACAGAGATCACCTTCATATGTGTCGGACATTCCCCAGCATGTCCACAGGGAAGCAAATTTCCCTCGTAAGGGAAGAATGTCGCTACTTCGCCAGCCTGGGTCGTAATCACCGGATAACAGAGTGCAGCCAGAAGATGGTGTGTGGTATAGATGGCTGCTCTGGAATACAATCGAGGCTTCTACACTTCACGAGGGTTTCTGACGAGCAGTACCAAGGCTGCAAGCAGAGGGAATGCCAGTTTTCCCTCTCCATTGGCACAATCATGAAAGAAACAAGTACCGTGTAAATGCCGAAGAGATCAGTGTAAAAGTGGTTAGCGTAGGAGAAAGAAAGAGCCGATCCATCACTATCCCCAAGGTCATTGTTGTTTCACCAGGAAGAACCAGAACTCTCAGACAATAAGAAGCTTGCCGAACAGCGATTGGCGGGTCCGAAAATGCCTCCTAAAGAACCCAAGGCTCCCTCAGAGGTATCAAGAAGAGATGAGACGTTTAGTCTCTAGTCGACGAGGGACATGCTGAGCGAGTCCCACATCAAGAACTCAGTGTTACACCCGGGAAGACCTGGTATCTCTCACACCACCCCGCGTTGATTCCCAACAAGCCAGAAAAGGTGAAAATAGTTTTGATTGTACAGCCAAATGTGAGTTGATGTCATTGAACAGCCAGGTGATGCAAATTTGATGGGAGTCCTCATCAGATTCAGACAAGGAAAGGTTGCACCCCCAGCTGATATCGAGGTAATGCTCAATTAAGTGTGAGTAGTACCGAACATCGAGACGCCTTACGATTCTTATGGTGGACGGACGACCAGCCGCCAGGGGCCCCACCACTTCCTAAACGACAATACATCTCTTTGAAGGTATGTGTAGCCCTTCATGCGCCGGAAATGCGCTACAACGAACATTCCAAGATTGCAGGGAAAGTCTCCATGACGACATCAAGAAAGCGAATTGTACCTTCTACATTGATGATCTGCTTCTCTCAGTAGATTCGCCGGGGAAGGCAACGATAATTACCCATTGACTGAGACAGCTGAAAAGGAAGGGCGGATTCGGACTTACGAAGAGGGTCTGCAATCAAAAGGAAGTCCTCAAAGTAATTCCACAGACAGAGAAAGCCGTGGGAATAAAGGAAGTCATTTGAAAGACGACAGGCTCCCCACTGAACGAGCGCTGGGAATCTTGTGGGACCTGAAAAAGGACGAACTAAAGGTCTGGGTCCAGATACCCCAAGAAACCAGAGACGAAACGAAACTTTCTGAGTATGGTCAGCCCCATATATGACCCACTGGGACTCATCGCTCCGAGCGTCATAAGAGCCAAAATTATATATATATCCCAAGATGAGTGTAGACGTGGTATTGGGTTGAATAACGAATTTCCTTCGTGTGGAGCAAGGCCAAGCTAGCCCCTCTGAAACAGCAGACCATACCTCGACTCGAGCTCTGCGCGACAGTACTGGCTGCCAAGGCAAGCAAACAATTACAACGAGAACTTGAATTACAAATATACAGAAGTGTTCCGGACAGACAGTACGGCAGTCCTTCAAGACATGCGAAACACCGAAAGACGCTTCCATTCCTTCGTGACTAATCGAGTGGCAACGATACACAAGGACTCCAAGGTAGAACAATGGCGCCACATGACGTCAGCACTGAACCCGGCCGACGACGCTAGTTGTGGATTACATAAAGCAGAGCTCAATGAGGAGGGCAGGTGGATTCAAGGACCTGCTTTCCTCTTGTTGGAAGAAGACAGCTGGCCAAAGAGTCCATTGAGGATTCCAGACCTCAGAGACGGAGACCCAGAGGTGAAGAAGGAAACCACGGTGCTGACGACGAACGTTGACCAGGAGGAGGGTACCCTCGATTAGCTATGGGCCAGGTACTCATCGTGGCATCGACTTCTGAAGAGCGTAGCGTGGATTAGAAGGTTTATAGAATGGCAGCTTGGGAAGTGAAAGAACAAACATCGCAGAGAAAATCAGCTCCAGGTCAACAAATTGGAAGAGGCGAAATTAGCCATCTTAAGATTGATGCAAAGGAAAGGATTCCCTCGAGAACTAGGAATGTTACAACAGGGACAACCCGTGAGAGATAGCGACGTAAGGTGGCTGGAACCTCATCTAGACACGGACGGTCTGATCAGGGTAGGTGGCCGACTGAAACACGCCACTCCCCACCCAGACCAGGAGAATCCCATACTATTGCCAAGGGACAACAGGATCATGGGGCTCATCGTGAGAGAGGTATACCCAACTAGAGCTGGACACTCAGGACGAGAACATACTCTTGCCATAATACGTGAGACGTACTGGATACCTAAATACCGCAAATTGCCTACCCATCAACGCCAAGCCGACCTGCCAGAAGATCGAGTGCGCCCAGGAGGCCAGCCATTTACCTACACTGGCATTGATTGCTTCAGCCCTTTTTTGGGGGGTTAAACAAGGACGAGCCCGGGCGAAGAGATGGGGATGCTTGTTCACCTGCATGACCACCAGAGCCATACACCTAGAAGACCTCACCTCACTAGACACCGACTCATTCCCCAAATGCCCTGACAAGATGCACCTGCCGCAGGGGACCTCCCAAGCATGTTCGGTCTGACAGGGGAACCAACATGACTGGAGCTAGCCGAGAGTTACGAGAGGCGGTGAACGGCTGGAACAACAGTGACAAGGTCGGGAATGCCCTTCTACAGAAACAAATAGAATGGCAGTTCAACCCCCCGACAGCCACTCACATGGGAGGAGTGTGGGAGTAAAAAATCCACACTGTAAGGAAGGTCCTCCAGTGAGTGGTGGGCACCCAGACACTAGACAATGAACGCCTCAGCACTGTGTTCTGCGCCGTAGAAGAGATTATCAACGGAAGGCTCATCACCCCAGTGTCTGACTACCCAAAAGATCTAGAAGCACTAACGCCGCTTCACATACTACGAATGAACCCTGAGACACTGTCCACCGGAGGCGATCAGTCCATGACAGAAGGGTACCGACGAAGATGGAAGTATAACCAATTCATTGCGGACCAATTTTGGAAAGGTGGGTAAAAGAATATCTCCCAACATTACGTCAGCGACAAAGGTTCTTCAAAACTCGCCCCAATCTCCATGCTGGGGATATCGTGATCATCTCTGGACAACCCCTTCCCAGGAGTCAGTGGATGCTAGGGAGAGTACTGGAGGCTCTACCAAGCAAAGAGGGCCTGGTGCGAAGTGTTAAAGTGAAGTCAAAGGACTCAGTGTTAATACGCCCATTGACGAGACTCTGCCTGTTGGAAGGGGTCGGAGAGTGAATCTAATAACATGCCGTGATTTCGTGCGAAGCCCGACAGGGGGAGTGTTACCGCCACAGTAAGATAAACATGGGAGAGAGAGAGAGAGGGTGAGAAGGGGAGGCAGTGCTGACAACATGTTTGTTGGTCGTGTCTAATATAAAACAGATGGCCCTCGCCTAGGACTGCGATTGGGTGGCGATTGCTCACAGTAGTCTGTCAATTCTTGCAGAAGAAACAACACGCTGGTCGAACCCAAGACCCCAAGACCCTAAAACGTAAATACAAACTCTAAATAACTTTAATAAGTATATTTATGTACTGTAATTTGATCATATTATACAACTTGTCTCCTAATATATCAACAGATGTAACATGTGAGTTATACTTAAGATGTTAACAGGCTATGTACTGTATATTGATTATATTATTCATACTATGTGTCCTGAGATAACAGCATTTGTTATAAGTGAAATGTTCTTTAACAGGTTTTGACCGAATTATATGGTACGAGTCAACGTTGAGGGTTTATTTCTCCAGTAACAAACCAATAACGCTCCTATGAGCATTAACATACTGTATGTATGTTGTGTTGTCAAAGGAAGAGAAACAATTGAAACTGCAATTGTGTGTAAATGAGGCAGAAAGATAGATCAGCAACCTAAGACTTGGTCACAATTTTCGTGATGCCATATGGAAGTAGGGTCTACCATTAGACAATACTGTACACTATGATTCCAATATCTTCCCAGGCGGCATTATCTCCCTGTTTGCTAGCTGCCTACTACCTATACAACTTTTAGTAATATTACTTTGATACAACATGATAAATTAGACAATGAAAATAAACAAACAAGTTATTTACCAAGACCTCCCCTCTGACAGAGGGTAAGAGATGGAGGGGAGATAAGAAGGCTATTTATAGCCCGTCTTTGTGTCAGAAGTGGCCAGTAACACACTATAAATAAATCATTTAAAATTTATTTTTTTACATAGAATATTCAGTACATGACTGCGATTATAAAATAGCCTCATGACTAAGAAGTTAGGTAAGGTTATGTAGGTTTCTTTTGTAAGGTTGTGAGGTCTTCCAACAATGCTTCTGCTGCTTCTTTTCCTTATCAACTAAGGTTAGGTTTGTTTAGTCTTTGTTTAGTGTTTTCTTTTGTATTTTACCCCATATTTTCCTTCTACTTCATAGCCCTGCCCACTTTAAACAAGTGTTGGTAATTTTATTGATTAAAATGCTCAAAAAATTTTCATTTCCAATTTTAACGCTATAGAAGAAAAGTGTCTTAGGATAGGCAAAATTATCATTTCAGTCATGTATAGAATCTTAGGAATCTAACTATTGGAATCAGTAGTTTAGACAATTATAAGTCACCTTTCTTCTCCAGCGTTTCTAATGGAAAAATATATTTTTCGAGTATTTTAACCAATAAACTTACCACAAATATTATTAATTTGTTCCTAGTGGGCAGGGCTTTGAAGTAGAGAAACATTAAGTCAGGTTTTCAAAGGAATGTTTGGTGTTATTTTTTGTATTTTACTCCAGAGCCCTGCACACTAGAAACAACTAATATTGTTGTTTATCTAATAGGTTAAAATACAAAAAATATACATTTCTGACAAAAATATCATGGAAGAAGTGTTTTAAAATTGTCTAATCTATATAATAGGTATATTAAAAAAACTAAAAACTTGTGGGGCAATTAAAGGCAACCTTACCCAAAGCCCTGCCCACTTTAAACAAGTAATATTCTGGCAATTTTATCGATTAAAATACTTAAAAATATAAATTTCCAACATAAAGTCTATAAAAGAAAAGTGTCTTAGAATTGTCTAACAACTGATACCAAAACTTAAAATCCTAAAATGCGCTGAATGACCGAAAGGATAATTTCACTGGTAAAATTGCAGTGTTGGCCAATATGCCCGAGTAGTTTAGAAATTAGTTTATCACGTGTATTTTGGTGTGATTTAATCGAATTTGACCTTTATTTCCGGGGGAAAAGTACCCGTTTTGGAGTCTCCCCCCCCAAAAAAATAAATAATATGGAAAAACTTTAAAATTCATTTCTGACATTATTATTATTTGCCCCCTGGTTGAAATGGGGTTAAAAAGGTTATTTTTCATTAACCACCCATCACCTTTTTTTCACATGAAAAATATATTTTTTCACTAGTTTAGTTTTCTTGCTGTTTTAAATGATTCTGACTTTTATCTTTGGGGCAAATAATTTTTTTTTGTTATTTCCACTCCCCTTTCACCCCAACAATGTAGGAGGCCTTGTTGGGAATGCAGGGTTTGGGGGGGGGGGGGGGGGTGAAAACGAGTGATTTTCACCAAAAATAAATGTCATGTACACTGTATTAGCCCCTTAGTTTTTATATAAATCTGGGGTAAAAAATCTTATATAACTCCATCACCCAATAGGGTGTGTCATAGGAGGGAAGATCAGCTAAAACTAATGGCCCATCACTTTTTTGGTAGATTTTAGTGTATATAAACAGAAAATAATTTCAGTTTCAATATTTTGCAACCTTTTGCTAGGTAAATTTTAGCGTGAAATTTATCGAAAATCTAACGTACAGCTGCATTAGTGCATTATAATTAAATAGTGAACATTGCTTTCTGACTTCATTCTTTAACAACCAAACTAACAATATTTTTTTCTGTTTCAGATTCTGATGCATTTATAAGTTGATAATATTTGCGATGGCTGCTTGTGTCAGGACGAGGAACCAAAAATCCAGCCATCTCAGTCACTATCTTGGGTCTGGGAGAGAGCTCCTGAAGTCGGAGTTGCCTACATTGAGAGATGCTTTGAGATACGGTGTTTTAATCAGGCAAATCAGTGAAAAGAACCAAAGAACTTACACAAACAAAGACATTGCCAGTGATATGACCAAAGCTGTCTTGGCACAGTACACTCTGGCTAACGCTCAGTTCAAGCCTCCAGTCATAACAAGTCAGAAGAAGATTAGTGAGAGACTGCTAGCCAGTTGGGAAAAGGCAAGAGATATCTCTCTTGGGAAAGGAAAACTTGCAGTTAAGGACAGCTTTGCCAAGCAACTGGACCAGTTATTTGACATAATTACTTGCAAGTGCCCAATTGTTCTCTGTCCTGAGTTTGGATGCGATCGTGACTGTAAATCCGAGGCCCACATCTCCTGTATTTGCAAGCGTGAACTGAAGATTCTTGTGATCGAACTGGCATTTGTCAAAGCACAGAGAGAGAAGACTGGCAGTATAGGGGCTCTCATGATTTCTAGCCAAGATATTCCGGAGTCCAAGAGACAGGAGGCTGCCACAGAGAGACAGAAGAGGAGAAGAGTTGCTGAGGAAAAGAGACTTGAGAAGGCCCAGGGTGAGGTAAAAAAGGCCGATGATTGGAGTCAAGCTGATTCAGAGTTTAATGACTTCCCCATGGCTGATCCGAGTGCTGACCAGGAGAATGGTGACTTTGTCCCTAACCCAGAAAATAATGATCCCAAACCTTCCAGGCATAAGATTCGAAATAGGAAAGATATCCCGAGCATATCTCTGGCCAGCATGCGACACCACACTGGCCTCAGAGAAACTGCAGAGATAGCAACAGCTGCCTGGATTGACGGTGGTTTGATAACACCTGATGATGTTCACCTGGTGATAGATCATAACAAAGTAAGGAGAGCTCAGGAGAAACTTGTCAGTAACCTAGAAGAGGAGTTTGATAAGGGGACAAGAGAAAATGGAATCAATTGTTTGTTCTTTGATGGGAGAAGGGATGTCACTAAAGTGTTCATGAAAGTTGGAGATTCTGACAAGTTGTTCCCTGCCATGGTGAAGGAGGAACACTACTCCTGCTGCAGTGAACCAGGAGGGAAATATTTGTGGCATTTCACTCCAGAGAAAGATGACATCAGGAAACCAGCTGAGATAGTGGCAGATAACATTGTGAACTGGCTCAGAGAGAGGAACGTAGACCAGACCCTGCAGGCCATTGGAGGGGACAGCACCAACACGAACACAGGGTGGCAAGGGGGGGTCATACAGTGGATAGAGCGGAAGATTGGGAGGAAGCTGGTCTGGATTGTTTGTGACCTCCACACCAACGAGTTGCCACTCAGACATCTGATCCAGGAGCTGGATGGTAAGACTCTTTCAAACAACAGATGGTCTGGTCCTCTTGGCAAGATGCTGGACTCTGCCACTGAGTTAGAAATAAATCCGAGCTTTGAAAAAATCACAGTTGGCCCTCCACTCGTTGAGCTTGCACATACTGTCATTGACGACCTGAGTACTGACCAGTACTATGGTTACATGATTTGCAGTGCCATCAAAACTGGGGTCATGCCTGATAGACTTGCTTACCTGCAGATAGATCCAGTCTCACATTCTAGGTGGCTCACAACGGCTCTCAGGTTCTGCAGAATTTGGGTCGCTCATCATAAACTGAAAGGGAACCAGCTTCACAACCTAAGACTTATTGTCCAATTCATCGTGAGTGTCTACTTGCCAAATTGGTTCAACACCGAGGTCAAGTCATCGTTCTCCGAAGGTCCGAGGCATGTTTTCTTCCAGCTTGAGCTCCTGAGGAGTCAGCCAAGGAAGGTTGTTCAGATTGTGGAGCAGACTGTGAGGAGATCTTCCTGGTATGCTCATCCCGAGGCAGTTCTGCAGACAATGCTCTGCAGTAAGGATGAGGAGGAGAGAAGAGTGGCAGTCAAAAAGATCTTGGATATGAGACTTATGAGAGGATCTGGGCATGACGAATCAGTTGGTGACGATTCCTTCAGGGTCAGGAAGACTCCTGAAGTCAATCTAGGTGCCAAGACCCTCACTGATCTCATAGATCTGGATAACATCCAGGCTGGCAGTGAGCCCCCTCTTACCTGCAGCCTCACCAATGTTCAAGTCAGAGCTTTCCTGGACAACCCCATGCATGTCCCTGCCTGGCCCTCGCACACCCAGAGTATAGAGCGTTGTGTACAGCAAGTGAGCGAGGCCAGCAGTCACGTGTACAGCCAGGAGAGGAGGGAAGGCTACATCCGAGCTCAGGTGGTCAGCAGGGAGGTGATGAGTAGTAACAGAAGCAAGAAAGACATGTTCTCTATGGTGTGCAGCAACACCGGGTCGTAGTAGTAAAACCGGTTTTTGTATTTGATGATTTTGTTTTCTAAAGGAATATTAAATTTAATAAATGTGTCAAGATCATTCGTTTCACTATTTTGGATCATTTTCATCCTAATAAATTAACCTGATACATTTACTTTACTTTAAATAAGCTATTTAGTGGTGTTGGTAAAAGGGTGGGAATACTGAATTTTCATAAGATTTCAAGTTAAAATTTACCGAGCAAAAAATGAAAACTTTTCAAATCTGAAGATATCACATGATTCTGAACACAGAACTACATCATTAATACCATGGGCCGATTTTTCAAACTCAAAAAAAAAAAATTCGCCTCCGTATGACACACCCTAATCACCCAAGGCAAATTTCCATGAGCAATGAGACGTTATGCAGTGATCATGTGATCCATTCATTGAACACGTGATCAGTCTAAGCTTTCTTCAGAGCTGCTCCTCCCTCAGTAGTTATTTAACTCTCACGGGAGAAGGATTTCGAACTAAGCTTCACAGATAAGCTCCGTACCTTCCTCTCAGAGTGCCTACTCAAGATCACTCCGAGTCTCACATCAATCGGATGTATTTAGCAAAGCTATTTAAGATAGCCTCCATCCTCATTTAACACTCATAGCTACAGTGATTAAGTTATGATGATAATCCTTTTTGAAAGTGTACATAGAAACCTTTTAAAATAAATACAGAAAAAGAACATATTGGATTTCGTTACTGAAGAGCCAATAAACTTTGATCTATATTTTAGTTCATCTAGAATATAAGGTAACATGCTTCACAAGTGATTGTTACAAGTGGTGACAACCCAGGAAGGTTGTTACATATATGAAAGCTTCACAAGTACAGTAGTTGCTATTCAAAGTAACAGTCACCCAACAGATACACACTTGGTAAAGGAAGAGATATTATGTTCTTCCCTTTACTGTGTTATACTGTTACAGTAAAAAGAAGTTACTAATTACACCGGAGTTGAGTAACAGTTGAGATAATCTGTTCTCCTCTTACTCCTTATATAGTAAACCCCCACTTTACGCGGTTTCACTTTACGCGGTTTCACTTTACGCGTTTCCACGTTTACGCGGTACCCTGCCGAAACAGGAATGCTCACTTTCCGCGGTGTGTGTACCCTTTTATGCGGAGAGCAGCGCAAGCAGGGTGCGCACAAGTTCTTCACCCGCCACCCACCACAGCCGGCCCAAGTCAGTGATAGTGATAATGATAGTGAGGATATGGACTTATATGGACTTTGAGGGGTTTGACAAAGAGGCCCTGCAAGCCTCTGTGGTGGATAGTGATACAATTGATACAAGTGATACAGGTGAGGGCCAATAATCTGCCCTCTGCCTCGGAACCAACCCCCCATCCCCGTGTGCCCAGCCATCTTTTCTACTAATGTAAGTGTTAAAAGACCTAATACAGGTATTATTGATATTTCTCTTAATTATTAATTGTGTGTGCATAACATCATAAAATTAAGAAGTTATTTTTACTACAACGTAGGTATTGTGTCTGAAAAAGTGGAGTTTGGGGGTCGGCCCAGTCTCTATTTCAATTACTGTAATCCCATATGTTATGTTGTTCACTTTACGCGTTTCTCACTTTACGCGGGCCGCCGTGGGTTCAACTGACCGCGTAAAGTGAGGGTTCACTGTATAGCAAGAAATTTAACAGCTTCAGCAGAATCATCTAAGACACCAAGAAGCCTAGCAAAAAAATATATTTTTCACGGGAAAAAAAGGTTAAAACTAAACTAGGTCTACATGCTTAACTAACCTTACTTGACCTAACCTAACAGGCCACGTCCAAACCTGACCTGGCCTAATCTAACAAGTCGCGTTTTTTATAATTTCCCTCCACCCACGCATCAAGACGTGCTAACACACAAACGAACAAATGAGACCGACGCTGCATGTCACCATAAGATCATATTAGGATTTAGAAAAATTTGTGATTATTACAACAAAAAATTGCGAATATCACATTTATTTTTGGAATGCCTTGCTAAATTCAAGGCTTATTTTTTGTTATCCACCCATCACCTTTTTTACATAAAAAATAAAATTTTTCACCAGTTTTCTTGCTGTTTCAGATGATTCTGACATTTATCTTTGGTGAAAATCACTCTTCTTTTTTTAGTTAGGTTATGTTATGTTGGTTCCTTTGGTATGAGAATACAGTAGGTTATTTTTGGTGTATTACTCAAATCTGACAATCACTTTTTGTGCAAATAAAAACAAAATTGCGGTAAAGGTGTAGATAACGGCTATCATCAGAAGCTGTTTGTTGATTTTCTTAATTTTGCTGTACTTATTGTTTTGATGATTTTAAGTATATTAAAAAAATATATATATATTTTTTATTATGATTTTAAGTTTTTAATTTTCATTTTTGTATTTACTCTATCCCGCTTCACAATTCTCCTCCCGGAAACATTTTTGTTGTTTACCTCACTGAATCCCTCTTCAAGAGACGTTTCCTATAAACGATGGTGAACTCTTCCATGAATTCCTCCTCACCATTGCTGATTTACATTAACCTCAATATTAAGGTAAGTTGTTTAACATATAAATTAACACGATAATGCATAGAACCCAATACAACCTGACCTAACATACCCAACCTATGGGTATGTTAGGTCAGGTTCTATTAGGTTCTATACATTGTCGTTTCCATTTTTGTGTTTAATATCATGATATCAGTGTAGAAAAAATTTCAACCAATTCGGACAATTCCTTCTGGTGGTAGCCGTTATCTACACCTTTACATTTTTGGCAAAAAATTAACATTTTCATTTTACAGAAACTGCTAATTTGCAAAAAATGGAGGTTACATTTGAGCAAAACACCCCCAAAATAACCTATTCTCATACCATAGGAACAAACCAACCAACCTAGCCTAACAAAACATAACTAAAAAAAAATATTATTTGTCGCAAGAAAACTAGCGAAAAAATATATTTTTCATGTGAAAAAAGGTGATGGGTGGTTAACGAAAAATAACCAATTCAAGTATATTCGGTAAAGGTGTAGTTCAGGGCTAACACCAGAAGGAGTTTGTAGAAATCGCTGAAATTCTTACAACACTAATAGCATGCTAATAAACACAGAAATGTAAATGACAATGCATAGAACCTAATAGAACCTGACCTAACATACCCATAGATTGGGTATATTAGGTCAGGTTATATTAGGTTCTATGCATTACCTGTTCGTGTTAATTTATGTGTTAAACAACTTACCGCAATATTGAGGTTAATGTAAATCAGCAATGGTGAGGAGGAATTCATGGAAGCGTTCACCATCATTTATAGGAAACGTCTCTTGAAGAGGGATTCAGCGAGGTAAACATCAAAAATGGCGCCGGGAGGAGAATTGTGAAGCGGGATAGAGTAAATAAAAATAAACAAAAAATGCTTAAAATTATGCTAGAAAGTAGTAGTTTCTTTTAATATACTTAAAATCGTCAAAATAATAAGTACAGGTGTATGGCAAAAATACATAAAATCAACAAACTCCTTCTGGTGTTCACCCTGAATCATACCTTTACCATATATTCCCTTGTTTCTTGAAGAGATCTATTAAATGGCAAGAGAAAAAATCGTAAAAAAGTGATGGGTGGTTAACGAAAAATGACCGTTAGAAATACTCCAAATAAGGAGACTTAAAGGTTGGGATGTTTAAAACAATCGGCCGTGTATTGGTCGAAACTGCAATAATACAAACCTAACCTAACCTAACCCCCAAATCGTTACGGATACACCCTATTTCGTCACCAAAACCCCATTTTGTCACTAATATCAAATCCGTTTCGTCACCACTAACAGTCGATGGCATTAGTGACAAATTATAAGTTATTATTGTACACAAATAGAAATTACACATGTATACAGACGACTCGAGAAGTATTGTGTTATTATTATACTGTACATGAATATTAATTATTTAATACGGAAAACGATTAAAACATTGGTAAATAAACAAAATACAAAACAAATGAAGGTGATTTGGCACCAGAGCATAAACCACCAAGCAGCAAAGAACAATCTCACTCTACCTTCTTCACAAAGAAGGTTCAATGGTTGATTTGCAATTACAATTAGTTGCTGAGCACAAGTTAAAATACTGCACAAGAAAAGCAAGTCGTGACAAACAAGTCCATCTCTGGAAGCTGTGGGGTGACTATGAAGGAAATAGTTTCACCACTTCTAATTTCCTAAAAAAAATGTCATAAAAAATGTCAGTGTCTTCTTCTCTCAAGCTTACATGAGTATTAACAATGTTTTTATTTTATATTTTCGTGTTTAATAAGTTGTCTTCATGGGTTTTTTCTATCCCAAGCAACAGTTATTTTCGTGTATATATTGATGGGAATGAATGCAGTGACGAAACGGGTTGGTGACGAAATGGGCAGACCCCATCAGTACAGTACCTGAATTAGAAATCGCAGGCCGAAGTTATTATTCTTTGCCCCCCCTGGCTGAAGTGGGGTTAGAAATACTCCAAATAAGATCTAAAGGTTGAGGATGGTTAAAACAGTCGGCCGAGTATTGGCCGAAACTGCAATAATGACTTCATCCTCTTCTGATCATGTAAACAAAACAAAAATTAACACAAAATACTGCACCAACAATTAAGAAATGGAAACTTGGAATGCACTTACATTTAAATTTATAATCAATCTTACATGGTACACAACTTTCTTAATACGATGTACTTGTTCCAATCACCAGACTCGGCTGATCATCTGTGGTGTTATATTTTAATCTAGTTGATCTTGGGTACATACGTCATACCTTCGCCATGTTCACTGTTTTCCTCCATCCAGTGTTACCAGATATTTACGACAATAAGTGCTAAACTTGCTATAAAATTATGCTAAAAATAGCAGAACTATGCAAGCGTTTTAGCAACATGGTTAGTATTGTACTTTTTTTACCGGCTACCTAGTTCATGTTACTTTTCGGGGGGGGGGAACAAAACAAACGTGCTACATTGTGACTGACACCGTTTTGTTTTGTATTTCAAATACGTCATGAATATAAAAAGGGAATTCAACGCAAATTACACTTTGGTAGCGTGGCGTACTGTATGTGGCCAGTAGTCAATTCTCTTGGTATGGGCACACAAAAGTACGTACATGTAGGTATCTCACACTCAGGATTGAGGTAGGATAGAAACTCACAATGCGCTTTCTGTATCAGGGTTGCCAGATTGGCCTTTTTATGGCCAAATATGAGATATTTGGCCTTTTTGGAAGGTATTTGGCCACCAAAATTTCGATTTGGTCATATTCAAAATTTGGCCAAAATTTGGCCATTTTTTTTAAGTAGGTACTAAACGCGTATTGAACGCTTTTACAACACGTAGACTGAACGGAGTGCCGGCCCGCCGGGCAGCCGGTGCCCGGCGGTCACTCAGAAAAACTCTTTGCAATAGAATTTACAATAATGATGGTACAGACAAAGGCATTGAAAAAATTGATTTTAGAGCCAAATTTCAGCAAGGAGTTAATAGTCATCTAAAGGAGTTCAAGGAGAGACAACAAGTTAGAGAAGAAGAAAGCAAAGTCCTTGATGTTAAAAGAAGATGCCGTATATTTATTGTTGAGGCCATCGATCAAGTGCGTTCCAGATTGTGGAATGCAGCTGAAGCATTCAAAAACCTTTCATTACTTTGTAGTGGAATTCTCCCCTACAAACACTGTTTGTCTCTGAGTAGCAGACTCCACCAATTCCCCAGTGTATGCCTCGTGGTCTAGGCCAACCAGCGCCGCCATACACCACGGAGCCGGGGTCAACTACTAAGCCACGCCTACCCCCGCTATTTAAAACCTGACCTCGTGGTGACCTCCCTCTTTCTACTTACAGCCGCAGCCAGCAACACCTCCGCCGCTGCCTGGCGGCCCTCGCTCCTCCTCCGCCTACCTGGCGGTCCTCTCTCCCGCTGGCGAGCATGGCGACCCACAAGCTGTCCTTCTCTGAGCGTCCTCACCAACCAGCTCTCTCTACATCACGCTTGCAACCATGCTGCCTTCCCAGCACCAAGCTGCATTGTACATCCAATACAACATGTATATAGAGAGCACATTGTGAGTTTCCTTTCTCCAACCCATCCTGAGTGTGAACCAAAACACCTTGAACCCCACAAATGGTGACCCCTGGAGCCGTGAATACCACACTCCTTTCTGCTGCCTTACTACTAGAGCTGAGAAGATCGTCCTGCCTGCTGCCAGCCTAGGCCAACCGCCTACCTGCACCACCCACTACTCCACAACGACACCATCTCACGACCGTAAGGTTTATAACGAATTAGTCTGTTCTCCCCACTGGCGGTGTGAGTGAACCCAAACATCCCATACCCCACAAATGGTGACTCCCGGAGATTCGCACTCACACAGGATGAAGGAGAAACTGATCACGCTCCCAGTCTTCAAGCAACATGGAAGACTGGCTTATCCACACAGAAGCAGCTCTCATCGGCTCTACAACTACTGTCTCTACACTGCAGGTTAGACACCCTAGAGCAACTCTGCTACTCTAAGCAGACAGTCACTCCTCCTACCGACCCCCGCACACCCGTCCTGCCTCAGACGCCGACCCCGGCCCAGCAGTAACCCCTGCCGCGGCCTCTGCTCCTGAGTGCGGACCCACACACCCCTCTTTTCTCCCTCAGGTACTCCCTGCTAATGTCCTGCACCCTGCTGCTGTCGTGGACCCAGCTGCTGTCACGAGCCCTCATCCGCTTCTGCTGACGCACCCCCTGCTCCTGACCCAGGCCCACACACCCCAGCAGGCGCATCTGACGACTCTGTACCTGCCGTGAGGGAAGCACAACATTCATCGCCTCCACACATCCTTTTTCTCCCTCTCTTCTCCCATAGATAGTGTGTATATAGACAGTTGTATCCGGCGACCGGCTCATCCACGCCATCGCCGTTGTCTCACATGAGGCATGCACCGCCCGTTCTGCC
This sequence comes from Homarus gammarus, assembly GCA_958450375.1. Taxonomy (NCBI): domain Eukaryota; kingdom Metazoa; phylum Arthropoda; class Malacostraca; order Decapoda; family Nephropidae; genus Homarus; species Homarus gammarus. The sequence continues at coordinate 2,397,114 of CAUDMG010003255.1, forward strand.
TCACATGTGCGAAGCAACTCTGCAGACAACAAGTCTCCTACACCACCTGGAGGGAAGGGGGAGTATTGTAGTGGAATTCTCCCCTACAAACGCTGTTTGTCGCTGAGTAGCCGACCCCACCAATTCCCCAGTGTATGCCTCGTGGTCTAGGTCAACCAGCGCCGCCATACATCACGGAGCGGGGGTCAACTACTAAGCCACGCCTACCCCCGCTATTTAAGACCTGACCTCGTGGTGACCTCCCTCTTTCTACCTACAGCCGCAGCCAGCAACACCTCCTCCTCCGCCGCTGCCTTGCGGCCCTCGCTCCTCCTCCGCCTGCCTGGCGGTCCTCGATCCAGCCGGCGAGCATGGCGACCCACAAGCTGTCCTTCTCTGAGCGTCCTCACCAACCAGCTCTCTCTACATCACGCTTGTAACCATGCTGCCTTCCCAGCACCAAGCTGCATTGTACATCCAATACAACATGTATATAGAGAGCACATTGTGAGTTTCCTTTCTCCAACCCATCCTGAGTGAGAACCAAACATCATGAACCCCACAACTTAATCCTTCGAAGGTATTAAACCAAACAGCTAAAGGTGATTTTTCAGATTTACCTATGTTGCATTTAGCTAAAAATAATTCAAATGAAATAGAACAACAATATCGGAAAATTACTATAACAGATTGGAGACTAGAAAATGTGTTTGAAAACAATGAAATTCCAGATGACTCTGTGGGGTTCAAGGTGTTTTGGTTCACACTCAGGATGGGTTGGAGAAAGGAAACTCACAATGTGCTCTCTATATACATGTTGTATTGGATGTACAATGCAGCTTGGTGCTGGGAAGGCAGCATGGTTACAAGCGTGATGTAGAGAGAGCTGGTTGGTGAGGATTCTCAGAGAAGGACAGCTTGTGGGTCGCCATGCTCGCCGGCGGGAGAGAGGACCGCCAGGCAGGCGGAGGAGGAGCGAGGGCCGCCAGGCAGCGGCGGAGGAGGAGGTGTTGCTGGCTGCGGCTGTAGGTAAAAAGAGAGGTCACCACGAGGTCAGGTCTTAAATAGCGGGGATAGGCGTGGCTTAGTAGTTGACCCCCGCTCCGTGATGTATGGCGGCGCTGGTTGACCTAGACCGCGAGGCATACACTGGCGAATTGGTGGGGTTGGCTACTCGGCGACAAACAGCGTTTGTAGGGGGGAAATCCACTACAATACTCCCCCTTCCCTCCAGGCGGTGTAGGAGACTTGTTGTCTGCAGAGTTGCTTAGCACATGTGAGGCAGAACGGCGGTGCATGCCTCATGTGAGACAACGGCGATGGCATGGATGAGCCGGTCGCTGGATACAACTGTCTATATACACACTATCTGTGGGAGAAGAGAGGGAGAAAAAGGGTGTGTGGAGGCGATGAATGTTGTGCTTCCCTCACGGCAGGTACAGAGTCGTCAGATGCGTCTGCTGGGGTGTGTGGGCCTGGGTCAGGAGCAGGGGCTGCGTCAGCAGAAGCGGATGAGGGCTCGTGACAGCAGCTGGGTCCACGACAGCAGCAGGGTGCAGGACATTAGCAGAGAGTACCTGAGGGAGAAAAGAGGGGTGTGTGGGTCCGCACTCAGAAACAGAGGCCGCTTCAGGGGCGGCAGGGGTTACTGCTGGGCCGGGGTCGGCGTCTGAAGCAGGACGGGTGTGTTGGGGTCGGTAGGACGTGGTGCTTGGGACAGGAAGAGGAGCTGGTGTCTGCTTAGAGAAACAGTGCTGCTCTAGGGTGTCTAACCTGCGGTATAGAGATAGTAGTTGTAGAGGCGATGAGAGCTGCTTCTGGGTGGATAAACCAGGCTTCCATGTTGCTTGAAGACTGGGAGCGTGATCTGTTTCTCCTCCACCCTGTGTGAGTGCGAATCTCCGGGAGTCACCATTTGTGGGGTATGAGATGTTTGTGTTCTCACTCAGGATGGAATGAAGAAAGGAAACTCACAATTTGCTCTCTATATACATGTTGTATTGGATGTACAATGCAGCTTGGTACTGGGAAGGCAGCATGGTTACAAGCGTGATGTAGAGAGAGCTGGTTGGTGAGGATGCTCGCAGGAGGACAGTTTGTGGGTCGCCATGCTCGCCGGCGGGATCGAGGACCACCAGGCAGGCGGAGGAGGAGGTGTGGTGTTGCTGGCTGGTTGGTGTAGGTAGAAAAACAGGTCACCACGAGGTCAGGTCTTAAATAGCGGGGGTAGGCGTGGCTTAGTAGTTGACCCCCGCTCCGTGATGTATGGCGGCGCTGGTTGACCTAGACCACGAGGCATACACTGGCGAATTGGTGGGGTCGGCTACTCGGCGACAAACAGCGTTTGTAGGGGAGAAATCCACTACAACACAACCAAATTTTGGCTTGGTGTCTATCATCATGAAAACTTCAAGGAATTGGCAGCTTATGCACTTAATTGCAAAGTCACACCAGCAAGCAATGCTATTGTTGAACGAATATTTTCTCTGGTAACTACAATCAAAACAAAACCAAGAAACAGAATGCAAATCAATCTTCAAGATGCAATTATCAGAATCCGAGCGCATCTCTTCGAGAATTCAATCCGTTGTAAGGATATGCGTATAACGGATCGAATGATAACGAACTTCAAGTCTGATATTCTCTATTCGTATGGTGGTAGAATTGGTGTTGCATCAACTTCACACTCACAACAGACTGCACGAAGCGCACAAGAAGAAGAAGTTGACATAACGATGTTCCTGAAACAAGATTGAGGTGAGATTGTAGTGGACGTCTCCCCTACAACTGCGTAGCCGCATTCCAATGCCACAGTATCCTAGCAACCAGCCACCTGCTACGTCTTCCCTAGCAACCAAACGAGCGGCCCGGGGGGGGGACGTCACCAGATGACACAGTATCCTAGCAACCAGCCACGTCTTCCCTAGCAACGGAGTCAAGAAACCGGCGACTTCCCACGGGTTTACTTCCGGCGGCTGTGTATATAAGCTCTGTCTCTCCATTGAGATTCATTCTACTCTACGTTCCTGAACACGCAACACCTCCTCCAAGCAAGCTCCTCGCTGTCCCGCTCTCATTCAACCTGGAGGCCAGCAACAGGCAACATCTTCTCTAACGAAGCTCCTACACATCTACCTCCTTCAACACGCTACTCACCGAACGTGTCTACTGAGCAGCTCCTCACCACACGGCATCTCCAGCACCAGACTGTCTACCATATAACTTATATTATATAAGAAAACCACCACCTTAGAGTTTCCATCCATCCTGAGTGTTAGACAACATAATATCACAAAACCCTAAAAGTTATTTTACCTTATGCCTATTATTATTGTTAAATTGATTTATTTAGAAATATTTCAACGTTTTGTGTTTACTTTGTTGTTTTTAAAGACAATTTTACCATTTGGCCTTTTTTTGGCCTTTTATTCCTGTGTTTTTGGCCATGAGCAACTGAAACCATCTGGCAACCCTGTTCTGTATATATATTGTTGTAGAGTGCAGTGTTTAGGAGTGACTAGGTGAGGAGAAACTTGCTCAGAGGTCCTGTAGGGCGAGGAGGTTTCTGAGGAAGCTGGGTGGTGAGGAGCTGTGAGAAATGTTGCTGGTCCGGTAGCCGAGTGTAGAATGGTCTCCCTGCATGCATACATACATACATAAAAGCTAGTGACAGGGGGGAAAGAGGTTCAGGGGAAGGATAAAGGGAGGATTGAAGTGAATTTTAGAAGGAGAGAATAGGTGCAGTGGCTAAACACCGCTTGCGTGAGGGAGTATAAGTTGGAGGCAGCAGCAACTCGCCCGGACGCGGCTGGGAGGCGGCAAGACAGAGTCAGGTTAGCGTCAGGTCAAGCGGCCAGGCATGGCCGTACTTATGCAATTTACGAGGATCAGGATTTGGGGTGAGCGTAGCGAGAGGGCCAATCACAGCGGTCTTAAGAGTAAGGTGTGAAACGCTCTGATCCTGAGCTGGAGGTTGAAGGTCGAGACTAGGTGGGCGATCGTACCCCTACGTCCACTGCATAGACCTAGTCTCTCGGCGTAAACAACTTCCCCGCAAATCTGTCTGCTGCTATTACTAAAAACTCTCCTACGATACGCTCATCCTTCCTTACTATGAATACTTTGACATTTCAAGCTCAAAGATTCAAAACCCTTCCTCCAACTCGCTCCGTTCCTCTTTGACATAGCTCAAAGACTTTACCTTCATCTTTCTCCAAACAACCCTACGACTAGCAAAATTTCCATGTTTTCACCTTCTCTGTTACTTTGATCGTGTGTTGACTGTGCGTCCGTCCACCTGCGCTTCTCGGCTTGCGCCGCCGCCGTGGCGGGGCAGTTCTTCCTCCGCTTTGCCAACACTGCCTAAGCTAAGACAACAACCAGAGCACCCGCGTTGGCCCTTTGCTTGCCCGGACCTGCTCCCGCCCTCCCTCTGCCTCGTCCTGATTATGATTGCTGCACCCTCAGGGCATATTGCCTACCCCCTCACGCAAGCGGTGTTTAGCCACTGCACCTGTTCTCTCCTTCTAAAATTCACTTCTATCCTCCCTTTATCCTTCCTCTGAACCTCCTTCCCCCCTGTCACTAGCATTTTTCTATTCTATTCTACTTCCCCGGTAGCTCTGGTTTCTAAACTTGAACTGAACTGACTTCCCCGGGCAAGCGGAAGTTGTTTGAACACTCTTCCTAGCCCCCTTGGTCCCTGTTCACCTGTTGTAAATCGAAAGGTTGCGAATTCGTATTTAGGGAAAGTTGTTGGAGCTTCTAAACTTGAACTGACACAATCCAGAGGAGTGGTGACCCGAGGATCACACACCCAACACAGACAAAACCAAATACGTGTGCTATGCGCTAACCAAATAAACGCAGTCGTGTAAAGCCACGGCACTATCTCTCCCACTACAATTCCCTTCCTAGCCTCCTGCTCCTTCCTCTGTCATCTTCCCCGCTCTGACTTTCGCTACCAACAACTTTTGGAGCTTCTAAACTTGAACTGAACAGCTGTACGCTGATTGGCTGGTAGGCTCAAGGCCGGAGCTCAGTTGGGAGTTGTAGAGGAGAGGAGCCACTACAGTAGCATAAACGTAAAATAAATTTCATAAAAGATTCATAATTCTATTTCATAAAAGAAATAAATCACAGCATTGCACAGATCACTGACCCACATCGGGGCCTGGGGGGGGGGGCGAAAATGTAACAGCAACAACAACAATAATAATAATAGTAATAATAATAATAATAATAATAATAATAATAATAATAATAATAATAATAATGATAATGATGATGATGATGATGATGATGATGATGATGATTGATGATTGATGATGATGATGATGATAATTCATAGTAAGTAAAATTTATAATAAAATATACAAAATTGAAAATATAATAATAATAATAATAATAATAATAATAATTCATAGTAAGTAAAATTTATAATAAAATATACAAAATTGAAAATATAATAATAATAATAATAATAATAAAGAAAAATGAGAAACAAAATATGTATGTTGTGTTGTCAATAGTAAGAGAAACGATTGAGACCCTGCAATTGTGTGTAAATGAGGCAGAAAGTCAGGTCAGCAACCTGGGAATTGGTCACAATTTTTGTGATGCTGTGGGGTTTCATGATGTTGTATTGTAGGGTTTCGTGATGTTATGTGGTCTAGCATTCAGGATGGGATTGATGGAAACTCTAAGGTGGTGGTTTTCTTATATAAAATACATTATATAAAAGATAGTCTGGTGCTGGAGATGCTGTGTGGCGAGAAGCTTGCTCAGAAGACACGTTCAGTGAGTAGCGTGCTTGAGGAGGTATCTGTGCAGGAGCTTCGTTAGAGGAGATGTTGCGTGTTCACGAACGTAGGGTAGAATGAATCTCAATGGAGAGACTGCGAGCTTATATACACAGCAGCCGGAAGTAAACCCCGTGGGAACTCGCCGGTTTCTTGACTCCGTTGCTAGGGTAGAAGTAGCAGCTGGTGACCACCCCCCCCGCCCCCCAGCAATTCGCCGGCTGCTAGGATACTGTTGCATTGGAATGCGGATGTAGTTGAAAGGGAGAGATCCACTACAATACTCCCCCTCCCTTCCGGGCGCTGCAGAAGACTTGTTGCCGGCAGGGTTGTATCTCACATGTGAGACATAACGGGCAGTGGTGTAGACGACTCGGCCGCTACGGGTGACGACTCCGTCCAGTGAAACAGAACCTGTGGAAGAATGAGGGGGAGAAGGAGGGTTGTGGATTAGAGAAGGCTGTACAGGCAATGGTTGTTGCGCTTCAATCGCGGCTGGGGCAGCGTCGTCAGGGGCACTGGCTGGGTTGACTGGATCAGGGGCAACGTCAGGAGGAGGGTCCATGATAGGAGCAGGTTCTATGACAGCAGCAGGGTTCACGACAGGAAGAGGGGGTACCTGAGGGCGAAAAGAGGGTGCCCAGAAATGTCATGGGCGGGGTGTTGCTGCCGGTTGCAACTGCGGGCAGACTGGTGCAGGCCTAGTTTGTTGGTGGTGCTGCTGGGTTGGGGGCTTAACGGGTAAGGTGGCCGGCTTGACTCGGTCTATACTGACGGTGTCGTGTCTGCCATTCCGGATAATCGTCAGGAACTTTGCTGAACGGGTAACAACCTGGAAGGGTCCATCGTAGGGGCGTTGTAGTGGGCTGCGGTGAGCATCATGCCTGACGAAAACATACTCAGCTGTGAGTAGTGCAGGAGGGATATGTTCAGGGCGCCAAAGAGGCTGGCATGGAGCAGAAGCTTTGAATGCAGAAACTGCTTGTCGTAGCTTTTGGAGTAAGTCGTGACAAACGGCAGGAGTGGTTTGGTGGGGGTCAGGAGGGAGTGAGAAATGCCCGGGTAGGCGAAGGGGCTCGCCTAGGGTGAGATCTGCTGGGCTACAGTCCATATCCTCCTTGTGTGAAGCACGGGTACCGAGGAGCACTAAGGGTAGCGCATCCGTCCGGCTGTAAGGGTCGTGCTGTGCCTTGAGTGCGTCCTTCAGCTGCCGGTGAAACCACTCTACCATACCGTTGGATTGAGGGTGGTATGCGGTGGTGCGTTGCCTAGTCGTGCCGAGGAACTGTAGGAGGCTGTGCCAAAGTTGTGACTCAAACTGGGCTCCTCAGTCGGTGATGATGGTAGAAGGGAGGCTGAAGCGGGAAACCCAACCGGACATGAAGGCGCGGACGGCAGACTCTGCTGAAGCATTGGGCATGGGGATGGCTTCTGTCCACCTGGTGAAACGGTCGATGCAGGTGAAGATGTAGGTGCTACCGCAGGATGATGGAAGAGGTCCCACTATGTCGAGGTGCACTACTTGAAAACGTCCTTTGGGTATAGGGAAGGTTTCTAAAGGGGCCCGTGTGTGATGATGTATTTTGGAGGACTGGCAGGCCAAGCACTGGGTAGCCCATTTCTATGTATCAGTCTTCATGCCGGGCCAGACGACGCGTTGCGTGAGGAGGCACTGAGAGGCCCGCACACCCGGTGTGGCTGAGACCATGGATGTGGTCGAAAACAGCGCGGCGGTGGACGTGAGGCACTAACGGACTAGGCTGCCCACAGGATTCGTCGCACCACAACTTGATGTCCGTGCCGGGGACTGGGAGTTCTTGGAGTGTGAGGCTTGAGGGAGATGTCGTGTATGCTGCCAGGTCTTCGTCATTTTCTTGAGCGGCGGCGAGCTGTCCGTAATCGATGGGTGGGGATGAGAGGAGAATGTTGGATATACAACAAGAGAGGGCGTCTGCGATCTCGTTGTGGCTGCCTTTAATGTGTTGGACGTCGCTGGAGAACTCCGAGATATATGCCAAGTGGCGCAGGACACGAGGTGTATGTGACTGGGAGGCTGAAGTAAAGGCGTGGACGAGGGGCTTATGATCAGTGAAGATGGTGAACTGATGGGCCTTGAGGAAGTGCTGGAAATGCTTGACAGCAATGTATACGGCCATGAGTTCTTGATCAAAGGCGCTGTACTTGAGGTGTGGTGGTTGAAGTCGTTGTGAGAAGAATGCAACGGGCAAGAGAACTCCGTTGATCTCCTGCTGTAAGATGGCGCATATGGCAGTAGAAGAAACGTCTGTTGTGAGAGTGGTCCGGGCGTTAGGTGCGGGGTGGGCTAGGAGGGTAAAGCGTGTGATGTGCTGTTTGATAGCGGTGAATGCCGTAACAGCCTCTTGAGTCCACACGAGAGGCTTGTGAGACTTCTTTGGGAGTCCATTGAGAAGGTCGTAGAGGGGAACTAGGACGGTGGCATCGTTGGCAATGAAGCGGTGGTAGTATTTGACTAACCCAAGGAATTCTCGGAGTTTCTTCGCCGTTTCAGGTTTGGGGAATTCCCTGATGGCAGTTTTCTTCTGTGGTAGGGGTTGGATGCCACTAGGCGAGACTCTGTGACCGAGGAAGTCGATGGAGGAGGCTCCGAAGACGCACTTAGCAGGGTGAACTTTCATGTTGTTGTTCTGCAGGCGTTGGAGGAGGAGTTGCAGGTGGTGATGATGCTTGGGAGGAGTCGAAGATGCGACGAGGATATCGTCTATGTAGACGGTGACAAAATCGAGGTCGCGAAGCATATGGTCCATGTACCTCTGGAAAGTCTGTGCTGCATTGTGTAGGCCAAAACTCATGAAAGTATACTCGAAGAGTCTGAACGGAGTAGTGATGGCTGTCTTCTGGGTATCTGCAGGTGCTACTGGGATCTGGTTGAAAGCACACTCCAAGTCGATCTTCAAGAAGATTGTCTTGCCATGAAGTTTGTGGTGGAAGTCCTGCACATGCAGAATAGGATACCTGTCAGGTTTGGTGACAAGGTTCAGGGATCTGTAGTCGCCACACACCCTCCAATCGCCGGATGATGGCTTAAGAACCATGTGAAGAGGCGATGCCCAGGGACTCTTAGAAAGACGAATGATGCTGTCTTGCAGTAGTCTGCTGAATTCCGCCTTGGCTGCATTAAGGACCTCAGGGCGCAGGCGGCGGGGGCGATGAGAAGACTGGAGGTCCTTTGGTCTCGATGTGATGGAAAATTCCCGACGTATATGGTGGGGGTGGAGAGACTCGGGGTGAGAAAAGTTCCTTGAACTCTTCAAGCAGGTGGGAGAACGCATTGGACGGCGAAAGACAGGTGATAGTGTCGGTGTCTTTGGCACGTGAACCTTGGATCTTGCGTGCTGTAGGCTCATGGATGAGGCGATGGTGGCTTGGGTCGACTCCGAGCTTGTGAAAGGTGAGGAAGTCGAAGCCAAGGATGGGTTGAGATACGTCTGCGACTACGAATGACCAGCGCAGAGTCTTCGGGAGACCAAGGTCTAAAGCGAAGGTTGCGTGCGCCGTAAGAAGCGATGGGGGTACCGTTGGCGGTGAACAGGTCATAAGAGGGTTGCCTTGACGTGTCTTGTCGTGAGGGAGGGATAATACTGACTGATGAACCTGTGTCAACGAGGAATTTCATGCCGGAGGTGTGATCGCTGACGTGCAGTAGTGAGACGCCTGAAGGGGCGGGGGCTGAGGCATCTATCAACCTCCATTGTTGCCGTTTCCCGAGTAGGTGCAGTGAGGCTCACAGCGTTGAGCATAGGGGCCGAAACGCCGTGATACCAGCAGAGGGTATATTCATTGTGTTGGGGGCTGGCGGCGGTTTCCGGGGCAGGAAGGGAAAGTTGGGGATTGTAGGGAGTGGTGTGTGGGTTAGGAGCAGGCCCAGCAGAAGGCATGGAGGAGCAGAACTGTTCAATGGTGTTCAAACTCTGGCTCAAGGTTTGCAACAGGTCCCTGATGTCTTGTGAGGTATTGCTCAGCTGAGGGGTGTTGACCCGGCTTACAAGTTCGGAAGTAAATACTGGTGTGGTCGTTGGGTTGTCCGCGGCCGCCAAGCACGCAACCGCGCATTCGTTGAATATTCTATCTGCAGCGGTTGCGTAAAGTTCAGGTGTCGTCGAGTGATCTACTGCGGACAGGGTGATATGTACTTGTGTGGGGAGCTTTTGTGCGTGAAGCTGGCGCAGGATAAGTTCGGGAAGTCTGTCTGCGTGCCGGGAGTTCAACCTACACATCTCCTCCCAGAGAAGTCCTGGAGTTGAGTTTCCAAGGGAGATTGAAAGGTTCTGCAGGAGGCTGGGGCGGGTCCGTCAGTAATGCGTTTTTAAGGCATCCCTCAGGGTGGCGAATTTGTTGTTCTCTGGAGGGTTGGAAGTAGTCCATGATACATGCGTGGCGACTTCCGTGGGCAAGAAGGAGAGCAGGGCACCGTACTTTTGCACGTCAGTAGCTTGTGAGCCGATGAGGATTGCTTCCACATGATCTAACCAGTCCTCGACGTTGTGGTTGAAAGGCGGTAGAGAGATCCGTTCCTCCTCCATCCTGTGTGAGTGTGTCACTCCGGGGTCACCAATTGTAGGGTTTGTGATGTTATGTGGTCTAGCACTCAGAATGGGATTGATGGAAACTCTAAGGTGGTGGTTTTCTTATATAAAATATATTATATGAAAGACAGTCTGGTGCTGGAGATGCCTTGTGGCGAGGAGCTTGCTCAGAAGACACGTTCAGTGAGTAGCGTGCTTGAGGAGGTATCTGTGCAGGAGCTTCATTAGAGGAGATGTTGCATGTTCAGGAATGTAGGGTAGAATGAATCTCAATGGAGAGACTGTGAGCTTATATACACAGCAGCCGGAAGTAAACCCTTGGGAACTCGCCGGTTTCTTGACTCCATTGCTAGGGTAGACGTAGCAGCTGGTTGCTAGGATACTGTCGCATTGGAATGCAGATGTAGTTGTAGGGGAGAGATCCACTACAATCTCACACTAAGGATGGGTTGAAGAAAGGAAACTCACAATGCGCTCTCTGCATACATATTGTATTGGATGTACAGTGCAGCTTGGTGCTGGGAAGTGGCAGCGTGGTTACAGGTGTGGAGTAGAGAGAGCTGGTTCGGGAGCGTGCTCAGAGGAGGTGTTGCTTGCTGCGTGGCCATAGGTAGAAGAAGGTCAGGTCACGGCGAGGTGAGGTCTTATATAGCGGAGGTAGGCGTGGCTTGATAGTTGACCTCCGCTATGTTAGGCAGCGCTAGTAGCCGACCTTAGATCACGAGGTGTTGGCTGGGGAATTCGAAAAGGGGTCGGCTAGTCAGCGACAAACGGCAGTTATAGTTGTAGGGGAAATATCCACTACAATGCCATATGGTTTCACAGCTTGACTCCACACTTCGAATATATAGTCAGCACACTACAAGTGTACAATTCCTTAATCTTCTCGCTTTATATAAATCACAACAATTCCACAATACTTGCACAACAATTGACTTCAGTCGTTCTGCTAGGCTTATTCTTTACACTGTGAACAGAAGCGATCAACTGACTCCTGATGATGATGATGATGACGATGATAATAAAGTAAAGTGGCAAATGACTTTTCAATGGGAAAGAAGAGTTGAGAGAGAAGGAAAGCATAGAAACGGGAAGTAAAGTAGTTGCGGGTCGGGACAGTGATTACATAAGAGCATCAAGATCGTTTTAGTGATGTGAAAGTGTAAATCGATGTAGGAGTTTTAATGATAACTTTTATCCTCTTCACCACTGATCGGCTCATTAGCCGCTTGGGCGATCGGTCACATCTCTGATTACTTTTCCTTTTCATTTATCCTCTTCACCAAAAGATCGGCTCGCTAGCCCGGGTGATCGGTCACGTCTATGTCACGCACTGTTGGCAAGTACTGGGCTTTCACCAACTCCTGAATGTACCTGAATCCGCTCCAGTGTTGGTCAAGTCTTTTCTTGAAAGAGCTCACACTCGGTGCCGTCACAACACTTTCTGGTAGATTGTTCCAAGAGTTTACAACCCTCACTCAGAAAAAGTTTGCCCTCACAGTTTTCTGGACTTGCGGCTTCTTCAATCTTGAGCTGTGACCCCTTGTGGGGTGACCGTCCGCCAGCTCCAAGTAAGGACACTCGACTGTGATGCTTATACACCTCAACTAGGTCACCCGTTGCCCGTCTGTAGTATAAGCTAGGCAAGTTCAGGCGCTCCAATCTCTCAGGGTAGCAGAGGTGCCGAAGGACAGGCACCAGTCTGGTGGCCCTCCTTTGAACATTTTCAACCAACTGACAGTCCCTAGCATATCTCGGGGACCAGACGGAGTGACAGTACTCCAGATGGGGAAGCACTTCACTATTGAAGATCGTTATGAGGGACGGACTGTCTAGATATCTGAATGATCTTCTTATAAGACCCAATAATTTATTTGCCTGGTGTACCTTCTCGCAATGGCCCGAGAACTTCAGCTCATTGTCAACATACACACCTAGGTCCTTCTCACATTCAGTCTCAACTAGCGCAGTTTCTTCATCCCGGTGGGACATATGATACGCATCCTTACCGTTGGTACGCCCCAGGTGCATCCTCTTACACTTCGTGACATTGAATCTCAGCAGCCATTTCTTCGACCATTCCTGGAGCCCACAGAGGTCCTTCTGTAGCTCTTCACAGTCCGCTTGCTTCTTAATTTCCCGAAATAACTTGGCGTCATCGGCAAACATTTGTATGGAGGAGTGTACAACGTCAGGCATGTCATTTATGAAACAAACAAACAACAGCGGGCCCAATACACTGCCCTGTGGTACCCCACTTGTGATAGGTATGGATGATGATTTCGTGCCATTAATCACCACACACACACTGCTTGCGGTCTTCTATCCACGCTAGGACATTTCCCCGAATTCTATACCCTTCCAGTTTGATTTTCAGCCTTTCAAGGGGTACACTGTCGAAAGCCTTGGCAAAATCTAGGTAAATATTGTCGATATTACCACCCCGTTCCAGAATATGGGTCCAAATATCCAATACCTTGAGCAATTGTGTTAAGCAGGAGCGCCCACGCATAAAACCGTGTTGGCAATCCTTTGCAAGGTTGTTTCGTATGAGATGTTCCATTGCGGCATCTCTGATAATACTCTCAAGTACTTTACATGTTATGCTGGTCAGGCTCACTGGTCTATAGTTGTTCGTGGAGAGACGATCGCCCTTCTTGAAGATAGGAGACACATAAGCCACTTTCTATTCAGTGGGGACCATTTGTTCATCCAGGCATTTACAAAACAGGATCTTCAGGGGCTTGGCAAGCTCGTTGCACAACTCTCTTAGCACTCTAAGATGCACCATGTCAGGGCCGGGACTCTTATGGACCTTTAGCCTGGACAGTTTATTTCTTATACCCTCTTCTGTGAACACAATGTGGGTCAGTGCTGTGTCGAACCGTCTGTCCTCAAATGCAGGAAGGTTAATTGCATCCTCTCTTGTAAACACCGAGGAAAAGAAGCTGTTCAATGCCTCAGCTTTAACCTGGTCAGAATCTGAGTAACTACCATTCTCAAGCCTCAGGTCTGATACTCCTACTCGCGTTTTCAATTTCGACTTTGCATAGCGGTAAAACGCCTTTGGGTTTGACTTGACCTCGCTTGTAACCAGCCTCTGAAACTCCTTTTCAGCTCTTCTACACTCTATCTTTGCTTGATTTCTATCTCTTGCAAACATCCTCCTGTCTTGCTCATCATTTGACCCAACCCACGTCTTGAATTTCTGGGTTTTCTTCTTAATTCTGTCGACCGCCGCATGGTTCATGTGTAGGGATCCCCTCGTATTCCTAGAATCACTGGGTTTGGTCTTGGATATATATTTATCGATCAAATGGGTCACTTTACTAGTTATGATATTCAGCGTAGTGTCTGCGTTCTTGTACCTTAATGAGTCAGGCCAGTTGATACCTCTCATCTCTTCCCTCATCCCATTGCAATTTCCCTTGTAATATTTGCACCTTGGCCAGGCCTTATCCTGAACTAGGTAACAGTTAAGTCTGAATGACAACACTATATGGTGACTGCTGCCAACTGGGGCAAGGTGTTCCAGTTTGGCCACCATGTCATGATCGTAATGACGTCTAACCTGTTAAACTTAATTATTCATATTACGCTAAACGTCCACAAAACCTTCTGAGTCCCCCAGTGGAAACGTCCTCCGATTTCTCTGTTTCATTGATGACGTTATCGAGATGTCGTCATTGCTTTGACCGAGTTTGTAAACTCTTTCTGCTACCGAGACCCTGTAAAACCTTTTTCACCTATGAATAATCAGAGACCACTGATATTCATAGTGTAAATGTTGTAAGGAGATTGACTATGGAATTAGTTAATTCCTGATAGGAACTTTACACCAGAGTCTCGTGTGTCGGCAGGCTGTGTGTTGGAACTTGCTTACTGGGATTACCTGTAGTGGATTTCTCCCCTACAAACGCTGCTTGTCGCTGAGTAGCCGACCCGCAAATTCCCCAGTGTATGCCTCGTGGTCTGGGTCAACCAGCACCGCCATACATCACGGAGGTCAACTACTAAGCCACGCCTATCCCCGCTATTTAAGACCTGACCTCGTGGTGCCCTCCCTCTTCTTCTAGCTACAGCACAGCAAGCTACACCACCTCCTCCGCCGCTGCCTGGCGGCCCTTGCTCCCGCCGGTGAGCATGGTGACCCACAAGCCGTCCTCCTCTGAGCATCCTCACCAACCAGCTCTCTCTACATCACGCTTGTAACCACGCTGCCACTTCCCAGCACCAAGCTGCATTGTACATCCAATACAATATGTACACAGTGAGCACATTGTGAGTTTCCTTTCTCCATCCCATCCTGAGTGTGAACCCAAACCACCCATACCCCACAAATGGTGACCCCCGGAGATTCGCACTTACACAGGATGGAGGAGAAACAGATCACGCTCCCAGTCTTCAAGCAACATGGAAGCCTGGCTTATCCACCCAGAAGCAGCTCTCATCGGCTCTACAGCTACTGTCTCTAAACCGCAGGTTAGACACCCTAGAGCAGCACTGCTTCTCTAAGCAGACACCAGCTCCTCTTCCTGCCCCAAGCACCACGTCCTACCGACCCCAGCACACCCGTCCTGCCTCAGACGCCGGCCCCGGCCCAGCAGTACCCCCTGCCGCTCCTCCTGATACAGCCCATGCTCCCGACGCGGCCCACGCGCCTGAGTGCGGACCCACATACCCCTCTTTTCTCCCTCAGGTACTCCCTGCTACTGTCCTGCACCCTGCTGCTGTCGTGGACCCAGCTGCTGTCACGAGCCCTCATCCGCTTCTGCTGACGCAGCCCCTGCTCCTGACCCAGGCCCACACACCCCAGCAGGCGCATCTGA
The DNA here is from genome assembly GCA_958450375.1 of Homarus gammarus. Lineage (NCBI taxonomy): Eukaryota > Metazoa > Arthropoda > Malacostraca > Decapoda > Nephropidae > Homarus > Homarus gammarus. The sequence continues at coordinate 2,412,288 of CAUDMG010003255.1, forward strand.
CGACTCTGTACCTGCCGTGAGGGAAGCACAACATTCATCGCCTCCACACACCCTTTTTCTCCCTCTCTACTCCCACAGATATTGTGTATCTGGACAGTTGTCTCCTCTAGCGGCCGGCTCATCCACGCCATCGCCGTTATGGCTCACATATGGCATGCACCGCCCGTTCTGCCTCACATGTGCCATGCAACCCTGCAGACAACAAGTCTTCTACACCGCCTGGAGGGAAGGAGGGAGTATTGTAGTGGATTTCTCCCCTACAAACGCTGTTTGTCGCTGAGTAGCCGACCCGCAAATTCCCCGGTGTATGCCTCGTGGTCTGGGTCAACCAGCGCCCCCATACATCACGGAGGTCAACTACTAAGCCACGCCTACCCCCGCTATTTAAGACCTGACCTCGTGGTGTCCTCCCTCTTCTTCTAGTTACAGCACAGCAAGCTCCTCTGCCGCTGCCTGGCGGCCCTCGCTCCCACCGGCAAGCATGGCGACCCACAAGCTGTCCTCCTCTGAGCATCCTCACCAACCAGCTCTCTCTACATCACGCTTGTAACCACGCTACCACTTCCCAGCACCAAGCTGCATTGTACATCCAATACAATATGTATACAGTGAGCACATTGTGAGTTTCCTTTCTCCATCCCATCCTGAGTGTGAACCAAACAACCCATACCCCACATACCATCCACGTCCTTTTGTGATCAATTTAATTCTTGCCTTTGATAGCTCAATCAGAGCATTGTTTGTGAAGAGAATATTAGCAAATGAAACTGAGTTTGTAGTCTCAGTTTCAAACGTCAGAGTGTACAGTAACGTAATTCAGTGAAATAGTTGAGGTGGAATCCGTGACCTAGCGTGGAGTGAGAGAGCTGGGGCATTTCAAAGGTCAGTAAGTGCCTCGTTCCTCACCCACACAGGTAGGTCATTCCACTCGGTGTTGTAATTCGCCATTTTTAAGTGATTTGACCTAATTAATTGTTTGATTGTGCAAGTTTTACAATAATGTAGTTGATGTGTTTTGAGTGAAGTATTGTTTACGTCCTTCACGTCCCTTTGAAACGTGATGTCGTTATCACCAGTCAGTAAGTGCCTCGTTCCTCACCCACACAGGTCCCTATCGCAGCCTAGGCCGTGTCTGTAGCGTGGATGTTGCATCCAATAGTCTGGAGAGATGTCTGAGGTCCAGTAGGATCGGTTATCTCCGTGAATCCCGACCGTCAGAAGCTCCACTACCACTTATGGGCCCCATAGCTGGCCAGTCTGACCCTAACACTCGGCCCACGAGGTGACCCCGGATCACCAAGCCACAAACAACTACCAGCCCCCATCATTGGTGGATGAGTGCCTAGCTCAGTAGGATTTGATTTTGCCGCTTACAGCAGCTACTTTATTGTGCACCCCACACTCATCCTGTGAGCTGTAGAAAGGATTACAGAGTTGAGTTTACAACGGGTCATAATAATTAACCCCCGTTGTCAGGATATTATGGCACTGAATGTTACACAGTATTTCAATTACATTATTTGTTTAGTTCCATACATAACTTTTTACTTTTATCCTCTTCGCCACTGATCGGCTTGTTAGCTGCTTGGGCGATCGGTAACTTATTCACAAATGCGTGAGTATAGGCGTGTGAGGCAGTATGTCTGGCCTCACACTTTGTTATTCACATTTACATGAGAAGGATTCAAGCATATTGCGTATATGATTCTGTACATGAGAACTGATATAGTTACTAAGTGCAAAAAAGTGGATACAATCTTAATATGTCGGCTATCTTGCCATTAGAGATGAAGTGTTGTGCCATTTCACACACAGTGTGCTTGGACCTGTCCCTAAAAGGTTCTATCTTCACACAGTCGAGGACGTAGTGTTCAAGTGTGTGGCCATATGTCTGGCCACACACTTTACATTTAGTTTTGTTTACATCTGCTTGAGGAACATACTGCCAAAGGTACTTATATCCTAACCTCAATCTAGCGGTTACAACATCTTGTAATCTAGTGATCTTGTTACTTGCTCCATATGCATGTTTCACTTGATACATCTCATCATGGTAAACTATGGATCGACTAGTGCCTGTTTGCACTTGTCTACTTGCGTCAAACTCATCAATAAGTTCTTTCCAAACTCCAGTTTTAAGGGTTCTTTTTGACAGACCCAAATTGTATTCAACGGTGTCTTTGTTAGACGGGAGTTTGGCGAGGGTATCAACTCTGTTATGTTTTATGAGGCCTATGTGAGGGGATCCACAATAGTTTGACCTTGACACCCTGGTCAACAAGGCATGCATATTTGTGTCTGGCTTCAGAGACAAGAGCGTGACAACCTGTGTCGAGGGTGTCAAGGGCAAGTAGTGGGGATAGAGAGTCGGTGATGACGAGACTGTCAGTAACAGTGGTTTCAATGAATTTAATAGCTGTGAGTATGGCAACTAATTCAGTTTGTAGAGTGGATGCCCAATTGTTAAATCTAACTCCATTCTCAATTATATTACTGTCAGGTTGAGTCACAACAATAGCACTTCCAGCAGGGCTATTTGTGTGGGTGTGTTATTCCACCGGAATCTTCAGAGTTCGTTGGAAGGTGCCACTGTAACAGACCGAGTTCTCTCTTTTTATAATTTACCATCCAGATATTCTTTTCTGTTAGTCTTCTTGTTTATTCATATACTTATATGTTCGTTGTAGCATTCTTTCCAATGAGTATCCCGTTTTATATAGTTATCCTTCTTCAATTCTTTACATATATACTTATTCTTATGTATTCTTGCTTATATTCTTATATGTTCTTTATCTCTATATACCTTATATTCTTACATATTCTTATATAAGTAACTCTTATGCTTCTCTGCTTATATTTTCCAAGTCAATGTTCTTTCTTTTCATTTCCTTTCATATATTATATTCTCTTCCATATATTTCGTTCTAGTTATATTCTAAACCATGGATTAACCTGGGAAACCATGTCTTTCTTATTACCACACTTATTATACTTACACCGGTAGACCTGCCACCACCCAGGATTTTATTAGAATATAACATATCTTAGTTAACTGTTAGGTAGCGAGCTTCTGGGCACGTGGGTTAGTTATTTTCTGAGAACCAATGTGGGAAAGGATAGAGTGGTGATACTCGTAGATTACTAATTCAATATTTATTAACACAGTGATTGGATAAGATGCATCTTAGATTCACTCAGACAAAACAGAACTGCAATTTATTTATTAAGTCATCAAACACTTCAAGAACTTATTACCTCATTAATTACCTCCAAATACTTATTACTTCAATCGACAATTGTGGTATTATTACTCTGCCAAATGATATTCAGTAATGGGTATACACCAGATATCACTGGACCCTCAGGTCTTACTTAGTAGCAAATTAACTCTTCACTTCTTGGTTATATCATTATACTCTCAGATTATCATTTCATGGTCACTACCGATGAATACATAACACACTGGACAACTCCACAATTATCGCAACACACAATACCTCCTGTTAATTCGCAAGGAACAACAGGGCACTTTTAACTCTCATTCAGTGGTTCAATACTTAACCTGGGATACTATATTTCTGCTAGTTATCCCCCAAACATGATACAATAATACTTAGGTCCCTGCAACTGTGAGGAGTGCCCCAGGGTAACGCTGGTCTCTACAACAAATGAAGATCGCTGTTAGGGGTCGGTTGTAGACCGACACACGCCCAGGGAGTTGGCGCCTGATTTGCAGGAAACGGAATTCCCAGTTTAATCCTGTCGAATTAATGGCATCGTCCAACCCGGTTACCACCCCACGTTAGCCAATGAGTATTCAGCTCAACACACTGGAGAGACGTTGAGGAAGAGTCACGAATGCCTAAATGTCTAACTTCAACTATACAAAACATACGTCTGGCAACGGTTCAGACGATATCTAAATCTCTACGTTACTCGACTTAATTGGCACAGAATTCACTATGTTATCACATGAACACTGATATTCACCAAAATTGACTAAGTTAAACTGAATTAATAGGCGGCGGGGAACACACGTTAACATACCTGGAGAGACGTTGAGGAAGAGTCACGAATGCGTGATTCTCCCTCGTGTAGAGGTATATACGTGCACCCGCAGGGCAGATTGGGCCCCCATATTCATACCAGAAAGGTCGATCGTACCAACAACATAACTTCTCTGCCATTTTGGATCACTGTATACTTAGTTATGAACTCCGGTGTTCCTGATCAGGGTAATTTCCTATGTCTATTCCTATAATCTAATCAGAGGTTGAGCTTGCCAGGAAAAGGTGGAATATACACGTTGATAACATTAATTCTGCGAGCTCAAGCCTGAGGCGAACAAGGAGCTATTCACGGGGAGATGTTAGATCTTGGAGATTGTACCGGTTGACAGAATAGTTCAGGAGATTATTGACTTTCTTAAATAGACAACTGACACTAACTAAACTATAAACATCAGATTCTCTGTGTATGTATATTATGTATGTGCTCCATTTGTATACACTATTTATTCAGCCTAGCTAGCAGTGTGTGGCAATGTATTTACCATGTCCCACATGCTTAATTAATGTGCCTGGCGACATATGGAAGCTGCTAATGTATCACTCACCACATGTCGCCTAGAGACTAGTTGACCCCCATACAGAGTAAGGAGCGCTACCTCCCTTGTGTACATGTCTGTTTATCCAGTAAATAGAACCTACGAAACTCTACAGGTGTTTGTGTTCGCTCCTGTAGATAGAACTTGATACCCAGAACACGTACATGGCGCAGTGTGTAATTTTACTGGATAATTATACAAGTGAAAGTGTGAAGTTTGTGGGAAGACCGGCTTGTGGACTCCTACTCTGCGTCAACCGCCGCTAGTGGCCGTCTCCTCCAAGAATTTATAGCAACTTTGAGCAGTGTCAGTGACAGTGATTTTCTGTGAAGTGTTTAGTGCAATAACTGTGTGACCTTGTTCTAAAGGATTCCCAAGGTAAAAGGCATGTTCTGGGCATTTGCAAGGAGTAGACTTGAGTACACCTCCCCTCGCGAAGCCTGGAGGGTAACTGACGCGAGTCGCCCCCTCCACCCCCTCACAGCGAGACTGCCCGGACCGCCCGAGACGCACACACACACACACACACACGTACGAACACACTGACTGCGGCCATTCCTTTATATATATATTCTACTTATCTGTGCATTTAATTAATTTTTTGTCTCAGATCTTGTTGATACGACGGGCTGACCTGTCAACACTGATTTGAGGCACAGTACACAGATAAGTTATTATGTCTCGTGCCTTATGCAGTCGTGGAGCCAATGCCTGGATGAGTCAGTCGGATGACAGCTCGGCAGAGATGGATGACCAGGCGGGACAGGACGCTCCAGCTCCCACCACATCGCGCAGCCCTTCACCTCGATATTCAGCGTTGTCTCCAGAGATAATTGCTTTAATGAAGTTCATGAGGAATGAAAGGTGCGACGATGAAGCTAACTGACTTGTGGAGAATGAAGAAAGAAGGCAAGCAGAGGCAGAGAGAGACCACCAACGGAGATTGGAAGACAGTGCATGGTTTGAAGCTTTGTTATCTCGCCTCACTGTAACCAAGCCCCTGACTCTAACACTGCCTCGGTACTGACTGGTTCAGATACCTCATCAACGCTTTCTTCACGCCCCCCAGCCCCACCTAAAGCGGCTGCTCAAACACCGCCCATCTTGAAGCCTGATGTGAATTTCCAGACCTTTCGTGAATGGCGGCAACGGTGGACTGATTATGCTACAATGGTGGATCTCCAGAGCTTGTCACAGCCTAAACAACTTATTCAGCTGCGTATGTGCCTGTCCTTGGAAACTCAGCGTGTCTTGGAACATACGTTGCAGGTACCTCCGACCTCGTCGTTGTCTGTAGAGGAGGTACTGGACATTCTACAACGGTGCATCAAAGGGCAGCGGAATGAAGCACTACGCAGGAGGGAATTGTTTAGCTGTAGACAGATGGAGGGCGAGACTTTTGATGCCTTTTATGTACGACTCAAGAGAGCCTCGGAAGAGGTACATATATGCCTAAGTAACCACCAGCAGTGCGAGGAGACCCAGTTGAAGCAGGTGATCCTGATGGGTGTTAAGGACAAGTAGCTTGTCCAACGCCTCACCTCCCTCGACTCTTCCTCTTCTCTTAAGGATGTTTTGACGATATGTCGCTCCTATGAGGCTGCCAGATGTGCCACCTCTGCCATCCGAGCTCCCCCTACAGCTGTACGCGCTGTGTCTCGGTACAAGAAGGACAAGAAGTCTACTCCAACGCCTTCGACCACCACGCCTACGCCCGGTTCATTTTGTAACAACTGTGGTAAGCAGCACGGAACACAGGTGTGCCCAGCTGCTGAGTCTACCTGCAACAGTTGTGACTGTAAGGGCCACTGGTCACTCACAGTACGGTGCCCAGCTAAGCACGTCCAGTGCAATGTGTGCGGTCGTTTGGGCCACTATGACAAGTGTTGCCTTACCAACAAACCCAAGGGACAGCGTCGGCGGAAGCTTCAGCGCCCTTCCACTAGTGAGGGCCGCCCACAGTCTTCCAATCAGAAGCATGACGACCCTGGACACGCTCGAGCTATATTAGGAATGTGTGCTCCCCCTCGCGTCCCAGGACCAAGGTTCCCCAGTACATCAGTGTCATCGTGACCTACGGCAGTGTGTCATCCCGTCTTCAGATGTTGCCCGACACCGGCGCTGATGCTACAGTCATCGGTCCCCAGCATTTGCAATGCTTGGAGCTCTCTCCAAGTGATCTAGGACCGCCCCCCAAGGATCTCTGCTTCACGGCAGATGGTTCACAGATGGCCCCAGCCCTAGGTTCACTCCAAGCGCAAGTCACCTTTGGCAACAGGTTGTGTCAAGCCTGGATTGGTGTGCATAACGGTGTCTCGACTCCTTTGCTGTCCTACAGACATTGTCAAGAGTTGGCCATCATCTCCCAGGGCTTCCCCAAACCTATTCTTGAGGTAAAACACGCCAACAGGGTACAGGAAGGGAGCAGCAACGACCCTGCTACCGCCCTACCCCTGCCTCTTGCCAGTGACACCTCTCCTTCGGATGCTCGGAAGTACTTCCTGAAGGAATTCAGAGACGTTCTGGTTACCAAGTCTGCTCTGGAATCCAAGCCTCTCAAGAAGATGGTAGGTCCCCCCATGAGGATCCACTTGAGGGACGATGCGAAGCCCCGCTATTTACACCCCCCGACTGGTCCCCCTGGCCTTCCGCGTGGCGGTCAAAAATGAGCTGGACTCCATGGTCACCCAAGAAATTATTGCACCAGCCGGCGATGACCCGTCTCCATGGTGTCACCCTATGGTAGTCGTCGCAAAACCCAAAGGTGGTGTTCGGATCACCACTGACCTCTCCAAGCTCAACAGCCAGGTGTCTCGTCCTGCACACCCTTCTCCCACGCCCTTTGCAGCTATACGCAGTGTGAACCCGAAGGCGCGCTTCTTCACGACGATGGACGCCCTGTGTGGATACTGGCAGATAGAGCTTGCCGAAGAAGACCGACCACTTACAACTTTCATCACCCCGCATGGACGTTACAGTTATTGCCGTGGCCCCCTGGGATTCGCCGCTACAGGAGACACTTTCTGTCTTCGAGGTGATATGGCTCTACAAGGTCTGGCAAACTGTGTGAAAGTGGTCGACGACATACTCGTATACGATGAGGATTACATGGATCACCTCTGCCGTATCTACGAGGTACTCAACAGGTGCCGGAAGCATGGCATCACCCTAAATGCCGACAAGTTTGTTCTGGCCAGCTCTTCAGTGGACTTTTGTGGGTGCACCCTCTCAGGGAATGGTATCGCAGCTGACCCGGAAAAGGTCCGCGCCATCACGGATTTTCCCACCCCTGCCAACCTCTCCGACTTGAGGTCCTTCATCAGTCTCGTCAACCAGTTAGCAGAGTTTTCGCCGGGCATCTCCACAGCTGCCCAACCACTTCGCCCCCTGATGAGCCCCAAGAGGACATTCCTGTGGATCTCCGACCACGACAAGGCCTTCCAGCAAGTGAAACAGGCCCTGTCTAGTCCACCTGTCCTCGCCACGTTTGACCCAGCCTTGCCGACGGTTCTGCAGACAGATGCCTCACGCTTGTACGGCGTGGGATAGGCCCTATTGCAGGATCATGGTGGAGGGCAGTTCCGGCTCGTCCAGTGTGGCTCGCGTTTCCTCTCTGACACCGAGACGCGCTATGCCACTATTGAGTTGGAGCTGTTGGCTGTGGTTTGGGCGATGTCCAAGTGCAGGTTTTACCTCATAGGCCTGCAACACTTTCACCTAGTGACCGACCATCGCCCGCTTGTTCCGATCCTCAACCACTACACGCTGGACGCCGTTGAGAACCCTCGCCTCCAGCTTCTGAAAGAGTAGCTCTTGGCGTACATCTTCACAGCAGTGTGGCATGCTGGTAAGGAGCTCTGCATCCCTGATGCCTTATCCCGCTCTCCTGTCAGCCGCCCTACTCCAGAAGACCATGTGCTCGACGCCGACCTCGCTCTTTCCGTCAGGACTGTGGTCACTCTACACGCCGTCCAATCCCTTCGTTTGGACCTGTCAACAGATGACGACAAGGCAATGGAGGACCTTCGAACAGCGGCCCGAGATGACCCTTCCTACATCCGACTCGTCGAGTGGGTGAGGAATGGATTTCCTAGCAACCGCTACAACCTTCACAACACCCTGCTCCCGTATTGGAAACTCCGCAATGAACTATACTGCGACAGAGACCTTGTTCTGTGCGGAGCACGTGTAGTTGTCCCTGCTGCATCACATCCCCACGTCTTGGCTCGCCTTCACGACAGTCACCGTGGAGCTGAGGCCACCAAACGACGTGCACGACAGACTGTGTTCTAGCCCGGCATCGACTCCGACATCTCCAATGTTGTCCGTGCGTGTGAGCCCTGCCAAGTATTACTACCCAGCCAGCAGCAGGAACCCTTCATGAGTGACGACAACCCCACCCACCCGCCCCTTTGAGTCTGTGTCGGCCGACTTTTTCTCTGTCAGGAAAGTCCTTCCTTGTTATCGTCGACTGTCTCTCTGGTTGGCCGGTTGTCATCAAGTGCGGTAATGACACGACGTCTGCCGCCATCATCAGCAATTTCCGCCACTACTTCCGTGACGTGGACTTTCCTGTGCGCCTGCGAACCGACGGAGGGCCCCAGTTCACAAGCCGGGACTTTGCCGTGTTCCTTGACCGATGGGGAGGTATTTTGAACTTATCTAGATTTTATATTATTGCAGAACTGGTTGCAGAACTGAACCCTAGTTTTCCCATTTGTTCTGTTACTTGAGATAAGAAATTCATATAACGAATGATTTTCTAGGAACCTAATCCACCCATTAAATGAGGGATACCTGTATCCACTCAGATGCCACAACCCTCATAAACTAAATGTTTGATTAAGAAAGTATTAAAAATAAGTGGAAATTCTTTTTTCTTTTATTAAATTCATCTGGCTATACAAAATGGTCATCAGATAAAATATAATAAAATCATTCTAAATCCTATACAGGTATCTAAGTTCTTCTCATATACATTACTGTACAGTACAATAAATAACAAAAACACAATTTCATAAGGCAAGAAAATAAATGTTTTCCTCTAAGTTTTTACAATCACAGTTTTTTACACAAAAATAATGAAATTAATAAACTGTGTGGCACAAAATAAGGAAACCCTAACAACTAACAGTCATATACATTTACATGTACAGATATCCCTATTAGTCGGAATAATTGGTGCAGAGTTCTTCCGAGGATGAGAGATTTCTGGGTACATAATGAGTTGACTCCCTCAAACCTAGAAGAATCCTACATCCCCGTAATTTTTCCTGCTAATGGGAAAAGTTTTCAAGAATGTAAGCATTATTTCATCCTCAGAATATGGTCCCAGACTCGAAAAAAAATTGGGAGAGTTTCCGAAATTTTCCAGAATTACACATTACGTAAAGGTATTTCAGCCTTGGAATATCCCCCCAGACCCTGGAAAAAAAAAAAAAAAAAGTTTCTCAGAAATGTCCAGAAAATGCACCGATTTTCAACCTCAGAATTTGCTCCCAGATCTGGAAAAAAAAAAGAGAGACTTTTTAGAATCTTCTCAGGAAATAGACTGATTTTTAACCTCAGAAATTCGTTCACAGACCTGGAACTGAGATAATTTTCCGGGGAAAATTCTGGGTCAATTTCAATTCCAGGTATTGGAGAGTTCGGGCTAACAGGGATATTACTGTATGAACCAAAAATACACTTTGCTGGGCTGCCATGACACTAGCAATAATAAACAAAATTATTACAGTGATGATTACAAACTAACAATAATATACTATGTGTACAATATGTTTCACATGGCGACTAGAACAAAATCTTGAATTTCCTCTAATTGATGCAAGCTACCGGTAAATGTCTTTATAGTTCATACTATAAATTTGCCAGTCACAAAAATTTGAATATAAACTACAACCTATTGCTCTAAAATAATTATCACAGATATTTCTGACAATCAGAGGTATATTATATCATCCCAGAGTTTAGGAACTTATGCAAAATAAGGAAAAACTTTCAAGCTATAACATATAAAGCCCAACTGTCACTGGGGTCATATATAACTCTGCCCAAATTTATGTCCAGCTGGAGCCATAACCCTGGAAAAAAAATGGAGAATGCTGATTGTAAAACACGAACTGGATTTTTTAAGTAAAAAGCTGCATCGTAAATTTTATCTTCTTCTTTACATTTTTTTTTCAAATTGCTGATCAGACAGAATTCAATTTGGATGGATGGACTGAGGTACTGTAATGTTAGAAGCCTGACATACAGGTATTCTAGGTTGGGGACATAAAGAAAAAATTCAAGAGCCAACCTATGAATTACTGTTTAATAATGTTATAATAGGGTCTCAGGCACAGGACAGGCACAAGGTAAACAATGACAATTGGTCAATGTGATACCTTAATTGTTACAAATGAGTAGATCAAAGATATGCATATATTATATATCCTTGAAGGTAACTAAATCAAAGGAATTTTTTTAATTATATATCTATATACTGTGCACTAAAGAATTTCTACCTAACTCCAGGTAGGGCACGATAATTAAAAACTATCAACTAATAAATTGCAATAGTCACTCTGAAACCAGAAGATCCTCTCACATGGTGTGGGTGATACAGCTTCCCACTACAGTGACTGAATTCAAATTGAATCTAAACTAGGTAATCCTAAATTAAAGTTTGTAACATGAAATACACTAACACTGAGGACTGCATGGTTTGTTCAGAACACCCAAAATCATGCTTAAATTCCAAGATGAAGCATTTACCTACAGAAATGTGGAGTGACACTGGTAACATCTGTTTGATATGAGGGTATGGCCAGGAATGAATGAGGTTGAGCCTAGATAACCACTGGTAGCTGACACAAAGAACAGACAATGAACACTTGTTTCTGTGACATCATTACTTTCCCAATCTCCTTCCCTATCCGAGTGATATACAACCTGGGCTTCCATTTATCCCATTTTAGGGCTACTCATGCTCTTAGGAAGATATCAGTGAGGGGGGTCTCATTTTATGCAGGTCTTGTGTGCATGGTTATTGCTTTAGCGCTTGGTTGAAATGTGACCACAGTTATACTGTAGCTTCTGCGGAAAGCCATGGGTAACGCAGGAGGTGGTATAGCATTAATATAGAGATATTTTGCTTATTTATTGGACATTATTTTTACAATGTACAGGTTGGACCTAGCTAATCTGGGAAACTTGGGACCAGACTGGCTCCGAATTAGCGAAAATTCAGAACCATCAAAGCCGAGGTTAAAAAAAGGCAAAATGATGCATAAAATGTACTATTACTGGTACCAATACAACTTACACCAGCATAAATCTAGCCCAGGCTTACTGAACCTCTTTATAACAAAGTGTTAGTGCTATGGCACACATTTACTGTACACTAGACCCTCGCTTTATGCCATTCACTAAATGGGAATTCGCATATACTGTATATACAGAACTAAACAAAGAACTTATTTAAAATACTCTGTAACATTCAGTGCCATAATATCCCTGTGAAAAAAACAGAATTTTGAGCAACATATTACTGTACTCATATGTACTTAGCTAAAGGACTAAAATTTGTATCTCTTGTGCAAACTATGAGATGATTAAACTCAAATTAATCGCTATCTTGCAAGGATTCCAGCAACGCAAGTTACAGTATATTATGCTAAGTCAAGTCTGTGACATTTTTTAAGAGAAGAACTTTAAGCCTAAGATCACCTTCATCCCATTAATCCCAATCACCTGTAGTGGATTCCTCCCCTACAAGCACCGAACCTTCTCGAATTCCCCAGCCTATGCCTCCAGTGCCGCCCACGGAGTGGGGGTCAACTATCAAACCACGCCTACCCCCGCCTTATAAGGCCTGACACCACTGTGACCACCCTCTCTTTCTACACAGTGCCACCAGCCAGCAACACCTCCTCCTCCGAGTCAGCCTGGCGGCTGCCGTTCCCGCCAGCAACCTTGGCGTCCCTCAAGCCGCGTGTCTCTCCTCTGGGCACCCTCACCACCCAGCTCTCTCTACTCAACGCTTATTACCATGCTACCTACCCAGCAACAAGCTGCATTGTACATCCAATACAATATGTATACAGTGAGCACATTGTGAGTTTCCTTTCTCCATCCCATCCTGAGTGTGAACCAATTTCACATAACCCTACACACCCACCAACATCTGCCTCCCTTGTTGGCTGGGAGGAGGGGGCAGGGGGAGGTGGGGTGTTGACAGCTAGGAGCTGGGGCGGTGCGTAGTTATTAGTTGAAGGGTAAAGAGGGACGTGGGATAAAAGATAAGGAGTTTAAGTTTTCTGCTTATAAAACATCACCGAACTTGACTTAGCATAATATAACTTGCATTGCTGGAATTCTTGCAAGGCAATTAATTTGATATAAACATCCCATAGTTTGCACTAAACATAAAAAAATTAGTAATTAACTTAGCACAGTACATTGGAGTACAGGTTGTGATAATTGTAATGATTTTTCCACAACTTTTATAGCATTACTGTTGACTTTTAGTAGTTATGGAACATATCCTAATATTCCCCATAAGATTTATTATTTTACTATATGCATCCTGAACCATCAAAGCTGCTATACTATTGGGTCCTGGATTAGCGGGTTCCAACCTGTATCACTCTCAGTATTGTACAAAATAAATAAAAATAAACTAGTGTACACAGTAACACCCAATACCATTCACCACCTACCTCCAGCACATTTACGTATGGTGTCATCTCTTGTACCTATTAGTTCTCATTAGGCCTATATCAAATCTGAAGAGATCACTGTACAGTATCCCCATTAACCCTTTGTAGGGCAGCACCACACTTAGGTATTTTAATTCTAGCTAATGCCAGAAAATTTTATTCAGCTTAGAGAAACCCCTCCCTTTTAATGAACTGCACTACAGTACAGTATATTACTTTCGACTTTATTCAAGACGTCTTCAGGCAGAGGTGTAAAGTAATGAAATAAATTTACTCGAATACTTTACCCAAGTAACATTTTTAGGTATCTACTTTTTAAAAAAGTAAAAAAAAATTGTAGTACCTTTACTTTTACTTAAGTATAGCTTTCTAATTCTTCTACTCCAATACAATTGAAAAAACAAAAATCGTTACTCGTTACATGACCCCAAAAAACAGACAGTTTTAATGTCTGTGGCAAACTAATAATGTATTTTTTAATTAATTAAATATTAACCATAATAAAAGAGTTGTGTGGGTGGAGCCATGAAGGGCACGGTGTGGGGAGACACCTTGCGGTCACATACCTAGAGGTCTTGTGAGGTGAAGTCAGGTCAGGTCAGGAGGCAGTGGCCATGACAGTGGACTTTCCCTTTGATCTTCTTATGTCCATTAACACCATGACCATCCACCTCGCCTAGCTTACCCTCTTATCCCCCCCCCCCCCTTCCCCATCGAATCCCCTCTCTTCTCCCCCACCTGTACCCAAAATGAACTTCAAAGAGGCTGTGATTCTAAAATGCTTTACATAATTCCATCTTAGATATAAAACAGGTATCTATACATGTGTACGAGACCGAGTGTATTGTATTTAAAAATTTTGCTAAAATAAATAAGTACCACTGCGCCCCCCCCCCCCCCCCTCGCCAGCACCTGCCAGACGTTAAGCAGTGCGAAAAATTCAGCCACTCCTCAATTAGAATCGAAGAGTGACATCACCACAGTCACACCCCCAATTAGAGGGACAGTTCACGGTGAGTCTTAGTCAGACTCAGTCACTATGGAGGCAACAATCATCCACAAACTCCTCAACTGAACGAGCTTGATAGCTACTTGGCATGCCCAGGGGATGGAATGGAGCTACTGAGGTCTTTCTCAACATTATGTGACTTATCCCTGAAGCTTAACACCCCACTACCTGCATATGCTGCTTGTGAGTGATTGCTTAGTCATGTTGGGCTTTTAATATTTAATAAATTTATTACACCCCAAGGGGTGACAAGCCTAGTCACAAGACCATGCGGTCAGACACTAATACATTTGCACTTGTGTCTCACAGGACAAGCTATGAATTGTGATATGGAGACAATATTGATATGATTTAAGGACAATGGGAGCTAGCACCACCAAAGCGTGGGTAGTGTACAAGAATTCAATCTAAATTATTACGAATAAGCAGGTGGTGACAAAGTGGTTAGTGACTTGCCCTGTGGTTAGAGGTCCCTGACAATGGGACAATCAAGGCAAGTGTTGAAGGGTGTTAGTGTTGGGACAGTTACAGAATTTACAGGAAGAGAAGTGACAGTCATCCCTCACCTCAGATACATGCCAGATAGGTCTGTATCCTAACCTAATGTGAGCAGAGACAACATTATGTCTGTGGACCATAAGTCCACATCAACGATACTTGTGTGGATAAGGAAAAAGTGAGCAGAGTGTTGGAGAGATATATTTTCAGCCCGATCACCATTCTTGTGATGGATTGTAGGGAGAAGAGTGGTTAACATATTCTCTTTAAGTAGGTCATGCTGGGCTTATATTTAGGCCTAAAAGATCCTGATTGGACAGCCATTATTTTGAGAATCAGTGATTAATTAATCTTAATAGAAAGATTTGTAAATAAACATGTGTAACTCAGTGCATCTTTTATTTTCATCTTTAGTTAACTGTTTCTTTATAATTTATTTTGATTTTAATATTTAAGACAAATAATAGTTTTGTTGTTACTTTCAGTACTTGTGTACTTTAAGAATGAGTTACTTTTTACTTCTACTTGAGTACATGAACATTTGCATACTTTTACTTCTACTGGAGTAACATTTTGCCAATGTAACAATACTTTCAATTAAGTAACAATGTCCAGTCCTTTATACAACTCCGTCTTCAGGTCATGAGACCCACTAATTCCCCACCGTCAATGGGTGACCTGACAATGTATCAGGTCAGTAATATGACATCACTAATCCTTCACCCTATCACTACTGCAAATGAGAGTAGAGTTTATATACAATGGATGACCTGATATTGCAAGGAGGTCAGGTCAGTAGCATGAAAGAATAAGGAGAAATTTACTTTTTTCCTACAGACAATGTTTTTTTCTTATCTCTATTTTCTATTCATTCCTCTATTTCTTTCTCTCTATTGTGTTCCGGATTTATTTTACCTTATCTCTTCTTCATGTTCTTATTTACTCAAACAATTATGTAGGGTATAGGAAGAGGAAGATGGAAGAGAGAGTGGTAGAAGCAGTGTGTGGTGGGGTGGTGGGGTGAGGGAGGGAGGGAGTACAGTGAGGTAAGGAGTTTGCTGTGGTCAGTTCCCCCCCAGGGGTCATTTGTCCTCACTCCTTTGTAACCGAGTGTATACACCTCAGGCAGTATCCAGTACCGGATTAAGGGGTTGGGGGGCCCTGGGCGACACCTAGCAATGGGGGGGGGGGGGGCCCCTGCTGAGAACTGAAAATAAATATAGGTAATATCCAAGGTCAATAGAAACAATAAAATCTAGTTTCTACATTTGGAAATGCTGATTGTAAGCCATTGTTTTCCTTCATAATTCCGTAATAAAACGACTCGGTGGGTTCATCCGCGGCTTTTGCATACAACTTTACCAGAGACGAGAATTTAATCATTTCATTGGAGATGTTTTCTTCAATATCTTTTCCATAAGCTTGCAAAGATTTTCTGAAGCAGAATGAATGGCATTGGCTGACATGGTTTCCAGATTGTTTAAAAAGCCGAAGCGATCCTTCACCTATGTATATGCAGAAATCCTTTCATTTAGGGATACCACTAGGTGATCAATGACTGTGAGGAAGCATTTTGTTCGGAAATTGTCTCTTGGACTGAGATCCACCGCACTTGAACGTCCGTAATCCAGTGGAGTGAGCCGTACGTTTGATCACCTCTGACAACCTGAATGGACAAACTCAGTGCTTCCTGCCAGATCTTTTGCTTTTTCCTCATAGGCATCAAAACTGTCTCGCTTTCTTTCAACGAAACATTTCAAGGAAACCAGCGAATTTACTGCTGATTGAAGAATTAGTTTTGGATCTTGAAGAAGTTTGTGTGGTGTAGTGTTCACTTATTTATACAGCCTTTTTATTATTTTATTATAATCTCTGTGTTAAATAAGTTAAATCAGTTCACCAAACATGAGTTTTAGTAAGAAATATTTGTGGCGGCCTGGTGGAGTTACGGTAAGTAATGCACAGCGAGTGTTAGGCAATCAGTTCCACTTGTTTATCGCTCTGTGGTAAAGGTTTTTAAAAAATTTTTTTTTTACAATGATGTGGGTGGACCTTAGATGTGGGGGCCCCTGGGTGTGCGCCCGGTACGCCCTCCCCATAATCCGGACCTGCCCGCATCATATAGAATATTTTTTCTTTTTAATGTTTATTTAATCAAACTTTTAGATAAACTATTTAGGGTTTGGAAAAAAAGAAAGAAAAAAGAAGGTGTTTCCAACTAAGAACTGAATTTATTGACTCCTGTATAAACAAGATATGACACCATGTGTGAATTTGCTGGAGGTGGGGTGGGGGAGGGGGGAGGGGACTGGCTGTTACCTCGTTCACCAATGTGTTTTTATTTATTCATTATATTCTTGAATGGCCAGCCTCTTATGGTGTGGTATGTTCCATCATAAATAATATAACATACAGTATTAAATAATTGAACAAAATACGATACATAATTTGTAATTTGACTTTAAAATAGAGACAAGCTGAATCAAAGGGTAATCTCTTCCCTCCTTCCGCAAGCGAGTGGGGTGGGTGGTAGGACTGGCCGTTGTCACATTGCCATTTTTGTTTAAATTTATTTATTACAGTACAGGTACTGATACATTTTAAAACTAAGTGTATCAATCATAATAAGTATACATTGTGATGGAAGTTATCGAATCGGCAGTGGAATCCATTTCACTGGTCAACATGTTGTAGGAGATGGAAGACAAGGAGAGTGAGTTTGAGGCGGTGGAAGGAAGTCTTGGTGGTATGGTGGAACCAGAGAAGACCGTGGAAGGGATAACTCAGCAGCAGGCGATGCAAGTTCTCAACAAGGTTAAGAACTCAAGGATGCTCTAATGAGTGATGTGCCCAGCCTGCAACACAGTGACAACCTTAGTGCACAGATACAGTCTGGTGGAACCCTACGGGCAGCGTTATCATGAGTTTATTAAAAGCCACCGCCAAGCTCTCATCACCACCTATTTTCTGCCTCAACAATGGAATGAAGATCAAGGATAATCCACGATTACCCTGCAGCTCTGGAGATTGCTGATGGAACCGAAGTTGCTTTGTAAGTGTCTGTACAGTAATACCCCGCTTTACGGGGTTCTGGTTTACGCATTTCTACATTTACGTAGTACCCTGCCAGAACCGGAATTCCCACTTTATGCGGTGCATCTACTCATATACGCGGGTGAAGTATAATTTTTTTATTTAGCTCATAAAATTCATACAAATTACCCGGCCAGAATATAATTTACATTGCTGGAATTCTTACAATATGATGATCATTTTGAATGTAAACATCATGGATTTTGCATTAGACATACAAATTTTAGATCTAATACAAGAATTTTGTTCACACAGAGCAAATATGCTATCTTTTGTGCAAAATATATGACGTGTATATTCAAAATATTCCTGGTCTTGCAAGGAATCCAGCGATGTCAATTATATGATCCTAACTTTAGTGTGAGGTATTATTTATTACTAAAAATGTAAATATACTGTTTTAACCCAAACATTTCTCTGGTAGGGAGGGAGGGAGGGACCCAGCAAGCGTGGGAAGAGGGGGGAGCCGGAGGTGGGGTATTTTGATTGACAGATAGTGTCTGGGTGAAGTATATTTTTTTTTATTTACTGAAGATATTTGTTTTAGCTCATAAAAGTCATACAAATTACCCGTCCAGAACTTAATTTACATTGCTGGAATTCTTACAATATGATGATCATTTTGAATATAAACATCATGGATTTTGCATTACATACAAATTTTAGATCTAATGCAAGAATTTTGTTTACACAGAGCAAATATGTTATCTTTTGTGCAAAATATATGATGTGTATATTCAAAATATTCCTGGTCTTGCAAGGAATCCAGCAATGTCAATTATATTATCCTAACTTTAGTCTGAGGTATTATTTATTAATATACCATAAAATCTAGTGTTTTCACCCAAACATTTCTCAGAGAGGGAGGAGCCAGCGAGTGTGGGAAGTGGGGGGGGGGGGGGGGGAGTTGATTCCATTATTTGAATGGACATTAACCTGGCGACTGTATTTCTCTTAAATATTAATTGTGTGTGCATACCATCATAAAATTAAGATGTTATTTTTACTACAAAATAGGTATTGTGTCGGTATTGTGTTGGAAAAAGTGGAGTTTGGGAGTCGGCCCAGTCTCTATCTCAATTAATCCCAAATGTTCTGTTATTCCATTTATGCGTTTCTCGTTTTACACGGACCTCCGCCTCAGACCTCCATCGTCTCCCAGAGCTTCCCACACCTTCACTATTCAGTGGAGACCGTGGAGTATTGCAAAATTAACTTCCTGGGCTTTCTTAAAATATTGAGTTAATAATTTTGATACAATATATAATATGTGACATTATGTGTAATTTTTTTTTTTTTTTTATGGGGATTAGGACTCCTGGGCACAGGTCACTGACCCAAATTGGGGCCTGGGGGGAGAAAATGGAATAATAATAATAATAATAATAATAATAATAATAATAATAATAATAAATAATAATAAAAATGGGGGGAGAAAATGGAATAATAATAATAATAATAGTAATAATAATAACACTGTAATAATAATAATAATAACTATAAAGAATGAAAATGAAATACAAAAATGAAAAAAAAAAGATCAAGAGTAAGAAACAATATATGTATGTTGTGTAGTCAACAGTAAGAGAAACAATTGAAACCTGCAACTGTGTGTAAATGAGGCAGAAAGTCAGATCAGCAACCTGGGACTTGGTCACAATTTTTGTGATGCCATATGGCAGCAGGGTCTACCATTAGACAACACATTGTGCTTCCAATATCTTCCCAGGCAGTAGTATCTCCCTGTTTGGTACAGTGGGGTATGCTATAACGAATCTAATTGGTTCTAGAACCTTGTTCGTTATAGCATTCGTTCGTTATAGGATTAATCCGTTCCAGGCCCCCAAATACAACCACTTAACACTGAAAAATATAATATTAAATTGTAAAAATTGTAAAAAAGTGCATAAATATGCATCTAAACCCTTGAAATAAAGAATATCATTAATACTTGTAATACAGAAACAATAAATTAGTAAAAAAAAAAATTTAATGTTCGTTGTAGGAGTTTCGTTCGTTATAGCATTATCAATTTTATAGGCAAAACCGTTTGTTATAGGAATATTCGTAGTAGGACCAGTTCGTTATAGCATACCCCACTGTAGCTGCCTACTTTGGTTACCCAAAGTTGTTCAAGAGTAAAGGTCTGGCAAGTCCAGAACAACATAGCAATATTAACATGTGTTAAAGGGGATCACGTGCGCAGGTTTCTGATGCGTGGACGCACCAGTACGATATACCCACTGTAATGTATGTATTAATCTTCATGATTAGTCCCAGACACTCAGATCAGGCAGGTCTCCTGGGTCCTATACCACTAGCTTAATGAGCACCTATACCCAAGCCACCTAGTAAAGGGTAGTTAACCACAGAAAGATGAATGTATTAGCATGCATGTCAGTCTTTGTTTATCCTAGAGGGTGCCAATCTCTGCTAAAATGGCAGAGGGTCACACGCACGCACGCACGCACGCATGCACGCACACACACACACACTTGGGGTTATGAATTAACTTATTAACGACAACAAAATAGACAAACAGTAAAAATGTACAGGTTGTAAAAATACAATACAGTAAAAGTCCAAAAATCCGGACTGCTTGGGGATTGGGTCGGTCCGGATTTTCGGATTTTCCAGATTCTCAGGCAGTACTTTTAAAATTAAAATTTAAGGAGGAATAAAGAAGAGATGAACAGGTACATTTTGATAGTTTATTCATTAGCAAATATAGCATGCTTCATTTATCAAAACGCGCAGTTTTAATGAAAAAGCTGTGAATTCTAGAATTTTATTCTTTGCCTTTTTGATATCATAATTTGTAGACTTTCCAATGTTGTATTTTCCATTAGAACAGTATTTCTCACACCACGTACTAGTTTCTTAATTATTTCAAGTTTGTCACTCAATTTCAGCGTGTTCTTCTTTCTCTTCACACAACGAAGTTTATCTACTTTAGGAGCCATTATTATGGGCTTGTACAGTAATCTGTAAATGGAAAGAGTAAGACTCAAAATATTGTTCTATTCATACTGTGCTTGATATAATACATTCACGGAAATGTAATATTTTTGCTAAAATGACGTCCGTATTGCAGTGGAAAGTGGGATCAAATCGTGATGAAAACAATGACTTGCGCTTTCTTTCGTTTGAAAGATGTTACCGTAATCACTTTTCGAATGGTTTAGTTAAAAAACTGTTGTATTGTATTACAATAATATCCTAATTGACGTGAATAAATATTACGATACCATATTTCTGAATATTTTCATCAAAATCCATCAAAATCATTTTCTTTGTCATCGTCTGCAGCACCAAACAGCTTCTTCTCCCAGTCCTCTCCTTGAACAGGGCTAGACGGTACAAGTGTTTTTCGAATCGTTTTCAGTTAAAAAACTATTACAACACACGTATATTTTACCTAAACTGCGCCTGAATGAATATATTCTCGGAAATAAATAGTAGTTTTGCTGAAACGTGATGTATTTCAATGTAAAATAGGATAAAATACATGACGGAAACAAAAGACTTTACCTAAGCTTCCAATGTTCTTGAGATGTTACTCGTTTTTTTAATAGTTTTTGGTTAAAATTCTGTTATATTACAATGATATTCTATTCATACTGTGCTTGATATAATACATTCACGGAAATGTAATATTTTTGTTGAAATGACGTACGTATTAAAGTGGAAAGTGGGATAAAATCGTGACGAAAACAATGACTCTGGCTTTCTTTCGTTCAAAAGATGTTACCGTAATCACTTTTCGAATGGTTTAGTTAAAAAACTGTTGTATTACAATAATATTCCCTCCTAATTGACTTGAATAAATACTTGAATGGAAATATACAATATTTTTGTTGAAACTACCCGCATTTCAGAGTAAAGTGTTGTAATAATAAATGGTAAACAATTTGCCTTGGGCACTCGTGTTTCAGTTTATAGGACGTAGAGTGTTTTTACTGAAGGTTTTGTTGTTCGCTTACCCTCAAAAACGTGGGTCGAACTATAAACGAGGAATATCATAAATTAACGATTTCTTGGTCAAAAAATCAGGGTCGACAGATAAACGAGGGGGGGGTTATAGATGAGTATATACGGTATGTTGTCACAGTTTGATTGCTCGTTTTAAAGTGGAGACCACGTGGTCGCTTGTTGTTGCTGTGCAGCTGTGGCGCTCACGCATGCGCACATACACACAAAAGCCCGCTAAAAAAAAAAAATAAATAATAATTAGTTTTCCAAAAGTCCGGATTCTCGGGTGGTCCGGATTTTTGGACTTTTACTGTACATTGTAATAGTTTAAACAGCGTCTGATCCTCATAACCAATTTTTTTATTTGTGCAACAATGTTTCATATTTATTCTTACTAACAATTTGCTTCAGTACAATTATATAACAACTAAAGTTGCAATAGAACTCATTAGAAAATAAAAAAAAATACCAGTTTTAAGTAAATTATTATTCCTAACATTTTAAAATAATATATAAACATGATCACAAAATAGCTCTAAATATGATATTTTGATAATTATTGCAGCTCAGTGCAATACCCACTCTCCTATCAACACTGTAACAGGATAGCTAAAGCATTCAATGAGCATATCTCCATGAATCAATTTACCTAAAACCAAATGACATATACAGGTGCTCCTCTACTTAAGAAAGTTCAACTTACAAACTTTCAGAGATACAAACATCACCACCGAGGGGGTTACTTGCCAGAGCAGGTGTTTAATGTGTATGAGACTGGATTATTTTGAAGAAAATTCCAGATAGAACAAACATTACCTAAGAGGAGAAGAGTGAGCCAGATTTTAAGGCTGTATTAAAGGGTATAGCTGTGCTAAATATCCATGATATTTTATTTTTTTACAATATGTTTGGTATCTACAGGAGTAAAGTTGGACTTACAAACAAGCCTCAGGAACGTAACTCGTTCGTAAGTAGAGAAGCACCTGTACTGTATCTGTTTAGTCAATGTTGTATTTTCCAAGTGAATAAAAGGTGAAATTACTGCATTTCACTGCCCTCTTCCTGAAAAAATATTTTTTCCCTGTAACTTGATCACACGCACTTAACTTTTTTTGTTTGCTTTACACCAACTATTAATGTGGTCCTTTAGCTTTGCTACTCTAGTGAAAGACTTTTCACATCCCTGGCATTTATACTGGCTGATTTCATTAAGACAAAACTCTTTTCCACCCACTGTATCATTAAATCTATTTGTCATAATTTTGCCTTCATTTTCTGTTTTCTTTTTTCTAGTCCATATTTTTCTTTTCTTTTGCATTACACATTTGTTATTCACTGGACTGTAACTCCTATTACTAATATCAGCCTGGGACTTCATATGAGATATTTCTTCTGGGTGTAGCTGACTTATATGTTTATTTAACATGGACATATCAGACAACTTCATACCACAAAATGAGCACTTGCAATATTCTATCTCACTAAAAGATAAGTCTTCTGCCTCTACCTTAATTTCTAAAGGAGCACATAGATGCTGATATTGGCTACTTGCTGTTACAGTTGTTTCCTTGATAAACTCACTCATTTTCATTTTGTTATCCAAATCATCATTTTCACTTCTATAGTTTGTCAATAACCTTTCTTCCTCTTCATCATAATCATTTCTGTGACTCATCTGCTTATGAAATGTAAGTGCTGAGGCCCTCCCAAATGCCTTTCCACACATGTCACAAATGTTCCCAATATTTTCTTCACAATGGTTTATATTTTTCTTGCTATCCTCTAATTTAAAGCATGTTTCTTTATATTCATTACATATACTTGGTTCACTTGATTTCCTAATTGTTTCAAAAGTTTTCTCACATATTTTCTTCCTATCAATCTTCACAAAACTTTCTTTTGGGATAGCTTCTTGTTCCTCATTTTGATTATTGTGGATTTCAACTTCTTCCTCATTTTGCTCTTCTTTACATCTTACAATAAGTACTGGTAGCTTGGTTGATTTTGCAAGAGTTGAACATCTCCTACATATATTTAACCGTCCATCATTGTCGGTATCTGTAACATGACGAGCATGTTTTCCAATAGACCTATTACACATTTCACATTTCTGCAAAATTTTTGTGTTAGGAGTATAACTGTGCATTTTTGGAGAATAAGTAGAAAAATCCTTTTTGTACTCTTTACCTTTTTCTTTTTTCAGTGCTCCAGTGCTCTTTTCAAAATGTTTATGCTCAACTGATACTGATACTCCATTTTCAATACTTATTACAATAGTATCATCAATCATCTGAGTTGTATTTTCAAGAGTTATTGATTCCTTATCTTGTAAGAGTATATTCTTTTGCTCCTTCACCACATGAGCCTTACCTTTGTGATATTTTCTAATGTGATACTTTACTGCTGAAGACTGAGTAAAGGCTGCTGAGCAGCCACTACATCTAAAAGGTTTCTCTCCAGTGTGCATTTTCACATGGTCTTTCAAATGGGAAATTTGACGAAATGCATTTCCACAGTCATTACATTTATATGGCCTCTCATCAGTATGCATTCTCATGTGAGTCTTAAGATTGGAGCTTTGTCTGAAATATTTTTTACACACCATGCACTGGTACTGTTTAAAATCAGCTGGGATACTTGCATTTATAATTTTTGTTTTAGTCATATTTTCTGTACATTCTGAACTTAGTACATGAGAACCTTGGGAGTGCTTGAAGCGCTCATTAACAGAATTTAAAACGGATTCAATTACATTTTCTTTTATTTCTTCACTGCTGGAGACATGATCACTTTCACCCTCAAGTTTTATTGTTTCATTAACATCATGTCCTTCTTTCTTGAAATCATTTATATCTCTTCCATGTGATGTCTGTTTATGCACATTTAATGCTTTAACACCCTCAAATTGAAGACCACACAATTCACAAATACCCCAATTATCTACATGATGCAACCTATGCTTCTTGAAGGTACTTTTAGTCTTGAATACAGCATCACATCTGTCACATTTGTACTGTGCTTCATCTTCATGTGTTCTCATGTGCTGTTTTTTATAGCAAGAATCAAGAAATGTTTTATCACATATCTTGCAATAGAAATTTCTAATAGAAAACTTCTTTGCTATTTTCTTCTTCTTTACTTTTCCTTCAACATGTTGTGTCCTCTGGTGAGATTTTAATCTTGAAGACTGTTTAAATGTAGCATCACATATATTACACTTATATGGTTCCTCTCCTGTGTGTATCCTGACATGAGCTTTTAGATGGGCTAATTGTTTAAAACCTATTCCACAATAATCACAATAATAAGGCCTCTCACCTGTATGAGTGCGCATGTGAATGATATAATTTGAAGAAGTCTTACAATTCCGGCCACAGTGCTGACATTCATAAGACTTTGGAATACGAATCTTCTTATCCTTCATTTTCTTTTCTTTTTTTTGAATTTTGACAGATTTATTTGTGTGTAACTCCTCTTGCAAAATATTCTCCTCATCAACTACCACCTTTTCTTTTTTCTGTTTCTTAGCCTTACTATAAATTTCTTCCACAGGAAGTAACTCTCTTTCTGGATCAAAAGCAACTTCTGTTACTGCATCAATGTCATTATCCCAAACAAATAAATCACAATTATTATGTCCCTGTTCTTCATTTTCTTGCAGCACCACAGATTCTGACACCATGGCAATCTTAGAGGCTGGCATTGGAGGCAAAGCTATGAGAGTATAATCCTTTTCTGCTAAGGCTTTTGGAAGTACTATCAAGTAGCCTTGTCCATCTTCCCCCTGAGACTCTAACACAGTGCCTGTGGCAAGAGCATCTCGCACAATATCAGGGTGAGGAACACTCGCCATTTCCTGTTCAACATCTGTCATGATACTTCTTGTTAAGTCACTTGGAGGTTCAGTAATAATGGGAAAACATGAATCCATTACTTGAGTTTTCATGTTCTGACTGCAAGTAAATTCCTCAAATGATGCATTTGTGCTTTTACTTCTTAAATTATTTTCTTTAATTGGTATACATCTATCTTTAACTTCTAATTCTTCTGATAAATAATTATTAGTATCAACATTCTTATCTACTGACCCATTACCAGAATTGTCAATGTTTTGCACTGGTTCCATTTTTTTAGGTACATACCTGTAAGTACCATTTGTGTTGTGTACTTTCTTGTGTAGCGATAGGCTATTTAGACGTGAAAATATCTTTCCACATAAATAACAAGGATATGGTCCCCGAGGAAGATGGGTGCCCATATGAGCTCTTAGCGTTGTTTCTTCACGAAAGGCCACTCCACATTCTTCACACTGATATGGCCTCTCTCCAGTGTGTATCATCTGATGACGCTTTAGTCTAGGTGCAGTTATAAATTTGTCCCCACAATCAGTGCATTCATAAAATTTATCTTTATGTTTCTTTGTGTGGATTCTCAACTGCAATTTATCAGAAAATGCTGCATGACATATTTGACATTTGTGACCCTTCACTTCGGCATGTACTTTCATATGTGATTTTAAGGCAGACTTTGTGGTAAACGTCTCATCACACACCTCACACTCTAAAGGATTTTCACCAGAGTGTGTGCATATGTGTTCTATCAGGAGATGGGACTGATGAAAAGTCATGCCACAGTATAAACAAGTATGAGGTTTCTGTCCAGTATGCATCATCATATGATGTCTGAGATTAGAAGGTGTCTGTGAAGACATGCCACAAAGCTTGCACATATATTTCAAAGATTCCTTTTTTGCAGTATTAACCCTTGTCTCCTCTCTCTTATTTCTTCCCCGGAGGATTCCAACTCCATTTTTGGTTTCAATTACTAGTCCTTTGTCATCAAATTCAACAAACTCATAATCACCTTCAAGGATATTACCATCTAGTTTTTGTGAAGTTTCACTGTTTTCTATCTTAATTATAACATCTCCAACTGAAGGTGTAAGTGATCCCCTGGCTGGAGAGATACGTGCACCATCTGCTAAATCTTTGTTTCTCTTGGGTTTTGAACTTATATTTAAATCTGGTACTGTATTCTGTAGAGTATCCTTACTTTCTAAATTTGATACCAACACTTGAGAAACTTTAGAATCCAGAGGACACTCCTGACTACCTTTCACTTTACCATTATCAATATTCAAAAATGGTATATCTCCCACTAATGTTTTTGCTATTGACTTGACAATCTCTTCTTCATTCTTCGTAAAACCTAAACTGACAGTTGATATATCAGAATCATATTCTTTATTTTCTGAAGTATTATCACTCATTTGTTCCATGACTACAATACCTGTACAAATTTTCACATTAAATAAATTCTAGTAATAATTTCTTGTTGATATATGCAGTAATACAAATGTATGTATTTTCACTTCTCTGGTGATGTTTTCTGATAAGAAGTTGGAATGTAGTAAGTTAAGGAGCATGACCAGTTGGGAAACCTTCATCTCTAATAATCAGTGGTGAAGTAGAGTTAACCTCATGACATTTCCGCACCTGCAAGACAAATGATTGACATTAGTATATAGAGTATCAGTAAATTGCTGGAGTATCAAAATAAAAATAATCAAGGTAATGTAAGTACAGTATCTCTTCTGTATAAAGTGAACATTACTAACAAGCCATCATATCACATCAGCTGTGAGACATGTGCATACTATCTGTCCACTACAATATTTGTTGGCCATACTGTGATTTCCAGTTCTGGAACAACTTTTATACCGACCTATTGGAAGGAGGGAGGGTATCCAAGTTACCTGGTCCAGACTCCCATAAATGGTGGGACTGGTCCTGAAGTACCTTTTTTATGGCATAGCCAGTAATCAACCAGATATGGCAGTTTGTGTTGGACAACCCCCAATTATTCACATTCCCATTACGGTACACCACTGGTAAAAAAATAGGGAAATTTAGCAAGACATTCACCCTTTAGAGGCAGAAGGATTTATAGTAACTGTCAAACCAATCAGTACACTTCATACAAAAGCTATAGCTCTGACTCTTGTTCAGGACCAATTCCCTCATTTGTTTTAGTTCCTAGCTAACAAGCTAATAACCCCATGGAGGGCCCCACTGCTCAATGTAATTCTCAGCTCTCAAACCTTGTTTGTGATTGTTTTGTAACCATGACAACTGCATGGGTTCATGTGGTTGTTTCGGTTGTGGTGGTTGTGATAACTTATGCGGTTGCTCTGCAGTTGTGGTTGCAGTTGCGAAGCTTCACGACATCACTAGTGCGTAATGTGTCTCCATATGCCCTTGTTTATTCACTGATCAGTTGTCTAAGTGCAAAAGTAGCCAAATCGAGCCATCATGAATCAATTAATTTTAAAATATAAATTCTAAAGTAAAATATTATAAGACAATGGTTTAGTAATGCTGTTAATGTGTGTGTTGTGTAAGTGTCTTGGCATGTCACCTTACCACCTGACTCGTCACCTCACCCTTCTCCTCGTTAGCGAAGCTTGGAGTTACATTGATTTATTACTGTATTACTTAACCTTTTTTAGTATTGTGTGTACATTTAAAGAAATATTTATGTTTGCACAGTAATTATAAATAGACCCAGAACAGAAAAATCCAGCGTTACCCAAGTGGTTGGTCTTCCCACCCACGCACCAACCATGTGAGGATGTGGCTAAACATGGTACAATCTTTCATAATGCTGGGAACCTTTGTCCTCAGGCCCAGAAGAGAAAGGTTTTGAGTGATTTTATCTTCATTTTCTCCGTTTCCGATAATTGCTTTATATCATTATTCATATATTTATCGTCTTTATACATTTAGTACATTCGCCGGAGGCTGAAGTAGGTTTTACTGTATCCTGTGTCTGAGGTGTTTCCTTAGGTGTGAGCGTATTAATGGAATTAATCTCGATTTAGTGAACTAGTTCACTAAATCCAGCACAAAATAATGGAAAAAATACCTTACGGTAAATCGAGTTCTTTATATTGGATTCCATTAAATCGAGAGTATACTGCACCTGACTCACTTCAGTCACAAAAACTGAGCATAAATATTACTGCAATGTACAATATTAATCTGTAGTGTACTCCACTGTATCACTTCAGAGTCAAACTGGAACAATCTACCAGAAAGTGTTGTGACGGCACCGAGTGTGAGCTCTTTCAAGACCAAACTTGACCAACACTGGAGCAGGTTCAGATACATTCAGGAGCCGGTGCATGCCCAGTACTTGCCAACAGTGCATAACAGAGACGTGACCGATCGCCCAAGCGGCTAACGAGCCGATCATTCGGTGAAGATAAAAGAAAGAGAAAAGTAACAGACACGTGACTGATCGCCCAAGCGGCTAACAGCCGATCAGTGGTGAAGAGGATAAATGTAAAAAAGTAATAGATTACTATACAGTAATGTACAGTATTAACCTGTAGTGTTTACTTAACTGTAAGAAAATAAACAGGGATGACAGTGTAAGCACAATGATATCAGCCCACACGCACAGAACACATGTTTACGAAAATGACGTACTTTACAGTCACAAAAACACAGAAAATATCACTTCACAGTCACCATAATACAGTTCAGTCTAAATGTTAGTGCTGTCCTCTCACTATATAAGAAAAAGAAAAACACTGATGATAAGTACAGTGTACGATGCTGGCCAATAATCATGGAGGCATGGGCTGGTGGGTTTATGATCAACAAAGAATCAGGGGAGGGCTGTAGTGCACGGGTTGGCTGTATGGTAGCATGTGGGTAGACTGACAAGTGAAGATAGAGATGTGTGGTGCATAGGGTTAAATAATGTTTCCATATAAAATGTCACTGACTTGACACAGAAAAGTATAATTTGCATTGCAGGAATCCTTGCAAGACAGCAATTAATTTGAGTGTAAAAAACCCATAGTTTGCACTAGAGAAAAAAATTCCAACCAATGGATATTGATAGTTATTTTATGGATATCATTAAAGTGAGTTGATTTGATTGTATACAGTGTAGTGAAATGGCATTAATTTATTACCATCGCTAAAGTGGGATATCGCATCCTGGGATATAGTATCTCAAGGTTTACCAGTAGAGGGATGCATCGTTTTGCGATCAGGATGTGATCCTGAAAAACAGATCACTAGGTGATTTGATCACCGAGTGAACAGAAATGAGAAATATCTTAAACAAGGGATAACGAAGAATAATATTCATGGGAATTGCACGTAATTGTGCAGCCGAGTTGCCGGCTGACAGACTCGCCATCTAATAGCAGTCAGAGTGGGTGAGGCTGAGCTGTGAGATGTTAATGTTCAACTCATCATTTCGGGTAGATATACTGTATGTAATTTTCTTAATTTTCTTGTAGTACAGTGACCCCTCGTTTAACGAACGCCTCGATTAACGAAATTTCGGTTAACGAACTGCCTTCCATAAGGATCTTCAGTTCGGTTAAAGAACAAAAATTTGGTTGATGAATTTCTTACGAACCGACCTCAACATGTTTTCGCTTGCACTGACTGGGCAACCTGCTTTAGTATCAGTCCGCCAATACAGTAATCGGTTTTAGGGCTTAAATTCCTTACTATTTAAGTAAATATCAAGAAGTTTATACTATTCAATAATTTTAAAAGTTTAATATTAACATTTTTAGTCATTTTAACAATTATTGAACATAATTGAAGGTAAAGAAACTAATTTCTGGCGTGCCATCCAGCCTGTTAACACACCAGACAGGCGTTAGTCTCTCTCTGTTTTCAGTGGAGGTAACATCTTGCTTGAGACTCTCTTCAACTAAACGCTTTTTTTCTGTGTTTCCAA
The DNA here is from genome assembly GCA_958450375.1 of Homarus gammarus. Lineage (NCBI taxonomy): Eukaryota > Metazoa > Arthropoda > Malacostraca > Decapoda > Nephropidae > Homarus > Homarus gammarus. The sequence continues at coordinate 2,442,940 of CAUDMG010003255.1, forward strand.
GCAAATTATTGGTCATTTTGAAATATATTTTACATATTGACAATATATAATGCAGTGCAGTGTTGATTTAAAGAAAATAATCTTGAAATACACCAAGAGAACTAAAATTTTATGGGTGAAATGGTGCCATGGGGTGACTTCTCTTCCACCCGAATGCCTTCTCTTCTTCTTTCTCCTCCACCCCCATTCTAATTCCCATCATCATCATCATCCAGAAGCCTTCTACATACACACCTCAAAGTAAGTGAACTTTTCTACCATTTTTGTTGAATTTAGGAAATTTTCGGTGAGCTGGAACCAATTACCCAAAAACCCATTGAAACAATGGTTTCGGTTAACGAACGACCTTCTGGAACGGATTGAGTTCGTTAACCGAGGGGTCACTGTACAGTAGGGTCGGGATATATCGAGAGATAGGGTCCAAGGATGTTCGTCATATACAGTAAAGCCTCCGATAACGACAGTTCGACCAACGACTATTCATATTTAAGATCCTAGTTAATTTAGGACCCAATTCAATTTACGTCATTGTTTTATTTATATTTACGACAAAAATATAATTAAAAAAAATTACAGTTTCATATAAATAATAACTAAATTCCGATGTGTATTATAAAAAAAAAGAAAGAAGAGCGCCTTGTGCAAAGAAGCTGCCAGGCTAATGAGTGGTAATGCGCATAACCAGTAAATAACAGTCGGAGCTTGGCGGTCCCTTTGTTTTCACGCATCTGAACAGGAACAAGAGAAAAACTTTCTCAGGTTTCTTACGACATTTTTGAGTCCCTATTCAACATGAGCAAGAGAGCAACTGATGGTAGTGTTGGTTCAAAAGCTAAAAGAAAGTGTATAAGCTTAGCCGAGAACTAGATGTGTTAAAACGATATGAAAAAGGTGAGGGGTGTGGATATTTCGAGTGCTTTGGGGATGGCGGAATCAACAGTGAAAATTATCCGTAAAAATGGAGAAAAAATTAAAGAAAGTGCTCTGTCTACAACTCCGTTAAGTGCAAATAAGGTTTGCTGTTAAAAACATTGGACAGTCATGGAAGGAAGTAACATGATAACATGAATGGTGTGTGGAGGAAATTGTGGCCGGAATGTGTAAAAACCTTTAAAGGTTTTGAGGAAACCATGACAAACATTCAAAGAAATATTGTTGAGCTTGCCAAGCACATTGTAGGATTTGAAGAAGTTGATGAAGAAAATGTTCAGGAGCTGTTAAACAGTCACGTAGAAGACCTAACCAAAGAAGAACTTAAACAAATTGAACAACAACAACACGACCGGACCACAAACACACAAACCGTACCTCATCTCACAAATATATGACAGAGTTTGGCAGAAGCATTTGCTCACATGGAGCAAGGGATGAACATATTTTCTGAAGTGGATCCATTAACAGAACGAAGTATTAAAATAAACAGGGATGTGAAAAATGCATATAACCTCTACATAAAGATGTATAATGAGAATAAGAAAGCAACTGCGCAAGGTTCTTTAGACAATTTTATTATTTGAAGGTCTAAACCATCTACTTCAGCTACACCATCAACATCAGCTACAGCATCAGCTACAGCGTCAGCATCAGCTACAAAATCAAATTCAGCAACTACAGGTTCAGTAACAGCTTCAGCAACAGCTATGACAACATTATGGAAAGCTACAGCTGATGACTTGGCAACTTCGTGATCCGAGTAAAAACTCACACAACAACATTGGCTGTCCTTATGTTTTCAACTTTACCACCATTGGTGAGTAGAATTTTTGCTTTAAATTCAGAAGCATTAATTAAAACATATATGAACAGTATTAAGTGTTGCTTTCATATTTTTATGTAGAGTAATGACGATATGTTTTCACATGTGTGCACTTACATACGTTGGCAGTGAGCAGTCTCACTTTTTTTCTTTACCATTAATGGGTAGCTACTTCTATTGTTCCATTTATTAACATAAATAACATTACTTAAAACAAAAATATTAAGCTTTTTACATTAATTTTACTACAGCTACAACCTGGGTCTTATATTCTTCAGTTTTATACAGTAAAAGTCCAAAAATCCGGATGCCAGGAATCCGGACCACCCGAGAATCCGGACTTTTCGAAAACTCAAACTTTTTAAATTTAGCGGGCTTTTGTGGGTTATGTGAATGAATGGAGTTGCTTTAAAAAATTAATTTACATAATTCTAATAATAAAATTAATTGTAAATTATAGGTAGCTAATTTTGTTAGTTTTGTAATTAGCTTGAACTGAAATGTATAATTTGAGGCACTATAAATCTTTTGTGTGTATGTGTGCATGCGTGAATGCCACAGCTGCACAGCGACAACAAACGATCACACGATCGCCACTTTAAAACAAGCAATCAAATTGTGACAACCTATGTAATTTTGAGTCCTACTCTTTCCATGTACAGAGTACAAGCCCATAATAATGGCCCCTAAAGTAGATAAACTTCGTTGTGTGAAGAGAAAGAAGAACACATTGAAATTGAGTGACAAACTTGAAATAATTAAGAAACTAGAATGTAATGTGAGCAATGCTGTTCTTATGGAAACATACAACATTGGAAAGTCTACAATTTATGATATAAAAAAAGGCAAAGAATAAAATTCTAGAATTCACAGCTTCTTCTGAGCCTTACATTAAAATTGCTGAATGAAAAAGTTTACATTGGCCCAAATTAGAAAATCTTGATAAAGTGTTGCACGAATGGTTTTTGTTAAAACGATCAGAAGGTATGGCAATTTCTGGGCGATGCTTATTGCCAAAGCAAAGTCATTCAAGGAGCAAATGAACATTGAATCAGAGTGCTCATTTAGTGATGGATGGCTTAAGAATTTCAAGACTCGTCATGATTTTAGATAGTTTGTTTACATTTTTGTCTAGTGTTGACTTTATTTTTCTTTAAAACTGCTCGTTTTGATGAATGAAGCATGCTTTATTTGCTAATGAATAAACTATCAAAATGTACCTGTTCATCTCTTCTTTATTTCTCCATAAATTTTAATTTTAAAAGTACTGCCTGAGAATCCGGAAAATCCGAAAATCAGGACCGACCCAATCCCCAAGCAGTCCGGATTTTTGGACTTCTACTGTATGTAGAACCAGTCAGTCACATGTGTAAACACTAACAACAATGCTGCCTCTCTTGTGTGTTTTAATATTCTACGTATTATTAATGAATTGTATTGTTAATTTTGCACACAAACATAAATTCAATCAAAAAGACCTTCAGTAATAAACAATAATGAATCTTTTGTACATAAGAGAAATGACGATGTTTCCAAGATTGTGCACTTATAAATGTTGGCCTTCTCCCGTCTCACTTTTTTCTTTACCATTAGTGGTTATTTCTACTGTGTCAAATTATGGAATAAATTATGTTTGTGTTTACCTTTACTTTAAATGTTCTCTTATTCTAATTGGGTTTTGTTTTGTTCTGTTGCAGATGTATATGGATTTATGAGTTGAATAAAGCCTTGATTACTAAAGGTGTTTGATATCATACGACAATTTATTCAACTCATATTCTACTAGCAACATGGAACGCATGCTCTGCCCCGACAAGCTTGATGTTGATCCAAATTCCCCAGCTGCTGAGAAGGAATACAAGCATTGGCGTAAAACTTTTGAAAACTTTATTGACGAGTGTGGAGACAGAGCGCCTGACAAACTACGATGTTTGACAAAATATGTGTCTGCTACTGTGTATGAGTACTTTGCTGATGTTAAGGAGTTTGTAACCGCTATATAAGTGTTGGAAAAGGTGTATGTGAAAAAGAAAAATTAGCTATTCGCCAGACACCAGCGTGCCACAAGACGTCAGAGTCCTTCTGAAACACTGGATGAATTTCTTGGCGACTTGCACAGACTCAGCATAGATTGTACTCTAAAAGCTGTCACAGCCAAAAAATATCGTGAAGAGTTAGTACGGGATGCCTTCATCAACGGACTGTCTTCTGCAAATATACGTCAACGTCTATTGGAAAATCAGGCTCCCACACTCTCTCAGGCCTTTGATCAAGCTAGAGCCTTGGATCTTGCACAGCATACTTCTGAAGCCTTCCAGCCACTAGGCCCTGTCATTGCAGCAGCTTCAGGATGTGTGGAGGAAACTGGTAAGTCACCGTACACTAATCAACAAGATACACATCCAGTTGAGAAGTCAACACTTGGTAGTATGACCACTAAGAAACGATGTTGGTTTTGTGGTGGCAGTTTTCATTTACGGGCGAGATGTCCAGCTAAAGATAGTGATTGCTCTTTATGTGGAAAAAGAGGGCACTGGGCAAAAGTCTGTCAGACTAAGGGTAAGAAACAGGTCACAGCATCAATTTCACCTCCTACTTTTTGTGCCATCTCAGTTGCTGTTCCTCCTTGCCTGAATTGCTCTGCTACAAACTTAAAGGTAAATGGAAGATGAATCTCCGGCCTTATTGATTCGGCAAGTTCTGAGAGTTTCACTGACAAGAGAGTGGCCCATCGGCTTAAGCTTCACATCAAACCCGTTTCCCTAAGTATAACCCTGGCAATGTCTTCTTCAACGGCTTCTGTGATAGGTGAATGTACGGTGGATCTCTATGTGAATGACAGTCATTATCCAAATACACGACTGGGTGTCATTAAGAATCTTTGTGGTGATGTTATTCTCGGCATAGAATTCCAAAAACAACACTCCTCAGTTACCATAGAGTATGGAGGACCCAGACCTAAGCTCAAGATTTCCAATACTGGTAACAAGCTTGTATGTAGCCTGGCATCAGCAGGTATGTCAGAACCACTGTTGTTTGCAAACATGCGAGGAGATGCAAATCCGATAGCCACCAAATCTAGGAAGTTTAGCCCTGATGACCAAAAGTTCATTACCAAAGAAATACAACGCTTACTGTCCGAAGGCATCATAGAATCAAGTACATCACCTTGGCGTGCACAGGTGGTGATTGCAAGAGATGATTCAGGCTGTCACAGAAAACGAATGTGCATCGACTACTCTTCTACGGTGAATATTTACATCAATCTCGACGTATATCCACTGCCAAACATTGAAACCATGGTCAACACTCTTGCTAAGTACCAAGTGTTCTCAACATTTGATCTAAAGAGCGCATACCATCAACTACACATAAGCGAGTCTGATAAACCCTTTACAGCATTTGAAGCAAATGGCAGACTGTATCAATTCACACGTGTACCATTTGGTGTCACTAATGGTGTTGCCGTTTTTCAAAGAGCCATAGACAAGTTCGTGGAGGAGGAGAATCTATGTGACACATTTCCCTACCTTGACAATATTACCATAGGTGGTCGGGATCATAAAGAACATGACGCAAATCTTGAGAAATTTCTTGCTGCTGCTGAGAAAAGGAAGCTGACATTCAATACATCCAAATCTACAATATCAGCAACATCAATCAATCTTCTGGGTTATCAACTTGGAAATGGTCAAATCAAACCAGATCCTGAAAGGCTAAAACCACTGCAAGAACTTCCACCACCTACAAACCGATCGGCTCTTCAACGTGTTCTTGGTATGTTTGCTTATTACGCTAAATGGATCCCGGAGTTTTCAAACAAGGCACGGCCTCTTTACAAGGCTAAATCTTTTCCTTTGGACCGTGAAGCACTCACAGCTTTTGATGACTTGAAGAAACTGCTTGGGGAAGCTGCCCTAAATAGCATTGACCATGCCATCCCATTTGTTGTGAAGTGTGATGCGTCGGATGTGGCCGTGTCTGCTACTTTGAATCAAGCTGGTCGGCCAGTAGCCTTCATGTCTCGGATGTTATCTGGCAACGAGATTCACTATCCTCCTGTTGAGAAGGAGGCGACTGCAATAATTAAAGAGGTGAGAAAATGGTCTCACCTGTTGTTGGGACGGCACTTCACCATTGTTACTGACCAGCGATCAGTTGCATTTATGCTGGACAGCCGTAGGAGGACTAAAGTGAAGAATGACAAGACACAAGGGATGCGGCTCGAACTCGCTTGTTTTAGCTATTCCATTTGGTATCGGCCAGGTAGAGACAACGTTGCTCCTGACACTTTCACCCGAGCGTTCTGCGGAGCCATATCATCGTCAAACCTAACCGTCATCCATGAAGGGCTCTGCCACCCGGGGGTTGTCAGAATGCTTCATTTTATCCGGACAAAGAACCTCCCATTTTCTACGGAGGATGTGAAAAAGGTCTGTTCAACTTGTCGTGTATGTGCTGAAATCAAGCCAACATTTCACAGGCCTACTGAAACAACCTTATCAAAGCTACTTAACCAATGGATAGACTGAGCAAGAACTTCAAAGGTCCTCTTCCATCACGCATGAGAAACTCATATCTCTTCATTGCTGTGGATGAATATTCCAGATTTCCCTTTGCTATTCCATGTGCTGACATGACATCCTCAACTGTCATCAGATGTCTGGACACCATCTTCTCGCCTTGTGGTATAGCGAGTTTTGTCCACTCTGATCGAGGAAGTGCATTTATGTCTCGTAAAGTAAAAACTCATCTTGCTAGTCATGGAGTGGCGTCCAGCAAAACTACACCTTACCTCCCAACAGGAATAATCTGGAAGTCCACATGTTTAGCTGCCAAATCTCGAATCTTCCGGATAGTGAATGGGAGGCTCTCCTACCTGAAGCACTTCACTCCATTAGATCATTCCTCTCACCAGCCATCAACGTGACTCCACATGAGAGGTTTTTCAATTTTCCAAGACGATCTTGTCAGGGTACATCCCTGCCAACATGGCTAACGACTCCAGGTCCTGTCTTCTTACGCCGATTCGTCCGCTCAAGCAATGGTGACCCTCTCGTTGATGAGGTGGAGCTCCTCGTGGCTAACCCAACGTATGCACACATCAAGTATCCAGATGGACGTGAATCTTCAGTTTCCCTCCGTGATCTTGCTCCATGCCCAGGTGGAACATCATCCTCAGACATCTCTGCAAGATCAAACTCACCTTCACTGGAGCCAGAAATGTTGGATAATGATGAGGGAGTTGCTGCAGAGGGAGATACCGGGACGACATTGCTGAATCCTAGTATCATGCAAGAGTTACCTCTTCATTGTTCTACTCGGCAGCAAAGAGAACCCCAGCGATAAGGCTATGATGTTTGATTGATTATGTTGGCAGGGGTGAATGTCATATTATGGAATAAATTATGTTTGTGTTTACCTTTACTTTAAATGTTCTCTTGTTCTAATTGGGTTTTGTTTTGTTCTGTTGCAGATGTATATGGATTTATGAGTTGAATAAAGCCTTGATTCCTGAAGGTGTTTGATATCATACGACATCATGCACATTCATTAAATTACATTAATTAAAAGAAACATATAATTTTTTTTTTGCATTATTTTTACTACAGCTACAGCTAATCTAATTTTCTTCAGTTCAGATGGAGAACCATCGTCCCGGGTGTAAACACTGACGACAACAATGGCGTCCCATCTCCTCTTGTGTGACTAAATATTATTTTTGATATATATTGTATAAAGTGCATTAATAACCATTATTTAAAGAATATAGTTTTTTTTCATTAATTTTCCTTTTTTGGGGGGAAAAGAGGGTAAAATACCACACAACATATATGAAAAGGTCAGACCTTGGAATGCATCAAAATATTATTGCTTTATTTTAATGGTAATTAATGATTCATTATACGACGATTCATCTTACACTGCAATATTAGGGTGTGTCATAGGAGGGAAGATCAGCTAAAACTAATGGCCCATCACTTTTTTGGTAGATTTTAGTGTATATAAACAGAAAATAATTTCAGTTTTAATATTTTGCAACCTCTTGCTAGGTAAATTTTAGCGTGAAATTTATCGAAAATCTAACGTACAGCTGCATTAGTGCATCACAATTAAATAGTGAACATTGCTTTCTGACTTCATTCTTTAACAACCCAACTAACAATATTTTTTTCTGTTTCAGATTCTGATGCATTTATAAGTTGATAATATTTGCGATGGCTGCTTGTGTCAGGACGAGGAACCAAAAATCCAGCCATCTCAGTCACTATCTTGGGTCTGGGAGAGAGCTCCTGAAGTCGGAGTTGCCTACATTGAGAGATGCTTTGAGATACGGTGTTTTAATCAGGCAAATCAGTGAAAAGAACCAAAGAACTTACACAAACAAAGACATTGCCAGTGATATGACCAAAGCTGTCTTGGCACAGTACACTCTGGCTAACGCTCAGTTCAAGCCTCCAGTCATAACAAGTAAGAAGAAGATTAGTGAGAGACTGCTAGCCAGTTGGGAAAAGGCAAGAGATATCTCTCTTGGGAGAGGAAAACTTGCAGTTAAGGACAGCTTTGCCAAGCAACTGGACCAGTTATTTGACATAATTACTTGCAAGTGCCCAATTGTTCTCTGTCCTGAGTTTGGATGCGATCGTGACTGTAAATCCGAGGCCCACATCTCCTGTATTTGCAAGCGTGAACTGAAGATTCCTGTGATCGAACTGGCATTTGTCAAAGCACAGAGAGAGAAGACTGGCAGTATAGGGGCTCTCATGATTTCTAGCCAAGATATTCCGGAGTCCAAGAGACAGGAGGCTGCCACAGAGAGACAGAAGAGAAGAGTTGCCGAGGAAAAGAGACTTGAGAAGGCCCAGGGTGAGGTAAAAAAGGCCGATGATTGGAGTCAAGCTGATTCAGAGTTTAATGACTTCCCCATGGCTGATCCAAGTGCTGACCAGGAGAATGGTGACTTTGTCCCTAAACAAGAAAATAATGATCCCAAACCTTCCAGGCATAACATTCGAAATAGGAAAGATATCCCGAGCATAGCTCTGGCCAGCATGCGACACCACACTGGTCTCAGAGAAACTGCAGAGATAGCAACAGCTGCCTGGATTGACGGTGGTTTGATAACACCTGATGATGTTCACCTGGTGATAGATCATAACAAAGTAAGGAGAGCTCAGGAGAAACTTGTCAGTAACCTAGAAGAGGAGTTTGATAAGGGGATAAGAAAAAATGGAATCAATTGTTTGTTCTTTGATGGGAGAAGGGATGACACTAAAGTGTTCATGAAAGTTGGAGATTCTGACAAGTTGTTCCCTGCCATGGTGAAGGAGGAACACTACTCCTGCTGCAGTGAACCAGGAGGGAAGTATTTGTGGCATTTCACTCCAGAGAAAGATGACATCAGGAAACCAGCTGAGATAGTGGCAGATAACATTGTGAACTGGCTCAGAGAGAGGAACGTAGACCAGACCCTGCAGGCCATTGGAGGGGACAGCACCAACACGAACACAGGGTGGCAAGGGGGGGTCATACAGTGGATAGAGCAGAAGATTGGGAGGAAGCTGGTCTGGATTGTTTGTGACCTCCACACCAACGAGTTGCCACTCAGACATCTGATCCAGGAGCTGGATGGCAAGACTCTTTCAAACAACAGATGGTCTGGTCCTCTTGGCAAGATGCTGGACTCTGCCACTGAGTTAGAAATAAATCCGAGCTTTGAAAAAATCACAGTTGGCCCTCCACTCGTTGAGCTTGCACATACTGTCATTGACGACCTGAGTACTGACCAGTACTATGGTTACATGATTTGCAGTGCCATCAAAACTGGGGTCATGCCTGGTAGACTTGCTTACCTGCAGATAGGTCCAGTCTCACATTCTAGGTGGCTCACAACGGCTCTCAGGTTCTGCAGAATTTGGGTCGCTCATCATAAACTGAAAGGGAACCAGCTTCACAACCTGAGACTTATTGTCCAATTCATCGTGAGTGTCTACTTGCCAAATTGGTTCAACACCAAGGTCAAGTCATCGTTCTCCAAAGGTCCGAGGCATGTTCTCTTCCAGCTGGAGCTCCTGAGGAGTCAGCCAAGGAAGGTTGTTCAGATTGTGGAGCAGACTGTGAGGAGATCTTCCTGGTATGCTCATCCCGAGGCAGTTCTGCAGACAATGCTCTGCAGTAAGGATGAGGAGGAGAGAAGAGTGGCAGTCAAAAAGATCTTGGATATGAGACTTATGAGAGGATCTGGGCATGACGAATCAGTTGGTGACGATTCCTTCAGGGTCAGGAAGACTCCTGAAGTCAATCTAGGTGCCAAGACCCTCACTGATCTTATAGATCTGGATAACATCCAGGCTGGCAGCGAGCCCCCTCTTACCTGCAGCCTCACCAATGTTCAAGTCAGAGCTTTCCTGGACAACCCCATGCATGTCCCTGCCTGGCCCTCGCACACCCAGAGTATAGAGCGTGGTGTACAGCAAGTGAGCGAGGCCAGCAGTCACGTGTACAGCCAGGAGAGGAGGGAAGGCTACATCCGAGCTCAGGTGGTCAGCAGGGAGGTGATGAGTAGAAACAGAAGCAAGAAAGACATGTTCTCTATGGTGTCAAGATCATTCGTTTCACTATTCTGGATCATTTTCATCCTAATAAATTAACCTGATACATTTACTTTACTTTAAATAAGCTATTTAGTGGTGTTGGTAAAAGGGTGGGAATACTGAATTTTCATAAGATTTCAAGTTAAAATTTACCTAGCAAAAAATGAAAACTTACAAATCTGAAGATATCACATGATTCTGCACATAGAACTACATCATTAATACCATGGGCCGATTTTTCAAACTCAAAAAAAAAAAATTCGCCTCCGTATGACACACCCTACTGCAATATTGAAGGACACATTACCATCGTCATTCGAGGCTTTATTGTACTAAATCGTGATATATAACTACAAGTACACATAATCAATAGGGAAAAATAGGGTTAGGTTCTGGGGCCAATAAAAGTGATTTACAGTAGGCTCTCGCCAATAATGACTTCCACAATAACGTTTTCGACAATAACGTTAAGTTACAATAGATACCCATTTTCGATAATAACGTCTGGATTCTCTTGAATAACGGAAATTTCGCGGGAAGCGTCCGAGCACATCAATGATAGCGTTTGTTTGCCGCCATGTTGATGACGTAGTTGTCCGGTCCGCCTCACTCTCACACACGCTCAGTGGAATACAGCGCTGCGCCCACGTGTGAGATTTTTGCCTGTATAACCAGTGGTTGTTAGGGTTGGTGATCAATAATGGCTTCCGCATTTTTGCCTGTGGGGGCTAGGGGAGGTGGTGGAGGGAGTGATTTGCCACCTGAATGACTGGGAACTTTTAAAGTGAGGAAATTGAACTGTCCTGAGTCTACAGTGCGAAATATTAAGAGGAACTTAGGAGACCAAGAAGTGTATTGCGCTGGCTAAAAATATTTTGGTAGTGATGGAAATGCGAGGCGAGCTATGAATAATAAAGGCGAGAGAAACAGGTTGTTAGTGATGACCGAGCATTTTCTTGTGAAATGGTTAGCTTGTAGAATGAAAGACAGTGCAAGTGTTAGCGGCCCTCAGATACAGAACAATCATCACACCAAGCACCTCAAAAACTCCCCCAAGCTAAGTGTTATATTACTCAAACTCTTTAATTTGATGATTGAATAACAATTCTTTTTATTTCAGCTGACAAAAAGTGTTAGGAGGGCTTCAAGGGGAAAAAATGGGTGAAATTCTTGAGGCGGCGGCACCAATAAATCCTTTTTACATGTATTTTAATGTCACACAAATAATGTTTTCGCTAATAACGGTGTTTTTCAGGCACCTATTAAACGTTATTGGCGAGAGCCTACTGTAGTTAGTTTAGTTTCTTACTAACTAAAGCACCAATGAACACTAGACTATTGAATACCAGACTGTTTCAATATCAAAGTCAAGGAACACCAGACTCGGCAGCTGACGCACAATCCCGGGAACACCAGACTCGGCAACAGACGCCACACGGCCACCTTCACTTGACAATCTCACACCTACATAAATGAACAAACCAAAAATATTAGTTACCGTATTAAATCTTTTCCATTAAGCTTTCTATTCTCTTCACTTCACTTTTCACGTCACTAGCAACCCATTAACACTCACCTTAGAGTCGGAATCTGCAGCAGAGTCAGCTGCTGACTCGGTACTCACTCAGAAAGGCTGTGCGGGCGAGCGTGAATGCGTGAGTGAGCAGCCACGGTGGCGCCTCCGATGAGTAAATAACGCATTTGTTTGCCATGGCGGTAAATTTCAAATATTTTCTGCCCGATTTCCCTTGCGAAATAAATAGATTTCTCGCAACACAGTACAGTATTACCCCGCCTAACGCGGTTTCACTTAACACGTTTTACCATATACGCGGTGCCTCGCCAGAGCTGAACTTTCACTTAACACGGATTTTTTCCACATATACGCGGTGAGTGTCCGCCTCGAGACGCTATTTTTAGATTTGCCCCACCCGCCACCCTGCCTGACTGCCTGTTTTAGCTCATAAAATTCATACAAATTACCCAGCCAGAATATAATTTACATTGCTGGAATTCTTATAATTTGGTGATCATTTTGAATATAAACATCATATATTTTGCATTAGACATACAAATTTTAGATAAAATGTTTTCTCTTGAGTAAATATGTTATCTTTTGTGCAAAATATATGACATTTATATTCAAAATATTCCTGGTCTTACAAGGAATCCAGCAATGTCAATTATATTATCCTAACTTTAGTTTGAGGTATTATTTATTACTAAAATTAAATATTCTGGTTTCCCCACACATCTCCTTGGGACGGTTGGTGGGGGGTGGGGGGGAGGGAGGGACCGACCGACCGACCATCTGTTACCCCGTGAAGAATATTTTTTTTTTTTATTAACTGAAGATATTTGTTTTAGCTCATAAAATTCATACAAATTACCCAGCCAGAATATAATTTACATTGCTGGAATTCTTATAATTTGATGATCATTTTGAATATAAACATCATATATTTTGCATTAGACATACAAATTTTAGATAAAATGTTTTCTCTAGTAAATATGTTATCTTTTGTGCAAAATATGACATTTATATTCAAAATATTCCTGGTCTTACAAGGAATCCAGCAATGTCAATTATATTATCCTAACTTTAATCTGAGGTACTATTTAATACAAAATGTTAAAATTTATTTTTTTCACCCACTCTTCTCTTGAAGGGAGGAGTGGTGGGGGGTGGGGGGAGGGTTGGGACTGACAGCGCGGTTGGAAGGGGGGGGGGAGGCAAGGTGGGGGTACTTTGATTGACAGATAGTGTCCTGAAGAATATTTTTTTTTTATTAACTGAAGATATTTGTTTTAGCTCATAAAATTCATACAAATTACCCGGCCAGAATATAATTTACATTGCTGGAATTCTTACAATTTGGTGATCATTTTGAATATAAACATCATATATTTTGCATTAGACATACAAATTTTAGATAAAATGTTTTCTCTAAGTACATATGTTATCTTTAGTGCAAAATATATGACATTTATATTCAAAATATTCCTGGTCTTACAAGGAATCCAGCAATGTCAATTGTATTATCCTAACTTTAGTTTGAGGTATTATTTATTAAAATTTAGTGGTTTTCCCCCAAACATTTCTCAGAGAGGGAAGAGCCAGCAGTGTAGTGTGAGAAGAGGGGGAGGGAGTTGAGTCCATTATTTGAATGGACATTAACTTGGCAACTGTATTTCTCTTAAGTATTAATTGTGTGCATGTACCATCATAAAATTAAGATGTTATTTTTACTACAACATAGTTATGTGTCTTCAAAAAGTGGAGTTTGGGGGTCGGGCTGGTTTCTATTGGAATTAATCCCATATGTTCTGTTGTTCACTTAAGGCGGATTTCACTTAACGCGGGACCCTCTGGGTTCTATTGACCGGGTTAAGTGGGGTACAACTGTATATTGGAAAACGTCGATAATTTTGGTAGTCGCGATATTGTAATGGGCCCCTGTCTCTCATCAACAGAACATATTATATAAATGGGTCAATACATCTGATAGTATATTCAGATTCACCACCCTGTAACTTTCCACTGTCTATGAGTAAGACATGAACGGTACACGTGAGAGGGCAACTCTCCCAAGAGGGAAGAAGCCCATAGTCAGCATCCTATGTAAGCCCGCACTGCGACGCCCTTGGTCAGTCACTCACAGCAACTTATATCGTTTGGACGTGATCAACGTTTATACACTATTACATAAACGCCGTCCCCTTTCTCATTCACTCATATATAGTGGAACTTACGGTCGATCTACACTCAGGAATTATAGATACAATCCTTTTATAATAAAACAAGGAACTACAGTTGGGTTTCGCTACTTAAACCCAATTAATAAATATATGTGAACGGCCTAGTTAATTGGACAATCCAGCCGATTCAATATAAAAAAATGGCCATAAAAAATCGCTGTATATCGTGTCCCTACTGTACTCTTGTAACATACACACACATTCACTCATATAGAATGTGTAAATAAAAAAGAAAAATACATATTATAAGGATCAAAAACACCAAGGGAATACTGTACAGTAAACAGCTCTTACCTGGTCCACAGTTAGCCGACAAGAGCAGAGGGGGAGGGAGGATCAACCATTTTAGTACAGTACACAATATCCCAATAGTACAGGGTAATGAACAGTACATAAAGTACTCAATAACAAGCCAAAGTCACAACAATAACAGCGATACACAACAATAGGAACGATGCACTGCGATCGAAAATACAGTGGTCCCTCGGTTAATGAACGGTTCGATTAACGAAATTTTGGTTAACGAATTGCCTCCCATAAGATCTTCAATTCGGTTAACGAACAAAACTTCGATTAACGAAATCCTTACGACAAACACGTTTTGTTGTGAGCATCAGCGGATCAGCTGATGGGCTAATCCTCCAATACAGTAATCTGTTCTATGTTAACATTCGTTTCCAGTGGAGTAAATATCAAGAAGGTTGTGTTCTTGAATATTTTTGTATTTTTTATATTAAAATTATTGGTCATTATAAAATTTAGCCATCCAAGCTCTGTCTACATAAAGCTTTTCAACTATTATTTTTGACTCGATATATGTAACGTTATTCATTTATTGAAACTCATTTACAGGCACACACTGTCCCAAGGGCAAAGCTGTACTGTACATGCAATCAAAATAATGTACAAAATGATTACTAAAATTTTTGTCGAGTGCAAACTATCGCGTGTTTACATTCAAATTAATCACTATCTTGTGAAAATTCCAGCAATGTAAATTATATTCTCCCAGGTCACTTCTATGATATTTTATAAGCAAAATACAAAAACTCAATCTAAAGGACATATATAAACAAATAAATACTTCACTAGACCTTCGCACTAACTGTCAAACATGCCACTGTCACCCCTCCCTCCCCCCCCCCCCACCTCGGATTTGGTGGTTATACAGTAGGCTTTAAGTTTTTATCTTATATAATATCACAGACTAAAGTTAGCCGAATATAATCTGCATTACTGGAATCTTTGCAAGACAGTGAATAATTTGAATATAAACGTCATATATTTTGCACAAGAGATAAAAATTTTAGTACATTAGTGTACTGTTGTACATTTTATAATGCAAAGTTTTTCAACTGTATTTTTGGGTAGATTTACATAAATTTCTTCATTTATTTTCATTGAATTACATGCACACACCATACTAAAAGAAACGTAAAAGAAATAAATGACCTAAGTGCAAACCTTTACGGTACTAAAAATTTATGTCTAGTGCAAATTATAGCTGTTTAAATTCAAATTAATCACTATCTTACAAGAATCCCAGCAATGTAAATTAAATTCTCCCAGGTCATTTCACTGGCATTTTAAAATGAGAGAAGCTTATAGTCACTTAAGGACTGATAAATGAACACACATTAGACCTTGGGTGCCAACTGTCAAACATATCACCTCACCCCCCCCCCCCCTCCATGCTGCCTCCCTCCCTATCCCCTATCTGCCCAGCCAGGGTTTTAGGCTTACAGTTTTTATTTTATATAATCTCTCAGACTAAAGTTAGGAGAATATGATTTGCATTGCTGGAATCCTTGCAAGACAGCGAATAATTTGAATATAAACGTCATATATTTTGCACAAGAGATAAAATTAATCACCTGTATCACATTACAGTAGTGATTTAAGAGTTCTAGTGTATATGTACGATATATATAGTGATTTAAGGGCGATTTAGGGGAATTTTAGGAGTGTTTCTGACATTATGCATTTTTGGCTTTACTTTGCATGTACTTTTCTGTGAGCTGGAACCAATTACCCAATATCCCATTGAAATAAAGGATTCGGTTAACGAACGACTCTCTGGAACAAATTGTGTTCGTTAACCGAGGGACCACTGTTCAGTATTCCCTTAAAGCTCACGGTTTTAAAGCTTACGTCCTTCAGAAACTCACGGATTGCCATGGAAAATAAATAAAATAAATATGAGGCTGTGTGCCAGGGATCAAGAGGCATCATCACTACAGGACAGTACAGAGCACCATATTTTCCAGGTCATAAGATGCACCCTATAATTAGCAAAGTGTATTTTGGAAAAAAAAAATCATTTTTAATAGCCTACTGGACTGGCAGAGCAAAATCACTGGGTATATGCTTTCATGTTTCTCACTACCACAGCTCACTATCATTTTATGGGCCTATTATCAAGCATTTGTTGGTATTATTAATAAAATTTACCTGATTTAATACAAAAGGATATAATTATACGTATAGGTACCTACGGTATACACATTACAAATACTTATTGGTACCGGGCATGTTCACTAGGAACTGTCCAGTACAGGGATTGTTTACATCCTGTGCACCAGGTCAGCTGATGTTTCACGGGTATTGTTTTTGCATTGTTTATACCACAACTAACTATCACTATGTGGACCTAATGTTCATACAGTGTTATTTCATGTTTATGTTTATTTATTTATGTTATTTCATATTTATTATATTGTCTTATACATACATACTGTTGTTATACTTATGCATATAGCTATTTATATACAGTATTACCCGCTTTACACGTTTCACTTTCCGCGATTTCTCATTTACTCATCATTTACTCATTTACGTGGTACCTTGCCAGAACCGGACTTTCACTTTCCGCGGTGCATCTACTCATATACGCAATGAATTATAATTTTTTTTTTTTTTATTTAGCTCATAAAATTCATACAAATTACCCTGCCAGAATATAATTTACATTGCTGGAATTCTTACAATATGATGATCATTTTGAATATAAACATCATGGACTTTCCATTAGACATACAAATTTTAGATCTAATGTAATAATTTGGTTTACACAAAGAAAATATTTTATCGTTTGTGCAAAATATATGAAGTTTACATTCAAAATATTCCCTGACCTGCAAGGAATCTAGAAATGTCAATTATATTATCCTAACTTTAGTCTGGATTATTATTTATTACTTAAAATGTAAATATACTATTTTCTCCCAATCGCTTCTCTGGTAAGGAGGGAAGGTGGGGGGGTAGGAGGGGAGGGAGGGCGGAGGTGGGATATTTTGATTGACAGATAGTGTCCTTGAAGAATATTTCTTTGTTTATTTACTGAAGATATTTGTTTTAGCTCATAAAATTCATACAAATTACCCGGCCAGAATATAATTTACATTGCAGGAATTCTTATAATATGATGATCATTTTGAATATAAACATCATGGATTTTGCATTAGACATACAAATTTTAGATCTAATGTAATAATTTGGTTTACACAAAGCAAATACAGTGGAGTATGCTATAACGAATCTAATTGGTTCTAGAACCTTGTTCGTTATAGCATTCGTTCGTTATAGGATTAATCCGTTCCAGGCCCCCAAATACAACCAATTAACACTGAAAAATATAATATAAAATTGTAAAAATTGTAAAAAAGTGCATAAATATGCATCTAAACCCCTGAAATAAAGAATATCATTAATACTTGTAATACAAAAAAAAAAAAAAAAAAAAAAAAAATTTAAATAATGTTCGTTGTAGGAGTTTCGTTCATTATAGCATTCTCAATTTTATAGGTAAAACCGTTCGTCATAGGAATATTCGTAGTAGGATCCGTTCGTTATAGCATACCCCACTGTATTTTATCTTGTGCAAAATATATGAAGTTTACATTCAAAATATTCCCTGGCCTACAAGGAATCTACTGTAGAAATGTCAATTATATTATCCTAACTTTAGTCTGAGGTATTATTTATTACTAAAAGTTAAAATCTAGCTTTTTCACCCAAACATTTCTCTGGGAGGGAGGGAAGGTGGGGGGTGGGGGGGGAGGGTTGGGACCGACCGACCCAGCTGGTGTGAGTGTGAAAAGGGGGGGGAGGCAAGGTGGGGTACTTTGATTGACAGATAGTGTCGTGAAGAATATTTTTTTTTTTATTACCTGAAGATATTTGTTTTAGCTCATAAAATTCACACAAATTACTAGGCCAGAATATAATTTACATTGCTGGAATTCTTACAATATGATGATCATTTTGAATATAAACATCATGGATTTTGCATTAGACATACAAATTTTAGATAAAATGTTTTCTCTTGAGTAAATATGTTATCTTTTGTGCAAAATATATGACATTTACATTCAAAATATTCCCTGACCTGCAAGGAATCCAGAAATGTCAATTATATTATCCTAACTTTAGTCCGAGGTATTATTTATTACTAAACGTTAAAATCTAGTGTTTTCACCCAAATATTTCTCAGAGAGGCAGGAGCTAGTGAGCTGGGAAGAGGGGGGGGGGGGGGATTTGAGTCCATTATTTGAATGGACATTAACCTGGCGACTTATTTCTCTTAAATATTAATTGTGAGAGCATACCATCATAAAATTTAGATGTTATTTTTACTACAACATAGGTATTGTGTCGGAAAAAGTGGAATTTGGAGATCGGGCCAGTCTCTATTGGAATTAATCCCATATGTTCTGTTGTTCACTTTAGGAGGTTTTCACTTTCCGCGGTACCCTGTGGGTTCAATTGACCGCGCGTAAATCGGGGTACTACATTTTGCACACTCCTTGGACCGTGCAAAACTCGCAAATTTTGCTTTCTCACGGGGTCTATTTTACCTAACCCCAGTGAGCTTTAAGGGAATACTGTACAGTATACATACAGAGCAATATAGTAAAGCACAGATCGTAATGTTCAAAGACAGGGTAAACACAAGCAGAGGAGTACAGTAACTGCCTGTAAAGCAAGAGCGTTACCTGTCTCAGGCCAAAAGGTTTGATGGTAGTTTTGAAATGTATATTACATGAGAAAGTCAAAACACCATTTCTTACTTGATACAGCCTGGCCAAAAACGTGTGGTGGTGACTTTTTTACAAACAGAGAAATAACATCGCCATAATTGAAATTTGATCTTATTATTTTGTGCAGTTGTGTTGGAATTTTATAAGTAACAAAAGCATACATCATAAAAACCATAGAAACATAGATATTACATATTAAAACCTATAAAAACAATAGAAGCACAGTTATCACATTAAAACAAAATTTCTGAGATGATGTTGCACAAGTAAAAAAATATATACCGTATATACCCGTGTGTATATACCCATCTGTAGTTCGTGTGTAGTTCGAGTTTTTAAGACCAAATTTTTTAGCAAAAAATTGGGGGTCGACCTCTAAACAGGTAATAGTTTCGCTAGGTTGAAAAATATTTACCAGTAACTGCCAGTATACAATGGAAATGATGCACCACCAGCTGTGAGTGTCGGTACAGTTGCCAGGGCAGATCTCTTCCGTCATCATAGCAAGCCCAAAGTAGCCAAATGCTTGGTATGGTAGCACAGGACGATGTAAAACATAAAGTATTCATTTTTAAAAGTTTATTTATAGATACATAAATTTTTTTCATTAAATTTGAAACATCAATCTTTGTTAATTAAATTTGAAACAAAAGAAAACTACGATACCGTATTTCTAAATATTTTCATTAAAATATTACATCACAAGTAAATTTTACCTTAACTGTGCCTGAATAAATATATTCTCAGAAATAAATATGGTAATGTAATATTTTTGCTGAAATGACGTACATATTACAGTGGGAAGTAGGATAAAATCGTGACGAAAACAATAACTTTCACTTTCTTTCGTTGTTCAAAAGATTTTACGGTAATCGCTTTTCGAATGGTTTTCAGTTAAAAAACTGTTGTACAGTTGGTCCTCATATTACGCGGTTAATGTAACCCGGAGGGTACCGCGGAAAGTGAGAAACGTGTAAAGTGAATAACATAACATATGGGATTAATTGAAATGGAGTCCAGGCCGATCCCCAAACTCCACTTTTTGACGACACACAACTATGTTGTAGTAAAAATATTATCTTAACTTTATGATGGCATGCACACACAATTAATAATTAAGAGAAATATCAATAATATTAGGTTTTTTAACACTTACATTAGTAGAAAAGATGGCTGGGCACACTGGGATGGGCGGTTGGTTCCGAGGCAGAGGGCAGATTATTGGCCCTCACCTGTATCACTTGTATCAATTGTATCACTATCCACCACAGAGGCTTGCAGGGCCTCTTTGTCAAACCCCTCAAAGTTCATATAAGTCCATATCCTCACTATAATTATCACTATCACTGACTTGGGCTGGCTGTAGTGGGTGGCGGGTGAAGAACTGGTAATGTTTTGATGACTGGGCAACCTTGTGCGCACCATTTTCGCGCCTCTTACACAACATGGCGGATGGCGGGAGGTTTGGATCCAAAAATGGCGCGGCTTGCCAGCCGCTCTCCGCATAATGGGGTTCACGACCGCGGAATGTGAGAATGTTAGGTTCTGGCAAGGCACCGCGTTAACGGTGAAACGCGGAATGAGGGACCGCGTAATGTGAGGATTGACTGTATTACAATAATATTCTATACTCATTCACTTGAATAAATCCTACTATACCATATTTCTGAGTATTTTCATTAAAATCCATCAAAATCATAATATGATGTGAGTCAGGTCATCTACACACAGCTGCCAGTTTCAAGATTTTCCGTTTAAAATTTTAAGTTACTGAGTATTTCTTTTCCCAAATCGTTTTACAATACTGTAGGTAAAACAGTTTACTATTGTGCAAACTCCACAGAAAAAAAAAATTAACAGAAATGGAGACACCAAAAATGTAAAAAAAAAATGTTGTCTGAATTGCAACACTGTTGGTAGGGTCAGGTGGTTCTAACAGCATCCTGCCAGTACCCGGTAATCAAATTTATAACACTGTCTAACCTCAATTACAGTGGTCCCTCGGTTAACGAGCACAATCCGTTCCAGCAGGTTGCTCGTTAACCGAAAAACTCGTTTACCGAAACCATTGTTTCAATGTGTTTTTGGGTAATTGGTTCCAGCTCACCGAAAATTGCCTAAATTCAACAAAAAAGGTAGAAATGTGTACTTACTTTGAGGTGTCTATGTAGAAGGCTCCTGGATGATGATGATGATGTGAATTTGAAGTGGGAGGTGCAGGAGGAGAAGGGAAAAGAGAAGGAAGTTGAGGTGGAGGAGAAGCATTTTACTGCTTCTTGGAAGGTGAGTCACCTTCCATGAAAATGTCAGGAACCTCTGGACTGACATATTTTCCACCAGAAACATCCTCTCTCCTTCTTGAAGTGGAAGGCTGAGGGCTAGCATCATCCTCTCTCCTTCTTGAAGTGGAAGGCTGAGGGCTAGCATCTTGTTCCCTCTGCCTTTTACTGAAGAAAGTGTCAATTGTGGTCTGTGGGGCATCTCTCCTCCTCATCATTAACTTAAGTTTAAAGAAGGAGACCATTGTGTCCTCAACATGACACAAAGTTAGTTCAGACTTTTCCACATCTGGGTGCCTTGAAGGCTTCAGTTTCCTAAACTTCTCCCAGTAGTAAATGACATCTTTTAACTCTGAAGTTGACATATGGTCATCACTTTCCTTTTCCTCCTCACCATTGTCAGCCTCTAACACCTCATCCAATTGCTTTAAGTCATCAAGAGTAAGTTCCTCCTCATGAGACATCACAAGCTCTTCCACATCCTCCTCCTCCACTTCAAGGCCCAATGACTGACCAATAGACACAATCTCCTGGTCCAACTCTGTTTCTTCCTCAAATCCCTCAAAATCATGGACTACTGATGGCCACAGTGCTTTCCATGAAAAATTGAGGGATCTAGTGAAAGACTTCTTGCCATGATGACACAATCAATTTTACAGCCTGCAGGATGTTGAATTGTGTCTTCCAGAACTGTGCTAGTGTTAGTTCAGGATCAGTGGAAGTAGCCTGATGACACCTCCTAAACATTTTCTTCATGTACAACTTCTTGAAGTTGCTGATCACATTCTGGTCCATTGGCTGTACTATTGATGTAGTGTTGGGAGGCAAAAACAACACTTTCACAAAGTCAAATTGATACTCCAAAGTTCTGGCAAGTTCAGGGTCAAGCCCAGGGGCATTATCCATGAGAAGAGCCTTTAAAGGGAGTTAATTGGTGGTTAGGTAGCTCTTCACAGAAGGGCAAAACACCTCAACAGCCCATTCATTAAAGAGCTGTCTTGTCACCTATGCCTTACGGTTGGACTTCCAATAAACTCCAAGCTTTCCTCTTACCACTTTTTGTTGTTTGAACACCCTGGGGTTCTCAGAGTGGTAGACAAGCATAGGCTTCAGTCGGAAATCCCCTGAAGCATTGGCACCAAGCAATAGAGTGAGACGGTCTTTCATGGGTTTATGCCCAGGTAAAGAGGCTTCATCTCTGGTGATGAATGTTCTCTTGGGCATGTTTTTCCAAAACAGCCCAGTTTCGTCCACATTGAACACTTGCTGTGGAAGATAATTTTCTTCATCCACCAGTTCTTTAATTCCACTAAAAACTTTGCTGCCCCTTCCTGATCAGCACTAGCAGCCTCACCATGCCAAACTACACTAAAAATGTCACTTCTTTTTTTAAATTTTTCGAACCAGCCTTTGCTGGGCCTAAAATCTTCATATTCTGTGCCTGAAGAACCTGGTTGATCTGTCTTTAAATGTTCATAAATCTCCCTGGCTCTTTCACAAATAAATTCAGTAGAAACTGAATCACCTTTCATCTGTTTTTCCCTAATCAAGATGATAAGTAACCTCTCAGTTTCTGCAATTAGAGATCTACTTTTAAACACTCTGGTAGATTTGTCTCTCACTTTCACTTCTTTAAATTTTTCTTTCTGTGCAAGAATTGTCGACACAGTTGATGTCGACATGTCATATTCTTTGCGTAGCGCATTTGTTCTAATGCCTTCTTCATGTTTTTATTTATAATTTCCTGCTTGGTTTGGATTGAAATTGCTTTTCTTGATCTCTTGGGCCCCACGCTGCATTCAAAAAATCTCAACACGTGATATTTTAAGTTTAAACTTGGTGTAATTCAAGATTATTTTCCTTAAAATAACACTGCACTGCATTATATATTGTCAATATGTAAAAAAAAAATTCAAAATAACCAATAATTTGCTTGGAAACACAGAAAAAAAGCATTTAGTTGAAGAGAGTCTCAAGCAAGATGTTACCTCCACTGAAAACAGAGAGAGACTAACGCCTGTATGGTGTGTTGGCAGGCTGGATGGCGCGCATGAAACTAGTGACCTTACCTTCAATTATGTTCAATAATTGTTAAAATGACTAAAAAATTTAGTATTATACTTTTAAAATTATTGAATAGTATAAACTTCTTGATATTTACTAAAATAGTAAGGAATTTAAGCCCTAGAACCGATTACTGTATTGGCGGACTAATACTACAGCTGGTTGACCGCCAAGTGCAAGCGAAAACATGTTCAGGTCAGCTCGTAAGAAACTTGTTAACTCGTTAACCGAGGCGCTCATTAACCGAGGGACCACTGTACTGTAGTTTATCTGATGTAGGCAATATGAAGTACAAAAATACCAGTTAAAGTGAGAAAGTGGAAGAGAATAAACAAGAAAGATGTCGTTGGGCTATTTTTGGTAGGGCTGAGGGAGAGAGTACCAGCTGTTTGGTTTTTTGGCGGGAGAGTCACGCAAATATCCGTACTGGTTTTTGTTTGGTGTCTTCTGTATTTTTAAAAATGATTACTTGTAAATTAAAAGTACCATAACATTGTATTATATACAAACTTGTCATATTTCTGGAAAATAAGAAGCAAGAAAATAAGAATATACCGGTAAACACAATTTCAACGTACCGTACACTAAAATTAAAGGCTGCTTAAGAAGGGCCGATGCAAAAACAAAACCTCCGTGACCAGGGCTCTGCCGTATCACCTAGACGGTACACGTGTTTCTTTAATCGTTTTCAGTTAAAAAACTGTTACAACACAAGTGAATTAAGATAGAATATTATTGTAATACTGTACAACAGTTTTTTAACTGAAAACCATTCGAAAAGTGATTACGGTAACATCTTTTGAACGAAAGAAAGTAAAAGTCATTGCTTTCGTCACGATTTTATCCCACTTTCCACTGTAATACGTACGTCATTTCAGCAAAAATATTACATTTCCATATTCTCAGAAATAAATAGTAGTTTTGCTGAAACATAATGTATTTCAATGTAAATTAGGATAAACTACATGAAAACAAAAGACTTTACCTAACCTTCCGATGTTCAAGATATGTTACTCGTTTTTTAATAGTTTTCGGTTAAAATACTGTTATATTAGTGATATTCTATTCATACTGTGCTTGATATAATACATTCACGGAAATGTAATATTTTTGCTGAAATGACGTACGTATTACAGTGGAAAGTGGGATAAAATCGTACGAAAGCAATGACTTTCTCTTTCTTTCGTTCAAAAGATGTTACCGTAATCGCTTTTCGAATGGTTTTCAGTTAAAAAACTGTTGTATTACAATAATATTCCCTCCTAATTGACTTGAATAAATACTTGAATGGAAATATACAATATTTTTGTTGAAACTACCCGCGTTTCAGCGTAAAATGTCGTAATAATAAATGGAAAACAATTTGCCTTCGGCACTTGGTGTTTCAGGCACGGCGAGCCTCAGTTTATAGGAAGTAGAGTGTTTTTACTGAAGGTTTTGTTGTTCCAATACCCTCAAAAACTTGGGTCGACCTATAAACAAGGAATATCATAAATTAACGATTTTTTGGTAAAAAAATCAATGGTCGACCTACAATGCTGATGTCAACACAAGAGTGGTTACAGCGCGGGGTGGCGTGACGAGCGATGTGTGTGTGTGTGTGTGTGTGTGTGGGGGGGGGTTTGGTGGGCAGTGTGCGGTGCCGTGCGCGATGTGAATGTACTTCAATTACCTCAATGTACAGAATATTCCTCCGGCGGGGCAATCCGCGTATTTGCAAATCCGTGTATGCTAAACCCGCGTATGTTAAGGGCCGACTGTATCCATTTTTTAACACATTTGCACAAACTAAAATAGTGTCCACTATAAAAAAAACAGTGAAAATCCGGCGTTTATATATTCGTTTTCGCTCAATTTCACCTGCGGGTTAGTTCTGAAAAATTACCAGTTAGGTAAAGTTAGGTTAGGTAAAGATTAGGTAAGGTAAAGATTAGGTAAGGTAAAGATTAGGTTACGTAAAGGTAGGTTAGGTTAGGTAAGGTTACGTTAGGGTAAGGTGCATTTCACTAATTTTGCGGCAAAAGAAAAGCATGACTACTGGTTGTATCAAACCAAAAACTTATGAAAAAATACTTCGATAAATATTCTTCCATTGGCTGTCCTCAGGTTTTGATAAATATATATATTTTTTTATTATTTTGGTGTGTTTTACTAAAATTTGACCTTCATTTCTGGTGCAAATCAGTGGTTTAAAAAAAATAATAATAATTTGTAACCAAACCTGCTAGTTTCCACCAAAATGGCGGTCAAATTTGAGTAAAACACACCATAAAACCAAATCAAACCAAACCTAAACAATTTTGGGGAGCTTACCTGCTACTGTGGTGGAGGATACAGCTGGGTAATCTGGAGAAGGTAGTGGTGGAGGTTGGTTTCTTGATTTTTAAAATCAGACTGGAATAAATATCGAGCCAAATATTTATAAGAGTGCTCCTTCCTGATGCCTGAACGCAAGTGTCCTTAAATAAACTGACCTGAAAAGCACATCTAATAATTCGCTTTGACTTCTTGTCAGTATGCTTCTGGTTAAAGACAAAAGAATTTCCTTCTTTTCTTAAAACTAAACAATTTCCACACTTAGGACACAATCTTGATGTTGGTAGGACACTGTGATCTTGTAATATTTGGATTGCCTCACTATTGTTCTGATAAACTCACTGAACAACAGCTAGATAAGGGAGAAAGAACTTTTCACAAGATTGGCCAGCCAAGACACCTGACACGATACTTGAAAATCATTGGTTATCATGACACAAAGAGGAGAAGGAGACGATGAGACCATAACACAAAGAGGAGGAGGAGAGGATGAAACAAGTGACCCTGGTAACATGGCGGGTACAGAAATTTGTGCCTAGAAATTTGAGAAACTCCGTTAATACTGATTTGCACCAGAAATGATATAAATTTGTATATTTGTTTTTTATAGTCTTTGTGACTGTAATATTGAAAATTGGAAACTTGCAGACAGCCATTGGATGAATATTCACAAACTTTTCTTCAATGGATATATACAAGGTCCAACACACAAAAAAGCGAGACTGATACTAACACTTTTTATTTACCAAATTAAGAAAATCAACTGTGATCGCCTTCAAAGTAGTTCCCTTCTGAGTTGACACACAGCTGTAAGGCTGTTGAGCTCCGTCGTGTTTGCTTTCACCTCTTCTACCAACAAAAATTGGTTCTTTTGAGCACGGACTTGATCTTTGGGAAGAGGTAGAAGACTAAGGGAGCCAGGTCTGGCGAATAGGGTGGGTGCAAAAGCACAGTGATGCTTTTATTGGCTAAAAACTGCTTCACAGACAAAATGCTGTGGAGTGGCGCATTGTTATTTGACAGCATTTTTGGAACCATTTTTGCACAAACCTTTGTCTTGCTCAATTCTTCAGTGAAAATGCATCGAACAATTTCCCTGTCTAAATTAACTTTCTCAGCTATCGCTTGAACTCCCAACCTACATTTTTTTCTAATCACACCTCGCACTTTTTCAATGTCATCGGTAACTGCTGTGCGTGGACGGCCAGGGCGGTCAACATATTTCACGGTTTCTCTGCCTTTCGAGTTATAGGGTCAGTCTCGTTATTTTTGTGTCGGACCTCGTATAAGCAATGTATAGGTTAGGTTAGGTTAGGTTCAAAACTATGTTTATCCGATGGTTGTTTATGTGTTCTGAACACTTTTTACTTTAATTTTTATAGCAAATCTCTAGATTCTGAGATGGAAGGGGGACTTATCTCATAAAGTATAAATAGGCCAAATTCGTTCATAACACATCCAAAACCACCAGAAAAACCGTTTCAACTTCAATTTCTATTAGTGGCAACAACTTACAAGTAAAAATTTACCGAAATTTGAAGTTGTGTTGAGGGCGGGACATGGTTGTCAAATATTACCCAAATTAGGGTAAATTTGCATAAGCGCATCCAACTCTGTTAGAATGCAAAAAAAAAAAAAAATTCTAGTGTTTTTATGTGTTTAGACCGATTATGACCTTCATTTCCGTTGGAAATTGGCCGGGTTTTTTTATCAATTTCTTTCGTGGGGCGTTTTCCGAAAAAAATAATGGCTAAGCGAATACAAAACACACAAAAAACACAAGAAAAACATAAACCAAACCTAACCTAACTTAACTGACTCTGACCATATGAAGGAATCACTTATTTCTTACCTTATTGGCAGTCTCTTCTTTGTCTTTGGGATAAGGGACGAGTACCATAATGCCACATACGTTGGTCTTGACAATATATACATTCGTTCTTGCACTTAAGACACTTTACCATTATTTGACTTCATTCCAGCTATATTTGGGTACATTTGGGTAATTAGTCGGACCCCACAAAAGTACCTGTAAAAGAGTGAAGCAACATTGCAGCAAAGAGGAAGGAAAGAGAGATTATCAACTAAAGAAGGAGAGTTAATAAGACGAAATGCCTTTGATTCCACCCTATATAACAGTTTGGCATAAGAAGAACCACCCAAGATATGAGAGCAGTACCCCAAGTTACGACGAATTACTATCTTATAAACTTGAAGTAGCTACATCTGTACAGCATTCCCAGCTTTCGGGAGGCAGCTGAATTCGCGATATTTTTATAATAACTTTGCATATATCATTAACATCGTGATAAAATCAAACCAACTATACCTTTTATATTACTGGAAGTTTATGGAAAAATTTGCTCAACAATAAAACTAATCTCACGCAACACAGTTTGTGTACTGAGGGTGAAGTGTCCAAATATTAATTAAAAATTGAAGATATTAATATTTGACTTTAGGTTACCATATTAAATAACTCTGAACATATCGATGATATTGCATAATATTTCTTAATTTTGTAACGCAGAGCATAAAATAATACATTTTGTGGCAGAATATTAGAACTATATTGAATTATTGTTTTAAACTGTTACATATATAACTTATTACAAATATTCTTTACCATACTTTATGATTCGATTCCAGCTGTTAATATAGGATATATGTATATCACATAAAGTCAATAAAACTGTTTCAGATGAGCAAGGGATGATTGTTTACGGTGTAGAAAACGGAAAATTTAGGGATACTTTGGATTCCTCGGTTAATTTCAAGGAAAATATATACAAGGAAGTGCGTCTCAAAGCTACTCAGATATACTGTATAGATATATATATATATATATATATATATATATATATATATATATATATATATATATATATATATATATATACAGGGTGAGCATAAAGTCTTTCCCTGATTACAAACATATATTACACAAAACATATGCTAGGTACAAACATACAGTTTTTTGCAGCTTAAAATATGCATGAAAAAAGCTATGAATTCGTCTACACAATGCTACAACATTCATGTTTCTATCTGCTTACAAACCAGGTGAGAAGGTTGGGTCACCTTACCCTCTGATCTGACTACCGACCGTTGCGGTGCTTTTTAAAGATTAGTAGGGTCATTACCTAATAACTGACCATTGTGGACCTGATCTCACCCTCCTCTGCATATATACACCTTTCCTACTTCTCCTTAGTCTATACTCACCCCTGAAGATGTGAATTACACGTGTGGGGTATGGGTTGTTTGGGTTCACACTCAGGATGGGATGGAGAAAGGAAACTCACAATGGGCTCTCTGCGTACATTACAAGTTGTATTGGATGTACAGCGCAGCTTGGTGCTGGGAAGTGGCAGCGTGGTTACAAGCGTGATGTAGAGAGAGCTGGTTGGTGAGGATGCTCAGAGGAGGACGGCTTGTGGATCGCCATGCTCGCCGGCTGGAGCGAGGGCCGCCAGGCGCGGCGGAGGAGGTGGTGTAGCTTGCTGCGGCTGTAGCTAGAAGAGAGAGGTCACCACGAGGTCAGGTCTTAAATAGCGGAGGTAGGCGTGGCTTAGTAGTTGACCTCCGTGATGTATGGCGGCGCTGGTTGACCCAGACCACGAGGCATACACTGGGGAATTCGTGGGGTCGGCTACTCAGCGACAAACAGCGTTTATAGGGGGGAAATCCACTACACACGAAAGCGCTTGGGAACTTCGTATTTTCTTTTTCCTTGTGGTTATCAGCATATACCTGGATCACGCGCACCTACAGTGCTGATAACCGCAAGGAGTGTAGCGTACTGATGCCAGTTGTCAAGTTTCTCTTTGTCTATTTTCTCTTTGTATGGCTCACATACATATGCACATGTAGATCTCGCACTAAGGATGGAGGTAAGAAGGGAAACTCACAAAGGTGGTTTTCTTATATAAATATATTGTACAGTATGTACTATCGTGGACAAAAGTTCGCTCCCTCCAAAACTGAAGCAGTATCGACCCCAAATGAGACAAAACAGCACACCAGCACACAGTCAGGGTAAGTCAGTTCGGAGACTCATTCCCGTGACTCAGTTCCACCACAGGGAGCGAACTTTTGTCCACGATAGTACGTGGTATAAGAATCAGGTGTACTATCGTGCACCAAAGTCGTGTCCACTACCGAACCACAGTGAGGATTCGAATAGCCTTGAGTCTGAAGTTTCGAAACAACTGGGGGAAATGCTATGGTCGGCCAACAGATGTCGCCCACTGTAGTGTGTGTGTGTGGGGGGGGGGGGATAGAGGAGGTGGGGGTTAGTCTAGTAACAGGCTGTGTGTAGGTGCAGCATAACATCGTGAATTCCGCAAACACTGATAACAATAAGAATGTCATGAAGATAGTTAATATTATTAAGCATGGTGAGAGATGTGTAACCGGTAAATAAAAGCACTACAACGACCATATCTCTGCCGTTCATGGCTACGACGGTGAGACTGATGGGCACACCAGTAATTAATTCTCCTTGACTACCATTACTGGTAGTCACGGAGAATACACAAGTTGTTACCAAGGTTGGCGCCACCCACACCAGGGGAAGGAGTTGATGTCGAACACTGAAACATGCCGAGGTCTCATTCCTACCATCGTCGTCACCAACAGGTAAAATCACATTAATTTGTCATCATAGCCCATGTCGTCCTTATACTATTGCAGGGTGTCCCATTGTGAGGAGGCGCGTTTTTGGGCTGCCACCAATGTGAGGGGGTCGGTTCCCTCTCTGTTTTCTACACCTCCCTCATCTTACTTACTTCTCTTAGTTCTTACTCTTACTCCGTTCCGTCACCTATTCTTTGGTAGCATGGTCATTCTTTTGGTAGCATGGTCGAGGGTCTAGGCACGTGAGTATGGTAATTTTGGTATCGGGTCACTTGGATGGAAATAAAGGTAAAATACTGTGGGAGAAAGGAATACACCTAAAGTACTCTAAAAACAAGTTTATTAATGTGCAATCAATGGGGAAAGATATGGTATTAATCATATAATTACCAGGTTCACCTCCTGGGCTCAGTGCAAACTCAGTACCTTCTTCTTTACTCTTACTCACAACATTACTCGTGGTACAATACATGGCACTCATTGTAGATTATTCAACATATACGTAAACAATGACTCTAGTATATGCAGGGGTCCACTACCCAACATGGGATACTTATTTCCAACTAATTATCGCTAACATACATGTTACACCCCTCTCTGGACATTCACTTCCAAGGAGTAACCCAGGGCAGAACATTAGGGCTCGCGGCCTTTGTTATTGTGGGGTAGCCAGACACATGGCGGGTCTGGCCCAACGAAGTCGTGGGGGCACATTAATCAGGCCGCATCGGTGCCTTCTTTTCATATATGATCCCGGCTGGCCATCTACTACATCCGAGGCCGTTGTTGGATGGTAGAGCGATTCAAGAATCACAATGGAATCTGGAGACAAACGGGAATCAACGTCAGGGGACTGAGAAACATGACAACACCAACAAACTCTCTTGTCTAGACGACAAACGTATTTACGTTATATTTCTTCTACACTGGGTGAATGACAATTTAACTGTTAAATCATGAACACTGGTGAACACTGATATTCACTACAATTGACTGAATTAACTGAATGGCTAGGGAACACAGATCAAACCTGAAGACAAACGGGAATCAGCGTCACGGGGCGCTCTCCCTGGCCATCTTGAGTTTATATACCCCTGAGTTGCCAGTGATCGCTACTCACGCAATGACAATAATTACAAACAACCCAACTGTTACTCAAGTCATAAGCTAAAAATGATCAAATCATCAGTTTATCCTTGGTCATCATCAAAACAATCCTCTCGACATCACGAAACTATTCTGAATCTTCTAAGAATTGGGCATACGTGATTGACGCATGGCCAACTCATGTCTTCCCCTAATGGAGCCCCATCTATATGCTCCAACTGCCGAACATAAGAATGGAGGAAACTGCAGCGGGCCTATTGGCCCATACTGGGCAGTCCCGTTTACACCCAACCCCTATTGCTCATATGAGCATCCAACCTATGTTTGAAGCAATTCAGCGTATTCGAGTTAATGATGATATTTGGTAACTTGTTCCATTCATCCACTATTCTGTTTCCAAACCAGTGTTTACCTATTTCACGCCTAAATCTAAATTTGTCCAATTTAAAACCATTGCTACGAGTTCGCTCCTGGTTGGATAATTTGAGTACCTTTGTAATGTCCCCTTTGTTTAGCCCTGCCTTCCACTTATACACCTCTATCAGGTCGCCCCTCGCTCTACGTCTCTCAAGGGAGTGCAAATTAAGATGCTTTAACCTGTCTCTATACTCAAGGTTCCTAATACCCGGGATTAGTCTTGTCATTCTCCTCTGAATTCTTTCCAAGGATTCTATATCCATTCTGTAATACGGTGACCAGAACTGGACTGCGTAATCCAGGTGTGGTCTCACAAGAGCAAGATACAGTTTTAAGATGACCTCGCTAGTCTTGTAACTAACACTCCTTTGTATGAACCCAAGTACTTTATTAGCCTTGTTACGAGCAAAAACATATTGTTTACTTGGCTTAAGGTTCCTACTTATCATTACTCCTAAATCTCTCTCGCAGTGGGATTTCTCTATGGCATCGTTGTTCATCTGTTATCTGGTTTCCCTGTTTACATTTCCTATACTGAGTACTTTACATTTGTCGATGTTGAATTTCATCTGCCATTTTTCAGACCATTCGAAAAATTTGTTTAGATCCTCCTGTAGTTTTGCCGAGTCCTCGTCAGATTTGATAACTCGTCCTATTTTAGTATCATCAGCAAATTTACTTATGTTGCTGTCTATGCCGATATCTATGTCGTTTATGTATATAATAAACAATAATGGTCCAAGTACTGAGCCTTGGGGAACTCCACTTGTGACGTTGCTCCAATGGGACTTAGTGCCGTTAATGCTCACTCGCTGTTTCCTGTCCTGTAACCACGCCCTAATCCATTTAAGGATGTCACCTTTGATGCCATGAGCTTCTACCTTTCTAATTAGTCTTTCGTGGGGTACTCTGTCGAAGGCTTTGCTAAAGTCGAGATATACCACATCATAATTGTGCCCCTCGTCCACTGATTCGAAAACTGATGAAAAGAATGTTAATAGATTAGTTAGGCAAGAATGTCCGCTTGTGAAGCCATGCTGGGAATCATTGATCAATCGGTGCTTCTCCAGGTGATTTCGAATAGAGTTTGAAATGATTGCTTCCAGTAATTTGCCTACTATTGATGTTAGACTGATTGGGCGGTAGTTGGAGGATAGTGATCTATCCCCCTTCTTGAAGATCGGTATTACATTCGCTATCCTCCAGGATTCTGGTACTACACCTGTTTTTAAGGACATGTTAAACAACTTTGCTAAGGGCATACTAAGCTCTTCCTTACATTCCTTTAATACTCTGGCAAATACCTCATCGGGACCAGGTGACTTATTAGGCTTTAGTTTGTCTATTTGCTTACTAACATCGTTACTAGTCACTACTATCTCACTTAATTTGTTTTCTTCACTATCTCTGAATAGAGTCGGTGCCTCGGGTATCATGTTTAAATTTTCGCTGGTGAAAACTGTTGAAAAATATTTATTCAAATTATTGCTCATTTCTCCGTCGTTATCAGTGAGCTCGCCGGAGTCTGACCGTATTGGTCCAATCTTTTCTCGTGTTTTAGTTTGATACATTTGGTAGAATCCTTTGGGGTTTGTCTTTGCCTCCCTTGCTATCCTTACCTCATTATTCCTCTTTGCTTTCCTTATCTCGGTTTTAACTCTACTCGCCAATACCCTATAATAGTCCCGGTGTACTGCGCAACTCATTGCCATTCCTAAAAACCCGTTTAATTCATATTACGCTACATAATATTCAAATCCACCACGCTTGTAGAATCTTAGGAGCGTTTTACCCTCAGGATCACTCTCAGTAAGCCCCGCCTTCGAACACAGTTGTCACTACGTTTATTGCACTCTCTACTGGCCAACGCAACCTTGAATTAGTCTGTTTAAATCACCCAAGTAATTTGCCAGACCTTTGTCAAAAGAGGGTCATCTTTGAATGAGTAACATTTAGTTTGTTTGTGATTATTGTCATTGCGTGAGTAGCGATCACTGGCAACTCAGGGGTATATAAGCTGGAGATGGCGAGGCATCAGCGTTCCCTGACGCTGATTCACGTTTGTCTCCAGGTATGTTGTTTCCTAGCCATTCAGTTAATTCAGTCAATTGTAGTGATTGTCAGTGTTCACCAGTGTTCATGATTTAACAGTTGAATTGTCATTCACCCAGTGTAGAAGTAATATAGCGTAAATACGTCTGTCGTCTAGACAAGAGAGTTGGTTGGTGTTGTCATGTTTCTCAGTTCCCTGACGCTGATTCACGTTTGTCTCCAGATCGAGGGTGGGCTTAATTGAAACCCACTGGTCGCTCGGAGCCGGTGGATACCCAGCAGTGGTCAATATAGGAGTGATGGCGCTGATTCGTCATGATTAATCGGCACTACTCTACCTCGTGGGCCGATGACCCCAGACCCATCTCGGGTCGGAGTGTAACCGACCACAACAACAGTTGTTAGAGGCGCCAGTGCTATACCCTGGGACAGGCCTTGGAATTATGGTCCACAGTGTGGTTGTATGTGTTTTTTTTACCAGTGTGTTTTATAAGAAATATATCAATGAAGACATGTTATGGTTTCACCCTTCTTTACCCTTATCGATCTGATCAATGGAAAACCTAACCCAATGCCTAGTCCACTCTGCCCGCTACCTAACGAGCTACATGCTGTCCAGAGGGGGTCTGGTGGCAGCGACCCTTAGGAATTAAGTTTAGAGTTAAGTTATCCCCTTAAATTTAGTGACCCCCAGATCTGGCAGTATAAATTGGTGGCTATAGCGGTGGGATGGTTTTTAATCATTGATCAAATCCGAGGGAATTGAAGCTGTGATTTAAGTTGCAGAAAAAGAACAATAATAGAGAAATAAGGTAAGGGTGGTGTAGGTGTTGAAAAAAAAAAAAAAACCCGCCCCCTTACACAGGTGGAAATGTGAGCTGTAATAACCATTTCTCTGTGCATCTACCTAACCATGTCACTGTGGCTAATGAATATTTCAGAGTGCTAATAATCTTGTAATGGAAATGATTTTCCAGTGTACAGTATAGTGTAATTCTGTGCAAAATTTTTTTTTGAGGTTACGGAGATGTTGAAAACAGTTCGTGGCAAATACGCGGCAAATACCTTACACGAAGTTAGGTTAGAACAATTGCCTCGAGAAAAATTAGAAATCTGTTTTAAAGTAAAGTGTACAGTAAAATGTATTGAAAAGTGTCTGAAAATGTCTGAAAACAGAGGTTAGCTACCTAATTTTTTTTTGCAGTCTTTTGTGAAATCTCAGAAAAGTGTTGGTTGTATGCCAAGGTAAATTTTTTTTGGGTGCCTTTCTGCACTGGTACCATAGCAATTGTGTGATCACTCGAGTTAATGCTTTGTTATTTACAGACAATGAGGGACATTGATCATGTGCCGTGTTACGAGTGTTGTGGACAGTGTCGATTTCTGAGTATACCGGAAGGCCATATTTATATTAAGGTTATGTAACAGTGTTATTTGTAATTGACATAGTATGGGTGTAGTTGTCTTAATTTTAATTGGAAGTGTTTTAGTTATAAGTTGAGGTCAGAATTGGGCAAGTGAAATTATTTGTATAACCTGTGTTATGTTAGGTACCTGAGTGTTTTGTATTTTTTGTATTGTTTCTATTAGTATGATTTTTAGTGCAAAGGGAATTAGTTCTAGCAGTGCAGACTGACTGGCATGGTCAGTAAGTGTGTTTTATGTTTAGATGAGAGCTAATACATGTATAATTTCAGCAATTGCGTTGAGGGGTTGAGGACTATGTGGTGATATGGACATCTGTGAAAGAATGCAATCGTTGAAAATTTATTGTAGAAAATACATGTAAGGACTCCCAAGTGTGAGTACAACAGAGTACATTGTGAAGTAATAAGTGTTAAAATCATGGCAATTGAAAAGTCATTCAATACTTGTTGAGTACCGAAGGGACAGTCTCGTAAAGTATTACCATATTACCACTGATTTTTTTTTGTGAGCGTGACTCCGTTATGTGTCAGATTTTTTTTTTGGGTTGTTGACTTCGTCAGTCGTACTAAAGTCACCCTAACATTATAAATCCCAGTTCTTATGAACTGAAGTCCGGAAATCCAGTTGCTGCCTATGTTGTCGAAAAGAAAAATCTCAGTTATGTGTGTTAGAATTTTTTTTTTGGGTTGTTGACTTCGTCAGTCGTACTGAAGTCACCCTAATATTATAAATCCCAGTTCTTATGAACTGAAGTCCGGAGATCCAGTGGCTGCCTATGTTGTTGAAAGAAAAAAAAAAAATCTCAGTTTATGTGTGTCGGAAGTTTTGTTTGGGTTGTTGACTCGCTCCGGGTGAGGGAGTCACCCCGACTTTCAAATACCAGTTCTTTTGAACTGTGAGATAGAAAATACAGGTTTTGTGTTATGAACCCCAATGTGTATGTCTAGAACCATGGTTTTGCGTTGAAAAGATGAATTATTATTGAAATGAAGTAGTAATCTGAGGAAGTGTCTGATGTAACTAATTTCCCATTCATAGACAAGAATTTAAATTCCTGAGTATATGTAATTTCATGCTGAGTACTTTGTTGTATCTGTAATGTCAGAGGCACTGTTTATGTGTTAGTGCCAAAATATGTTGAGGTATTATGCTGATGAACTGAAAGGGGAATGTTCCCCATACTATATTGTACGGAAATAAGAATTGATAAGTTGTTGCAGGTATAGGTAGCGGAGACTCGAGTATGAAACGTTTGTCCCCTTAAGTTTTGTTTTATGTATTAAGGTACTGTAATCACGAACTGTTAAGATATGTCGAATGTATGTGCACTACCGCGTTAGTGCTTTTGCCTATTATTCCGCATAATATGAATCCTTGGAAGGGGAAGGCTATGTACTGCGCAACTCATTGCCATTCCTAAAAACCCGTTTAATTCATATTACGCTACATAATATTCAAATCCACCGCGCTTGTAGAATCTTAGGAGCGTTTTACCCTCGGGATCACTCTCAGTAAGCCCCGCCTTCGAACACAGTTGTCACTACGTTTATTGCACTCTCTACTGGCCAACGCAACCTTGAATTAGTCTGTTTAAATCACCCAAGTAATTTGCCAGACCTTTGTCAAAAGTGGGTCATCTTTGAATGAGTAACAGTTAGTTTGTTTGTGATTATTGTCATTGCGTGAGTAGCGATCACTGGCAACTCAGGGGTATATAAGCTGGAGATGGCGAGGCATCAGCGTTCCCTGACGCTGATTCACGTTTGTCTCCAGGTATGTTGTTTCCTAGCCATTCAGTTAATTCAGTCAATTGTAGTGATTGTCAGTGTTCACCAGTGTTCATGATTTAACAGTTGAATTGTCATTCACCCAGTGTAGAAGTAATATAGCGTAAATACGTCTGTCGTCTAGACAAGAGAGTTGGTTGGTGTTGTCATGTTTCTCAGTTCCCTGACGCTGATTCACGTTTGTCTCCAGATCGAGGGTGGGCTTAATTGAAACCCACCGGTCGCTCGGAGCCGGTGGATACCCAGCAGTGGTCAATATAGGAGTGATGGCGCTGATTCGTCATGATTAATCGGCACTACTCTACCTCGTGGGCCGATGACCCCAGACCCATCTCGGGTCGGAGTGTAACCGACCACAACAACAGTTGTTAGAGGCGCCAGTGCTATACCCTGGGACAGGCCTTGGAATTATGGTCCACAGTGTGGTTGTATGTGTTTTTACCAGTGTGTTTTATAAGAAATAAATCAATGAAGACATGTTATGGTTTCACCCTTCTTTACCCTTATCGATCTGATCAATGGAAAACCTAACCCAATGCCTAGTCCACTCTGCCCGCTACCTAACGAGCTACATGCTGTCCAGAGGGGGTCTGGTGGCAGCGACCCTTAGGAATTAAGTTTAGAGTTAAGTTATCCCCTTAAATTTAGTGACCCCCAGATCTGGCAGTATACCGGAGGTGAATTTCGCCACGATTTATCCTTCTACCTATAGCCTTCCTTTGGCCAATGATGTTCTTTAAATAATTATTTATCCATTTAGGGTCATTGTTGTTTGATCTGAGTTTTTTGTATGGTATATTCTGCCTTTGTGCATTAAGTAACTCACTATTTAAATTGTCGTGGAACTCGGCAATCTCAGATCTCGTTATCAGGTCGGTGTCATCTGTCAGGTTCACGGCCAAGCGCGACACCCCCTCTCTCAGCTGCCTCTTTAAACTGTCAAAGTTTGCTCTTCTGAAATCTGGTACTTTAGTGGAATTTTCCTTACGTCTGCCCTGAAAATCTAACTGGAATCGAATTTCTTTGTGATCGCTGTTTGCAAGTTCGTTCCCTACCTCGACATTGCTAATGAGGTTTTCTCTGTTTGACAAAACTAAATCCAATATATAATTACCCCGTGTGGGTTCGGTTATATGTTGACTTAGGAAACAGTCCTGGATCGTCTCGAGAAAATCCTCTGATTCTGAGTTACCCGTAAGGTCGGTCCAATCTATTTGGCCAAGGTTAAAGTCGCCTACTATACAGACTTTGTTGTGTATGGAAGCCCTGCGCATTTCATCCCAGATAACACTAATAACAGTCCAACATATTCTCATTGAATGCCCTACTTATAATCGGTATCGAACAATGTGCTTCAGTAACCCGACAATGTAAGATATTTTAGCAGAGACCCCAAAATTTTCCCTAAGTTCAGTTTTGACCATTTTGAAATACTGTAATCTCCTCCAAACAATATAACACTAAATTATATAAACAGAAATATATGTTAATTAACCCCTCTGGCCAGCCCTAGGAGAGACTCAAATGGGTGTCAGTGGTCTGGTTAAACTAAATCTTGATGATGATTATCGGCGAATGTTTACTCTACAGTCGCAGGGGTGTTGGTGGAGGTTTGGGTAGGGGGGGTGGGAGGATCCACTTGCAGTTCACTATGAATACATGAAATAGGAAGGGTTTCTTGGGCAGTTGATCCAAAAAGATTTACCAAATCGTTATGTCAGAGTAATAATACTTAACCTAGGTGTTATTAATACCATTAATTTACTTTAGTATATATAATCCTGCATCAGTTACCACAACATAATATTACTCTGCCATTTTAGATATGCCTGCAGGACGAGCAAATTCGTCGACAGTGATTGCTGAGCGAGGCCAAATCATCGGGATGTGGAGAGCCGGGGCAACTGTGCCGAACAATGCTGTCGAAGTGGAAAGGAGCACCAAGATGATTAGGAGGTGGTTCCGCAGGTGGGAGGAAGAGGGCTCGGTGGAGACGAAGCCTCGAAGCGGGAGGCTATGAGTAACGTCGGCAAGGATGGACGCCATGATCGTGGCAGCTGCAACGGCATATTCAATGCGAACATCAGTGGAGCATACAAGAAATCTGGGCCTCAACTGCCATCACATGACGACAAGACGCCGACTTCATGAAGCCGGGATCGACTGCCATATTCCAGCTCATAAAGGGTGGCTAACACCTTCTCACATGGAGTGTCGACTCAGCTTTGCATTGGAACACCTTCCACATAGAGAAGAATACTGGAGAACCATTATATTTACCGATGAAACGGTGTTCAGGTCAATGGGAGCCGAAGCAAGGCAGTGCTGGCGGCCCCCCAACACACGCTACCATGAGAAACACATTTAACATCGCGCAGTGAGTGGTAGGGTGTCAGTGTCATTCTGGGGGTGGATGTGGGCACATGGGCCAGGTGAACTGGTCAACATCAATGGCCGTTTCACTGGTGAGCAGTATGTAGACATCCTGGAGCAAATGCTGATTCCTACAGTCCGGGCTATGGCAGTTCCAGCCCCCCCCACACTACCAGGCTGGTTCATGACAACAGTCTCATTCATACCAGCAACATAGTGAAGGACTACCTCCAGGATCACCCTGAAATTGAGGTCATCGACTGGCCAACACTAGGATGTGATATTAATCCGATTGAACATATTTGGGCCATGATGAAACGTGATTGGGATATTGGGGAGCAGTGAACCTGCGCAGCAATAGAGGCCAAAGCTTACGACGTGTGTGAGACTATACGTCGACGACCAGGGGTGTGCCTGAAGCTGGTCGACTCCATCTATAATCGCCTTGATGAAGTCCTGAATGCAATGGGTGGCTGGACCAAATACTAAGATGTGTGTGTTGGTGTATTGTTTGGATTTTAGTATTGTTTGTAAATACAATTAATATAAAATAACTCACCTACAGTGTTATCTTAAATCCATGTCCTTAATGATGTCTTAAATTATATCGCATGAAAATTCATAACAAAGTAACTTAACAGCCACAAATTATGTATTGTGTGGTATACAATGATCTATATAACACGTCGTGGAATGTGTCTTATAACACAATATAATTATATAGTTACAATTGCTACCATCATTGAAATGCTCATGATGTTCAGCACACAATATTAACGGTAACTGAGCACACTCCACAATATATGAAGCTTGCATATTGTGGTGGGGTGTTTAAGCACTGGAACTTAGAAGAATTGGAACAGTCACCTAGATTAAGTCTGAATTCCATTTTACAATACTGATAACTTTTTCACTCCACTCTTTTTAACATAAGTATATAATTATATAATATTGCATATTATCACAAATATTTATTAAGCAAAGGATGGGTGGAATATAAATAAATATTTCCATAATCTCTTTGTCGGAATAACAACAAAATTGTGACGTGGTCGCTGAGTAAAACTAGCTGACCAAGGCCCTTCACCCTGATCCTTGCACATTTCACTTTTATTGCTATTATATTCCATTCTTTAAAGTATCATTGTGACCTGAGTGGCAATAAGCACCCAGGGCACTGCACCTGTATCAAGAATTTGTAACCATAAAGAAACAACTGTAAGACAAAACGTAGTTAAAAAGGCAGCTTGAAATTATGGTGGTATAAATAATAAATAAACCTACCTCTCATCCAGCCCCCCACACACACCCAAACACACTACAGTGGGCGACATCTGTTGGCCCCCAGCTGTTTTGAAACTTCAGACTCAAGGCTATTCGAATCCTCACTGTGGCTGGGCAGTGGACACGACTTTGGTGCACGATAGTACATATGCAGGGAATTTTCATCGGTTACTTATGAAAAAATCAAGCTGTCATTTTCGTGGGCCTTCAAATCCAAAAGTTAATGTTGTACCACCAATTTGAAGAGTCGATGAACCAGTGTGAGAAAGAAGCTTGGAATAGTTTCAAGAATGCTGTGTATAGTTTCTTAGGCAATAGAAAAGATCTAAACTATCAAAACATTGTTGAAGGTATGTTGAATAACTTTAAAAACAAGGGTTGTAATATGGGTGTAAAAGTGCATTCCTTACATTCCCTTCTTGAGTATTTTCCTGAAAATTTAGGTAGTTTAAGTGAAGAGGAAGGTGAAAGATTTCACCAGGACATAAGGAAATGGAAAAGAGGTATCAAGGAAGGTGGAATGTGAACATGGTGGCAGACTACTGCTTGATGCTAAAGAGAGATTGTGTCAGTGAAAAGATTGCCAGAAAATCGAGAAAATAAAGAAAGTTTCACCCATCCTAGAAGCCTAATACTATGTTCAAACATATTCATATACTGCATATCATTTATTTTTGTATTTGCAGACAAATAGCCTTAATCACAATAATCTTTAGGTTTAGTTAACTTTGAAGCCTACTGAGTTGTCCTGGAGGCTCCACATTGTCTCACTGTTCAGTCCCCAAAACTTCTTCCATCAATAGTTCATTAACGGTGTATGTAAGTTCCACCATGTTTTTCACTACAACGGTACAGCAAAATATATTTTTTTAGCATTAACTGTTATTATTTTATTGTCTAATCATCACTACATATTGTGAGGGCGCGTGTTTCCCACACCTCTACACCACCCTCATCTTACTTACTTCTCTTAGTTCTTACTCTTACTCAGTTCTGTCACCTATTCTTTTGGTAGCATGGACATTCTTTGGTAGCATGGTCATTATTTTGGTAGCATGGTCATTCTTTTGATAGCATGGTCGAGGGTCTAGACACATGGGTATGGTAATTCTGGTATCAAGTCACTTGGACGGAAATAAAGGTAAAATACTGTGGGAGAAATGAATA
Source organism: Homarus gammarus (assembly GCA_958450375.1). Classification (NCBI taxonomy): domain Eukaryota; kingdom Metazoa; phylum Arthropoda; class Malacostraca; order Decapoda; family Nephropidae; genus Homarus; species Homarus gammarus. Next base: position 2,485,000 of record CAUDMG010003255.1, read on the forward strand.
CACCTGAAGTACTGTAAGAACAAATTTATTAATATGAAATCAAAGGGGAAAAGATATATTATTAATCATATAACTAACAGGTTCAACTCCTGGGCTTATTGCAGACTCAGTACTTTCTTCTTTACTTATTTTCTTATTTACTTATTGTAAGATTGTACCATCGTACGATATGTTTTCCCATGTTGAGTTGGGGGCTGGTCTTTGGCAGCGCCCCGTTGCCAGTCTCCAGCTGACGCTGTTAGAATAAAGTCTATAAAGAACGTGGTCTATGACTCCAACCTCTCACATGGCGCACAGTGAGTAGGATATGTCGGGGCCCGACACGCCATCACAGCCCTGACAAGAACGCTGACATGGCCCCTACACGTCCACGATTCTCGACGCCCTCAAGGGGACGCCAGGGCTTCTCTACACCGGCCGGGAACACCACGCGCGCCCAGCAGCAGGCCATGAGTGCATTGATGGCTCAGATGGCGTCTCTAGGTGCTGGCGGTGGTCATGCTTCTATGCCGGTCATGAAGCCCTCAGCAGCTGTCGCTCCAGAGAAGTGTGAGGCAGAAATGCCAGCAGCTGCGTTTAGGACATGGAGGCGGTCCATGGAGTCATGGGTGCTGTTGAACGGGTGGCCACGACTGGTGGCCACACTCCACATTCGCCTGAACTGCGTCCCCGCACTCCAAAGGGTGATTGACTCAAGATACCCCAGCGGTCAGTGGGAGCAGCTCTCGCCCAAAGAAGCCCTGGACACCATCAGTGGAATGGTTCTTCAATCTTCAAACCAAGCTGTGAAATGGAACGAGTTTTTCAACAGCAAACAAGATGAAGAGGAGCCCATGAAAAGGTATTTTCAACGATGCTTCTCGGAGGCAGTGGAGTGTGAATTTAAATGTCCCACCTGTGATAACGACCTCTCTGAGTACATGCTATTACGTAAAGTTATGGTGGGCTTGAGTAACCCAGTGTTGAAAAGGGAAATTTTCCAGGGGTACTCTAGTTATAATAGTGTTGAAGTGCTTAGAAACAAATGCATGTTATTTGAGGCAGCAGTGAGAGATGCTGGTGTATTGTGTCGTACGTCTGGCCAGGCAGTGGTGGGAACAGCCGGGGAGGCAGTGGCGGTTGGTGACGACGTCACCGGTGAGTCTGAGGTAGCTGCCGCCCGACCTCGACACCCCAGTCGCGTGCACTGTGGTAACTGCGGCGTGTCACATGCCTCTGGTAAAAGTAACTGCCCTGCAAGTGGGGCTACATGTCGCAATTGCTGTAAGGTTGGTCACTTCAAAAGGTGTTGTAGGAGTAAGTCAGCCCTAAGTGCTCCTGTGGATGTGTCAGGCGCTGTTACAGTGGCAACAGCCCAGCTACCCCGCCACCCCAGGTTACAAGTGTTCGTGTCCCAGGCCGGGGGCAATTCCCCCGCCACCCCTGTGCTGGCTGTAGCCGACACGGGTGCTATGGTGTGTGTGGCAGGCGCATCCCTGCTCCGGGACATCGGTTTGTGTCCGGGGCAACTTCGGGCCCGTAATGGCTTAAGGGACGTGGCGAACAAACAGCTCAAGTGTCTGGGGTCCGCCCCCTGCCGCCTCCGTGTGGACGAGGGGTCCACCGTCCAGGAGGTCTACTTCGTGCAGACAGCCAAGGCCCTCTATCTGTCATTGGAGGCCTGCAAGTGCCTCAACTTGGTGCCTGTCGACTTCCCGCTCCATAGACGTGCTGTGGCTGCCGTGGGCGATGGAGGGGAGCGGCACACTGCCGACGATCTACCTCCGAACCGTTTACCTGAGAGCAGCCGTTTCCCGCCGAGGCCAGTTGAGATACCCTTGCCTCCTTTGGAGGAGAATGTGGCCAGGCTGGAGGCATGGCTACTCACGCACTTCTCGTCTACCGCATTCAACACCAGCAGGTCCCCACTGCCAGTCATGACTGGTCCCCCTCACCGTATCCACCTGACGCCCGGCACGACCCCCTACGCCTGTCACACACCCACTTCCGTTCCGAAACACTGGGAAGCGGAAGTGAAGGCCCAGTTGGAGGAGGATGTCAGGAGAGGAGTCATCCAGCCAGTGCCTGCTGGTGAGGCTACGGAGTGGTGCGCCAGGATGGTCGTGGTGGCCAAGAAAAACGGTCAGCCCAGGCGCACTGTGGACTTCCAACGCCTCAATGCAAGCTGTCTGAGGGAGACGCACCACACACCTGCACCATTCGACATGGTGTCTGGGGTGCCAGTGCACTCGTTCAAAACCGTCGCCGACGCCTTTTGGGGATTTCATCAAGTGGAGTTGGAGGAGGAGAGTAGACGCCTGACCACATTCATCACGCCGTGGGGACGTTTTCGATACTGCAGGACGCCCATGGGACATTGCTCAGCGTCAGATGCTTACACCAAGAGGTTTGACGACGCTATTCAGGATGTGCCTCGCAAGTACAAGTGCGTGGATGACACTCTCCTCTATGACTCCAGTGTGAAGGGGGCGTTCTGGCACACTTACGATTTTCTGGAGACCTGCGCTCGCACAGGTATCACGCTGAAACCAGAAAAGTTCTTGTTCTGCAGGAGAGAAGCTGAGTTTGTGGGTTTCCTCCTGGGGTGGGACCTGTACCAGCCCACTGCCCAACGTCTGTCAGCCATCAAGGACTTCCCCATGCCGGATCAGCCATCAATCACTGACATCAGGTCCTGGCATGGCCTGGTTAATCAGTTGGCTCCCTTCCTTGCCACTGCACCTGTGATGGAGCCCTTCCGTGAGCTCCTCAAGAAGCCAGTGGGCAAGCAGGTGTATTGGGACGACCAGCTGCGGCTCAAGTTTCGCCAGGCCCAGGATACCATCTGTCAGTTGGCCAGAGACGGCTTGGTGTACTACGACAAATCCAGGCCTACGGCAGCTGTCACTGATTGGAGCAGGGAGGGCATCGGCTTCGTCGTCCTGCAACAATACTGTGCCTGTGCCTCTCCAGAGACGCCCTTCTGCTGCAGAGGAGGGTGGCGGTTGGCTCTGTGTGGTAGCCGTCATCTGAGCACGGCCGAGGCCGGTTATGCTGCAGTAGAAGGGGAGGCCCTGGCTGTGGTGTGGTGCCTGCGCAAGGCCAGGCTGTTCCTCCTTGGCTGCCCGAACCTCATTCTGGTGACGGACCACCGCCCCTTAGTTGGCTTGCTAGGGGACAGAGCCTTCACGGATGTGGCGAATCCGCGCCTGTTCAGGCTCAAGGAGAAGACCCTGCAGTACCGATTCACGGTCAAATACTTGCCAGGGAAGCGGAACTGTGCAGCTGACGCTCTATCCCGCTTCCCCTCCCTCAGGGCGGCGCCTGATGCGGAGGACATGGACCAAGAGGAGGACCTGTGCGCTGCAGTGTGTGCAGTCACAATCGCAGCACTGGATCAGGATGGGTGCATCACTATGGACGAAGACACAGTATGCAAAGCGGCGGCGGACGACCCAGTGTACCAGATTCTAGTGTCGAGGGTGCTGGCGGGCGACTGGCACCCCCACAAGTCACAGGAGGTGGCCTGTCTGCGCCCGTACTTCTCGGTGAGGGACAGGTTGGCTGTGGTCAGGGGTTTGGTCACCTACACCTTTGACCAGGGCTGCGTGCGCCTTGTCATCCCGGACTCCCTCCGCCACCGGGTCGCCGTTAACCTGCATGTGGGGCACCAGGGCCTCGACTCAATGCTCAGGCGGGCCCGGCAGTCTGTCTATTGGCCTGGCATGGAGGGTGACCTGCAGTATCATCGGTCCCGGTGTGCTGCTTGCGAGACCCACGCCCCTTCCCAGCCTCCGGAGTCGTTGGTTCTGACCCCAGCGCCAGACTATCCCTTTCAACAAGTGGTGGCCGATTTGTTCCACCTGCAGGGCCACACGTACCTAGCATATGCTGACCGACTGACAGGTTGGCTGGAGATCGCCCACTTCCCCAACGAGGCCACCTCTGGAAAAATCATCGCCAGTCTGCGGGCCTACTTCACGAGGTGGGGGGTACCTGAGCAGATCTCCACAGATGGAGGCACCAACCTTGCCAGCCGTGAGATGACAGATTTCCTCAAGTCATGGGGGGTCGAGGTGCGCCTCTCGTCGGCCCACTTCCCCCAGTCCAATGGCAGGGCAGAGGCTGGGGTCAAGGCTGCCAAGAGGCTCCTCAGGGATAACACTGGGCCCGGGGGTAGCCTGGACTGCGATAGGACATCCCAGGCCCTCCTCCAGTACCTGAACACGCCTCTGCGGGGGGTGAACAAGTCGCCCGCCCAACTTGCCACCGGCCGCCAGCTCCGTGACGGCGTTCCCGTGGCCAGACAGCACTATAAGGTGGACCAGCACTGGCGGCGGGCACTTCGTATGAGGGAGGTGCGCTTGGCCGAAACACAGGATGGGGTCCTGTCGCGGAGGGAGGTATCCCGCCAGCTGGCTCCCCTAGTCGTGGGCACGCAGGTGCGTGTGCAGGACGCAGCTACCAAGCTCTGGGACAGGACAGGCATAGTGGTGGAAGCCCGCCCTCACAGGCAGTATGCCGTCAGGTTGGGTGGCAGTGGCAGGGTGTCCATCCGCAACAGACGCCACCTGCGAAACGGCTCCACACCTGTGCCTACTACTCCGGTGGTGCACCAAGCTGTGCCTCCGGAGGGATAATTATCAGATATGGCCAGAGCAAGGTGCGGTCTTGGGTATGAGAGTTTGTTGACCAAACTGGAGTGGTCCACTGAAGAATTGGCGAAGGCCAAGTTAGAAATTGAGAGGGCCACGTTGGAGAACTTGAAATTAAGGGAAGAGATGGCGATGTTAAAAGGAGAGGCTGGACGAGTAAAGCCAGTGGCTGACGAAAAATCAAGCGAGTGGAAAATTGTGAGTAGTGGGAAGACAAAGCTTTTGGTGAAGAAGCACACCAAGGATACGACAACAACGACAACAACAGCTAAGTGTACCAACCCGTTCAGTCCCTTGATAGACGAATTGGACGTTAGTACAGTCAGGGAAAGGGATGACAAGGAAGGTATAAAAACTTTAATTGTTGGTGACTCACAGGTAAGGTACATGGACAGGGCCTTTTGTGGTAAAAACAAAAATAGGATGAGGGTGTGTTTGCCAGGAGCTGGGGTGGGGGATATAATTGACAGGATGGACAATATCTTGTCTGGTAATGGGAACAAACCCATTATCTGCCTCAGTGCAGGAGGCAATGATATTGGCCGGTGTAGGAGCGAGGAGCTTCTTGATAAGTTCAAGGCAGCCATAGATCGTATTAGGACTAAGGGAGGGATCCCTATCATATGCGGTGTCCTGCCTAGAAGGAGAGTTGGCAGTGAATGGTTGTCAAGGGCAGTTGGTGTTAACGACCGTCTTGACAGATATTGCAAGTCAATATCAGTCCCATTCATTGACAACTGGGACAACTTCTATGGCAGAAGGGACCTTTATGCTAGGGATGGGGTGCACCTGTCTAGGGATGGAGTAGCAACCCTGGCTGGGGCTCTAGAGGGGGCAGTTCAAAAGATATCGAAGTCTTTAAACTGCTAAGAGAACATAGGGGCACGGGGGTGGAGGAGACTGCAGTGGGAGCGGGTAAACAAGGCGAAAGATTACAGGGAAATAGTGTTAGGAATGATGACATAACTAAATTAGACAGGGAGTTTAAAACTAAACGCGGTAAGGGGAGGACTCAGAACACGACTAACTTAAATGTATATTACGCGAACAGTAGAAGTATGAGAAACAAAATGGATGATATTAGGGCCTTGGTATGTACCGAAGAAATCGATATAATTGCATTCACTGAAACATGGATCAACCTAGACACACGTGAATTACCAGTCGAATACCAAATTGCGGGTTACAAACTGTTCCATACCGATAGGCAGACCAGGAAAGGAGGCGGAGTAGCAATCTATGTTAGGGATAACCTGAAGTGTGAAATAAATAAGGAAATAAAAACTGAGAGGAATACAGAAACAATTTGGATAGAATTAAGCGACGGTCGGGAAAAATTAATCACAGGAGTAATATATAGACCCCCCAATCTTGACAGAGTCAATGAGCGACTTATCTGGGATGAAATGCGCAGGGCTTCCATACACAACAAAGTCTGTATAGTAGGCGACTTTAACCTTGGCCAAATAGATTGGACCGACCTTACGGGAAACTCAGAATCAGAGGATTTTCTCGAGACGATCCAGGACTGTTTCCTAAGTCAACATATAACCGAACCCACACGGGGTAATAATATATTGGATTTAGTTTTGTCAAACAGAGAAAACCTCATTAGCAATGTCGAGGTAGGGAACGAACTTGCAAACAGTGATCACAAAGAAATTCGATTCCAGTTAGATTTTCAGGGCAGACGTAAGGAAAATTCCACTAAAGTACCAGATTTCAGAAGGGCAAACTTTGACAGTTTAAAGAGGCAGCTGAGAGAGGGGGTGTCGCGCTTGGCCGTGAACCTGACAGATGACACCGACCTGATAACGAGATCTGAGATTGCCGAGTTCCACGACAATTTAAATAGTGAGTTACTTAATGCACAAAGGCAGAACATACCATACAAAAAACTCAGATCAAACAACAATGACCCTAAATGGATAAATAATTATTTAAAGAACATCATTGGCCAAAGGAAGGCTATAGGTAGAAGGATAAATCGTGGCGAAATTCACCTCCGGGACTATTATAGGGTATTGGCGAGTAGGGTTAAAACCGAGATAAGGAAAGCAAAGAGGAATAATGAGGTAAGGATAGCAAGGGAGGCAAAGACAAACCCCAAAGGATTCTACCAAATGTACCAAACTAAAACACGAGAAAAGATTGGACCAATACGGTCAGACTCCGGCGAGCTCACTGATAACGACGGAGAAATGAGCAATAATTTGAATAAATATTTTTCAACAGTTTTCACCAGCGAAAATTTAAACATGATACCCGAGGCACCGACTCTATTCAGAGATAGTGAAGAAAACAAATTAAGTGAGATAGTAGTGACTAGTAACGATGTTAGTAAGCAAATAGACAAACTAAAGCCTAATAAGTCACCTGGTCCCGATGAGGTATTTGCCAGAGTATTAAAGGAATGTAAGGAAGAGCTTAGTATGCCCTTAGCAAAGTTGTTTAACATGTCCTTAAAAACAGGTGTAGTACCAGAATCCTGGAGGATAGCGAATGTAATACCGATCTTCAAGAAGGGGGATAGATCACTATCCTCTAACTACCGCCCAATCAGTCTAACATCAATAGTAGGCAAATTACTGGAAGCAATCATTTCAAACTCTATTCGAAATCACCTGGAGAAGCACAGATTGATCAATGATTCCCAGCATGGCTTCACAAGCGGACGTTCTTGCCTAACTAATCTATTAACATTCTTTTCATCAGTTTTCGAATCAGTGGACGAGGGGCACAATTATGATGTGGTATATCTCGACTTTAGCAAAGCCTTCGACAGAGTACCCCACGAAAGACTAATTAGAAAGGTAGAAGCTCATGGCATCAAAGGTGACATCCTTAAATGGATTAGGGCGTGGTTACAGGACAGGAAACAGCGAGTGAGCATTAACGGCACTAAGTCCCATTGGAGCAACGTCACAAGTGGAGTTCCCCAAGGCTCAGTACTTGGACCATTATTGTTTATTATATACATAAACGACATAGATATCGGCATAGACAGCAACATAAGTAAATTTGCTGATGATACTAAAATAGGACGTGTTATCAAATCTGACGAGGACTCGGCAAAACTACAGGAGGATCTAAACAAATTTTTCGAATGGTCTGAAAAATGGCAGATGAAATTCAACATTGACAAATGTAAAGTACTCAGTATAGGAAATGTAAACAGGGAAACCAGATACCAGATGAACAACGATGCCATAGAGAAATCCGACTGCGAGAGAGATTTAGGAGTAATGATAAGTAGGAACCTTAAGCCAAGTAAACAATGTGTTTTTGCTCGAAACAAGGCTAATAAAGTACTTGGGTTCATACAAAGGAGTGTTAGTTACAAGACTAGCGAGGTCATCCTAAAACTGTATCTTGCTCTTGTGAGACCACACCTGGATTACGCAGTCCAGTTCTGGTCACCGTATTACAGAATGGATATAGAATCCTTGGAAAGAATTCAGAGGAGAATGACAAGACTAATCCCGGGTATCAGGAACCTTGAGTATAGAGACAGGTTAAAGCATCTTAATTTGCACTCCCTTGAGAGACGTAGAGCGAGGGGCGACCTGATAGAGGTGTATAAATGGAAGGCAGGGCTAAACAAAGGGGACATTACAAAGGTACTCAAATTATCCAACCAGGAGCGAACTCGTAACAATGGTTTTAAATTGGACAAATTTAGATTTAGGCGTGAAATAGGTAAACACTGGTTTGGAAACAGAGTAGTGGATGAATGGAACAAGTTACCAAATATCATCATTAACTCGAATACGCTGAATTGCTTCAAACATAGGTTGGATGCTCATATGAGCAATAGGGGTTGGGTGTAAACGGGACTGCCCAGTATGGGCCAATAGGCCCGCTGCAGTTTCCTCCATTCCTATGCTGTGCCCTCCATACCCGCGCCCTCGGCCCCTCCACAGTCGAGCGCGGCCAGGCCCAGGAGAGGCCGTAGGCCTCCGGGCTGGTTGACGGACTACGTGGTGTAGTGTATGTGATGTAAAATCAGTTTAGAGGTTTTTTTTGTTTTTTTTGTTTTGTTTTTTTCCTTTGTTTGACTCGTTTTTTCTGCATTATTGTTGTTTTTATGAATGCATTGTTTTCCTTTTGTTAGTTCAAATGTGCATTGTCATTTCCTTTTAACTTGGGGGGGGGGAGATGTAAGATTGTACCATCGTACGATATGTTTTCCCATGTTGAGTTGGGGGCTGGTCTTTGGCAGCGCCCCGTTGCCAGTCTCCAGCTGACGCTGTTAGAATAAAGTCTATAAAGAACGTGGTCTATGACTCCAACCTTTCACACTTATTTTCTTATTTCTTTACTCAACAGTAATTACTCAGATCTTACACTCTTACTGCACACAACCTTACTGGTGTTACATTACATGGCATAATAGGACCAGTTCCTTGGCCCTACTCACAATACATAGTACATGGCACTCATTGTAGATTACTTTACTCAACACACACGTTAATGCTGACACTAGCATATACAGGGGTCCACTACCCAACATGGGATAATTATTTCCAACTAATTATCCCTAACATACATGTTACAACCCTCTCTGTGGACATATACTTCCAAGGAGTAACCCAGGGTAGAACACTGGGGCTCAAGACCGTTGTTGTGGTCGGTAGTAGCTAGACACATGGCGAGTCTGGGATCTGGCCCAACGAAGCAATGGAGCACCTTAATCAGGCCGCATCGGTGCCATCGTTTCATATATGGTCCCTGCTGGGTATCTACTACATCCGGGGCAGTTGTTGAGTGGTTGAGCCATGCAAGAATCACAATGGGATCTGGAGAAACATTGGAGCAGCGTCAGGGAGCGGACTGGGAAGCATGACAACACAAACAACTCTCTTGTCTAGACGACAGACGCATTTGTTATATTATTTCTACACTGGGTGGATGACAATTCAACTGTTAAATCATGAACACTGATGAACACTGGTATTCACTACAATTGACTGAATTAACTGAATGGCTACACATAAACATACCTGGAGAAACATTGGAGTAGCATCAGGGAACGGTCTCCCTGCCTCATCTTGGGTATATATACCCCTGAGTTGGGCAGTGATCGCTACTCACGCAATGACAATAATCACAAACAAACTAACTGTTACTCATTCAAAGATGACCCTCAGTTGACAAAGGTCTGGCGAATTACTTGAGTTGATTTACACCGACTAATTCAAGATTGAGCTTCCCAGGAGAAAGTGGAATAACAACGCATTGATAACTGTCTTCACAAAGGCGGGACTCTGGGAGGGAAACACAAGGGTTGCGTCTGTGGGGAAAAACACGTCTTCTCAGGTGTCGCTAACTCACTCATGTTTTGCGGTCGTGGAGTTTAATAAGAATCATTAGTTAAATAGATCAGCAGTCAATGTGACCATGACAATATAACATCACCCATCATCACTACATATAACACCATCCATCATCACTACACATAATACCATCCATCATCACTACATATAACAACATCCATCATCACTCCATATAACACCATCCATCATCACTACATATAACACCACCCATCATCACTACATAAAACAACATCTATCATCACTACATATAACATCATCCATCATCACTACATATAAAACCATCTATCATCACAATATATAACATATAACACCATCCTTCATCACTACAGATCGGTAAAGTAGTTTCCTAGATTCTCGTGCAGACACACAAACACACACAAACAGACATGCTTCTTTGTTTTATATAGATAGAATAAAGTGTGACATGCTAGAGCAAAACAAAGTTTATTTTTTAAATCCTTGATAATAAACGATTCAGAATCACGTATCAGTTTTAAAACATCATTCAAATTTTCTTAAAATGCATAAATAAAGAAATAATTCTAACAATATAAGTATAAATAATCATAAAAGAGAAGTAAATAATTATAAAAATATGAATAAATAAAAATAATAATCACACTAATAAATTTTATTGCAATTTTTTTTACTCACTCAACAATGAGTGGAATGAAGTCCTGCCCCAGGCCAATGGGCTGGTTGGTGGAGTCGATTTTTTTAGCTAGTTTTTGGAGAGGAATATTTTTTGTGTCATCTTCCTCGTCTAGAAGTACATCAAAGTACCTCTTGCGAGAGGCGCGCACCGTGGTGCTGGTATTAACACTTGTATTAGCATTACCACTAACACCGGCGCCTTCGTACGTCAGGACAAAGACGTTGAGGCAGCGGCCTTGCATTTTTGTGCCTTTCAGGTTGAGGGCAAGGTTGCAGCGCTCTCCATCGCAAAATCTAATCTTGGCTACGCCCCGGTGCCTTTGACCTCCAACCATGGGCATATAGCAGCTCACGACTCCTCCATTTTCATTAAAGAAAGAGCATACTTTACTGTATGAACAGCAAAAGGGAATGTTGGATACATATATACCATACTGATTGAAGTTATGGTAATTTGTCTTTAGTGGGCCGCTGGACGATGTTGATGTACACATTATTATATGTTTTACTTGTCGGATGGTGATAAACTTTGGCACCTTGTTTCATTATTTGACAGTAAAAGGTAATACCCCGGTTTTGGTGAAAAATAGACAACATGGAATAGGTGTAGTGAACATGTAATATTAGTGTTATAGTGAAGTACGAGTGTTGTAGTGAAGTACGAGTGCTATTGTTAACACGAAGTACTGGTGTTATAGTTACATGTAATACTAGTGTTATAGTTAACATGTAGTACTAGTGATGTAGTTAACATGAAGTACTAGTTTTATAGTGAACATGTAGTACTAGTGATGTAGTAAACATGTAGTTGTAGTGGACTTCTCCCCTACAACTGCTTAGCCGCAGCCACCAGCTGCTACCATCTTCCCTTGCAACCAAGCGGCGGCGTCACCAGATGTCACCGTATCCTAGCAACCGAGCCAAAGACCGGTTACTTCTCGGGTTTTCCCAACATGACTCATAGATGACTCACGGCTGCCGGGTATATAAGCTCTGTCTCTCCATTGAGATTCAACTCTCGGCCGAAATAGCCTAACGGCGAAGAGGCCAGTAATCCCAAACAACTTCATTGAGATTCATTCTGGCCATTCTACTTGAACAAGCAACACCTCCTCCTCCGCCGCTGCCTGGCGGCCCTCGCCTCTCCTCCGCCTGCCTGGCGGTCCTCTCTCCCGCCAGCGAGCATGGCGACCCACCAGCTGTCCTTCTCTGAGCTTCCTCACCAACCAGCACTTATTCTGGCCCATCTTCCTGAACACGCAACACCTCCTCCAGCACGCTCCACGCTGTCCAGCTTTCATTCAACCAGGAGGCCAGCAACAGGCAACATCTTCTCTAACGAAGCTCCTGCACATCTACCTCCTTCAACACGCTACTCACCTAACGTCTCTACTGAGCAGCTCCTCACCTCACGGCACCTCCAGCACCAGACTGTCTATCATATAACTTATATTATACAAGAAAACCACCTTAGAGTTTCCATCCATCCTGAGTGCTAGACAACATTATACTACGAATACCCTACATAGTACTAGTGATGTAGTGAACATGAAGTACTAGTGATGTAGTGAACATGTAGTACTAGTGTTATAGTTAACATGTAGTGCAAGTGTTATAGTGAACATGTAGTACTAGTGATGTAGTGAACATGTAGTACTAGTGATGTAGTGAACATGTAGTACTAGTGATGTAGTGAAGATGAAATACTCGTGTTATAGTTAACATGTAGTACTAGTGTTGTAGTGAACACGTACTATAGTGCACAAAAGTCGTGTCCACTACCCAGCCACAGTGAGGTTTCGAATAGCCTTGAGTCTGAAGTTTCGAAACAGCTGGGCGAAATGCTGTGGTCGGCCAACAGATGTCGCCCACTGTAGTGTGTGTGTGGGGTGGTGGGGGGGGGGAGAGGAATAGAGGAAGAGGGGGCTGGATGAGAGGTAGGTATATTTATTATTTATACCACCATAATTTCAAGCTGCTTTTTTAACTAAGTTTTGTCTTACAGTTGTTTCTTTATGGTTATGAATTCATGGAACAGGTGCAGTGTCCTGGGTTCGTATTGCTGCTCGGGTCACAATGATACTTTAAAGAATGGAATATATTAAGGATAAAAGTGAAATATGCAAGGATCAGCTAGTTTTACTCAGCGACCACGTCACAATTTTGTTGCTATTCCGACAAAGAGATTATGGTAATATTTATTCATAATCAACCCATCCATTGCTCAATATTTGTGATAATATGCAATATTATATAATTATATACTTATGTTAAAAAGAGTGGAGTGAAAAAGTTATCACTATTGTAAGATAGTATTCAGACTTAATCTAGTTTCAATGCTTTCAAGTTCCAGTGTTTAAACACCCCACCACAATATGCAAGCTTCATATATTTTGGAGTGTACTCAGTTACCGTTAATATTGTGTGCTGAACATCATGAGCATTTCAATGATTGTAGCAATTGTAACTATATAATTATATTGTGTTATAAGACAACACATTCCACGACGTGTCATACAGATCATTGTATACCACATAATATATAATTTGTGGCTGTTAAGTTACTTTGTTATGAATTTTCATGCGATAGAGTTTAAGACATTGTAGTGGATTTCTCCCCTACAAAAGCTGTTTGTCGCTGAGTAGCCGACCCACCAATTCCCCAGTGTATGCCTCGTGGTCTAGGTCAACCAGCGCCGCCATACATCACGGAGCGGGGGTCAACTACTAAGCCTCGCCTACCCCCCGCTATTTAAGACCTGACCTCGTGGTGACCTGTCTCTTTCTACCTCCACCAACCAGCTAGCAACACCTCCTCCGCCGCTGCCTGGCGGCCCTCGCTCCTCCTCCGCCACTGCCTGGCGGCCCTCGCTCCTCCTCCGCCTGCCTGGCGGTCCTCTCTCACGCCAGCGAGCATGGTGACCCACAAGCTGTCCTTCTCTGAGCGTCCTCATCAACCAGCTCTCTCTACATCACGCTTGTAACCATGCTGCCTTCCCAGCACCAAGCTGCATTGTACATCCAAAACAACATGTATATAGAGAGCACATTGTGAGTTTCCTTTCTCCATCCCATCCTGAGTGTGAACCAAACTTCTCATACCCCACAACATCATTAAGGACATGGATTTAAGATAACACTGTCGGTGAGATAATATATATTAATTGTATTTACAAACAATACTAAAATCCAAACAATACACCAATACACACACCTTAGTATTTGGTCCAGCCACCCATTGCATTCAGGACTTCATCAAGGCGATTAGGGATGGAGTCGACCAGCTTCAGGCACACCCCTGGTTGTCGACGTATACTCTCCCACACGTCGTAAGCGTTGGCCTCTTTTGCTGCGCAGGTTCGCTGCTCTCCAATATCCCAATCACGTTTCATCAGGGCCCAAATATGTTCGACGAGACTCTGTGACCGAGGAAATCGTTGGAGGAGGCTCTGAAGACGCACTTGGCGAGGTGAACTTTCATGTTGTTGTTCTGCAGGCGTTGGAGAAGGAGCTGTAGGTGGTGATGATGCTCGGGAGGCGTTGGAGATGCGACGAGAATGTTGTCTATGTAGACAGTGATAAAGTCGAGGTCGCAATGCTTGTGGTCCATGTACCTCTGGAAGGTCTGGGCTGCATTGCGTAGTCCAAAACTCATGAAGGCATACTCGAAGAGACCGAACAGAGTGGTGAGGGCTGTCTTCTGAGTATCTGCAGGTGCCACTGGAATCTGGTGGAAGGCACGCTACAAGTCGATCTTCGAGAAGGTGGTCTTGCCATGGAGTTTGTGCTGGAAATCCTGGACATGTGGGATAAGGTACCTGTCAGATTTGGTGACGAGGTTCAGGGCTCTGTAGTCACCATATACCCTCCAGTCGTTGGATGATGGCTTTGGAACCATGTGAAGAGGCGATGCCCAGGGACTCTTTGAAGGTCAAATGATGCCGTCTTGCAGGAGTCTGTTGAATTCCGCCTTGGCAGCGTTCAGGAGCTCAGGGCGAAGGCGGTGGGGCTTGAGAAGACTGGAGGTCCTGTAGTCTCGATGTGGTGGAAGATTTCCGACGTAGGTGGTGGTGGAGAGACTCGGGGTGAGAAAAGTTCCTTGAACTTCTCGAGCAGGGAGGAGAACTATTTGGATGGCGAGAAGCAGGTGATAGTGTCGGCGGCTGCGGCACGTGTATCCCCAGATCGTGTGTGCTGTAGGCTCATGGATGAGGTAGAGGTTGCTTGGGTCGACAACGAGTTTGTGGAAGGTGAGGAAGTCGAAGCCAAGGATGGGTTGAGAGACGACGTCTACCACCACGAATGACCAGCGCAGAGTCTTGGGAAGACCTAGGTCTAAGGCGAGGATGTGTGCGCTGTAGGAGGCGATGGGTACCGTTGGCAGCGAACAAGTCGTAAGAGGTTTGCTTTGATGTGTCTTGAGGTGAGGGAGGGATGATGCTGACCGATGCCCCTGTGTCGACAAGGAATTCCCTGCCGGAGATGCGGTCGGTGATATGCAGCAGTGAGACACCTGAAGTGACGGAGGCTGTGGCATCTACCAATCCCCATTGATAACGTTTCGCGAGTAGTTGCAGGGGGACTCACAACGTCTAGCATTAGCACCGAAGCGTTGGTGGTACCAGCAGAGGGTACAGGCAATGTGCTGGGAGCTGGCGGCGGTGTCCAAGGCAGGACGAAGACGTCGGGGTTTGTAGGAAATGTGCGTGGGGCATTAACAGGACCAGCAGCAGGCATGGAGGAGCAGAGCTGCTCAAGGGTGTCCATTCTGTGGTGTAGAGACTGAAGCAGATCCTTGATGTTTATTGAGGTGTTGCTCAACTGAGGAGCGTTAATCCGGTTGACAAGATTGGAGGTAAGTAACGGTGTGGCCGGTGGGTTGTCCGTGGCAGCGAGGAGCGCAGCAGTGTACTCATAGAATATTCTGTATGCCGTGGCTGCGTAGGTCGCCGGGGTCATAGAGTAGTCCAGTGCGGACAGGACGAGGCAAACTTCTGTGGGGAGCTTCTGTGCGTGAAGCTCGCACAGGACAGTGTTGGGAAGCCTGTCCGTGTGCCGGGAGTTCAGTCTACACATCTCGTCCCAGAGACATGCAGGCGTTGAGTTGCCGAGGGTTAGACTTGATAGGTCTTGCAGGAGATTGGCGCCAGGCCGCTGGTATTGCGTCTTTAGAGCATCCCGTAGGGCTGTGAATTTGTTGTCAACTGGAGGATTGGTGGTGGTCTCTGAGACTTGCGTGGCGACTTCCGTGGACAAGGAACAGAGCAGGGCAACTTACTTGCTGAGACGGTGAAAGTTGCCTCCACATGAATTATCCAGTCCTCGATGTTGTGGTTGAAGGTTGGAAGAGAGATCAATTTGTCATCCATTGTTATGAGAGTGCGCCATATGTATTGGGGAAGGATAAGGATTGCTACCCTCTTTTCAGGTGGACCCGCACGATCACGGTTTTCCTGGGAAGACTCGGCAGAGGGATGGGTGCTTGCTTCGACCCTCTT
Source organism: Homarus gammarus (assembly GCA_958450375.1). Lineage (NCBI taxonomy): Eukaryota > Metazoa > Arthropoda > Malacostraca > Decapoda > Nephropidae > Homarus > Homarus gammarus. The sequence goes on from CAUDMG010003255.1 coordinate 2,501,122, forward strand.
TCGTGTTCACAATCTCCTGGGAGGGAGGTGAACAGTTACAGGGGGGACTGCAGGACGAATACACTTTTGAGGGTGCAGGTCCCTATGTCATGGTCACGTTGACTGCTGATCTATTTAACTAATGATTCTTATTAAACTCCAAGCCCGCAAAACATGAGTGAGTTAGCGACCCCTGAGAAGACGTGTTTTTTCCCCATACACGCTACACTTGGGTTCCCGTCCAGAGTCCCTCCTTTGTGAAGACAGTTATCACTGCGTTGTTATTCCACTTTCTCCTGGGAAGCTCAATCTTGAATTAGTCTGTGTAAATCCACTCAAGTAATTCGCCAGACCTTTGTCAACTGAGGGACATCTTTGAATGAGTAACAGTTAGTTTGTTTGTAATTATTGTCATTGCGTGAGTAGCGATCACTGGCAACTCAGGGGTATATATACGCAAGGTAAGGGAGAGACAGCGTCCCCTGACGTCTGCTCTCCCGTTTGTCTCCAGATCCCATTGTGATTCTTGCAACCATTCAACAACGGCCCCGGATGTAGTAAATAACCAGCAGGGATCATATACAAAACGATGGCAATGATGCGGCCTGATTAATGTGCCCCACGGCTTCGTTGGGCCAGACCCCAGACCCGCCATGTGTCTGGCTACCCCACAATAACAACAGACGTGAGCCCCAGTGCTCTACCCTGGGTTACACCTTGGAAGTGTATGTCCACAGAGAGTGTTGTGACATGTATGTTAGGGATAATTAGATGGAAATAATTATTCCATGTTGGGTAGTGGACCCCTGCATATGCTAGTTTGATTTTACGTATATGCTGAGTAAAATAATCTACAATGAATGCCATGTAATGTAACACCAGTAATGTTGTGAGTAAGAGAAAAGAAGAAGGAACTGAGTTTGCACTAAGTCCAGGAGTTGAGCCTGGCAGTTATATGTTTAATACAATATCTTTCCCCATTGATTGCATATTAATAAACTTGTTTTTAGAGTACTTTAGGTGTATTCCTTTCTCCCACAGTATTTTACCTTTATTTCCATCCAAGTGACTTGATACCAGAATTACCTTACCCATGCGCCTGGACCCTCGACCATGCTACCAAAAGGACCATGCTACCAAAAGAATGTCCATGCTACCAAAAGAATAGGTGACGGAACTGAGTAAGAGTAAGACTAAGAGAAGTAAGTAAGTATGAGGGTGGTGTAGACATACAAGAGGGAAGCCGCGTCCTCACATTGGTGGCAGCGGCAGACCCACGCTCTCACACCTAGACCATATTGAAAAAAAGGAAAATATAGTAGAAGGCAAAGAGCTTTCGCTGCTCTCCAGCTGGAGTGGGGGTCACTCACACCACCAGTGGGGAGGGCAAACTAATGCTAGATAAACCGAAAACGCTCGTGAGATGTTGTTGGCGATGTGAGTATAAGGGCCTGCGCCTCTTATAACAACTTACTTTAATACTTCAACCTTTGGTAGTAACGTGACGCAAGAGGAAGGCCCATGGGTACATGTAATTATAGTGTCAAGCAATAGGAAAGAAACAATGGTCGATACTGTAGGTGAATAATAGACCCAACATACAAATATGAAAGTTTATTACAACACAGAAAAAATGGTTAGAGGATGACACTAGGCACAAAATATGGACTCCCGGTACCAGCCCCCAGGCTCAATTTACTCACACCACGACTGGGTGTACCAACACAATAACATACATACTCTAACAGCACCTTAGCACTTTGGAAGCCGGTGGCAAATGCCAGTACAACACTCAACAGCCCCAGGAGTGAGACTCAAGCGACCGCCATGGGGATCTCCTTACCACGTGGCACCTTCCAACGAACTTGGATGATTCCGGTGGAATAACACATCTACTCAAATAGCCCTACTGAGCCATGCACTCATCCGATTCTACTGGTCTTCAGACATCTCCCCAGACTAGTGAATGCTTCATCCACGCTACAGACATGGCCTAGGCTGCGATAGGGACCTGTGGAGGGATGATCGAGGCGCTTACTGCTGTTGATAACGAATATCAACGTCTTAAAAGGGACATTAAGGACGTAAAAATACTTCACTCAAAGCACATCAACTACGTTACTGTAACACTTGTACAATCAACTATTAATTAGGTCAAATCACTTAGAATGGCGGGTACAACACGGAGAGTGGAATGGCTTACCTGTGGAGGGATGATCGAGGCGCTTACTAGCCGTTTGAAACGCAACCGTCACCCTCTCCCCAGACTAGGTTGTGGGGTACGGGTTGTTTGGGTCGCACACTGGATGGGATGGAGAAAGGAAACTCACAATGTGCTCTCTGTATACATATTGTATTGGATGTACAATGCAGCTTGGGGCTGGGAAGGCAGCATGGTTACAAGCGTTGAGTAGAGAGAGCTGGGTGGTGAGGGTGCTCAGAGGAGGACCAGCTTGTGGGTCGCCATGCTCGCCGGCGGGAGCGAGGGCCGCCAGGCAGGAGGAGGAGGAGGGAGGAGGTGTTGCTTGCTGGTTGGTGTAGGTAGAAAAAGAGGTAGGTCACCACGAGGACAGGTCTTATATAGCGAAGGTAGGCGTGGCTTAATATCCAAACCAATATGTTTACAGAGAGCACATTGTGAGTTTCCTTTCTCCATCCCATCCTGAGTGTGAACCAATAACACGTACCCCACAAATGGTGACCCCTGGAGCCATGAACACAACACTCCTTTCTGCTGCCTGACTCCTGGAGCTAAGAAGATCGTCCTGCCTGCTGCCAGCCTAGGCTAACCGCCTTACCCGCACCACATGCTACCCCACTCCTCCACGACGACACCACCCGCACCACGTGCTACCCCACTACGACACCATCTCACGACCGTGTGATACACTTCCGCAAGAATGGACGTACGGATCTCTCTTCCGACTTTCAACCACAACGTCGAGGACTGGTTAGATCATGTGGAAGCAATCCTCATCGGCTCACAAGCTACTGACGAGCAAAAGTACGGCGCCTTGCTCTCATTTTTGCCCACGGAAGTCGCCACACATGTATCACGGACTATTTCAAACCCTCCAGAGAACAACAAATTCGCCACCCTGCGGGACGCCTTAAAAACCCATTACCAACGGACCCGCCCCAGTCTCCTGCAGAACCTATCTTCTATCTCCCTTGGAAACTCAACTCCAGACTTCTCTGGGAGGAGATGTGTCGGCTGATATCCCGGCACACAGACAGACTTCCCGACTCTATCCTGCGCCAGCTTCACGCACAAAAGCTCCCTACACAAGTATGTACCATGCTGTCCGCAGTAGATTACTCGACGACACCTGAACTCTACGCAATCGCGGCAGACAGAATATTTAACGATTGCGAGGCTGCGTGCCTGGAGGCCGCGGACAACCCCACGCCCACACCAGTACTTACCTCCAAACTTGTAAGCCGGGTCATCACCCCTCAGCCGAGCAGCACCTCACAAGACATCAGGGACCTGCTGCAAACCTTGAGCCGCAGTATGAACACCATTGAACAGTTATGCTCCTCCATGCCTGCCTCTAGACCTGTTCCTAACCCACGCACAGCGCCCTACAATCCCCGACGCGCCCTTCCTGCCCCGGAAACCACCGCCAACCCCCAGCACAACGAATACACCCTCTGCTGGTATCACCGGCGTTTTGGCCCCAATGCTCAACGCTGTGAGCCCCACTGCACCTACTCGGGAAACGGCAACAGCGGAGGTTGGTAGACGCCCCAGCCCCCGTCCCTTCAGGTGTCTCACTACTGCACGTCACCGATTGCACCTCCAGCACAAAATTCCTCGTCGACACAGGTTCATCGGTCAGTATCATCCCTCCCTCACGACAAGACACGTCAAGGCAACCCTCTTATGACCTGTTCACCGCCAACGGTACTCCCATCGCCTCCTACGGCGCACTCACCCTCGCCTTAGACCTAGGTTTCCCAAACACTCTATGCTGGTCATTCGTAGTCGCAGACGTGTCTGAACCAATCCTTGGTTTCGACTTCCTAACCTTTCACAAGCTCGGAGTCGACCCGAGCCACCTTCACCTCATCCATGAGCCTACAGCACGCAAGATCCAGGGTTCACGTGCCAAAGACACCGACACTATCACCTGTCTTTCGCCGTCCAATGCGTTCTCCCACCTGCTTGAAGAGTTCAAGGAACTTTTCTCACCCCGAGTCTCTCCACCCCCACCACCTACGTCGGGAATTTTCCACCACATCGAGACCACGGACCTCCAGTCTTCTCACGCCCCCGCTGCCTGCACCCTGAGCTCCTTAACGCAGCCAAGGCGGAATTCAACAGACTACTGCAAGACGGCATCATTCGTCCTTCAAAGAGTCCCAGGGCATTGCTTCTTCACATGGTCCTTAAGCCATCATCCGGCGACTGGAGGGTGTGTGGCGACTACAGAGCCCTGAACCTCGTCACCAAACCCGACAGGTACCATATTTCACATGTCCAGGACTTCCGCCACAAACTTCATGGCAAGACAATCTTCTCGAAGATCGACTTGGAGAGTGCCTTCCACCAGATCCCTGTAGCACCTGCAGATACCCAGAAGACAGCCATCACCACTCCACTCCGTTCGGACTCTTCGAGTATACTTTCATGTTTTTGGCCTACGCAATGCAGCACAGACTTTCCAGAGGTACATGGACCATATGCTTTGCGACCTCGATTTTGTCACCGTCTACATAAACGACATCCTCGTCGCATCTTCAACGCCTGCCAAGCATCATCACCACCTACAACTCCTCCTCCAACGCCTGCAGAACAACAACATGAAAGTTCACCCTGCTAAGTGCGTCTTCGGAGCCCCATCCATTGATTTCCTCGGTCACAGAGTCTCGCCTAGTGGCATACAACCCCTACCACAGAAGAAAACTGCCATCAGGGAGTTCCCCAAACCTGAAACGGCGAAGAAACTCCGAGAATTCCTGGGTTTAGTTAACCGCTACCACCGCTTCATTGCCAACGCTGCCACCGTCCTAGTTCCCCTCTACGACCTTCTCAAAGGACTCCCAAAGAAGTCTCACAAGCCTCTCGTGTGGACTCAAGAGGCTGTTACGGTATTCACCGCTATCAAACAGCACATCACACGCCTTACCCTCCTAGCCTACCCTGCACCTAACGCCCGGACCACTCTCACAACAGACGCTTCTTCTACTGCAGTGGGCACCTTCTTACAGCAGGAGATCAACGGAGTCCTCATGTCCGTTGCATTCTTCTCACAACGGCTTCAACCACCTCACCTCAAATGCAGCGCTTTCGACCGAGAACTCCTGGCCGTATACCTGGCTGTCAAGCATTTCCAGCACTTCCTCGAGGCCCGTCAATTCACCATCTTCACTGATCACAAGCCCCTCGTCCACGCCTTTACTTCAACCTCCCAGTCACATACACCTCACGTCCTGCGCCACTTGGCGTATATCTCGGAGTTCTCCAGCGACATCCAACACATTAAAGGCAGCCACAACGAGATCGCCGACGCCCTCTCTCGTTGTATATCCAACATTCTCCCCTCATCTCCACCCATTGATTATGGGCAACTTGCCGCGGCTCAAGAGAATGACGAAGACCTGGCAGCATACAAGACATCTCCGTCAGGCCTCACACTCCAAGAACTCCCAATCCCTGGCACGAATATCAAATTGTGGTGCGACGTATCCTGTGGGCAGCCTAGACCGTTCGTGCCTCACGTCCACCGCCGCGCTGTTTTCGACCGCATCCATGGTCTCAGCCACCCGGGTGTGCGGGCCTCCCAGCGCCTCCTCACGCAATGTGTCGTCTGGCCCAGCATCAAGACCCGATACTAAGAAATGGGCTGTCCAGTGCCTGGCCTGTCAGTCCTCCAAAATACATCGTCACACACGGGCCCCTTTGGAAACCTTCCCTATACCCAAAGGACGTTTCCAAGTAGTGCACCTCGACATAGTGGGACCTCTTCCATCATCCTGTGGTAGCACCTACATCTTCACCTGCATCGACCGTTTCACCCGGAGGACAGAAGCCATCCCCATGCCCAATGCTACAGCAGAATCTACCATCCACGCCTTCATGTCCAGCTGGGTTTCCCGCTTCGACCCCCCCCGCTACCGTCATCACTGACCGAGGAGCCCAGTTTTAGTCACAACTCTGGCACAGCCTCCTACAGTTCCTCGGCACGACTAGGCAACACACCACCGCAAACCACCCTCAATCCAACGGCATGGTAGAGCGGTTTCACCGGCAACTGAAGGACCCGCTCACAGCACAGCACGACCCTTACAGCTGGACGAATGCGCTACCCTTAGTGCTCCTCGGCATCCGTGCTTCATACAAGGAGGATATGGACTGTAGCCCAGCAGATCTCACCCTAGGCGAGCCCCTTCGCCTACCCGGGGATTTCTCACTCGCTCCTGACCTGCACCAAACCACTCCTGCCGTCTATCACGACTTACTCCAAAAGCTACAACAAGCAGTTTCTGCATTCAGAGCTACTGCTCCACCCCAGCCTCCTCGTCGCCCTGAACACATCCCTCCTGCACTACTCACAGCCGAGTATGTTTTCGTCAGGCATGATGCTCACCGCAACCCACTACAACGCCCCTACGATGGACCCTTCCAGGTTGTGACCCATTCAGCGAAGTTCCTGACGATTATCCGGAATGGCAGACACGAGACCGTCAGTATAGACAGAGTCAAGCCGGCCACCTTACCCGTTGAGTCTCCAACCCAGCAGCACCACCAACAAACGACACCTGCACCAGTCTACCCGCAGTTGCCACCGGCAGGAACACCCCGCCCACGACATTTTTGGGCACCCTCTTTTCACCCTCAGGTGCCCCCTGCTCCTGTCCTGGACCCTGCTGCCATGGTAGAACCTGCTCCTATCCTAGACCCTCCTCCTGTCGTGAACCCTGCTGCTGTCATAGAACCTGCTCCTGTCCTGGACCCTGCTGCCGTGGTAGAACCTGCTCCTATCATAGACCCTCCTCCTGTCGTGAACCCTGCTGCCGTCATAGAACCTGCTCCTGTTATAGAACCTGCTCCTGTCATGGACCCTCCTCCTGACGTAGCCCCTGACCCAGTCAACCCAGCCAGTGGCCCTGAGGAAGCTGCCCCAGCCGCTATAGAAGCACAACAACAATTGCCTGTACAACCTCCTCTAATCCAAAACCCTCTTTCTCCCCCTGATTTCCCCACAGGTCATTAGACGGAGTTGTCACCCGCAGCGGCTGAATGGTACGTACACCTGCCCGGTATGTATCACGTGTGGGACGTAACCCGGCTAACATCCCCGTCGCGCCCGGAGGGGAGGGGGAGTATTGTAGTGGAGCCTCCCCTACAAACGCCGTGTGTCGCTGACTGGCCGACCCCCCGCGAATCTGCCGCCGTATCCCTCGTGGTCAAGGTCAGGTAACCAGCGACGCCAAACAAAGCGGGGGGCCTTCCATCAAGCCACGCCTACCGCGGTTATATAAGACCTCACCTGGCCTTCATCGCCCTCTTTCTACTTACCGCCACCAACAAGCAACATCCCTCAACAGCTCCATGCACACACTCCCTCAGAAAGCTCCTCGCCCTACAGGAACTCTGAGCAAGCTTCGCCCGACTTAGTATCTCTTTAACACTGTGTTGTGCAACAATGTATATACGAGAAACACTGTGATTTTCTATTTCTTCCTCAATCCTGAGTGTTGGATATATTTCATGTACGTACGTTGTGAGGCCAAATAAGAGACCCTGACAACCTGCCACGACAGTACGCTACAATATCATTAACTCAAAGCTGTGGCCCGGGGCACAAAGGACGCTGGCTTTGAACAAAAGCCGAACGTCGAATTTAATGGCGTGGGCATATCCACTTCACTCAAAACTGTAATTACTGATCCTCCCCTCACACATTTTATTCGTTGAACACAGTCATAAGATTCTCTAATCAATGTATAATTCGTGGGTATACGTCACACGAGATAACGAGGTATATTAAGTTCACACCGATACATACAAGATATCTCCTTTGAAGTATAGTTTCTGGATCACCTCCAACACTTCACATAGATCTGATACATTAATCCTTTTTCCAAATTAATGTTCTTTTATATTTTCATCTGATACTAGCGGTAGCTAGGTTCACTAATCGTTCATAGACGTAAATAGAATAACCTTCAAACACGTTCTACACTTAGCCCTTATAGTACACTAGTCCGTATCGATTGGACTTTCCCAACCATCTTATAGATACCTTGAGTTCTCCTTAATACTATGAGTACATACACTTAATATTATATGACCGTACCTGGGTACAATTCGTATGGAGCAAACATCAACATTCAGTAGGTGAGTTATCCTTTATCAACATTTCCCTTTTTCTGAGATTCTACAAGCGCTGTGGATTTGAATGTTATGTAACGTAATATGAATTAAAGGGATTCTGAGGATGACAATGATGTGCACAGTACACCTGGGGACAGCCATGAATTTCAAATTGCTACTGAAGTTAGATTATTTTGATGCCCAAACATCAGACAATCTGATGTTTGTAGTTTAGTTAGTTTCAGTTGTCTATTTCAGAAAGTCATTAATCTCCTGAACTATTCTGTCAACCTGTATAATCTCCAAAATCTAACGTATCCCTGTGAATATTTCCTTGTTTACAGCCGTGCTGAGTTTGTAAAACTAGTGTTAACAGCGTGTGTAATTTCACTTCTTCCTGGCAAGCTCAATCTCTGATTTGCTTATAAAAATAGATGTAAAACATTCCCCTGACCATGGCATTGAGTGTCATAGTTAAATGTACAGCAACTGAGTTGAATGTAATTTCTGCCATTGCGTGATTAGCCTTTCTGGCATGTGTACAGCACAGGCCTGAGTTGCCAGTTAGCCGTATATAAACTCGTGCACAAGGAGTAGAGTCACGTCTCTTTTTACTTTTATCCTCTTCGCCACTGATCGGCTTGTTAGCCGCTTGGGCGATCGGTCACGTCTCTTTTCATTTATCTTCTTCACCAAAAGATCGGCTCGCTAGCCGCCCGGGTGATCGGTCACGCCTCTGTCACGCACTGTTGGCAAATACTGGGCATGCACCGGCTCCTGAATGTACCTGAACCTGCTCCAGTGTTGGTCAAGTCTTGTCTTGAAAGAGCTCACACTTGGTGCCGCCACAACACTCTCTGGTAGATTGTTCCAAGAGTTTACAACCCTCACTCCGAAAAAGTTTGCCCTCGCGGTTTTCTGGACTTGCGGCTTCTTCAATCTTGAGCTGTGACCCCTTGTGGGGCGAGCGTCCGCCAGCTCCAAGTAAGGACACTCAACTGAATAGTGCCCCCTGAGATGCTTATAAACCTCAACTAGGTCCCCCCTTGCCCGTCTGTAGTATAAGCTAGGCAAGTTCAGGCGCTCCAATCTCTCAGGGTAGCTGAAGTGCCGAAGTGCAGGCACCAGTCTGGTGGCCCTCCTTTGAACATTTTCAACCAACTGACAGTCCCTAGCATATATCGGGGACCAGATGGGGTGACAGTACTCCAGATGGGGAAGCACTTCACTCCTGAAGATTGTTACGAGGGACGGACCGTCTAGATATCTGAACGACCTTTTTATAAGACCCAATAATTTATTTGCCTGATTTACCTTCTTCTCACAATGGCCCGAGAACTTCAGCTCATTGTCAACATACACACCTAGGTCCTTCTCACACACAGTCTCAACTAGTGCAGTTTTTTCATCCCGTTGGGACATATGATACGCCTCCTTACCGTTGGTACGCCCCAGGTGCATCCTCTTACACTTCGTGACATTGAATCTCAGCAGCCATTTCTTCGACCATTCCTGGAGCCCACAGAGGTCCTTCTGCAGCTCTTCACAGTCCGCTTGGTTCTTAATTTCCCGAAGTAACTTGGCGTCATCGGCAAACATTTGTACGGAGGAGTGTACAACGTCAGGCATGTCATTTATGAAACAAACAAACAACAGCGGGCCCAATACACTGGCCTGTGGTACCCCACTTGTTACAGGTACAGATGACGATTTCGTGCCATTAATCACCACACACTACTTGCGGTCATGTAGGAAGTCTTCTATCCACGCTAGGACATTTCCCTGAATTCCGTACCCTTCCAGTTTGATTTTCAGCCTTTCGTGGGGTACACTGTCGAAAGCCTTGGCAAAATCTAGGTAAATATTGTCGATATTACCACCCCGTTCTAGAATATGGGTCCAAATATCCAATACCTTGAGCAATTGTGTTAAGCAAGAGCGCCCCGGCATAAAACTGTGTTGGCAATTTTGTACAAGGTTGTTTCGTATTAGATGTTCCATTGCGGCATCTCTGATAATGCTCTCAAGTACTTTACATATTATGCTGGTCAGGCTCACCGGTCTATAGTTGTTCGTGGAGTGACGATCGCCCTTCTTGAAGATAGGACTCACATAAGCCACTTTCCATTCACTGGGGACCATTTGTTCATCCAGGCATTTACAAAACAGGATCTTCAGGGGCTCTGCAAGCTCGTTGCACAACTCTCTTAGCACTCTAGGATGCACCATGTCAGGTCCGGGACTCTTATGGACCTTTAGCCTGGACAGTTTATTTCTAATACCCTCTTCTGTGAACACAATGTGGGTCAGTGCTGTGTCGAACCGTCTGTCCTCAAACCCAGGAAGGTTAGTTGCATCCTCTCTTGTGAACACTGAGGTAAAGAAGCTGTTCAATGCCTCAGCTTTATCCTGGTCAGAATCTGCGTAACTACCATCCACCAGCCTCAGATCTGATACTCCTACTCGCGTTTTCAATTTCGACTTTGCATAGCGGTAAAACGCCTTTGGGTTTGACTTGACCTCGCTTGCAACCAGCCTCTGGAACTCCTTTTCAGCCCTCCTACACTCTATCTTTGCTTGGTTTCTGGCTCTTCCATACATCCTCCTGTCTTGCTCATCGTTTGACCCATCTCTGACGCTACTCTATCATTATCTCAGGCACTGTCTGTGTTGCCACCACTACCGAGGTTCGGTAGCCGCCTATGGGCAAGATGGTCATGGAAGGTTGTCTTTGATAAGGCAAAACTAGAATCTGAGGATAGGAACAACCAGGGAAGACCGTGCTATGATACTGCAGCGAGTCTACCACGGGCGTTACTAGCGAGCGAGCCTCGGCTGTGTGTAGTGGACTACCCATGCCCAGTGGGCTCAGTATTGTCTGGTTCATTGATCTTCGTTGTGTGTACCGAGAAATATTGGTATTACCAGTAATGCCATGTTATCGAGGCTGTTGGGAGTGCATCCTCCATATGTATTCCAGCTGAATCCTATCTAGTATTATTGTTGTATATGATTGGGGATAATTAGCAGAAATATAGTTATCCTATGCTGAGTAGTGAACCCATAAATATTGATCCGTAGATATGTTATGTGAGTTAAGTACATCAACTGAAGGAAAAGTGCCATGTTCATTCCGAAATAGTATGTTGTCATAGATAATATCTTAATTTGGGATATTATCAAGTGTGTCATATAAGTTATAACCATCTGCTTGTTCAATGTTGTAACCAAGAATTGAAGATTTAATTTGTTACTTTTAAAAGTAAGACCTAAGGGTCTAGTCCTATCTGAGAGTGTTAAATAACCATCTCATTTGTCAAAGAAATAATACAACAGTTGTTTAATGATGTAATATGTAATTGAAGATCTATTTTATGAATGGTAAAGTAAGACTTAAGTGGTCCAGTCTGGTCCGAGTGTACTTAATGAGCATCTTATTCACTCCTTATGTTAATAAATATTAAATTAGTAAACTACGATTATCACTGCTCAATTCCTTCTCCCCATTGGCTCTCAGAAAATAACTATTGTAACTCACGTGCCTAGAAGCTCGCCAGCACGCTACCTAACAGATATGTTATATTCTAATAAAAGTCTGGTTGGAGGCGGGCTACCATTGTAAGTATAATAAGTGTGTTATAGTAAGAACAAGTGATCGGTGGCGAGTCCAGTGGTAAAGTTTACCGAGGTTGTTATAATCATGGTCGTGGTTGTTATAATCATGGTCGTGGTTGTTATAATCATGGTCGTGGTTGTTATAATCATATTCGTGGTTGTTATAATCATGGTCGTGGTTGTTATAATCACGGTCGTGGTTGTTATTATCAGGGTCGTGGTTGCTATAATCATGGTCGTGGTTGCTATAATCATGGTTGTGGTTGTTATGATCATAGTCGTGGTTGTTATAATCACGGTCGTGGTTGTTATAATCATGGTCGTGCTTTTATGATCATGGTCGTGGTTGTTATAATCATGGTCGTGATTGTTATGATCATAGTCGTGGTTGTTATAATTACGGTCGTGGTTGTTATTATCATGGTCGTGGTTGTTATAATCATGGTCGTGGTTGTTATAATCATGGTCGTGGTTGTCATAATCATGGTCGTGGTTGTTATAATCATGGTCGTGGTTGTTATAATTATAGTCGTGGTTGTTATAATCATGGTCGTGGTTGTTATAATCATGGTCGTGGTTTTTATGATCATGGTCGTGGTTGTTATAATCATGGTCGTGGTTGTTATGATCATAGTCGTGGTTGTTATAATCACGGTCGTGGTTGTTATAATCATGGTCGTCGTTGCTATAATCATGGTTGTGGTTGTTATGATCATAGTCGTAGTTGTTATAATCACGGTCGTGGTTGTTATAATCATGGTCGTGGTTGTTATAATCATGGTCGTGGTTGTTATAATCATGGTCGTGGTTGTTATAATCACGGTCGTGGTTGTTATAATCATCGTCGTGGTTGTTATAATCATGGTCGTGGTTGTTATAATCATCGTCGTGGTTGTTATAATCATGGTCGTGGTTGTTATAATCATGGTCGTGGTTGTTATAATCATGGTCGTGGTTGTTATAATCATGGTCGTGGTTGTTATAATCATGGTCGTTGTTGCTATAATCATGGTTGTGGTTGTTATGATCATAGTCGTAGTTGTTATAATCACGGTCGTGGTTGTTATAATCATGGTCGTGGTTGTTATAATCATGGTCGTGGTTGTTATAATCATAGTCGTGGTTGTTTTAATCATGGTCATGGTTGTTATAATCATGGTCGTGGTTGTTATGATCACGGTCGTGGTTGTTATAATCATGGTCGTGGTTGTTATAATCATGGTCGTGGTTGTTTTAATCATGGTCATGGTTATTATAATCATGGTCGTGGTTGTTTTAATCATGGTCATGGTTGCTATAATCATGGTCGTGGTTGTTATGATCACGGTCGTGGTTGTTATAATCATGGTCGTGGTTGTTATAATCATGGTCGTGGTTGTTATAATCATGGTCGTGGTTGTTATAATCATGGTCGTGGTTGTTATAATCATGGTCGTGGTTGTTATAATCATGGTCGTGGTTGTTATAATCATGGTCGTGGTTGTTATGATCATAGTCGTGGTTGTTATAATCACGGTCGTGGTTGTTATTATCATGGTCGTGGTTGTTATAATCATGGTCGTGGTTGCTATAATCATGGTTGTGGTTGTTATGATCATAGTCGTGGTTGTTATAATCACGGTCGTGGTTGTTATAATCATGGTCGTGGTTTTTATGATCATGGTCGTGGTTGTTATAATCATGGTCGTGGTTGTTATAATCATGGTCGTGGTTGTTATAATCATGGTCGTGGTTGTTATAATCATGGTCGTGGTTGTTATAATCATGGTCGTGGTTGTTATAATCATGGTCGTGGTTGTTATAATCATGGTCGTGGTTGCTATAATCATGGTCGTGGTTGTTATAATCATGGTCGTGGTTGTTATAATCATGGTCGTGGTTGTTATGATCATAGTCGTGGTTGTTATAATCACGGTCGTGTTTGCTATTATCAGGGTCGTGGTTGCTATAATCATGGTCGTGGTTGCTATAATCATGGTTGTGGTTGTTATGATCATAGTCGCGGTTGTTATAATCACGGTCGTGGTTGTTATAATCATGGTCGTGCTTTTATGATCATGGTCGTGGTTGTTATAAACATGGTCGTGGTTGTTATGATCATAGTCGTGGTTGTTATAATCACGGTCGTGGTTGTTATTATCATGGTCGTGGTTGTTATAATCATGGTCGTGGTTGTTATAATCATGGTCGTGGTTGTTATAATCATGGTCGTGGTTGTTATAATCATAGTCGTGGTTGTTATAATCATGGTCGTGGTTGTTATAATCATGGTCGTGGTTGTTATAATCATGGTCGTGGTTGTTATAATTATAGTCGTGGTTGTTATAATCATGGTCGTGGTTGTTATAATCATGGTCGTGGTTTTTATGATCATGGTCGTGGTTGTTATAATCATGGTCGTGGTTGTTATGATCATAGTCGTGGTTGTTATAATCACGGTCGTGGTTGTTATAATCATGGTCGTCGTTGCTATAATCATGGTTGTGGTTGTTATGATCATAGTCGTGGTTGTTATAATCACGGTCGTGGTTGTTATAATCATGGTCGTGGTTGTTATAATCATGGTCGTGGTTGTTATAATCATGGTCGTGGTTGTTTTAATCATGGTCATGGTTGTTATAATCATGGTCGTGGTTGTTATGATCACGGTCGTGGTTGTTATTATCATGGTCGTGGTTAATATATTCATGGTCGTGGTTGTTATAATCACGGTCTTGGTTGTTATAATCATCGTCGTGGTTGTTATAATCATGGTCGTGGTTGTTATAATCATGTTCGTGGTTGTTATAATCATGGTCGTGGTTGTTATAATCATGGTCGTGGTTGTTATAATCATGGTCTTGGTTGTTATAGTCATAGTCGTGGTTGTTATAATCATGGTCATGGTAGTTATAATCTTGGTCGTGGTTGTTATAATCATGGTCGTGGTTGTTATAATCATAGTCGTGGTTGTTATAATCACGGTCGTGGTTGTTATTATCATGGTCGTGGTTGTTATAATCATGGTCGTGGTTGCTATAATCATGGTTGTGGTTGTTATGATCATAGTCGTGGTTGTTATAATCACGGTCGTGGTTGTTATAATCATGGTCGTGGTTGTTATAATCATGGTCGTGGTTTTTATGATCATGGTCGTGGTTGTTATAATCATGGTCGTGGTTGCTATAATCATGGTCGTGGTTGTTATAATCATGGTCGTGGTTGTTATAATCATGGTCGTGGTTGTTATGATCATAGTCGTGGTTGTTATAATCACGGTCGTGGTTGTTATTATCATGGTCGTGGTTGTTATAATCATGGTCGTGGTTGCTATAATCATGGTCGTGGTTGCTATAATCATGGTCGTGGTTGTTATAATCATGGTCGTGGTTGTTATAATCATGGTCGTGGTTGTTATAATCATGGTCGTGGTTGTTATAATCATAGTCGTGGTTGTTATAATCATAGTCGTGGTTGTTATAATCATGGTCGTGGTTGTTATAATCATGGTCGTGGTTGTTATAATCATAGTCGTGGTTGTTATAATCATGGTCGTGGTTGTTATATTCATGGTCGTGGTTTTTATGATCATGGTCGTGGTTGTTATAATCATGGTCGTGGTTGTTATGATCATAGTCGTGGTTGTTATAATCACGGTCGTGGTTGTTATAATCATGGTCGTGGTTGTTATAATCATGGTCGTGGTTGTTATAATCATGGTCGTGGTTGCTATAATCATGGTTGTGGTTGTTATGATCATAGTCGTGGTTGTTATAATCATGGTCGTGGTTGTTATAATCAAGTTCATGGTTGTTATAATCATGGTCGTGGTTGTTATGATCACGGTCGTGGTTGTTATTATCATAGTCGTGGTTATTATAATCACGGTCGTGGTTGTTATGATCACAGTCGAGGTTGTTATAATCATGGTCGTGGTTGTTATAATCATGGTCGTGGTTGTTATAATCATGGTCGTGGTTGTTATAATCATGGTCGTGGTTGTTATAATCATGGTCGTGGTTGTTATAATCATGGTCGTGGTTGATATAATCATGGTCGTGGTTGTTATAATCATGGTCGTGGTTGTTATAATCATGGTCGTGGTTGTTATAATCATAGTCGTGGTTGTTATAATCATGGTCGTGGTTGTTATAATCATGGTCGTGGTTGTTATAATCATGGTCGTGGTTGTTATAATCATAGTCGTGGTTGTTATAATCATGGTCGTGGTTGTTATAATCATGGTCGTGGTTTTTATGATCATGGTCGTGGTTATAATCATGGTCGTGGTTGTTATGATCATAGTCGTGGTTGTTATAATCACGGTCGTGGTTGTTATAATCATGGTCGTCGTTGCTATAATCATGGTTGTGGTTGTTATGATCATAGTCGTGGTTGTTATAATCACGGTCGTGGTTGTTATAATCATGGTCGTGGTTGTTATAATCATGGTCGTGGTTGTTATAATCATGGTCGTGGTTGTTATAATCATGGTCGTGGTTGTTTTAATCATGGTCATGGTTGTTATAATCATGGTCGTGGTTGTTATGATCACGGTCGTGGTTGTTATTATCATGGTCGTGGTTAATATATTCATGGTCGTGGTTGTTATGATCACGGTCGAGGTTGTTATAATCATGGTCGTGGTTGTTATAATCACGGTCGTGGTTGTTATAATCATGGTCGTGGTTGTTATAATCATGGTCGTGGTTGTTATAATCATGGTCGTGGTTGTTATAATCATGGTCGTGGTTGTTATAATCATGGTCGTGGTTGTTATAATCATGGTCGTGGTTGTTATAGTCATAGTCGCGGTTGTTATAATCATGGTCGTGGTAGTTATAATCTTGGTCGTGGTTGTTATAATCATGGTCGTGGTTGTTATAATCATAGTCGTGGTTGTTATAATCATGGTCGTGGTTGTTATAATCATGGTCGTGGTTGTTATAATCATGGTCGTGGTTGTTATAATCATGGTCGTGGTTGTTATGATCATAGTCGTGGTTGTTATAATCACGGTCGTGGTTGTTATAATCATGGTCGTGGTTGTTATAATCATGGTCGTGGTTGTTATGATCATGGTCGTGGTTGTTATAATCATGGTCGTGGTTGTTATAATCATGGTCGTGGTTGTTATAATCATGGTCGTGGTTGTTATAATCATGGTCGTGGTTGCTATAATCATGGTCGTGGTTGTTATAATCATGGTCGTGGTTGTTATAATCATGGTCGTGGTTGCTATAATCATGGTCGTGGTTGTTATAATCATGGTCGTGGTTGTTATAATCATGGTCGTGGTTGTTATGATCATAGTCGTGGTTGTTATAATCACGGTCGTGGTTGTTATTATCATGGTCGTGGTTGTTATAATCATGGTCGTGGTTGCTATAATCATGGTCGTGGTTGCTATAATCATGGTCGTGGTTGTTATAATCATGGTCGTGGTTGTTATAATCATGGTCGTGGTTGTTATAATCATAGTCGTGGTTGTTATAATCATGGTCGTGGTTGTTATAATCATGGTCGTGGTTGTTATAATCATGGTCGTGGTTGTTATAATCATAGTCGTGGTTGTTATAATCATGGTCGTGGTTGTTATATTCATGGTCGTGGTTTTTATGATCATGGTCGTGGTTGTTATAATCATGGTCGTGGTTGTTATGATCATAGTCGTGGTTGTTATAATCACGGTCGTGGTTGTTATAATCATGGTCGTGGTTGTTATAATCATGGTCGTGGTTGTTATAATCATGGTCGTGGTTGCTATAATCATGGTTGTGGTTGTTATGATCATAGTCGTGGTTGTTATAATCATGGTCGTGGTTGTTATAATCAAGTTCATGGTTGTTATAATCATGGTCGTGGTTGTTATGATCACGGTCGTGGTTGTTATTATCATAGTCGTGGTTATTATAATCATGGTCGTGGTTGTTATGATCACAGTCGAGGTTGTTATAATCATGGTCGTGGTTGTTATAATCATGGTCGTGGTTGTTATAATCATGGTCGTGGTTGTTATAATCATGGTCGTGGTTGTTATAATCATGGTCGTGGTTGATATAATCATGGTCGTGGTTGTTATAATCATGGTCGTGGTTGTTATAATCATGGTCGTGGTTGTTATAATCATGGTCGCGGTTGTTATAATCATGGTCGTGGTTGTTATAATCATAGTCGTGGTTGTTATAATCATGGTCGTGGTTGTTATAATCATGGTCGTGGTTGTTATAATCATGGTCGTGGCTGATATAATCATAGTCGTGGTTGTTATAATCATGGTCGTGGTTGTTATAATCATGGTCGTGGTTATTATAATCATGGTCATTGTTAGGTTCTGAATAATAAGTTCTATATACAGGAGAGAACACAAACACCTGTATAGTTTTGTAGGTTCGGTTTACTGGATAAGAGTATGTACACAAAGGGAAGCAGCACTCTCCCCGGCTAGGCTCCTTGGTCCACTGCTATTGGCGACGTATGGCAAGTGATACATTAGCAGCTTCCATACGTCGCCAGGCACATTAATTAAGCATGTGGGATATGGTAATAACATTGCCACACGCTGCTAGCTAGGCTGAATAAATAATACATAAATGGAGCACATACATAATATACATACATGATATATAATCCAGCATACATAATATACATACACCTCCCTCCCCCCTATACGCTCATAGCAAAGTCTTGAGCGGACCTTTTCTTTTGGATCCGTTCTGAGCGTCGAGGGACTTCATCACTGGGAAGGGTATGGGACTCAACACTGGTGGCGGGGCCAGCAGAAGGCATTGTTACGGGGCGGAGAAAACGGCGGTTCCTCCACCACACACGACCACTGGGTAACCGCACCTGGTAGTCCCGTGACCTGCCGAGACCCATAACTACGCCTACTTTGTCCCAACGTAGGGAGGTCGGGTCCTGAACACGGACTTGGGTGCCGACACTCAACCTGGGGAGAGAACGGGCGTGGTCATTGTAGCGGGCGACGACGTCCTGAACACGTTCGGCGGCTCGGCGATCACAATCCTCTGTCTTGGCCTGCCACTCCTTGGAGAAGGATTGAGGGTGAGCAGGGACACAAGAACGAAGGGGGCGTCCATACAAAACCTGGGCAGGGGAGCGTCCGGTGTAGTTAGGTGTGTTGCGGAGTTCAAGAAGACCCCTGTCGAAGGCCTCGCAGTCAATGTTCCCAGAAGGGGCCACCTTAAGGATGAGGTGCTTCAGGGATTTGACAGCAGCCTCAGCGTGGCCGTTGGACTGCGGGTAATGGGGCGATGACAACACATGCCGGACTCCCCATCGGTCAAGGAACGCAGCAAAGTCCCGGCTTGTGAACTGAGGCCCTCCGTCGGTTCGCAGGCGTACAGGAACGCCCACGTCACGGAAGTAGTGGCGGAACTTGCTGATGGTGGCGGCAGACGTCGTGTCATTACCGCACTTGATGACAACCGGCCAACCAGAGAGACGGTCGACGATAACGAGGAAGGACTTTCCTGACACACAGAAAAAGTCGGCCGACACAGACTCAAAGGGGCGGGTGGGGTTGTCGTCACTCATAAAGGGTTCCTGCTGCTGGCTGGGTTGTAATACGTGGCGGGGCTTACACACCTGGACAGCATTGGAGATGTCGGGGTCGATGCCAGGCCGGAACACAGTCTGTCTTGCACGCCGTTTGGTGGCCTCGGCTCCACAGTGACTGTCGTGGAGGCGAGCCAAGGCGTGGAGACTTGAAGCAGCAGGGACAACTACCGAAGGAGAGGTGTCACTGGCCAGAGGTAGGGGTAGGGCGGCAGCAGGGTAGTTGCTGCTCCCTTCGTGCACCCTGTTGGCGTGTTTTACCTCGAGAATCGGTGTTGGGAAGTCCTGGGAGATGATGGCCAACTCTTGGCAATGTCTGTAGGACAGCAAAGGAGTCGGGACGCCATTATGCACATCAATCCAGGCTTGACACGACCTGTTGCCAAAGGTGACGTGTGCATAGAGTGAACCTAGGGCCGGGGTCATCTGTGAACCGTCTGCCGTAAAGCGGAGATCCTTGGGGGGCGGTCCTAGATCACTTGGAGAGAGCCCCAAGCATTGCAAATGCTGGGGACCGATGACTGTAGCATCAGCGCCGGTGTCGGGCAACATCTGAAGACGGGATGACACACCGCCGTAGGTCACGATGACGCTGATGTACTGGGGGACTTTGGTCCTGGGACGCGGGGGGGAGCACACATTCCTAATGTGGCTCGAGCGTTGTCAGGAGTCGTCGTGCCTCTGATTGGAAGACTGTGGGCGGCCCTCTCTGGTGGAAGGGGGCTGAAGCTTCCGCCGACGCGGTCCCTTGGGTTTGTTGGAAGGGCAACACTTGTCATAGTGGCCCAGACGACCGCACACATTGCACTGGACGCGTTTGGCTGGGCACCGTACTGTGAGTGACCAGTGGCCCTTACGGTCACAACTGTTGCAGGTAGACTGAGCAGCTGGACACACCTGTGTTCCGTGCTGCTTACCACAGTTGTTGCAAAATAAACCGGGCGTGGACGTGGTGGGCGAAGGCGTAGGAACAGACTTCTTGTCCTTCTTGTACCGGGACACAGCGCGTACAGCTGTAGGGGGAGCACGGATGGCAGAGGTGGCACACCTGGCAGCCTCATAGGAGCGACATATCGTCGACACATCCTTAAGAGAAGAGGAAGAGTCGAGGGAGGTGAGGCGTTGGACAAGTTCCTCGTCCTTAACACCCATCAGGATCACCTGCTTCAACTGGGTCTCCTCGCACTGCTGGTGGTGGCCTGGACATATATCTACCTCTTCCGAGGCTCTCTTAAGACGTACGTAAAAGGCATCAAAAGACTCACCCTCCATCTGTCTGCAGCTAAACAATTCCCTCCTGCGCAGAGCTTCATTCTGCTGTCCTTTGATGTGCCGTTGTAGAACGTCCAGTACCTCCTCTACAGACAGCGAAGAGGTTGGGGGTACCTGCAACGTATGTTCCAAGACACGCTGAATTTCCAAGGACAGGCACATACGCAGCTGGATGAGTTGTTTAGGCTGTGACAAACTCTGGAGATCCACCATTGTAGAATAATCAGTCCACCGTCGCCGCCATTCACGAAAAGTCTGGAAATTCACATCAGGCTTCAAGATGGGTGGTGTTTGAGCTGCTGCTTTAGGTTTGGGCTGGGGGGTGTGAAGGAAGCATGGATGAGGTATCTGAACCAGTCAGTACCGAGGCAGTGTTAGAGCCAGGGGCTTGGTTAACAGTGAGGCGAGATATCAAGGCTTCAAACCGTTCACTGTCTTCCAATCTCCGTTGGTTGTCTCGTTCTGCCTCTGCTTGCCTTCTGTGCTCATCCGCCAAACGTCTGTGAGCTTCATCCTCGCGTTTCTCATCTCTCATAAACTTCAGTAAAGCAATTATCTCTGGAGACAACGCTGAATATTGAGGTGAGGGACTGCGCGATGTGGGGGCTGGAGCGTCGTGGCCGGCCTGGTCATCCATCTCTGCGGGGCTATCATCCGCCTGACTCATCCAGACGCTGGGTCCACGGCTACGTAAGGCATGAGACATAACTACTTCATCTGTGTACTATGTCTTAAATCAGTGTTGACCGGTCAGCCCGTCGTATCAACAAGGTTTCAGACAAAAAATTAATTAAATACACAGATAAGTAGGTTATATATATAAAATATATATAAAGAAGCCGCGCGGTCAGCGAGTGTTAGTACGTGTATGTGTGCGTGTCCCGGGCAGGTAGAGCGTCTCGCCCCAGCTGTGAGGGGGGGTGGAGGCGGCGCTGTGAGGGGGTGGAGGGAGAGGCGCGGCGACTCCCAGTCAGTCCAGTTACCCTCAGGACGCGGTCAGAAACGGGTGCACTGAACTCTACTCTTTACAAATGCCCAGAACGTGCCGTATACCTTGGGAATCCTTTAGAACAAGGTCACACATGAATGGCACGAAACACACAATGCACTAAACACTTCACAGAAAATCACTGTCACTGACACTGCTCAAAGTTGCGAAATTCTTCGAGGAGGGATGACGCGCGGGAGTTGACCCAAGGCGAGGGGTCCATAGCCGGCTTTCCACAAACTTTGCACTATCACTCGTAATTATCCAGTAAGATCGGATCACTGCGCCATGTTAGGTTCTGAATAATAAGTTCTATATACAGGAGAGAACACAAACACCTGTATAGTTTTGTAGGTTCGGTTTACTGGATAAGAGTATGTACACAAAGGGAAGCAGCACTCTCCCCGGCTAGGCTCCTTGGTCCACTGCTATAGGCGACGTATGGCAAGTGATACATTAGCAGCTTCCATACGTCGCCAGGCACATTAATTAAGCATGTGGGATATGGTAATAACATTGCCACACGCTGCTAGCTAGGCTGAATAAATAATACATAAATGGAGCACATACATAATATACATACATGATATATAATCCAGCATACATAATATACATACAGTCATGGTTGTTATAATCATGGTCGTCGTTGTTATAATCATGGTTGTGGTTGTTATGATCATAGTCGTGGTTGTTATGCTCATAGTCGTGGTTGTTATAATCATGGTCTTGGTTGTTATGATGGTCCTGGTTGTTATAATCATGGTCGTCGTTGTTATAATCATGGCTGTGGTTGTTATAATCATTGTCGCTGTTGTTATAATCATGGTTGTGGTTGTTATAATTATGGTCCTTGATGTTATAATCGTGGTCGTGGTCGTTATAATCATGGTCCTGGTTGTTATAGTCATGGTCGTGGTTATGATCATAGTCGTGGTTGTTATAGTCATGGTCGTGGTTGTTATAATCATGGTCGTGGTTGTTATAATCATGGTCGTGGCTGTTATAATCATGGTCGTGGTTGTTATAATCATAGTCGTGGTTGTTATAATCATGGTCGTGGCTGTTATAATCATGGTCGTGGCTGATATAATCATAGTTGTGGTTGTTATAATCATGGTCGTGGTTGTTATAATCATGGTGAAACGGTTGGTTAATTGCCAATTAACCAGGTTGGTTCACATATATTATATTGGGCTTTAGTAGTCGACACCCAATTGAAGTTTCTTGTTTTATTAGAAAAGTATTATGCTTATATAATTCCTGAGTGTTGGTCAACCGTAAGTTCCACTATTTATGAGTGTGATGAGAAAGGACGGCGTTTATGTAATATAAACGTGAATCAACGTCCGTTCGATATTAGTTGGTGTGAGTGACTGCCTGAAGGCGTCGCCCTGGTGCGCTCTTACATAAATGCTGACATATGAGCTTTTCTCTCTTGGGAAAGCTACCGTTCACATGTTCAGTTCATGTCCTCTCAGATAGTGGAAAATTACAGGGAATAATCTGAATATAAATCAGATGTATATAACCCATTTATATAATACTTCTGTTGATGAGACAGGGACCATTACATCGCTCGGTCACCACCGGTCAAGCTCCGTCAGGCCTAAATAAGCTCAGAGAGTACAGTACATTCTATGCAACCCTAACCATGTTATAAACAAAGGTGTAGATACTAAGCTGGGGATTCAACGACTGTAGGGGTTTTATCTACTACAGGTGGCCCTATACTTTAGTGTCATACTGGTTAAAATGTTATGCACAACTTTCATTTTGGATGACACTGACTTATAATAAAAAAACAGAAACATGATCGCCAAAATTAACATAATAGTGGGAATTGTGAGACCAGGTCTAGCAAATTCCCGTGATAAATAAAATGGCAAATTATTATTCAAATCAGCAAATTTTGTCTTCTTCAAGAATGCAATGACCTTTAATTTCTCTGAAGCAATCTGAATATCCTTTACAGTGAAATTCATGACAGGAAGTGGAATTAAAGCAGACTTGAGTTTTAAATTTAAGGCAAAGTGCTGATGAGTAGGCAAGGTCCGTTATGAACCACAAGTGATTTCACAATAATCCCGAGCCTTGTAATGACCTTTCACAACTAGTTGCTTAACACCATCATGGCATTTTAAAATAACAGTAGTTGTATTTGGAAAGAATAAATACTGCACATTGTGGAGATGAGCGTGAAACACAGTTTTGACACTAACTGGCCTAAAGCGGCTTTGCCCAAGTGCTGTGCGTACATTGTTTGTATGACTGCCAATTCACATATTCCCTCTGCAGCAGGATTAAACGCGAACATATAGGCTGGACATACGTGTAGGTGTAGATATGACGACTTACACCGTGACAGTACCTCAGAATCCTCTAATGCCAATAAAGAATAATATTCATCTATAAGGAAAAGTTCTTTAGGCCTATCCAGAGTATACAGTGTGTTGTAGTGGACGTCTACCCTACAACTGCGTAGCTGCAGGCCACCTGGGACGTCTTCCCTAGCAACCAAACTAGCGGCCCGGGGGGGGGGGGGGGGGGGCGTCACCAGATGCCACCGTATCCTAGCAACTGAGGCAAAAGAACCGGCTACTTCCTGGGTTTTCCCTACGTGACTCACGGCTGACTCACGGCTGCTGGGTATATAAGCTCTGTCTCTCCATTGAGATTCAGAGGCTGATTGGACACGGGAGGAGACGGACGTTCTTGCGAGAACTGTGCTCTGTAACGGTTTTTTCCGCCATAGCCCGCTGCATCTTGTGCAATCACTTGCACCTGTTCTTGTTGTTGTTCTTGCTACTCCAAGCATTAACAATTCATCCATCCATTCATCATTCATTTTAAAAGTGGCTTTGTCACTTTATAATTTTTTGACACCTCACGAGCGCTCAAGATTGACAATCTTAGCATTCCCTCCCCACAGTTAGTGTGAGTGACCCACACAACTGCGAGGGAAGTGCTAACTGTTGTCCTTCCTGACGTGGTTGGAGGGCTTTCTCTCTTACTTAAATTTTTTCTAATACTTACCCTGGCCGAGGCACCTGCTGAATTTTTTTTAATTCAGTATTCGTGCTAGAGCCCCCCCCAGTGGTGCACACCTCACGGAGTGGAATTGTGTGTCTCCAGTGGGGGTCGGGGAAAAACCTGGGCCAATCCAGCAGTGACGTCTGTGATCGTGCAGGCACACCACTGTTCGGGGGTCGTCCATAAGTACAAGTATTTTTTTTTTGCACTAAGGGCCTTGCATAACCTTAGTGCACCAACATCATATATGTAAAGTATCAACCAAAGCTGTACCCAAGGGGTGGTTCCCAGCCACCCCAACCATGCCCTCTGGGAGGGGAAGCACCAAGCCCCCCTCTGCTCGTCCAGGCAGGGACAGGCAGAGGCGGGAGACCAATCATGACTCACGACTGCCACGACCAACGACTAACTCAGACAATGTAACGGCTACCGACAAAACTACTCAACAAAGACCAAACATTCAAGTATCAACTGAGAAGGCCCGAGTAATCCACTTTCGGACTATTGACACGTCTACCTCGTTTGACAAAATTAATGGCTTCATCATACAGAAGGCCATTAAGGATCAGATAGGGGACGTGGAGAAAGTCCGAAAGACAAGAAAAGGCGAACTCCAAGTTACTGTTAAAGACGCACAGCAAATGAGAGACGCCTTGAATCTTAAAACTTTCCATTCAACGACTGTGGAACCATATATCCCAGCATTTCTCAACACCTGTAAGGCTGTAGTTATCAGCTACGAATTTCAGGGGATGACTAATGACGAAATTAAGTACCACATGAAAGATCAAGGAGTCGTCGATGCTTTCGTATTTAGTAGGAAGACCACAGACGGTGAACGTAAACGATCGACTACAGCAGTACTGACTTTTGACGGACTTGTTAGGCCCACTCATGTCTTGGTAGGATATGAGAGGGTCCAGACCAAAACATATATTCCATTTCCAATGCGTTGTTTCAACTGTCAAAGGTTTGGACACACTGGTAAGGCCTGCCGTAACACCCAGGTATGCTCCAAGTGTGCTCAGACCGGACACAGGGACGATGACTGTACACAAACGGAGGAAAAATGCTACCACTGTTCCGGTCAGCATGCTGCTTCAGACAGGAAGTGCCCTTCCTACCTGAGGGAGTATGAGATCGGTAAGGTGAGAGCAGAGAACAATTTGGACTACAGGGAGGCTAAGAGGCAGGTGGAGATGTCCTTGCAGACACCAACACCTGGAATGTCCTTTGCATCTGCTGTATCCAAAAATACCTCACCTCCCAAAATGTGCACCACTGGAACCCAGACTGAGACCAGGACCATCTCAACACAGACTGACTCCACAATCACCGATTATTCAACCACAGACGCCAAAGACGAGAACACTAATACAACTATGACTAATAACGAGACTGAAATTAACAACACGCTATACCTGACCCCAAAACCCAAACCGACTCGGTACCCTACCTACCCCGACGTAAGGAGGAGGAGAACGCAGTCACTAGAGAACTTGACAAAAGACTCAACAACACCAACATTCTTTCACATTTTTGAAGGACACCCGGGGCAGGGAGCCCCTGCTGAGCAGAGTACTGGCTCTTTCGAGCCGGGAGACTGCTCATCTGATGCGGGGGATTCTTCCCTGGATCATCTTTCCCCCTCATTTACAAGAGGAAAGAAATCTAAAGCCCAAAACACTGACCATATCAACTCTCAGACTTAAAATTCAGTATCATCCAGTGGAATTGCAGAGGTGCTAGGAATAAAAATGCTCAATTTCATTTACTTATGTCATTATTCCGGCCGGACGTTTTTTGCCTACAAGAGACGCTACTTGCGGGTCACGACGACCCACCTGTATTCGACAACTACACGTCCTACAGGGGAGACAACCTAAGGGGGGTAGCCCTATACATTCGGAGTTCATTCGCCCAACAAAGAGTCAGTCTGAACGTGAACCTGCAGGCTGTGGCGTGCAGAGTTAAGATTCGGACTGGCTATGTTGCCATCTGTTCACTATACTGTCCTCCGGGCGGGCTCATTGACGATGGTGAGCTTGAGGAGCTATTTAACCAACTGCCAGGAAAGAAAATGATCCTCGGCGACCTCAATGCTCACCATTTGCGGTGGGGCAGTGTCCGGAGTGACGGGAGGGGAGAGCAGGTGGCTGCAGCTATCCTCAACTCCAACTTGTCTCTTCTGAATGACGGTAGTGCGACTCGAGTGGACGAACGATTTGGCACAGCGTCGGCTATAGATCTTTCTATAGTTGATGCTGCCTTGCTATTAGATTGTAAATTTTCTACATACGACGACTCTCTGGGTAGTGACCATTTTCCGATCTGCATTTCTTATGAGTGTGGCGCCCCAACGGCTACTCCCGAGGTGCGCTACAATCTTAGGAAGGCGGACTGGGGGGCATACTCAGAAGCCGTTCGTATAGACACCATTGGACAAGACATCAACACCAAAATTACACACATACAACAAGCTATAATACACGCTGCAGATTTAACAATTCCTAAGACTTCTGCAAAAACCCACAGGCCTGGAGTTCCATGGTGGACACCAGACTGCCGATGAGTGGTCTGTGAGCGAAATAGGCGTTGCCGTTTATTCAATAGAATTCCATCACTTGTAAACTTAATTGAATATAAAAAAGCTAGAGCCAAGGCTAGGAGGGTTCTCAGGGAGTGTAAGAGAGAGTCTTGGCGGGCGTTCGTCTCCACTATTAACAAGGATACCCCTTCCTCTGAGGTATGGTCCGCTATTAACCGGGTCAGATCCAAAGGAGGAAGGAGTTTTATCCCACAGGTGAGTAGTGGAGGGCGGATTCTCGACGAACCCCAGGCCATTGCCAACACCCTAGGCCAGAAGTTTGCAGATGCCAGTAGCTCCACCAATCATGATCCACGCTTCGGCGTGTTCCGTGATCGTGCCGAGCTCTTGCATCTCGACTTCGAGAACGGGGACGAACAGGGCTACAATTGAGCATTTTCCCCAGAGGAACTTTCCTTTGCTATTAATAAGGGCAAGGGCTCTACTCCTGGACCTGACGGTATACGATACGAGATGATTAAGCACCTTGGTCAGGGAAACCTGGACAAATTGCTAGAAGTGTACAATGAGATCTGGACGTCCAGAACGTTTCCAAACTCATGGCACTTTGCCCATGTCGTACCGATCCCGAAGAGGGACAAATGCCCGAACAACACCAACTCATTCCGTCCGATTTCGCTCACAAACTGTCTGTGTAAGGTCATGGAACGTATGATAAAGCGTAGAGTAATGTATTTTTTGGAAAGTAACAACTTATTGAATGATCGACAGTGTGGTTTCCGCCAAGGTAGAAGCACACTAGATCATTTAATAGGTCTTGAACCTGACATCTCAAAAGCTCTTTGCAGTAAAGAAACATTAATTGCAGTATTCTTAGACATAGAAAAAGCTTTCAACATGACATGGCGGACTGGCCTCATGATGAAGCTCCATGCCTTGGGTCTGAGAGGTAATTTGCCAATTTTCATTAGTAATTTTTTGCAAGACAGGACTTTTTCCGTCAAATTAAAAGGTAACGTAAAGTCAGACATATTTGTCTTAGAAAATGGAGTTCCACTGTACTGCGCAACTCATTGCCATTCCTAAAAACCCGTTTAATTCATATTACGCTACATAATATTCAAATCCACCGCGCTTGTAGAATCTCGGGAGCGTTTTACCCTCAGGATCACTCTCAGTAAGCCCTGCCTTCAAACACAGTTGTCACTACGTTTATTGCACTCTCTACTGGCCAACGCAACCTTGAATTAGTCTGTTTTAATCAACCCAAGTAATTTGCCAGACCTTTGTCAACTGAGGGTCATCTTTGAATGAGTAACAGTTAGTTTGTTTGTAATTATTGTCATTGCCTGAGTAGCGATCACTGGCAACTCAGGGGTATATAAGCTCGAGATGGCGAGGCATCAGCGTTCCCTGACGCTGATTCACGTTTGTCTCCAGGTATGTTGTTTCCTAGCCATTCAGTTAATTCAGTCAATTGTAGTGATTATCAGTGTTCACCAGTGTTCATGATTTAACAGTTGAATTGTCATTCACCCAGTGTAGAATTAATATAACGTAAATACGTCTGTCGTCCAGACAAGAGAGTTGGTTGGTGTTGTCATGTTTCTCAGTTCCCTGACGCTGATTCACGTTTGTCTCCAGATCGAGGGTGGGCTTAATTGAAACCCACCGGTCGCTCGGAGCCGGTGGATACCCAGCAGTGGTCAATATAGGAGTGATGGCGCTGATTCGTCATGATTAATCGGCACTACTCTACCTCGTGGGCCGATGACCCCAGACCCATCTCGGGTCGGAGTGTAACCGACCACAACAACAGTTGTTAGAGGCGCCAGTGCTATACCCTGGGACAGGCCTTGGAATTATGGTCCACAGTGTGGTTGTATGTGTTTTTACCAGTGTGTTTTATAAGAAATAAATCAATGAAGACATGTTATGGTTTCACCCTTCTTTACCCTTATCGATCTGATCAATGGAAAACCTAACCCAATGCCTAGTCCACTCTGCCCGCTACCTAACGAGCTACATGCTGTCCAGAGGGGGTCTGGTGGCAGCGACCCTTAGAAATTAAGTTTAGAGTTAAGTTATCCCCTTAAATTTAGTGACCCCAGTCTGGCAGTATAAATTGGTGGCTATAGCGGTGGGATGGTTTTTAATCATTGATCAAATTTGAGGGAATCGAAGCTGTGATTTAAGTTGCAGAAAAAGAACAATAATAGAGAAATAAGGTAAGGGTGGTGTAGGTGTTGAAAAAAAAAAAAAAAAAAAAAACCCGCCCCCTTACACAGGTGGAAATGTGAGCTGTAATAACCATTTCTCCGTGCATCTACCTAACCATGTCACTGTGGCTAATGAATATTTCAGAGGGCTAATAATCTTGTAATGGAAATGTTTTTCCAGTGTACAGTATAGTGTAATTCTGTGCAAAATTTTTTTTTGAGGTTACGGAGATGTTAAAAACAGTTCGTGGCAAATACGCGGCAAATACCTTACACGAAGTTAGGTTAGAACAATTGCCTCGAGAAAAATTAGAAATCTGTTTTAAAGTAAAGTGTACAGTAAAATGTATTGAAAAGTGTCTGAAAATGTCTGAAAACAGAGGTTAGCTACCTAATATTTTTTTGCAGTCTTTTGTGAAATCTCAGAAAAGTGTTGGTTGTATGCCAAGGCAAATTTTTTTTGGGTGCCTTTCTGTACTGGTACCATAGCAATTGTGTGATCACTCGAGTTAATGCCTTGTTATTTACAGACAATGAGGGACATTGATCATGTGCCGTGTTACGAGTGTTGTGGACAGTGTCGATTTCTGAGTATACCGGAAGGCCATAATTATATTCAGGTTATGTAACAGTGTTATTTGTAATTGACATAATATGGGTGTAGTTGTCTTAACTTTAATTGGAAGTGTTTTAGTTATAAGTTGAGGTCAGAATTGGGCAAGCGAAGTTATTTGTATAACCTGTGTTATGTTAGGTACCTGAGTGTTTTGTATTTTTTGTATTGTTTCTATTCGTATGATTTTTAGTGCAAAGGGAATTAGTTCTAGCAGTGCAGACTGACTGGCATGGTCAGTAAGTGTGTTTTATGTTTAGATGAGAGCTAATACATGTATAATTTCAGCAATTGCGTTGAGGGGTTGAGGACTATGTGGTGATATGGACATCTGTGAAAGAATGCAATCTTTGAAAATTTATTGTAGAAAATACATGTAAGGACTCCCAAGTGTGAGTACAACAGAGTACATTGTGAAGTAATAAGTGTTAAAATCATGGCAATTGAAAAGTCATTCAATACTTGTTGAGTACCGAAGGAACAGTCTCGTAAAGTAGTACCATATTACCACTGATTTTTTTTTGTGAGCGTGACTCAGTTATGTGTCAGATTTTTTTTTTGGGTTGTTGACTTCGTCAGTCGTACTGAAGTCACCCTAATATTATAAATCCCAGTTCTTATGAACTGAAGTCCGGAAATCCAGTTGCTGCCTATGTTGTCGAAAGAAAAAAAAAAATAAAATCTCAGTTTATGTGTGTCAGAATTTTTTTTTGGGTTGTTGACTTCGTCAGTCGTACTAAAGTCACCCTAACATTAGAAATCCCAGTTCTTATGAACTGAAGTCCGGAAATCCAGTTGCTGCCTATGTTGTTGAAAGAAAAATCTCAGTTTATGTGTGTCAAAAGTTTGTGGGTTGTTGACTTCGTCAGTCGTACTGAAGTCACCCCAACATTATAAATCCCAGTTCTTATGAACTGAAGTCCGGAGATCCAGTTGCTGCCTATGTTGTTGAAAGAAAAAAAAATCTCAGTTTATGTGTGTAGGAAGTTTTGTTTGGGTTGTTGACTCGCTCCGGGTGAGGGAGTCACCCCGACTTTCAAATACCAGTTCTTTTGAACTGTGAGATAGAAAATACGGGTTTTGTGTTATGAACCCCAATGTGTATGTCTAGAACCATGGTTTTTCGTTGAAAAGATGAATTATTATTGAAATGAAGTAGTAATCTGAGGAAGTGTCTGATGTAACTAATTTCCCATTCATAGACCAGAATTTAAAATTCCTGAGTATATGTAATTTCATGCTGAGTACTTTGTTGTATCTGTAATGTCAGAGGCACTGTTTATGTGTTAGTGCCAAAGTATGTTGAGGTATTATGCTGATGAACTGAAAGGGGAATGTTCCCCATACTATATTGTACGGAAATAAGAATTGATAAGTTGTTGCAGGTATAGGTAGCGGAGACTCGAGTATGAAACGTTTAAGTCTCCTTAAGTTTTGTTTTATGTATTAAGGTACTGTAATCACGAACTGTTAAGATATGTCGAATGTATGTGCACTACCGCGTTAGTGCTTTTGCCTATTATTCCGCATAATATGAATCATTGGAAGGGGAAGGCTATGTACTGCGCAACTCATTGCCATTCCTAAAAACCCGTTTAATTCATATTACGCTACATAATATTCAAATCCACCGCGCTTGTAGAATCTCGGGAGCGTTTTACCCTCAGGATCACTCTCAGTAAGCCCTGCCTTCAAACACAGTTGTCACTACGTTTATTGCACTCTCTACTGGCCAACGCAACCTTGAATTAGTCTGTTTTAATCAACCCAAGTAATTTGCCAGACCTTTGTCAACTGAGGGTCATCTTTGAATGAGTAACAGTTAGTTTGTTTGTAATTATTGTCATTGCCTGAGTAGCGATCACTGGCAACTCAGGGGTATATAAGCTCGAGATGGCGAGGCATCAGCGTTCCCTGACGCTGATTCACGTTTGTCTCCAGGTATGTTGTTTCCTAGCCATTCAGTTAATTCAGTCAATTGTAGTGATTATCAGTGTTCACCAGTGTTCATGATTTAACAGTTGAATTGTCATTCACCCAGTGTAGAATTAATATAACGTAAATACGTCTGTCGTCCAGACAAGAGAGTTGGTTGGTGTTGTCATGTTTCTCAGTTCCCTGACGCTGATTCACGTTTGTCTCCAGATCGAGGGTGGGCTTAATTGAAACCCACCGGTCGCTCGGAGCCGGTGGATACCCAGCAGTGGTCAATATAGGAGTGATGGCGCTGATTCGTCATGATTAATCGGCACTACTCTACCTCGTGGGCCGATGACCCCAGACCCATCTCGGGTCGGAGTGTAACCGACCACAACAACAGTTGTTAGAGGCGCCAGTGCTATACCCTGGGATAGGCCTTGGAATTATGGTCCACAGTGTGGTTGTATGTGTTTTTACCAGTGTGTTTTATAAGAAATAAATCAATGAAGACATGTTATGGTTTCACCCTTCTTTACCCTTATCGATCTGATCAATGGAAAACCTAACCCAATGCCTAGTCCACTCTGCCCGCTACCTAACGAGCTACATGCTGTCCAGAGGGGGTCTGGTGGCAGCGACCCTTAGAAATTAAGTTTAGAGTTAAGTTATCCCCTTAAATTTAGTGACCCCAGATCTGGCAGTATACCACAAGGTAGCGTTTTGGGCCCGATTTTATTTCTCATTATGATTAATGATTTCCTATCACCAGCCCCCAGCTTGAGTGACCTCAAATTCTCCTTGTTTGCTGACGATTGCGCAATCTGGCGCTCCTCTCGAGTTGAGAGGCTATCTGCACAAAGGGTGCAAGCCGGCCTAAAAGCCGCGGAACAGTGGGCAATACAATGGGGATTTAGGTTTTCAGTTGAGAAGACAGTAGGAGTAGTCTTCACTAAGAAACGTAACATTAGAAATCCAGTATTAAAATTAACTGATACTCCTATTAAATTTCAGACTTCAGTAAAATTTCTTGGTGTTCATTTTGACTGGAAATTAACGTGGAAAAACCACATTAATGAACTTGAAAGTAAATGTCTTAAAGTCACAAACATCCTGAAAGTTTTATCAGGTACTTCATGGGGAGCCGATAGGAAATCTTTATTAATGATGTATAAGACCCTGATCAGATCAAAACTTGATTATGGATGCCAGTTGTATGCTTCGGCATGCGACACCACACTCGCAAAGCTAACCAGAATACAGAACCGATGCCTTCGTCTATGTCTGGGTGCTTACAGGTGTACACGTGTAGGTAAACTAGAGGTTGAGGCCCACGTCCCTCCACTTCACATCAGGAGGGACATGTTGACGCTAAGGTACGGGTTGAGTGCGGCTAGGAAGCGCGGCAAAGGCCACCCAGGTTGGTGTGCTGTTGCCAAATTCCGTTTCCTGCAGCTGCGTAGGTCCCCGTCCTCGGTTGTCCGCCTCCAGACCTTGTGCCAGGGTGCTGGTATCCATTTCGAAGATGTTGATAGATACGTTCCACCGTTGTGTCCGCCATGGGAGAACCCCAACCTCCATGTGGAAACATCGTGGCTTCCGGGAGCGAAGAATGACTTTCATCCTGAGCTCCTGAGGCAACTTTTTTATCAATTTCTCGAAGGATTCAGCGCCTATACTCACGTGTACACCGACGGGTCCAAGACTGACGACAACGTTGGAGCCGGTATCTGGAGCAGAGACGGGGAGTGGAGCTTCCGCCTGCCGCGGTATGCAACCATATTCTCTGCAGAAATGTTTGCAATTAGTAAAGCCATTGACATTGCAATAACAAGCAGTGTCAGTGATGTTGCTGTCATTTCAGATTCCATGTCAGCTCTTAAAGCAATTGAAGGTGGTGATACTACCAGTAATGAAATACAGGGCAATATTATTAATAAATTACATGAGTGTGCCAAGAGTATTGTGCTGGTGCCTGGGCATTGTAATATTTGGGGCAATGAACGGGCAGATAGATTAGCAAGAGCGACTGTGGGTCTCGGGGAGACAACTAATGTACCCTGGGAGACTCAGTCGTGTCTCTCCTTGGGGAAGACTTATACAATTGGAAAGTGGCAACTTGAGTGGACTAGGTTGAATCTCCACAACACCTGGAAGCCTAATATAGGAAACTGGCCCTCAGCCTATAGAAAGAATAGGAGGGAAGAGGTCGTTCTCGCCAGACTAAGGCTGAACTGTACCTACCTGACCCACCTAGGGGCCTATCTTGACAATTCCTTCCCACCTATCTGTGCCACTTGTAATCTAAATCTCTCCATCAAACATATTCTGACTGAGTGCAGCCAGTACGAACCAGAGCGCCGGCAGCTGGTAATCCTAGCTGACGAGCAAGGCTTCGTGCTGACTGTACCCAACCTATTGCAAGATGATGTCACCATAAGTGACGCTGTAATAACCTTCCTCAAGGAGACCCATCTTATCGGCATGTTATGATTGACACACGCATGAACTCTTTTTAACTCTTTTTATATCTATTATATGTATGCAACCATGCCTAAAAAATAAAAATAAAAATGAATAAAACAAAAATTAAAACATACAACATGAAAAACACATCACAAACCTTATCATTACATACAACACTCACATTTATCAAGTTAAACTGACACCCACCAACACATATTCAAACAAAAAGACACGGGCTACAAAAGACAAAATAAAAAAAAATAAAAAAAAAATCAGAGAAACTAGTCACCTGACAAGCCATTTCATCTGGTCTGTCAGTAACTCACCATTATATCACTCATGCATACCATAATTCATCACAAATAAAACAACAAGAAGAAAGAAGTAACAAAAATACCAAGAACAAGAAGAACACAAGAATAACAAGAAAAGAAGAAACAAGAACATCAGATTAGTTGTAGCAAGAAAGAAGACCAAGATTAAAAGAAGAAAGAAGACATCAGCTCCGGCCGAAATAGCCTAATGGCGAAGAGGCCAGCAATCCTTAACAACTTGGAATTGAGATTCATTCTGGCCTCTCTTCCTGAACAAGCAACACCTCCTCCTCCACCGGTGCCTGGCGGCCCTCGCTTCTCCTCCGCCTGCCTGGCGGTCCTCGCTCCCGCCAGCGAGCATGGCGACCCACCAGCTGTCCTTCTCTGAGCTTCCTCACCAACCAGCTTTCATTCTGCTCTCGGTTCCTGACCACGCAACACCTCCTCCAGCAAGTCTCATTCAACCTGGAGGCCAGCAACAGGCAACATCTTCTCTAACGAAGCTCCTGAACATCTACCTCCTTCAACACGCTACCCACAGAACGTGCCTACTGAGCAGCTCCTCACCACACGGCACCTCCAGCACCAGACTGTCTATCATATAACTTATTAGTATACAAGAAAACCACCTTAGAGTTTCCATCCATCCTGAGTGCTAGACAACATTATATCACGAAACCCTACAGTGTCGTTAACAAACCAGGGGAAGGGTTCTAAATGCCATGCATTAAAATTATGTTGCCCACGCATAGGGATATGGATAAGAATAGAACTGTGCGTGAGAATCGACTCCAACAGAGGGTAATAATATTCTACCTCATTGTTATTAAAAATAGGGGTTAAGTGATACTGCAACTTGGCAATCCGTAAAGCATCAAGAAGCGTCTACACAGGCACAAGCTCTGCGTTCACACGCCCTATCCCTGCATCTACTATGCTGTCAATTAGTTCGGTATTACAGGTAACAACCTTCTGAACTGAAATTTCCGCAGCATGCAAATATTCTGTGAAATAAAGGAGCCACTCTAACGTCGGGATTGATTTCTGTAACTTATTAACAACCCTCGATACATGGTTAGACTCCGATATTATCTCATTAACTTTTGACTCTAAAGCAGTAATCGCATGAAATGTTTGAGAGATAACGCGATTCTGCTGAGATACAGCTTGATCGACAATGTTCATTCGGTCCCCCAATTTAGCTACATCGTCGGCCGTTGCCGTGCCAAATAGAGCGACTACCGACCGTTGCGGTGCTTTTTAAAGATTAGTAGGGTCATTACCTAATACCTGACCATTGTTGGACCTGATCTCACCCTCCTCTGTATATATACACCTTGTTTTGTACTTCTCCTTAGTCTGTACTCACCCCTGAAGATGTGAATTACACGAAAGCGCTTGAGAACTTCGTGTTTTTTTTTTCCTTGTGGCATCAGTATACTGCCAGACTGGGGGTCACTAATTCTAAGGGGGAATACTTAACTCTAATCTTAATTTCTAAGGGTCGCTGCCACCAGACCCCCTCTGGACAGCATGTAGCTCGTTAGGTAGCGTGCAGAGTGGACTAGGCATTGGGTTAGGTTTTCCATTAACCAGATCGATAAGGGGCAAGAAGGGTGAAACCATAACATGTCTTAATTAATTTATTCCTTATAAAGCATACTGGTAAAAAACATACAAATGAATTGGTCTTCCTCGGAAGAACAACGAAAATGTTGGTTACCCAGATGGGCACCAGACGTCTTACATTAATGGCGTGTCATCCACATACTTATTGCATAACAATCTGTGACCACCTTACCTCGGTCATTCCTTCTTACACTATCCCTTAACACATCAGACTGCTCCACCTGTATGGAATATAGCACCGTCGGTTATCATACATAGTATCACCATCTCAACACACATGTTACACTCCCCCCCCCCCCCCCTGCAGGTATGGGACTCCTTGTAACTTTTAGGTATACACAACAGGCACCTCGTTTGCACACCGCTCTTGGTGGGAAAGGACGAGGGCTTCACCAAGAGACATACCAGTACTATTTCTCCGCCTGGTATTATAGGTCGCTCCAAGTGACGACCGCAGAGTTTCTCACGGTCTCTTTATTTGTTACTACTCATTTGGAGAGGTGTGCTGGAAATCCACAGGTGCACAGTGGATTGGCATAGCTGGGAGTAGTCACCACCTGTTGGGACGCTCATAGGGATAAATGCTGCCGCGCAGCACGGCACTCCGACAGCATGGAACCTGAGGTGACGGTAGAATGGAGGGTGCTCAGAAATAATGCCTGATGGGCGGTTATCACACCCCTAACACATTACTATTACACTTATATATCAGGCAAAGCTTTATACTGTAATAACTTCTATATAAGCCTTAATTATAGGGCGGGATATAGCCCGATAGGACACTGACCTGAGGTGACGGTAGAAAGGAGGGTACTGAGGGCAGTTCCCTGCCGCTCGTCACCACATAGGCCTACAGTTTCCAATCTTTAATTTTTACTTTTATTTCTTACGGTTCTCACCTGAACACTTTTCGGTATATTGTCACTCATGCAGTATAAACATATATTTTATTCCTAAATTACACACTACGGTAAGGTCTTGGTTAGCTAGTTCGTGGGTAAATTCATTGGGTTATAATATCAATGCGGCACACCCGAGGCGGGTACATGACGCGCCTTAAAACAAAGGCTGAATGTTCATGGCGAGGGTATATCAACTTCACTTAAAACTGTAATGAGGGATCCTCCTCTCACACATTGCACTATTTGAACACAGACATAAGATTCTCTGATCACTGTACCTGTCGTGGGTATATGTCACGTGAGGATACGAGGTGTATTAAGTTCATACCGACGCATACAAGATATTTCCTTTCAAGTATAGTTTCTGGGTCACTTCCAACACCTCACATAGTTCTGAAACATTTATCCTTTTTCCAGATCATTGTTCTCATGTATTTTCATATGATATCTGTGGAAGTTATGTTCGCTACAAGTTCACTGTAACGAGCCGAGTTTTCTCTTTTCAATAATTTACCATCCAGCTACTCTTTTCTGTTAGTATTCTATTTACTCATATACTTATTTGTTCTATGTAGCCTTCTTCCAATGAGTACCATGTTTTATATACTTATTCTTCTTCCATTCTTTACATATATATATTTTTATTCTTATATATTCTTACTTATATTCTTATATGTTCTTTATCTCTATACCTTATATTCTTATATAAGTAACTCTTATGCTTCTTTACTGTTTTCCAAGTCAATGTTCTTTCTTTTCATTTCCTTTCATATAGATTGTATTCTCAGTTTCAATGTTCTTACCTTTCTGAAGTATACTTTGTTTTATGTCTATTCTTATACATGGGTTAGTCTGGGGAACCATGTTATTCTTAGTACAACACTTTTTATACTTACAAAGGGTAGCTGCCACCACCCAGACTTTTCATTATATAACAGAACTCATGGAAAGGTTTTGGGTAGTGTGGTAGATGTATAGGCACGTGAGTAAGTATTATTTTCTGGGAACCAATGTTTAGAAGGAGTAGAGTGGTGATACTCAGATTACTAATTCAAAATTTATTAATACAGTGAGTGGAGAAGATGCATCTTAGATTCACTCAGACAAAACAACTGCAATTTGTTTCTTAAGTCATCAAACACTTCAAGAACTTATTACCTCATTAAACACCTCCAAATACTCATTACTTTATTGGACATTGTTGTAGTATTTCTGTGACAAGTAAGATTTAGAAATGCTTACACACTGTCAATTACCCTGGACCCGCAGGTCTTACTTTAACAAGGAACAAATTACCTTCTCAATTCGTGGTTAGAACATCATACTCTCAGGCTATTCGTTCATGATTACTACAGATGAATACATAACACATTGGACTAACTCCACAATTATAGTAACATACAATACCTCCTGTTAGTTTACAAGGAACAACCTGGTACCTTGAACTCTCATTCAGTGGTTCAATACTTAACCTGGGATGACTATATTTCTGCTAGTCATCCCTAAGCATGGATATTAATACGGCTCCATACATATAACCAAGAACAGCAGGTAGACCATGATCATATGACGGAGTCAGTGGGCACAGTTGTTTACAGCGACCGCCAAGCTGAAGGCTCGCTCGCTAGGTGCACTCAGGGAGGTTGACTCGTTTCACACTGGCAGAGTGGTGAGGGCGCTTCCCGGGGAATCGTGTCCTGGGATTCTAAATGCGCCCTCAGAGACAGTCTTCAAGAACCATGGTGCCCATAGGTAGCTATCGACCTTCAGGAGAGTGGCTAACACATCCGCGTCTGTAGACGTGGAAGAAGAGTCACGAATGCGTGAATATTTAACTTCACTATACAAAACATACGTCTGGCACCGGTTCAGACGATAGCTAGAGCTCTACTTTACTTGACTTAATTGGCACTGAAGGTACTATGTTGAAACATGAACACTGATATTCGCAAAAATGACTAAGTTAAACTGAGTTAATATGGCGGCGTGGAACACACGTGAACATACCTGTAGACGTGGAAGAAGAGTCACGAATGCGTGATTCTCCCTCGTGTAGAGGTATATACGTGCCTCAGCTGGGCAGCTTGGGCCTCCCTATTCATGCCAGAAAGGTCAATCTCACCATCAACATACCTTCTCTACCATGTTGGATCACCGTATATTTAATTATGAACTCCGGTGTTCCGGATCAGGGTAATTTCCTATGTCTATTCATATAATCTAATCAGAGGTTGAGCTTACCAGGAAAAGGTGGAATATACACGTTGATAACATCAATTCTGCAAGCTCAGGCCTGGAGGCAGACAACGAGCTATTCACAGGGAGACGTTAGATCTTGGAGATTATACCAGTTGACAGAATAGTTCAGGAAATTAATGACTTTCTTAAATAGATAACTAACACTAATTAAACTATAAACATCAGATTCTCTGATGTCGGGGCGACAAAATGATCTAACTTCAGGCGCGATCAGAAACTCATGGATATCCTTAGGGAGCGAAACCGATGGGTATCGTTGGTCCTGGCAGACTCAACACTCACTTACTTGACACGTCTTATTAACAATAAGGACAGTTGAAGCGTTCAACACCACTCACAATGGATCTTGAATGTTTCAACTGTAAACAGATATATCTAAGCTGACTAAAAAACAAAGGTGTTCTCTCTCACATTCAAATTCATTACATAGAGAGGTTGGTTTCAGTAAGTCAGAGAAAATGGGATAACGGAGGACTGAGGCGTCTTGAAGTGACGAGAAAACGGACTCCTCAGATGGAGGACTCAAAAATAAAGCAGAGGTACATGTTTTGTGGGCTATGGAGCGCAATATGAATCATTTGATTTTGGCGTTAACTGACGTGTACGACCGTGGTCGTTACATCACAGACGTAAATAGTATGACCTTCAAACCCTGATCCACACTTAGTCCTACAGTACACTAGTCCGGCTCAACTGGACTTTAACATTCATCTGATGGATACCCTGAGTTCTCCTTAATGCTATGAATACATACAATTAATATGATATAACTGTACCTGGGTACAATACAACACATGGTCTAGTAACATTGAGTAGGTGAGTTATCCTTTACCATTGTTTCCCGTTTTCTGAGGTTCTACAATCGCGGTGGATTTGAATGTTATATAGCGTAATATGAATTAAATGGGTTTTTTAGGAATGACAATGATGTGCGCAGTACATCAGCATATATATATATATATATATATATATATATATATATATATTGTGGGGGTTTCAGATATTGGTTCACACTCAGGATGGGATGGAGAAAGGAAACTCACAATGTGCTCACTGTATACATATTGTATTGGATGTACAATATAGCTTGCTGCTGGGTAGGTTGCATGGTAATAAGCATTGAGTAGAGAGAGCTAGGTGGTAAGGGTGCCCAGAGTGAGGGTACGCGGCTTGAGGGACGCCAAGGTCGCTGGCGGGAGCGGCAGCCGCACGGCTTGCTGGTGGCACTGGGTAGAAAAGAGAGGCTGGTCACAGCGGTGTCAGGCCTTATAAGGCGGGGGTAGGCGTGGGTAGATAGTTGACCCCCGCTCCGTGGGCGGCGCTGGAGGCGTAGGCTGGGGAATTCTAGAAGGTTCTGCTTGTAGGGGAGGAATCCACTACAATACTCCCCTTCCCCTCCGGGCGCAGCGGGGGGCTGGAGGTTGGCAGAGTTGCGTGCCACATGTGAGGCAGAATGGCGGTGCGTGCCACATGTGAGACATAACGGCGAGGGCGTGGATGAGCCGGCCGCTACGGGGGGGGGGGGGCGGAGGGGGGCAACTCTGTCTAGATACACGAGATCTGTGGGAGAAAAGAGGGAGAAGGAGGGTTGTGGAGGCGATGGAAGTTGTACTTCACTCGCGACAGGTATAGAGTCGTCAGATGCGCCTGCTGGGATATGTGGGCCTGGGTCAGGAGCAGGGGCTGCATTAAGAAGAGTGTCCATGATAGCAGCAGGGTCCACGACAGCAGCAGGGTCCACGATAGTAGCAGGGGGTACCTGAGGGAGAAAAGAGGGGTGTGTGGGTCGGCGTCAGGAGCAGGGGCCGCGTCAGGAGCGGCAGCGGGTACTGCTGGGCCGGGGGCGGCGTCTGAGGCAGGGCGGATGTGTTGGGATCGGTAGGACGTGGTGCTTGGGGCAGGAAGAGGAGTAGCTGTCTGCTTAGAGTAGCAGAGCTGCTCTAGGGTGTCTAACCTGCGGTGTAGAGACAGTAGTTATTGAGCCGATGAGAGCTGCCTCTGCGTGGGTAAGCCAGTCTTCCATGTTGCTTGAAGACTGGGAGAGTCATCAGTTTCTCCTCCATCCTGTGTGAGTGCGAATCTCCGGGGGTCACCATTTGTAGGGGTATGAGATATTGGTTCACACTCAGGATGGGATGGAGAAAGGAATCTCACAAGGTGCTCACTGTATACATATTGTATTGGATGTACAATGCAGCTTGTTGCTGGGTAGGTAGCATGGTAATGAGCGTTGAGTAGAGAGATCCAGGTGGTGAGGGTGCCCAGAGTGAGGGCACCCGGCATGAGGGACGCCAAGGTCGCTGGTGGGAGCGGCAGCCGCACGGCTTGCGCCGAGGAGGAGGTGTTGCTTGCTGGTGGCACTGGGTAGAAAAGAGAGGCTGGTCACAGCGGTGTCAGGCCTTATAAGGCGGGGGTAGGCGGGGGTATATAGTTGACCCCCGCTCCGTGGGTGGTGCTGGAGGCGTAGGCTGGGGAATTCGAGAAGGTTCGGTGCTTTTAGGGGAGGAATCCACTACAATACTCCCCTTCCCCTCCGGGCGCGGCGGGAGGCTGGAGGTTGGCAGAGTTGCGTGCCACATGTGAAACAGAACGGCGGTGCGTGCCACATGT
This sequence comes from Homarus gammarus, assembly GCA_958450375.1. Classification (NCBI taxonomy): domain Eukaryota; kingdom Metazoa; phylum Arthropoda; class Malacostraca; order Decapoda; family Nephropidae; genus Homarus; species Homarus gammarus. Next base: position 2,543,363 of record CAUDMG010003255.1, read on the forward strand.
GAGACATAACGGCGAGGGCGTGGATGAGCCGTCCACTAGGGGGGGGGGGGGCAACTCTGTCTAGATACACGAGGTCTGTGGGAGAAAAGAGGGAGAAGAAGGGTTGTGGAGGCGATGAATGTTGTGCTTCACTCGCGACAGGTACAGAGTCGTCAGATGCGCCTGCTGGGGTGTGTGGGATTGGGTCAGGAGCAGGGGCTGTGTTAGGAAGAGTGTCCATGACAGCAGCAGGGTGCATGGCAGCAGCAGGGTCCACGACAGCAGCAGGGTCCACGATAGTAGCAGGGGGTACCTGAGGGAGAAAAGAGGGGTGTGTGGGTCGGCGTCAGGAGCAGGGGCCGCGTCAGGAGCGGCAGGGGGTACTGCTGGGCCGGGGGCGGCGTCTGAGGCAGGGCGGATGTGTTGGGGTCGGTAGGACGTGGTGCTTGGGGCAGGAAGAGGAGCGGCTGTCTGCTTAGAGTAGCAGAGCTGCTCTAGGGTGTCTAACCTGCGGTGTAGAGACAGTAGTTATAGAGCCGATGAGAGCTGCCTCTGCGTGGGTAAGCCAGTCTTCCATGTTGCTTGAAGACTGGGAGAGTCATCAGTTTCTCCTCCATTCTGTGTGAGTGCGAATGTCCGGGGGTCACCATTTGTAGGGGTATGAGATATTGGTTCACACTCAGGATGGGATGGAGAAAGGAAACTCACAATGTGCTCACTATATACATATTGTATTGGATGTACAATGCAGCTTGTTGCTGGGTAGGTAGCATGGTAATGAGCGTTGAGTAGAGAGATCCAGGTGGTGAGGGTGCCCAGAGTGAGGGCACCCGGCATGAGGGACGCCAAGGTCGCTGGTGGGAGCGGCAGCTGCACGGCTGGCGCGGAGGAGGAGGTGTTGCTTGCTGGTGGCACTGGATAGAAAAGAGAGGCTGGTCACAGCGGTGTCAGGCCTTATAAGGCGGGGGTAGGCGGGGGTGTGGGGTATGAGATTGTTTGGTTCACTCTCAGGATGGGATGGAGAAAGGAAACTCACAATGTGCTCTCTATATACACGTTGAATTGAATGTACAATGCAGCTTGGTGCTGGGAAGGCAGCGTGGTTACAAGCGTGATGTAGAGAGAGCTGGTTGGTGAGGATGCTCACAGGAGGACAGCTTGTGGGTCGCCATGCTCGCCAGCGGGAGAGAGGACCACCAGGCAGGCGGAGGAGCGAGGCCCGCCGGGCAGCGGCGGTGGAGGAGGTGGTGTTGCTGGCTGTGGCTGTATGTAGAGAGTCAGCGAGAGAGCGAGAGGCAGATCACCGCGAGGTCAGGTCTTAAATAGCGGGGGTAGGCGTGGCTTAGTAGTTGACCCCCGCTCCGTGGTGTATGGCGGCGCTGGTTGACCTAGGTCACGAGGCATACACTGGGGAATAGGTGGGGTCGGCTAGGCAGCGACAAACAGCGTTTGTAGGGGAGAATTCCACTACAGTACTCCCCCTTCCCTCCAGGCTGTGTAGGAGACTTGTTGTCTGCAGAGTTGCTTAGCACATGTGAGGCAGAACGGGCGGTGCGTGCCTCATGTGAGACAACGGCGATGGCGTGGATGAGCCGGTCGCTGGCGACAACTGTCTAGATACACAATATCTGCGGGAGTAGAGAGGGAGAATAAGTGTGTGTGGAGGCGATGAATGTTGTGCTTCCCTCACGGCAGGTACAGAGTCGCCAGATGCGCCTGCTGGGGTGTGTGGGCCTGGGTCAGGAGCAGGGGCTGTGTCAGCAGCAGCGGATGAGGGCTCGTGACAGCAGCTGGGTCCACGACAGCAGCAGGGTGCAGGACATTAGCAGGGAGTACCTGAGGAAGAAAAGAGGGGTGTGTGGGTCCGCACTCAGGAACAGAGGCTGCATCAGGGGCGGCAGGGGTTACTGCTGGGCCGGGGTCGGCGTCTGAGGCAGGACGGGTGTGCTGGGGTCGGTAGGACGTGGTGCTTGGGGCAGGAAGAGGAGCTGGTGTCTGCTTAGAGTAGCAGAGCTGCTCTAGGGTGTCTGACCTGCGGTGTAGAGACAGTAGTTGTAGAGCCGATGAGAGCTGCTTCTGTGTGGATAAGCCAGTCTTCCATGTTGCTTGAAGACTGGGAGCGTGATCAGTTTCTCCTCCATCCTGTGTGAGTGCGAATCTCCGGGAGTTACCATTTGTGGGGTTTGGGTTGTTTGGTTCACTCTCAGGATGGGATGGAGAAAGGAAACTCACAATGTGCTCTCTATATACATGTTGTATTGAATGTACAATGCAGCTTGGTGCTGGGAAGGCAGCGTGGTTACAAGCGTGATGTAGAGAGAGCTGGTTGGTGAGGATGCTCACAGGAGGACAGCTTGTGGGTCGCCATGCTCGCCAGCGGGAGAGAGGACCACCAGGCAGGCGGAGGAGCGAGGCCCGCCGGGCAGCGGCGGTGGAGGAGGTGGTGTTGCTGGCTGTGGCTGTATGTAGAGAGTCAGCGAGAGAGCGAGAGGCAGATCACCGCGAGGTCAGGTCTTAAATAGCGGGGGTAGGCGTGGCTTAGTAGTTGACCCCCGCTCCGTGGTGTATGGCGGCGCTGGTTGACCTAGGTCACGAGGCATACACTGGGGAATAGGTGGGGTCGGCTAGGCAGCGACAAACAGCGTTTGTTGGGGAGAATTCCACTACAGGGGTATATAGTTGACCCCTGCTCCGTGGGCGGCGCTGGAGGCGTAGGCTGGGGAATTCGAGAAGGTTCGGTTCTTGATATATATATAGGCCTATATATATATATATATATATATATATATATATATATATATATATATTATATATATATATTATATATATATATATATATATATATATATATATATATTTATATGTATATATATATATATATACATATAAATATATATATATATAATGAATATTATGTACTTTAATTGCATTTAGTGAGTATAAAAAATAATTGAAAATGTAATTTAAATTTTTAATATAATATGAAGCATAATTAAATGTACGAATATAAATATAAACAAAAAGTGCATCTCAAGAATTTTTGTTAATAGTTACGCATATAAGAAATACCAAAACGTCCTTTATAATATCACACCTTTCATAGATGGCGGGCCAATCGGAGGCCACCTAAGACATTATAGGATTTAAGAGGAGTTATATTCCCTTCTCTGTATTCCTTGGGTAGTATGTTTAGAACTGACAGGTAGTCAGGTACGACGTCACTGTTAGCAACATCCGGATCCTGAAGTTGTAGGGAACTAGGGGGTCATGGCTGCAGCAGGGACTGTTCTGCCTTTTGTACGAGGTATAGATTTAACCAAAAATGATTTTAAGGTAAGATTTTCAACGTGATATAGCTTGTTAACCTGCTTCTGTTTTTTGAGGTCACTTCTGGTTATCTCTTGTGCAACTAGGCCAGTGACTAGTGCAAACGATTACCCCTCGTAGAAATTTAGTCCACCATGGGTATAGTTATAAGAGTCACAGTATCAGCTGTATCCTGTGAGATAAAAGAAAATTATATTGCAATTCCCACGGCTTTAGTGCTTAGTTAAACTTGAAGATACAGAGATGGGGGATAAATAAAGTTAATGATGTCTTTGAAAAAGATAAACTTATTACACCTGCATTGCCATATCTTGCAATATATTTAAGTTGGTATTAAGCATAAATAGGTATTTTGCCTGTCATTTTTCATTTTGTAAAATTTTTCGGTAATTTTGGAGAACACGGCTTGTACCAGAATTAAACTATGGAATTGGGTAAATTTATACTTTCGGACATGAGTCACTTGGCGTTGACCAATAGGTTTTTCCAGTGTATTTTGGTGTTTTAGAACGAATCTGACCTTTATTGTTGGAGGAAATTGCTCGTTTTTGCCCCCCCCCCCCCCCCCAACAATAATGGGGAGAGCCTGAGAAATCGGGGTTTTTGGGTGGGGGAGACAACGAAACGAGTCATCTAACCTAACAAAACCTAACCTAACCTAACTCCTAGCCAGTGGCTTCGCCCCCGGTAGGCCTAGCTTAAACTAACCTAAATGTTTCAGTCGTTTAAAACGTTGGGGCACGCCATTTCCGTAAGTACAATACCTTAGTTAGAAGTGAAGGACCAGGGATACGTAAGAATTGGGAAGAATGATCGTCTTTTTCGTAAAACCCGGCCATAAACTTAAAATAATAGTAGGAGCTCCAATGACAACCAACCTGGGTAAATGTTTACAAAACTGTTATCATTAGAAGTTGTTGGTTGATTTTCTTAATTTTTGCTATACTTATTGTTTTGATGGTTTTAAGTATATTAAAAGAAACTACATTTTTCTAGTATAATTTTAATTGTTTTCCGAGGATTTTTTTGTATTTACTCTATCCTACGATCAATAAATTCCTTGTTAGTGGGCAGGGCATGAAGGATGAGGGAAATTATGGGGTAAAAACACGGCAAACACTGATGTTATGGCATTAAAATTGCGTCTCTAGGTGCGTTTCAAACAGCAGAAAATATTTTCTTACCATATCATTCCCTCTCCACAATTTTCCTGTCGGCGCCGTTGCTCGTTCCCTTCAAACCTGTATAAATTCTGTTCCATTACTCCTGATCGGGAGCCATGAATTACCCAAAAGTACCCAAAAGTATAGCAAATAAGGGTAAAATCTTAACGAATATCTGTTATACATACACAAAACATGTCTAATAATATTTTTAGTGTAATTTTGTAAAAATAATTTGTAAGATGAAATAATAAACAGCGAAAAACTTTCAGTATTGGCGAACGATAAATTCCAAAGAGTTCCTGAACAAGGGAGATAACTCAGATCCCACGGCTATGTTAAATACCCCAAAGTAACAGAAACATCGGTAATTATATCTCCATTTTGGAAAGGTGACTCTTTGGAATTTAGCATTTTTTGCTGTTTATTATTTCATTATTTTGATTACATTTCAATGAAAACATTATTAATCAGGTTTTATTGCTGTAAAACATATTCGTTAAGATTTCACCCTGATTTAATATACTTTTGGGTACTTTCTGGTACATTTGGGTACTTTTGGGTAATTCTTTGGACCGCTCCTGATCCTTTTAATAAAATAAATAGGCATCTTTATTAATGTTGGAAATACGTTAATACCGGCCTATTCTTCTTTTGTTTACTTATTAAATGCATTCTCTCTTTTTTCATATCCAATGATTTTTATTTTGTTATTTTTCAAGCAATAAATGATGTAAATCTGTCATGTGTATACTTTTACTCGAAGGATGTGATTTATCATATCGCAATTTATCAAACCTATTTATTGATGAATCTTGCTTGGTATCTTTGATCTGTGACCATAATTTAATTAAGAACACTTTCAAATGTTTGAAATGCGGAACAGACTTTCATATTATGAAAAACTACAAGTATTAAAGTAATATGCGATCCTACAACTACCGTATGTCCACAGACGCCATAAAATTATAACCTATACCTAACCTATGGGCATGTTAGGTCAGGTTCTATTAGGTTCTATGTATAGTCATTTCAATTAATGTGTTTATTATCATGCTATTATAGTGTAGAAAAAATTTAAATGCTTTCTACTTAAAGCTTCTTGTGTTAGCCCTAAACTACACCTTTACCAAATTTTTTGTATTTTGAGGATTTTTTTTCAATTACTCTATCCTACAATCTTAAATTCCATGTTAGTGGGCAGGGCATGAAAGATGAGGGAAATTATGGGGTAAAAACACGGCAAACACTGATGTTATGGCATTAAAATTATGTCTCTAGGTGCATTTCAAATGCCACAATCATTTTCTTACTGTAAGTCACCTAATTCCCTACCGCTGCCATTCCTTCCTCTCCAATTGTATAAATTGTGTTCCATTATTCCTGATCATTTTAATAAAATAATTACGCATCTTTTTTAGGTTTAAAATTGCGTATATACCACTTTATTCTTCTTTTGTTTACTTATTTAATGCATTTGCTGTTCCCTTTATATTATCACTATAGTTTGTACATCACATGACGATTATGTGTTAGAGCGTCTTGTTTACATCATGTTTGATCTGCGTTGTTGTGATTATTTTTATCTCGAATTATCAGGCCTAGTTCTTGATGATTCTTGTTTGTTAATTCATATTTGTGATCATGGTTTAATTAACTCAATACAGGTAGTCGTCGACGTACGACCTATGCAACTTACGTCTGTTCGACTTTACGACCGGCGGTACGACAGTTTTGGGCCCCAGCCTCCTGGCGCTGCCGGGAGCTGGAGCCGCGCGCATTCCCGCGCTCAATTACAAACACGCTCGCTGGTACAGCACACTTCCCTCCGTGTCTGTTTGCCTTGTGTCTGTCCTTTGCCTTGGAAATTTTTCTTGAACCACCCCCCCCCCCCCCCCCCCCAAGATGTCTACCAAGAGGAAACTGTCTTTATCTACTCCTCAACCTGCCAAGAAGCAAAGAAAGGTCATTGATTTCAACACTAAAATGATGGTGATTAAACAGCACGAAGGAGGTAAGAAAGTGAATGTGATTGCACGTGATCTGACGTTATCACACTCTACTGTGTCGACGATTTTGAAGGATAAAGAAAGGATTCGTGAAGCTGTGAAAGATTCTGCACCCATGCAATCGACAATTATAACGAAGCAACGGAATGGGCCTCTCCACGAAATGGAGAAATTGCATTACATTTGGATGGAAGATCAGATCCAGAAACGGACACCGTTAAGCCTTTTTACTGTGCAGACGAAGGCTAGAAGTCTATTTCAGACTTTGAAGGAGCGCGCCGGAGAAGACTACAGTCAAGAATTTGCAGCAAGTACTGGCTGGTTCAAGAGATTCAAGAAAAGATTTCAATTTCATAATGTTCGAGTGACTGGGGAAGCAGCGAGTGCAGACGAGGAAGGAGCACGTAAGTTTGTTGACAGTCTGGATGAATTAATTACGGATGAGGGATATCTAGCAGAGCAGATATTTAATGTGGATGAAACGGGATTGTATTGGAAACGGATGCCAGAACGCACTTACATCCAAAAAGAAGCCAAAAGCATGTCTGGATTTAAAGCATTTAAGGATAGGCTTACTCTGCTGCTTGGCGGGAACATCGCGGGGTTTAAGCTGAAGCCTTTCTTAATCTTTCATTCAGAAAACCCGCGGACGTTCAAAAATGTAAACAAGCACACGCTGCCCGTTTACTTTCGTTCTAACTGTAAAGCATGGATGACACAGGCACTGTTTGAAGACTGGTTTATAAATTGTTTTATTCCTCAAGTTCGTGAATATTGTTTGAAGAAAGAAATTCCTTTCAAGATTTTATTGCTACTGGATAATGCGCCTGGACATCCACCTCATCTATCAGATATTCATCGCGACGTGAAAGTGGTTTTTTTGCCGCCAAACACGACTTCAATTTTGCAGCCTATGGACCAAGGTTCAATTGCTACTTTCAAGGCTATCTATCTCCGAACCACCTTTGCCCAAGCCATAGACGCTATAGATGCCGACCCAGAACTATCGTTGCGTGACTTTTGGAAACAGTACAACATTCTTAAGGGTATCAAGAATCTGGCAAACGCCTGGGAGGCTGTGACGGAGAAGTGCATGAATGGCATCTGGAAAAAGTGTGTTAAGCGCTATGTTCATACTTTTGCAGGATTTGACAGTGAAAATGAGCTTGAATTTATTCGGGAAAAAATAGTAAAACTGGCAAAAGATCTTTCTTTGGAATGTGAAGTGGAAGATGTTGAGGAGTTGCTAGACCAAGAATCAGAAGAACTTACAAATGAAGAGCTAATCGAATTGGAAGAAGAAAAAGTAGCAGAAGAAGAAAGGAGAGAAGCAGCGGACAAAGAAGAGGAGGAGGAGCCACAAAGGACGTTCACCACTAAGGGATTATCAGAAGGTTTATCTCTACTGAATAAACTTCTTACCCATTTTGAAGGAATGGACCCAAACATCGAACGATTTGCAAGGATTGAGCGGATGGCACGCAATTCGTTTCGTCCGTATCAAGAAATTTACGAGGAGAAGAAGAAACGAACAATTCAGACAAAGCTCACCATGTTCATGAAAAAAACAACTCCTCCGGCTACCCCAAACGCTGCCCCAGCTGACGACATCGACGATCCACAGCCAAGCACCAGCGGCCAATAAGATGTTTTTTGTATGTTTGTATGTGTTTGTATGTTTTGCAACTAAAATGTTTTATATGTTTTGCACCTGTATTTTTTTTTTTTTTTTTTTTTTTGTATGTTGGGTAAATAATAAACCAATTGTACTGTAGTATGCAGTGCTTGACTTAAACCTGACGACCGTAACAATAATGAACAAAGAAAATGTTGATAAAATATGACTTAAAGATGATTATATTATCATTACACATTATAATATACGTAAGGTAATTATAACATATGCCGACTTACGACCAGATCAACTTACGACCGGGCGGTCGTAACCAATCTAGGTCGTAAGTCGACGACGACCTGTATAAAGGTAAGTTGTTTACGATTTTCTATAAGAATTATATCAAACACAGAAATGGAAACGACAATGCATAAAACCTAATAGAGCCTGACTTAACAAACCCTGGGTTGTTAGGTCAGGTTTTATTAGGTTCTATGTATTCTCGTTTCCATTTCAGTGTTTAATATCATGTTAATAGTGTGTAAAAAAAAGGTAAACCAAATCGCACATTTCCTTTGGGTGATAACAGTTTCGTAAACCTGTACCCCAATCTCCACCATGCTTCCTTTGAAAAAAATCAAATGTGACTGGTTGAAAAAATTCGCATGATGATCTCGATGCTTTCATTGGTCACGACTGGATGACATCAGTCATAATTGTGCATGCGTGATGCGCCGATAACAACACCTCACAGAGACAAAGACTGAAAACACGTAAAATCATTTAAATTCAATTGTTGCTAATATCCATTTCCGCCTGGTATGTATGGGGGTTCAAAATGCTCAGAATAAGGAGATCTAAATGTTTTAGCAGCTTATAACTTTTGGGCGCGCTATGTCCTAAAGTAAAATAACACCGAATGATGTTAAACACGAAAATGGAAAGGAGGTTGCACAACCTAACAACCTGATCTAACCAACCTAACGAAAGAGGTAATATTTCACTAAACAGCAACCACAGAATTCTGGAAATTCACTACACTTAATCGATAAAACTATTTTTTCTATGATAATTTTCTTATACTGTATAACACTTTGGTTAGGTTAGATAACACTTTTTTTTATCAGATTCTTTGGTTGTTGTAATCTGCAATTTTACCACCAAAGAAACCTACCTAACCTTACCTAAATTTCTCGGCAGACCCTAGGCCTATTAGGCGAAAAGAAAAGTAAAATTTTAGTTTCGGTCATTCCTTAACCTAATCTAACCTAACCTAATTCCTAAGATTCCCTGGGTGACCGAACTAAAATAATACTGAAAGAACTTACTTAGATATCTGGTACCAATGAAAGCAGCAGTCTTGGGTATTTTTTTTTTCCTGTGGACATGAGAGTATGATCGGTTATTGCACTGAAACATTTTGCTAAAATTATCGTTTCGAGGATCCAGCGGTTTATAATATTTTTTTTCTTGGAATCGGTAGTTTAGACGATTCTAAGACACTTTTCTTCTATGGCATTTTGCCCACTCATGATTACTTTAAGAGAAGATCGAAAAAAAATCGAAAATCTTTGTTTTTCAAAGTTTCTTGAAAATGAAATTGTTTTTCCAGTGTTTTTTCTGTGTTTTGAATGAATCTGACCTTCATTTATACTGCTAATCACACCAAACCTAACAAAACCTAACCTAATCTAATCTATGTAAAATTGGCATTGTGGTTATCCAACAATTTTAGGGTTTTAAGTTTTTGAATTAGTAGTGCTTTAGGGGGCAGTGAAATTTTGCTCAAAGCTGCACTCTTCAGGCATTGTTCCTTATACATATCTAAGACTCCATGCCAAATTTGAAGCTGATATGTCGAGGTTTAGTCTGCCGCATTTTCTACTGAAATTTTTAAATTTACCTACAGTACTAGCCGCTTGTGACCGATACTTGATTAGTGATTATGCTGGAGCTGCCATTGCTACTGCCACCTTAACTGACTATGGCATTATCACAAAGGATGACAAGAGTCAGGTTATTGGACCACATAAGCTGCGGGATGCGAGACAAAATTACTGATTTAAGAGGCAAGAAATTGAGATGGCTAGTTTAGATAATTTGACGTCACTCTATTTTGATGGTAAGAAGACCGCCACTCGTGTGATGATAAAGAATGAGAAGACCGAGAAATGGAGTTCGAGGATGATGGTGAAAGATCATTATGTCATCATGGTTGAGCCTGGCAATGAATATCTCACACATGTGGCTCCCAAGACTGGACACGGAAAGCAGATTGCCAAAACTATTCACGAGTTTCTGGTGGAGAAAAATCTAACCCAGCAGCCCATTGTGTGTGTTGGTTGTGATGGAACCAATGTAAATGTAGGATCAGAAAATGGAGTCATTCATCATCTTGAAATGTTACTTGGTCACCCGCTCCATTATTTCATATGTCGGCTTCAAAGAAATGAGCTGCCTTTCCGCGCAGTTTTTTATCACTATGATGGTAAACCAAGTGGTCCTGAGCATTGGCGTGGTCCCATTGGAAAGCAGATCAAGGAGTCTTTGTCTGAGCTTCCAGTTGTCGCCTTCCAGCCAGTCAGTTTCCCTGATTTCCCTGTGTTTAATGATGAAGTGGAGAAAGATCTGTCCTGGGATCAGAAATACCTGTATAGGATTTGTAAAGGAGTTATCACAGGTGTTGTTGAAGATGACTTGGCTGCTATTGAGCTAGGTCCTCCCTGTGTGTCAAGGTGGAACACCTTATGGAGTAGAATCCTCAGGCTGTATGTAGCAACATCAAGACCCAGCCATGAGTTGAAAAGAATTGTCATTACAATAATAAAGTTCAGTGCTCCAATGTGGTTTTACATCAAGATACACCCTTACGTAACACACGGCTCAAGGAACGTATTCCAGTCCCTGCTATATATGAAACACCTGAATAGTGAGGAGGAGATGATAGTGAAGAAGGCTGTCCAGGGAAATGCATACTTCGCCCACACAGATAAACTTCTTCTTGTTTTGTGTGCAGATGAGGACATGACTTAGAGAAAAAGCTGTCTCAATGATAAGAAAAATTAGAGAGGAGAATCAGCAAAAGGAAGAATGCACTGGCAGATCTGAAGAGGAGGAGGAAGATTCTGATGCTGCTGTTGACGAGAATTTGTTAAACTATACTGATGAGGAGGGTAAAGATGGAGATGGGAATGAGGATGTGCCTCCTGTAGTCAACATGAGAAAGGTGGTGACTCCGAAACTAAAGTGGCAAGCAAAAAACTATCATTCCATGATTAACTGGAGGAATGAACTCAAGACTGAGCCTCCTTACATTGCTTCTCTGTCAAATCTACAGGTTAATGACATTCTTGAGACACCATTAATGGTGCCCAAGTGGCCAAACAGCACTCAGGTGGTCGAGAGAGGCATAAAAGTGATGACTGAAGCTTGCACTGAAGTGACGGGATACGAATCGAGAGATGGATATATTAGGCAAAGATTATTGTCTAGGAAAATGATGCCAAGGTTCCGCACAAAAATGAATTTCAATATGAACTTGTAATGATTTTCTATACGATGTACCTGTAAAATAACATGTGAATTAAATCGATGTCACCCATGTAAAATTTATCATTAGCCTGGAAAACATTAAATGACACCTAATTTTTGGTATACACTAAAAGTTGACAAAAAGTCGTTCGCGATGCGGCAGGGTAAGTATGCATGAAATGGCATGAAATTTTGCACAGGTGTTTGTTACAGCCATACAAATGATGCCTGAAAAGTGCAGCCTGCAACTCAAATAAAAGTGTTTTTTCCCTGCCCCCTATAGTGCTTACTTTAATTAGACTCGGAAGACTGTGAGTTGGGGTACATCAGGGTTATCATCCACAGGTCGCACTGGCCGCTGTTTCTCACTTTATAATTACTCTTCCGTTTTTTCGACTTCTGGATGGCAATTCTCCTTTCATAATACCTAAGGTGTTTGTTTGTCAGCTTGATAGCTACAGGACTGGTTACAGTTTTTGCACTTAACCTCAATTGGCAACACACTATGTTCCTGGAGAAATTTTAATGCCTCTATTGTCCTCACTTTAATACTCAACATGAAATCTTGCAATTGCTCGGAAGTAATCTACATCACACGGGAGACATATTGGAAATACAGTATTACCCCGCTTAACGCGGTTTCGCGTAGCGCGTTTTACCGAATACGCGGTGCCTCGCCAGAGCTGAACTTTCACTTAACGCGGGTTTTTTCCACGTATACGCGGTGAGTGTCCGGCTCAGAGCTATTTTTAGATTCGCCCCACCCGCCACCCTGCCTGACTGCCTGTTTTAGCTCATAAAATTCATAGAAATTACCCAGCCAGAATATAATTTACATTGCTGGAATTCTTACAATATGATGATCATTTTGAATATAAACATCATAGATTTTGCATTAGACATACAAATTTTAGATATAAAGTTTACTCTGAGTAAATATGTTATTTTTTGTGCAAAATATGTAACATTTGTATTCAAAATCTTCCTGGGCTTACAAGGAATCCAGTAATGTCAATTATATTATCCCAACTTTAGTTTGAGGTATTATTTATTACTAAAAAGGTAAATATTCTGGTTTTCCCACACATCTGGTGGGACGGTTGGTGGGGGGGAGGGAGGGACCGACCGACCATCTGTTACAGTGTGAAGAATGTTTTTTTTTTTTATTAACTAAGATATTTGTTTTTGCTCATAAAATTCATACAAATTACCCGGTCAGAATATAATTTACATTGCTGGAATTCTTATAATTTGATGATCATTTTGAATATAAACATCATAGATTTTGCATTAGACATACAAATTTTAGATGTAATGTTTACTCGAGTAAATATGTTATCTTTTGTGCAAAATATATGACATTTATATTCAAAATATTCCTGGTCTTACAAGGAATCCAGCAATGTCAATTATATTATCCTAACTTTAATCTGAGGTATTATTTAATACTAAATGTCAAAATTTAGTATTTTCACCCAACATCTCTTGAAGGGAGGATTGGTGGGGGGAGGGTTGGGACTGACCACGCGGTTGGAAGAGGGGGGGGAGGCAAGGTGGGGTACTTTGATTGACAGATAGTGTTGTGGAGAATATTTTTTTTTTTATTAACTGAAGATATTTGTATTAGCTCATAAAATTCATACAAATTACCCGGTCAGAATATAATTTACATTGCTGGAATTCTTACAACTTGGTGATCATTTTGAATATAAACATCATAGATTTTGCATTAGACATACAAATTTTAGATATAAAGTTACTCTGAGTAAATATGTTATTTTTTGTGCAAAAGAAAGGACATTTGTATTCAAAATATTCCTGGTCTTTAAAGGAATCCAGCAATGTCAATTGTATTATCCTAACTTTAGTTTGAGGTATTATTTATTAAAATTTAGTGGTTTTCCCCCAAAAATTTCTCAGAGAGGGAGGAGCCAGCAGTGTTGTGTGAGAAGAGGGGGAGGGAGTTGAGTCCATTATTTGAATGGACATTAACTTGGCGACTGTATTTCTCTATTTCTCTTAAGTATTAATTGTGTGCATGTACCATCATAAAATTAAGATGTTATTTTTACTAGAACATAGGTATTGTGTCGGAAAAAGTGGAGTTTGGGGATGGGCCAGTTTCTATTGGAATTAATCCCATATGTTCTGTTGTTCACTTAGCGCTGTTTTCACTTAACACGGTACCCTGTGGGTTTTATTGACCGCGTTAAGCGGGGTACTACTGTACTGTAAATTCAAATTCAAGGGGGTCACAGCGGGAGGCCTATACCGAGCTATGATTGGTTGATCCAAAATCATACTCACCAATGAACATGACAGACTCTTGCAAAGAACTACTGCACTTTGATTATTATAGTAAATAAATGGAGTTTCTAACTTAATTAGAACTGCATTTACAAACTCTGGTAGTTTAGACTCAAGGAAACCACCCCCAGCACCCAGAAACATTCTGGGGAATTTGGCTAGTGTCTGAGTGTGCAAGATGTTTAGTTTAGACACCTGGAAACTTTTCCCCAGTAACAGGAAAAGATTCCGGGGAAAAGGAATTTTTCCGGGTTTGAGAAAGTCGTCTGGTTAGCCGGAAGTCTCGACTTATGACCACCTGGACACACGACCGCCGCAGTCTTACAATTTTTTTATCAAATTACGTGTTTTCGGGTCGCAGCGTTAGTGATCGCGCTGTGTACTGACAAAATTTTCGTTTGTAATGCCCTTTAAAATAGCTGGCTGCGTAAAAGTGAGAGTTCTCGACTTACGACCAATTCGACTGACGACCTGGTCTTTGGTCCCTAACCCCGTCGTAAGTCGGGGACTGACTGTGTGTGTGTGTGTGTGTGTGTGTGTGTGTGTATATATATATATCTATATATATATATATATATATATATATATATATATATATATATATATATATATATATATATATATATATATATACTGATAACCACCAGGAAAGAAGAAAACACGAAGTTCCCAAGCGCTTTCGTGTAATTCACATCTTCAGGGGTGAGTACAGACTAGATAGAGTAATGCAAAACAAGATGAATATATACAGAGGAGGGTGAGACCAGGTCCACAATGGTCAGGTAATGACCCTACTAATCTTTAAATGGCACACAATGGTTGGTGGTTGGGTCAGATGGGACAGTGACCCGCCCTCTCACCTGATCACAAATCTTCTTAATTACAAAGTTGTCCAGCTTGTACATGCCGTTACTCAAATTCATGTTGAATGCTTCGGTATGTTTAATAAGACTAGATTCTATGATGTTCCTACTATCAATTGAATTACAAGGTAATATTGAGGAGGCATTATCCCAGTCAATGCAATGCTTGTTATCCCTCAAATGAACAAACAGAGCATTGGATTCCTGGCCTGTCCTAACACTGTATTTGTGTTGTTTAATTCTAGTTACAAGATCTTTACCTGTCTGGCCTAAGTAAAACATATTACATTCCTTGCAAGGAACTTTATAAATGCAACCAATTGTGTTGTTGGGGGAGTTCTTGATTAACATTTGTTTAACAGTGCATGAGTTTTTAAATGCCACATTGACGTTCCAAGATTTTAGCTGTGCCGGAATGTGTGAGGAATACAAATATATATATAATATTGGCTCAAACCTTAAATACCCTAGATCTTTCATAGACAAATGCTTAAACATTACTAAGAAAACTTTTTATAGAACTGATCCCAAGCCCACCCATGACCATAAGAATATCTTAATATTACCATTTCACAAAAATTTCTCACACATTCCGGCACAGCTAAAATCTTGGAACGTCAATGTGGCATTTAAAAACTCATGCACTGTTAAACAAATGTTAATCAAGAACTCCCCCAACAACACAATTGGTTGCATTTATAAAGTTCCTTGCAAGGAATGTAATATGTTTTACTTAGGCCAGACAGGTAAAGATCTTGTAACTAGAATTAAACAACACAAATACAGTGTTAGGACAGGCCAGGAATCCAATGCTCTGTTTGTTCATTTGAGGGATAACAAGCATTGCATTGACTGGGATAATGCCTCCTCAATATTACCTTGTAATTCAATTGATAGTAGGAACATCATAGAATCTAGTCTTATTAAACATACCGAAGCATTCAACATGAATTTGAGTAACGGCATGTACAAGCTGGACAACTTTGTAATTAAGAAGATTTGTGATCAGGTGAGAGGGCGGGTCACTGTCCCATCTGATCCAACCACCAACCGTTGTGTGCCATTTAAAGATTAGTAGGGTCATTACCTGACCATTGTGGACCTGGTCTCACCCTCCTCTGTATATATTCATCTTGTTTTGCATTACTCTATCTAGTCTGTACTCACCCCTGAAGATGTGAATTACACGAAAGCGCTTGGGAACTTCGTGTTTTCTTCTTTCCTGGTGGTTATCAGCATATACCTAGATCACGCGCACCTACAGTGATTTACTTGCATATATATATATATATATATATCACTATACGTTGATTCAGCTTACTCGTGTTATCATATACTGATACGCGCACTACGTGATTACTTGCATATATATATATATATATATATATATATATATATATATATATATATATATATATATATTATATATATATATATATATATATATATATATATATATATATATATAGTCAATCCTCATATTACGCGGTCCCGCATTCCGCGTTTCACCGTTAACGCGGTGCCTTGCCAGAATCTAACATGCTCACATTCCGCGGTCGTGAACCCCATTACGTGGAGAGCGGCTGGCAAGCCGCGCCATTTTTGGATCCAAACCTCCCGCCATCCGCCATGTTGTGTAAGAGGCGCGAAAATGGTGCTCACAAGGTCGCCCAGTCATCAAAACATTACCAGTTCTTCACCCGCCACCCACTACAGCCGGCCCAAGTCAGTGATAGTGATAATTATAGTGAGGATATGGACTTATATGAACTTTGAGGGGTTTGACAAAGAGGCCCTGCAAGCCTCTGTGGTGGATAGTGATACAATTGATACAAGTGATACAGGTGAGGGCCAATAATCTGCCCTCTGCCTCGGAACCAACCGCCCATCCCCGTGTGCCCAGCCATCTTTTCTACTAATGTAAGTGTTAAAAAACCTAATATTATTGATATTTCTCTTAATTATTAATTGTGTGTGCATGCCATCATAAAGTTAAGATAATATTTTTACTACAACATAGTTGTGTGTCGTCAAAAAGTGGAGTTTGGGGATCGGCCCGGACTCCATTTCAATTAATCCCACATGTTATGTTGTTCACTTTACGCGTTCCTCACTTTCCACGGTACCCTCCGGGTGTATATATATATATATATATATATATATATATATATATATATATATATATATATATATATATATATATATATATATATATATACACCCCGACTTACGACCGCCGCAGATTTTTCATTAAAAAAAAAAACAATTTTTTTTTTTCTTTTTTTCAAATGCCACACGCATTTTCTATACCGAAATGTTTCCAGTTAATGTAGTCTCCATGTATAATTAGAAAATTATGGGGGCCCCATGTGCATTCAGCTGACTACATTAAAGGTGCTCAGTCACACTGTATCCATTCCTTATTATTTATTACTTTCACTGCACTGTATCCATTCATCATTATTCATTACTTTTACTGTACTGTATTTCATTGTAGATTTTTTATTAAATTTTTTTTTTTTTTTTTTTATCTATGTCGGACTTACGACCTGGATTTGGGTCCCTAACCCCGTCGTAAGTCGGGGTCTAGGTGTATATATATATATATATATATATATATATATATATATATATATATATATATATATATATATAACAGAGTCTAGAACTGCTTTTAGTGTCCTTGTGGCCTAGCCGGTAAGCGTTCCCTAGTCACACCCAGTAGGTCGAGGGTTCGATTCCTTGCTGGTGAGGTCGTTGATTGTATGTTCAAAGTCCGCGTGTTAAATGGACTAAAAATGAAGTATATATATATATATATATATATATATATATATATATAAATATATAGATATATATATATATATATATACACAGTTGTACCCCACTTAACGCGGTCAATAGAACCCAGAAGGTCCCGTGTTAAGTGAACAACAGAACATATGGGATTAATTCCAATAGAAACCAGCCCGACCCCCAAACTCCACTTTTTGACGACACATAACTATGTTGTTGTAAAAATTTTATCTTAACTTTATGATGGTATGAAAAAACAAGTAATATAGAAGAGGTTAGGTTAGGAAAAATAAAGGTTAACATAGGAAAAATAAAGGTTACGTTAGAGAAACTAAAAGTTAGGTGGAACACTTACGGTAGTAGAAGAGATGGGTCGGCATACGGGGATGGAGGCTGGTTCCGAGGCAGAGGGCAGATTACTGGCCCTCAGGTGAATCACCATCACTGTCACTTACAGTTGTCAGGGCTTCCCTGACAAATCCCTCAAAGTCAATTTCACTGTCACTATCACTGGCTTGGGCTGGCTGTGGTGGGTTGCGGGCGAAGAACTCGGTTATGCTTTTTTGACGGCTGGTGTTTATGTTGTCTTGGTACACCGTGATGTACGGCTCCATAGCCTGCACCAGCCAGGTATGGAAGACTTCATAGCGGTCATCGTCATTGTCGCGGGAAAGGACGGACTTCATTTTCTCTGCAAACTCTATGGCACACTTAATATCACTATGACTTAAACTGTGTTCTTCGGAGAATGACGCACCTTCTTCTTCCTCTTCACTGACGTGTTCTTCTTCCAACATCTCGTCGGCAGTCACTTCAGGATCTCTGATCACCTCCAGGATGTCTTCGTTGGTGGTCTCGGAGAAGCCTTCAGCTGTAATATTGAGCACAGCTTCTCTGGCAAGGTCCACTGCTACTACAACAGTCTGAACCTCACCAGTCACAGGTTCACTCCTCCTCTCACCTGGTATGCCATGCAACACATGTCTCCATGCGTGACGAATCGTAGAAATAGTCAGCAGATCCCATGCCTCCACCAAGAAGTCTACAGCTTGTTTAACGTTAAACTTCTTCCAAAATTGTTTGATGAGAAGTTCTTGAGTCGCCACCTCTTGTTCCTTGTCCTCGTCGCTTTTGCTCTCGCTGTCGGTGTCACCCAGCTTACGCAACTCATCCTTGGTGTTGGTAGAGTCGTTCAGGAGCTTGAACTTCTTTGCAGAGTACGCAGCTTTCACATTGCAGATCAACTCCTGGTCCATGGGCTGGATTAATGACGTAGTGTTGGGAGGAAGGAAGACCACTTTTACGTTGGGGTGACGATCCATAAGTAGGGGCGAGTGTCCAGGTGCGTTGTCAAGGAGCAACAAAATATTGAATGAAACATTCTGTTGCTCGCAGAATTTTTTCACGTCAGGAACAAAACAGTTGTCAAACCAGAAGAGGGACAGAAAAGAGGACATCCACGCCTTACGTGCGGTTAGCCAGTGGACATTAAGCTTGTTCATGTCCATATTCTTGTAGGCGTGCAGGCTGTGTGAATCACCGATAACTTTGGTTTACAGGTACCGGAGGCATTGGTGGTAAACAGGACGGTGATGCGTTCCTTCTGCAACTTCCGACCCCTTACCTTGCTGGCAGACTGGACAACGAAGGTCTTGGAAGGTAGCTTTTTCCAGAAAAGACCAGATTCGTCCATGTTAAACACCTGGTCGTCAGTGTACTGTCCTTCCTCCATAACCTCACGTAAGAACGGAGGAAAGTCTCTAGCCGCCACACGGTCAGCACTCGCTTCCTCACCACCAATGTTGATGTTGGTGATCTTGTTCCTCTTCTTAAACCTATGCAGCCAATCAGAGGAAGCATTGAAGGGTTTGGGCTCTGCAATTCCCAGCTTACGTGACACTGCTGCGTATAGCTCATGTGTGTACTCCTGCACTGAGCACGTGTCCACCGCCATGTTGCGTCGCGCCTGACGAATCAAATAATTCACCAGCAAATTTTCCACTTTTGCCAGCACCCTGTTCTGGCAATACCTGATAGATGAAGCACCTGCAGACTTTGTGATTTTCATTTGCTCTTTGATCTTGGCTGCGTCCTTCTTGATCGTGCGAATCGTAGATTCGTTGACGCCACGCTGGCGCGCGAGATCAACTTGCCGTGTTCCTTTCTCCAAATCTTGAACAATTTGGTACTTCACCTCAAAGCTTAAGGAACGTCGTGTCTTCTTTGGCTTAGGGCCGCTGGGTCCAGGTAAGGAAAGGTCTCTCTCTGGTGGCGGTGGTGGTCCGGCGGAAGCCATTTTACGGAACAATGGATGCGCGTTTACACGGTGTGGCCTTGAGGGATGAAACTGCCGCGGCTAGGTCAAGCATCGTCTTCCCCCCCCCCCCCCCCCCCGGGGGTGGTCACGTCAAAATAGTTTAAGCCAATTACAGCTAGCAGCAGAGGGGGGTAGGGATGCATGGCCAATCACAGTCCGATACGTCATATGACGTCAGTGATAACGCAACAAAGACACACACTGTGCAACCTTACCGCGCCGCTTGCCCAAGCGTAGGGAGGAGGAGGGAGAGGCGATGAGCGCAGGCAGGCAGGCGGGCGGGTGGCGCGTGGGGCAAATCTAAAAATAGCGTCTCGAGCCAGACACTCACCGCGTATATGTGGAAAAAGTCCGTGTTAAGTGAAAGTTCAGCTCTGGCAAGGCACCGCGCATACGGTAAAATGCGCTAAGTGAAACCGCGTTAGGCGGGGTACAACTGTATATATATATATATATATATATACAGGTAGTCGTCGACTTACGACCTATGCGACTTACGTCTGTTCGACTTTACGACCGGCGGTACGACAGTTTTGGCCCCAGCCCCAGTGTAAATAATAAACCAATTGTACTGTAGTATGCAGTGATTTACTTAAACCTGACGACCGTAACAATAATGAACAAAGAAAATGTTGATAAAATATGACTTAAAGATGATTATATTATCATTACACATTACAGTATAATATACGTAAGGTAATTATAACATAGGCCGACTTACGACCAGATCAACTTACGACCGGTCGGCCGTAACCAATCTAGGTCGTAAGTCGACGACTACCTGTATATATATATATATATATATATATATATATATATATATATATATATATATATATATATATATATATATATATATATATATATATATATATATATTTTATGAAAATCCACCCTTCTCTTAAGCTCCTCTACGTGTGTGTTGGTGTGGGGATTAGTGGATGTCATCATTTTGACCTGACCTCATGTTTTTAGGTCACCCTGTATATTTAAGCCTCTCTCTGTCCATGTAAACCAGTTGCCTCTGAAGATGTCTTGAATAAAGACGAAAGCTAAGGTACTCCGTTGTTTCCATTTTCCCGTGTGATTTTATCAAGATATATATATATATATGTATATATATATATGTATATATATATATATATATATATATATATATATATATATATATATATATATTGATAAAATCACACGGGGGAAATGGAAACAACGGAGTACCTTAGCTTTCGTCTTTATTCAAGACATCTTCAGAGGCAACTGGATTACATGGACAGAGAGAGGCTTAAATATACAGGGTGACCTAAAAAACATGAGGTCAGGTCAAAATGATGACATCCACTAATCCCCACACCAACACACACGTAGAGGAGCTTAAGAGAAGGGTGGTGACGTGACTAGTCAAGTCAGGTCAGAAAAAAGGGGGCCCACAAAATAACTATCATACATCTAGATCAAAGGTTTTTAAAGCATATTTAACCTTGGGCCACTGACAAATAAATTTATGTAACATATTATCGGTTTTGAACTGACCATCACTAAGGTTTATTGATTTTAATTCCTTAATCAAACTAGCTTCAACAAGAAGTCTTTCTGTGACACAAGATGATTTGAAAACTTCTAAGCTTTTTTCCCAAGCAATGGGGTGATTATTATTCCTAACATGAACGAACAAGGCACTGCTTTCAGATGCAGTTCTAATATTATACTTATGTTGTTTGATTCTAAGCTGCAGTGTTTTTCCTGTCTGACCTACATAATTACAATTACATTTGCTACATGGAATACAATAAACACTACCATTTACATTCAAACTTGGGCTATTCCTTATTAACATATAAGTAATGGTTGAGTCATACTTGAAAACAACATTAATATTTAGAAGCTTGAGGGACCGAACTAACGGGACAAATTCATTACGATAGGGCAGAGTCAAAATATTCTTAAGTGTAGGAACTTGTCTGGTTTGAGAGGAATGAAAGGATTTTTTAGCCCTATTAAAACAACGATCAACAAACACAGAAGGGTACCCAAGTTTATGTGCAATAGAACGAATGTGTTTCAATTCATCGTCAATAAATTCAGAGTCACAAATACGCAGACATCTTAGGAACAAAACAGAAAAAACTGACATTTTGGTAGACTCAAGGTGATTCGATAAAAAGTGAATGAAACTGTCTACCTGTGTGGGCTTTCTATATACCTTGAATTTATAGTTTTGGCCATTTCTCATGATAAGCATATCAAGAAATGGAAGGGATTCATTTATTTCTCTTTCAATTTTGAACGTGATACTAGGGACAATATTATTAAGTTTGTCTAAAAATTCAAATGGGTCACTGTTTTTAGGCCAAAGACAAAGAACATCATCAACATATCTATACCATGGAGGAATAAAGTCCACTATATTGGGTAGTAATCTAGACTCAAAGAACTCCATATAAATACAGGCTAGAGGAGCAGAAAGACAATTACCCATGCTCATACCAAATATTTGCTTGTAGAACTTCCCATTTGCACTAAACACTTTGTCAGTTACGCATAACTCTATCAATTTCAGGAAAGTATCATGTTCAATAGTTAAATCCCCTGGAAAATATTAATAAGTTGTCTAATTCCAAAATGAAGATGTTATTGAAAAAGAACCCCGATCTCACTAAACAGCTCTCTCAAATCAATCCCACTTTACCTTATATGTATGGCTTGATCAAAACCCACAAGCTTAATAATCCATTACGTCCTATCGTGAGTTCTGTGGGGTCTGTTACTTACAAATTATCCAAGTGGCTGGTAAAGATGATATCCCCTCTTACAGGCCAAATTTCTAATTCACATATACACAATAGCAGTGATTTAATTGATAAACTCAAGAAACACAACGAACCTTGCGAATTAATAAGTTTTGATGTAAATTCACTTTTCACTAGAGTACCTGTGAAAGACTTACTTTCATTTCTTAAAGATAAATTACAACTGCTAGATTTAACTATTGAACTTGATACTTTCCTGAAATTGATAGAGTTATGCGTAACTGACAATGTGTTTAGTGCAAATGGGAAGTTCTACAAGCAAATATTTGGTATGAGCATGGGTAATTGTCTTTCTGCTCCTCTAGCCTGTATTTATATGGAGTTCTTTGAGTCTAGATTACTACCCAATATAGTGGACTTTATTCCTCCATGGTATAGATATGTTGATGATGTTCTTTGTCTTTGGCCTAAAAACAGTGACCCATTTGAATTTTTAGACAAACTTAATAATATTGTCCCTAGTATCACGTTCAAAATTGAAAGAGAAATAAATGAATCCCTTCCATTTCTTGATATGCTTATCATGAGAAATGGCCAAAACTATAAATTCAAGGTATATAGAAAGCCCACACAGGTAGACAGTTTCATTCACTTTTTATCGAATCACCTTGAGTCTACCAAAATGTCAGTTTTTTCTGTTTTGTTCCTAAGATGTCTGCGTATTTGTGACTCTGAATTTATTGACGATGAATTGAAACACATTCGTTCTATTGCACATAAACTTGGGTACCCTTCTGTGTTTGTTGATCGTTGTTTTAAAAGGGCTAAAAAATCCTTTCATTCCTCTCAAACCAGACAAGTTCCTACACTTAAGAATATTTTGACTCTGCCCTATCGTAATGAATTTGTCCCGTTAGTTCGGTCCCTCAAGCTTCTAAATATTAATGTTGTTTTCAAGTATGACTCAACCATTACTAATATGTTAATAAGGAATAGCCCAAGTTTGAATGTAAATGGTAGTGTTTATTGTATTCCATGTAGCAAATGTAATTGTAATTATGTAGGTCAGACAGGAAAAACACTGCAGCTTAGAATCAAACAACATAAGTATAATATTAGAACTGCATCTGAAAGCAGTGCCTTGTTCGTTCATGTTAGGAATAATAATCACCCCATTGCTTGGGAAAAAAGCTTAGAAGTTTTCAAATCATCTTGTGTCACAGAAAGACTTCTTGTTGAAGCTAGTTTGATTAAGGAATTAAAATCAATAAACCTTAGTGATGGTCAGTTCAAAACCGATAATATGTTACATAAATTTATTTGTCAGTGGCCCAAGGTTAAATATGCTTTAAAAACCTTTGATCTAGATGTATGATAGTTATTTTGTGGGTCCCCTTTTTTCTGACCTGACTTGACTAGTCACGTCACCACCCTTCTCTTAAGCTCCTCTACGTGTGTGTTGGTGTGGGGATTAGTGGATGTCATCATTTTGACCTGATCTCATGTTTTTTAGGTCACCCTGTATATTTAAGCCTCTCTCTGTCCATGTAATCAGTTGCCTCTGAAGATGTCTTGAATAAAAACGAAAGCTAAGGTACTCCGTTGTTTCCATTTCCCCGTGTGATTTTATCAAGATTTATCTTATCCACGTTTTCATTGTTGATTTTCATATATATATATATATATATATATATATATATATATATATATATTATATATATATATATATATATATATATATATATATATATATATATATATATATATATATATATATATATATACAGTGATCCCTCGGTTAACGAGCACAATCCATTCCAGCAGGTTGCTCATTAACCGAAAAACTCGTAAACCGAAACCATTGTTTCAATGGGTTTTTGGGGAATTGGCTCCAGCTCATCGAAAATTGCCTAAATTCAACAAAAATGGTAGAAAAGTTCACTTACTTTGAGGTGTGTATGTAGAAGGCTCCTGGATGATGATGATGATGATGATGTGAATTTGAAGTGGGAGGTGGAGGAGGAGAAGGGAGAAGAGAAGGAAGTGGAGGTGGAGGAGAAGCATTTTACTGCTTCTTGGAAGGTGAGTTACCTTCCATGAAAATGTCAGGAACCTCTGGACTGACAGATTCTCCGCCATGAACATCTTCTCTCCTTCTTGAAGTGGAAGGCTGAGGGCTAGCATCTTGTTCCCTCTGCCTTTTACTGAAGAAAGTGTCAATTGTGGTCTGTGGGGCATCTGTCCTCCTCACCATTAACTTATGTTTAAAGGAGACCACTGAGTACCCAACATGACACAAAGTTAGTTCAGTTTTTTCCACTTCTGGGTGCTTTGAAGCCAGTTCCCTGAACTTCTCCCAGTAGTAAATCACATCTTTCAACTGTTTAGATGACATATGGTCATCACTTTCAATTTCCTCCTCACCACTGTCAGCCTCTACCCGTAACATCTCATCCAGTTGCTTCAAGTCATCAGGAGTAAGTTCCTCCTCATGAGACATCACAAGCTCTTCCACATCATCCTCCTCCACTTCAAGGCCCAATGACTGACCAATGGACACAATCTCCTGGTCCAACTCTGTTTCTTCCTCAAATCCCTCAAAATCATGGACTACTGATGGCCACAGTGCTTTCCATGAAGAATTGAGGGATCTAGTGGAGACTTCTTGCCATGATGACACAATCAATTTTACAGCCTCCTGGATGTTGAATTGTGTCTTCCAGAAATGTTTCAGTGTTAGTTCAGGATCATTGGAAGTTGCCTGATGACACCTCCTAAACATTTTCTTCATGTACAACTTCTTGAAGTTGCTGATCACATTCTGGTCCATTGGCTGTATGATTGATGTAGTGTTTGGAGGCAAAACAACACTTTCGCAAAGTCAAATTGAAACTCCAAATTTCTGGCAAGGTCAGGGTCATGACCAGGAGCATTATCCATGAGGAGAAGAGCCTTTAAAGGGAATTTATTGGTGGTTAGGTAGCTCTTGACAAAAGGGCAAAACACATCAACAGCCCATTCATTAAAGAGCTGTCTTGTCACCCATGCCTTACGGTTGGACTTCCTATAAACTCCAAGCTTTGTTCTTACCACTTTCTGTTGCTTGAACACCCTGGGGTTCTCAGAGTGGTAGACAAGCATAAGCGTCAGTAGGAAATCCCCTGAAGCATTGGCACCGAGCAATAGAGTGAGACGGTCTTTCATGGGTTTATGCCCAGGTGAAGAGGCTTCATCTCTGGTGATGAATGTTCTTTTGGGCATCTTTTTCCAGAACAGCCCAGTTTCGTCCACATTGAACACTTGCTGTGGAAAATAATTTTCTTCTTCCATCAGTTTTTTAAATTCATCTAAAAACTTTGCTGCCCCTTCCTTATCAGCGCTAGCAGCTTCACCATGCCTAACAACACTGAAAATGTCACTTCTTTTCTTAAATTTTTTCGAACCAGCCTTTGCTGGCCTGAAAATCTTCAAATTCTGTGCCTGAAGAACCAGGTTGATCTGTCTTTAAATGTTCGTAAATCTCCCTGGCTCTTTCACACATGAATTCAGTAGAAACTGAATCACCTTTCATCTGTTTTTCCCTAATCCAGATGATAAGTAACCTCTCAGTTTCTGCAATTAGGGATCTACTTTTAAACACTCTTGTAGATTTGTCTCTCACTTTCACTTCTTTAAATTTGTCTTTCTGTGCAAGAATTGTCGACACAGTTGATGTCAACATGCCATATTCTTTGCATAGCGCATTTGTTCTAATGCCTTGTTAATGTTTTTTTATGATTTCCTGCTTGGTTTGGATTGAAATCGCTTTTCTTGATCTCTTAGGCCCCATGCTGGATTCAAACAATGTCAACACATGCTTTTCAAAGTTAAACTTGTTGTAAATAAAGAATATTTTCTTTAAAATAACACTGCACTGCGCTATATATTGTCAATATGTAAAATAAATTTCAAAATGACCAATAATTTGCTTGGAAACACAGAAAATAAGCATTTAGTTGAAGAGAGTCTCAAGCAAGATGTTACCTCCAGTGAAAACAGAGGGAGACTAACGCCTGTTTGCTGTGTTAAGGGGCTGGATGCCGCGCATTAAACTAGTCACTTTACCTTCAGTTATGTTCAATAATTGTTAAAATGACTAATAAATTTAATATTAATCTTTTAAAATTATTGAATAGTATAAACTTCTTGATATATACTAAAATAGTAAGGAATTTAAGCCCTAGAACCGATTACTGTATTGGCGGACTAATACTACAGCTGGTTGACCGCCCAGTGCAAGCCAAAACTTGTTGAGGTTGGCTCGTAAGAAACTCGTTAACCGAGGGGTTGCTCGTTAACCGAATTTAAGAATCTTATGGGAGGTAACTCGTTAACCGAAATCTCGTTAACCGAGGGACCACTGTTCACATATACAGTATACAGTCATGCACCGGTTAGCGTCCTAGATACATTCTTGGAAATGTGACGTTAACCGAAATGGAGGTTGTTCGATCATCACATAAACTTTGTATTTAGAATTACGTGTATGTGGAATACTCTATACGTACATATACGCTTATACTCTTAAATCACTACTGTAATGTGATATAGGTGATTAATTTTTATCTCTTGTGCAAAATACATGACGTTTATATTAAAATTATTCACTGTTTTACAAGGATTCCAGCAACGCCGGGCAGATGGGGGAGAAGGAGGGAGGGAGGGAGGGAACGAGCGAGGGGGCGTGGGGGGAGGGGAGGTAGTACGTTTGACAGTTGGCACAGGCCCAGGTCTAACGCGTGTATATTTATCAGTTCTTAAGTGACTAAGCTTCTTTCTTATAAAAAGCCAGTGAAATGACTTGGGTGAATATAATTAACATTGCTGGGATTCTTGTGACGTACTGATTAATTTGAATATAAACATGCTATAATTTGCACGAGACAAAACAATTTTAGTACCTTAATCAAATTAGTACATGTGCACTCCAGCTTTGCACTAAGGTCATTTATATCTATTACGTTTCTTTTAGTATGGTGTGTGCATGTAAATGGATGAAAATAAATGAAGAAATCTTTGTAAATGTACCCAAAAATACAGTTGAAAAACTTTTTATAAGATGTACTACAGTATTGTACACTAATGTACAAATTTTTTTATCTCTTGAGCAAAATATATGACGTTTATATTTAAATTATTGGCTGTCTTGCAATGATTCCAGCAATGCAAATTATAATCTCCCAACTTTAGTCTGAGATATTATATAAGATAAAAACTGTAAGCCTAAAAGCCTGGCTGGGGGGGGGGGGGGAGTGACGGAGCCAGCCACGCCACCCAGCGAGGGGTTGGGGGTGGGGTGGGGGGTTGAGGTGATAAGTTTGAGGCGAAGGCCTCTGTGTGTTTATTTAACAGTCCTACTAAGCTTCTCTCATTTTAAAATGCCAGTGATATGACGTAGGAGAATATAATTAACATTGCTGGGATTCTTGCAAGATACTGATTTATTTGAATATAAACATGTTGTAATTCGCACTAGATATAACAATTTTAGTACCGTAATCAAATTAGTACATGTGCACTCCATCTTTGCATTAAGGTAATTTATTTCTTTTACGTTTCTTTTAGTATGGTGTGTGCATGTAAATGGATGAAAATAAATGAAGAAATTTATGTAAATGTACCCAAAAATACAGTTGAAAAACTTTTTATAAAATGTACTACGGTATTGTACACTAATGTACAGGTGGCCTATCAAAAATCCGGCAACCGATAAACCGGAACCTTCAGCTTTCTGGCATGGATTTCAGAGCGCATTTTCAAATATTTCTTTGTTTATTTAATGAAGATATATGTCTTAGCTCATAAAATTCATACAAATTACCCGGCCAGAATATAATTTACATTGCTGGAATTCTTACAATTTGATGATCATTTTGAATATATACATCATAGATTTTGCATTAGACATACAAATTTTAGATATAATGTTTACTCTGAATAAATATGTTATCTTTTGTGCAAAATATATGAAATTTATATTCAAAATATTCCTGGTCTTACAAGGAATCCAGCAATGTCAATTATATTATCCAAACTTCAGTCTGAGGTATTATTTATTACTAAAAAGGTAAATAGTCTGGTTTTTCCACACATTTATCTGGTAGGGAGGGACCGTCTGACCATCTGGCACGGTGTGAAGAATATTTTTTTTTTTATTAACTGAAGTTATTTGTTTTAGCTCATAAAATTCATACAAATTACCCGGCCAGAATATAATTTACATTGCTGGAATTCTTACAATTTGATGATCATTTTGAATATAAACATCATAGATTTTGCATTAGACATACAAATTTTAGATATAATGTTTACTCTGAGTAAATATGTTATCTTTTGTGCAAAATATATGACCTTTATATTCAAAATATTCCTGGTCTTACAAGGAATCCAGCAATGTCAATTATATTATCCTAACTTTAGTTTGAGGTATTATTTATTACTAAAAGTAAAAATTAGTTTTTTCACCCAACATTTCTCTGGTAGGGATAGAAGGTTGGGGGTGGGGGGGGGGGGGGGTTGGGACCGACCGACCATCTGGCGCGGTTGGAAGAGGGGGGGAGGCAAGTTGGGGTACTTTGATTGGCAGATAGTGTCGTGAAGAATATTTTTTTTTTTATTAACTGAAGATATTTGATTTAGCTCATAAAATTCATACAAATTACCCGGCCAGAATATAATTTACATTGCTGGAATTCTTACAATTTGATGATCATTTTGAATATAAACATCATAGGTTTTGCATTAGACATACAAATTTTAGATATAATGTTTACTCTGAATAAATATGTTATCTTTTGTGCAAAATATATGACATTTATATTCAAAATATTCCTGGTCTTACAAGGAATCCAGCAATGTCAATTATATTATCCTAACTTAAGTGTTTAATTTTCTTTGTTTAAAGGACTGTACAGGTAGTCATTTTCTGTTAAACTTATACAGCAAATTTTACCATCAGTTTTCCGGCATTTTCGAAAATCCGGCACTCCTCAGGTCCCGAGGTTGCCGGATTTTTGATAGGCCACCTGTACTACATTTTTTATATCTTGAGCAAAATATATGACGCTTATATTGAAATTAATATCTGTCTTGCAAGGATTTCAGCAATGCAAATTATATTATCCCAACTTTAGTCTGAAATATTATATACTATAAACATAAAGAATTCACCAATATTTTGTCTGGGAACACAAGGAGGGAGGTAGCCAGCCGAGTGTGGGATGAGGGGGGTGAACAGGGGGGGTGGGGATGACAGAGTGTCTGGTATTTGTTTATTTATTTGAGATAAGATTTGACAGTTGGCGATGAAGGCCTGTGTGTTTATTTATCATTACTTAAGAGTGACTAAGCTATTCTCATAATTTGCTACCCAAATGACCTGGGTGAATATAACTTACATTGCTGGGATTCTTGTAAGATAGTGATTTATTTGAATACCTGTATAAACAATCTATATTTGCAATAGACATAACAATTTAAGTACTGTAATAATTTAGTACATGTACAGTACAGGTTTGTTCCACAGTAAAATCTTTTGAACAACGAAAGAAAGCGAAAGTCATTGTTTTCTTCATGATTTTATCCCACTTTCCACTGTAATACGTACGTCATTTCAGCAAAAATATTACATTTCCATATTTATTTCTGAGAATATATTCATTCAGTCACAGTTAAGGTAAAATATACTTGTGATGTTATATTTTAATGAAAATACCCGGTATTTAGAAATACGGTATCGTAGTTTTCTTTTGTTTCAAATTTAATTAACAAAGATTGATGTTCAAATGTAATGAACAAAAATTTATGTACAGTATCTATAAATGAACTTTAAAAAATGAATACTTAATGTTTTACATCTTCCTGTGCATACCGTACCATGCATTTGGCTACTTTGGGCTTACTATGATGACGCAAGAGATCTGCCCTGGCAACTGTACCGACATTCACAGCTGGTGGTGCGTCATTTCCATTGTTTACTGGTAGTTACTGGTAAATATTTTTCAACCTAACGAAACTATTACCTGTTTAGAGGTCGACCCCCAATTTTTTGCCAAATAATTTGGGCTTAAAAACTCAAACTACACACAGGTATATACGGTAAATAAGGACATGGGGGGGGGGGGGGGGGCAGCAAAAGTACACAGATTCTTAACATTCACGGGTACCTCTGTTACCTAACCCCCGCGTATGTTCAGGGCCGACTGTATATATATTGTTGAAGTCACACAGGAAAAGGGAAACAATGGAGCACCTTAGCTTTCGTCTTTATTTGTCAGTGGCCCAAGGTTAAAAATGTTTTGAAGGCATTCGAGGTAGATGTAGGATAGATGATTAGTGGCTCTCGTATTTTTTACCTGACTTAGCATGAATAGTTACATCGCCTTTTCTTTTAAACTCCTCTTATGTGTGTGGTGGTGTTGGTAAAGTACAGTATACTATTCACTTTTTTTTTTTTTTTTACTAACCAAAGAAGTAGGTGAGGGATTATGCTGCCTCACTTATCGCAAAGGTTATGGGCATGAAACTCGTTGCGAATATTGAAATTGCGAATAGAGGAGCAATTTCTCCCATAAGAAATAAAGTAAATAGGGGGATACGGGCATCGCGGTAGTCACGGCCGTCAGATTTTAACATTTGTTTTACTCAGTACATGTAGAACATAAAATAAATAAAGAAACAAGGGCATAACATCAAATAAACACCAACAGCAAACACTTTGAGTTTATCAGGTGTACAGCTCCTCCCTGACTTATGATGGGTTTAGGGACCCAAATCCAGGTCGTAAGTCAAAGTGGTCATAAGTAAAAAAATGCTTGAATAATACATAGAAAATCTAAATTGGGTGTCTGTTTTTCTTCTCAGCACCACAAAACTCTCACTTCTAAGCTTGCCAGCCATTTTAAAGTGAATTATAAAGGGAAATTTAGTCTGTGTACTGATGCTGGGACTCAAAAATACGTAATTTGACAAAATTTTGGTACGGCTGAGGCAGGTCGTAAGTGCGGGTGGTCGTAAGTTGAGTAGGTAGTAAGTCGGGGAGGAGCTGTATATGTACAGTATGTACAAGTACAGTATACTTTACATGTTTGAGTGTGTGAGTGTTTGAATGTTTATATGCGAAGGTGTGTGAGGTAAGTTTTAAACATAGACTGTTAATTTACCTTTGATGTGCTGTGTTGATTGCTTGCTGAAGTTGGCATTAGGGGAGAGGGTGAAGGTTTACTGGGGTGAAAGGTGGCTGGGGTTGTCAGCCACCTCACTCTCTTTCTTACTGCCAAGGTCGTCAGCCACCTCACTTTCCTCCTCACTGCCAGCATAGTCAGCCAACTCACTCTCCTCACTGCCAGGGTCGTCAGCCACCTCACTCTCATCATCACTGCCAGGGTCGTCAGCCACCTCACTCATTATTGCTGTCAATTTGCACTGAAAGCTGTTGTTCTCTGCTGGTTGAAGGCTGTGGTTCACTTGTTGAAGGCTGTGGTTCACTTGTTGAAGGCTGTGGCTCACTCATTGAAGGCTGTGGTTTTACACTAGTCTTGAACAGCTGCCTAAAAGCTGTGTTCTGTTTGGATGTACGTGGGGTGGTTGGTGCACTGGGGGTTGAAGGTTTGGCTGTGATAAATGCATCAAGAGTCATTTGTTGTGCATCTTCCTCTTTTCCTCAAGCACCTCGTAGTATGCTTGTATGTCTTTCTTGACATTGTGGATGATAGTGCAACTTCGGTCAACATTAGGGTCCATTTCTAATGCCATAGCCATTGCCATCTCAAATGAAGAAATCAGCTTCCTTAGGTTCTGTACAGTGAGGAGTTGTGTTGTAGTTTCATCTGCATCTTCTGCCGTTGCAAGTGGCATTTCTTCCTGTTGAAGCCTCTCCAGTTCTGTCAGGTCTTCATTGGTAAATTCTTCATTGTGAGAGTCGAGGAGGTCTTCTACGTCAGCGTCATCCACTTCATCGAATCCAGCCTTCTTTGCAAGAGTCACAATAGTCTTCCTTACTGCAGGCACTGAAGGGAAACCAACGAAGTTGTGCACACACTCAGGCCACAGCTTACGCCACACACCGTTCGTGTTCTGTTGTGTTATTGCCTCTCATGAATCACTGATGTTTTTTATGGCTTTCCTGATGTTGTAGTGTTTTTTCCAAAACTCCCAGATTGTAGGTTCCCTTCTCCATCGGTCCTCTCAATCAGCTGCTCCATGATACACTGAGTGTAGAACACCTTGAATGTAGAGATGACACCCTGGTCCATGGGTTGCAGCAAAGCTGTGGTGTTGGGAGGCAAAAACACAACTTTAATGTTCTTACACCAGTCAACCATAGCTGGTGGATGACCTGGTGCATTGTTGATCACCATCAGAGCTTTATCATCAAAATTATTTTCCTTATTATAGCGACTAATTCGACCGGACACATAGTTGAACACGTAGTCATGCATCACAGACCCTGTCACCCACGCCTTACAGTTTGAACGCCACATGACAGAAAGTTGTCCCTTCACAACCCCTCTCAGAACATGGGGTGTTTCAGACTGGTACGCAAGGAGAGGCTTTAACTTCAGGTCACCCTCAGCATTTCCACCAATCAATAGAGTGAGGCGGTTCTTGGCAACTTTGAATCCCGGTGCGGTCTTTTCCTCCTTAGATATGTAGGTACGTGAAGGCATTTTCTTCCAGAAGAGTTCGGTCTCGTCCAATTTGAAAACTTGCTTAGGACTGAACCCACCCTCCTTAATCATGGTTGTGAGAAATGGTGGGAACTTCTCTGCTGCTTCATGGTCGGCGCTAGCTGACTCTCCTTGTATTTTTAGATTGTGGATTGATATACGTTTCCTTAATCTATCAAACCGTCCACGGCTGGCTTTGATCCCAGGTACATTGGGTTTATCTTTAGTTATATCTTTCCACAGCGATCTTGCCTCCTGTTGAATCATGCGTTGCGTTAAAGGTGTTTTAAGGCGCTGGGTCTGGTTGTCAATCCATGTGTTCAACATGCACTCCATACTCTCCATCTCAGCATCACGGAGCCTCGTCACCTTCGTTGCCGTCAGTGGTGTTCCAGACCCGGCCATCTTCGTGATCTTGTCAGCGCTTTTAACTATAGAATGCACCGTAGAGGGAGCCAAGCCGTGCACGCGCCCAATCACTAAAGTTCCTTCTCCGTGTTCATGTCTTTTTACGATACTGTATCCAATTTCACCTCCAACATAAACGCCACACGTGATCTCTTGGCAACATTGCTGGTATTTTTAGCAGCTGGTCGCTTAGGCATTGCGAGAGCACACAATACACAACTGCGAGATCACACAAAACACACGCCAGCACATGTGAGACTGAGACGAGCGGGAGCGTATGGCGGAGGAATACGTACACACGTGTGTAGATATATGAGACGAATATGGCTGTAATATGTAACTCTGTACTATTTACCATTATTGATTCAGGTCTCTGTATTATATGTTTTATAATCATACTCCCTATTGTCACCGAGTGTTAGTTCAGACTTTGGGCACATGCGCGCTGTACGCGCATGCGCAGATAGAGATACCCAGAGAGATTCCAAGACAGGACGTTGTTTACCCCTGTCTTAACTCCTTTTTGTGTTTGTCCCAGAAATAGAACTTACGGACTTGACATCAGTGTGTTTCCTTTATCCCTGAGTGTAAGGACCACCTGAGTTCTCCCACATGGCGCAGTGTTTAGCTGGGACATCACATTATTCAGAATTGGAGTGGACACAGAATCTCTCTCGGAGCCGCCATCTTGTCAACTTCCCTTGTCGAGTGGATCTCGGCGTGTACCTCAACATGATATTCCTGGATTTACAGTGCAGTGTTGTGAAGTGCTTTTTCAGTGTTGTGTGTGCCCTTTAGTGTCTTTAAAGCGTTTCCCCGTGTTCCTGCACTTTTTACGAAAGAGGGGAGTCTTTTTAAGACCTATGGGAGAGCTCAAGTTTTGACATCCACCCCCGTTCATGTCTCGACTGGCACTGCAAGAGCCAGCCAGTCAGCCAGCCCGCTAGCCAGCCCGCCCCGAGTACACGCACACACACACACACACACACACACAGACGCTCGCAGATATCTTCCATTTAAAGACGATTGCTCTTCTGCTCACTTATTAATTACAGTGATTGTGAGAGAAATAAACCAGGCCATATGGAAGATCAGGAATTTATTGGGTTTTCTTCAGATACCCAACAAGCCCAACTTCAGACGGATGTCGGTGCCGTAAGTAGACTCCAAGTGGATCGGAAAGTGGATCAAGCGGCCCCACCCACCCTTAGCCCCCACTACACACGTCCGCAATCTGCCACAGGTGTCGACTTCCTTCATTTAATTCAGTTTTTGGAAGAAAACCGACGACAAGACGACATCAGGAGGCGACAGGAAGACGATGAACGAAGACGTGAAGAGAATCACAGACGTCAACAAGAAAATGCCAGATTCAGTGCCATTATCGAGTTGTTGGCACCTGTTAACCTTCAAGCAGCTGCTACACCTGCCTCTTCGTCCACAGGTGCACCTGCAGGGTCCTCTTCAACTTCTTTGCCCCCCCCCCCCCCCCACAGAAAGCACTCGCTCAGAGTCCACCGCCACTCCAAGCTGATGCCTCGTTCCAGGTATTCCGTGAATGGCGTCGGAGGTGGGACGATTATTCGATGATGGTCGATTTATCAAGGTTGCCTAGGGAGAAACAGCTGATCCAGATGAGGATGTGTCTCACCCTAGAGACGCAACGTATCCTGGAGCACACCCTGCAAATTCCCCACGACACAGACAAGACTGTGAAGGACGTCTTGGATGCTTTACAGACGCATATCAAGGGTCTCCGCAAAGAAGCTCTCCGTAGGAGAGAACTTCTCAGTTGTAAGCAGCTGGAGGGTGAGTCGTTTGCCAATTTTTACGTACGACTCAGACGCATCGCTGAGGAGGTTGACGTTTGTCCTGGGAACTCGCTGACTTGTGAGGAAACACAGCTGAAGATGATTATCCTCATGGGCGTGCGGGACGAAGAGCTTATTCAGAAGCTTATCTCCCTCGACACTGCCTCTTCTCTACAGGATGTTGTCACCACCTGCCGCTCTTACGAAGCCACCAGAAGTGCAACTTCTGCCATTCGTGCTCCATCTAACCAGCTGTGTGCCATCTCCGCATATAAGAAGAACAAAGGACGTGACCGGACTTCAGCTTCACATCCGACTTCAGCTTCACATCCGACTTCAGCTTCGCATCAATCTTCAGCATCACTTCAGACTTCGACGCCAGGTCATTCCTGCCAGTATTGTGCTCGTCGGCATGGTTCTGAATGCCCTGCCGCTGACAGCACCTGCAATAACTGTGGCCGTCGTGGTCATTGGGCTAGGACACTGAAGTGCCCTGCCAACAACGTTCAGTGCCGCTCCTGTAGCCGCATTGGGCACTATGACAAATGCTGTCAGTCACAGAAGAAGAATAATACTACTTGCAAGTCTCAGGCTGCGAAGAGCAAGCGCTGTCGTCGCGTGGGATCCTCTTCTTCCCCTGTCAGCAAGACACCTCAGCCCATCTGTGTTCACCTGTTATACGGCGACGTTGCATCCCGTATCCAGATGCTTCCTGACACAGGTGCGGACGTCACAGTCATCGGCACAAGACACCTCGACATTCTGCGGATACCAAGGAGCAGCTTGCAACCACCGTCAACTTCTACAACGCTCACCGCAGACGGTTCTACAATGGCACCTGCTCTGGGTACATTTCAGGCTACCCTCACCCTAGGTAAGCAGTCATGTTCTGCCAGGATTCAGATCCACAAAGGTGTTCAGATGCCACTACTGTCTTATGGCCACTGTCAAGAGTTGGCCATAATATCTTCAGACTTCCCTAAGCCAATTTTGGAAATAAAATATGTCAACAGGTGCAAGGAGCTGCCCCTCCCACCCAATACGTCACCTTCTGCAGCCAGGGAGTTCTTCCTACTGCAATTCAAGGACGTGCTGGTTTCCAAGGAGGACCTCAAGACGGCTCCACTCAAGCCAATGGCTGGCTCCCCCATGAGAATACACCTGAAGGATGACGCAGTACCTTTCGCCATCCACACACCGAGACAGATACCCTTCGCTTTCCAGAGCCAAGTTAAGAAAGAACTCGACTCTATGGTAGCCCAGGGGATCATTAAGCCTGCTGGTGATGACCCCTCGGATTGGTGTCACCCCATGGCAGCAGTCGCCAAGAACATTACTGGAGTTCGTATCACCGTCGACCTCACCAAGCTGAATAGCCAAGTTTCCCGCCCGACCCACCCTTCACCGACACCCTTCACCGCTATACGCAGTGTGGACCCGAAGGCAAGGTACTTTACTACAGCAGATGCCTTATGTGGGTACTGGCAGATGGAACTTGCGGAAGAAGATCAGCACCTCATGACGTTCATCACACCGTACGGCCGATTTCAGCACTGCAGAGGACCTATGGGTTTCGCGGCTACTGGTGATGCTTTCTGCCTCCGTGGTGACATGGCCCTTCAGGGTGTGGCGAACTGTGTCAAGGTCATCGACGACGTGCTCCTATATGACGAGGATTACTCCACGCATCTTCAGCGTATTCACCAGATGCTCACCAGGTGCCGCAAGTGCGGGATCACCCTCAACAAGGATAAGTTTGTGGTCGCCGCACCTAGTGTGAACTTCTGTGGGTACACCCTCTCAGGCAAGGGCATCTCGGCTGATCCTGGAAAGGTCAGCGCGATCCGGGACTTCCCAACTCCTGCCAAGCTGACCGACCTCCGCTCGTTCATGGGCCTGGTAAACCAGTTGGCTGAGTTCACCCCCGACATCGCCGCTGCAGCACAGCCCCTACGCCCCCTGATGAGCCCCAAGAGAACATGCACCTGGACAGCTGACCATGATGAGGCATTCCGTCGTGTCAAGACAGCTCTCCTTAGCCCACCTGTTCTTGCTTCCTTCGACCCGGCCCTGCCAGTTGTCCTCCAGACTGATGCCTCTACGGGATTGGATATGCTTTGCTACAGGACCACGGCAATGGACGCCTTCGTCTGGTTAAGTGTGGCTCTCGGTTTCTCACTGACGCCGAGACTCGCTACGCCGAGACTCGCTACGCCACCATCGAACTGGAGCTGTTAGCCGCCGTCTGGGCCATGTCCAAATGTAGGTTGTATCTGATCGGCCTACAACACTTCAACCTCATGATGGATCATCAGCCACTCATCCCGATCCTGAACCACTACTCCTTGGATGCGGTCGAGAATCCCCGCCTACAACGCCTTAAGGAGAAGATCTCGCCCTACCTCTTCACAGCTGTGTGGCGTGCTGGCAAGCTGCTCTGCATCCCTGATGCTTTGTCACGAGCCCCAGTCAGCCACCCCACACCAGAGGACGAGATCGCATGTGCTGATGCTACTGCACACCTGAGGACTGTAGTGACCGTGAACGCCATCATCTCAGAAGAGTCTCCACTGCAGGACGCCGACAGGACTCTTCAGGAACTCCGAGCCGCGGCAAGAGCGGACCCTTTGTACATCTGTCTACTGAACTGCGTGACCTCGGGATTTCCCTCCAACCGGTACGACTTACACAGCTCTTTACTCCCATACTGGAAGATGCGGGACGACCTCTATTTTGATGGCGACCTCGTCTTGTATGGAGCAAGAGTTGTGGTTCCTGCCGCCCTCCGCCGCCACACCCTAGCCCACCTGCACGACAGCCACAGGGGTGTGGAAGCTACGAAGCGCCGGGCGAGACAAGCTGTTTTTTGGCCAGGCATCGACTCCGACATCGCTAGTTCCATTCAAGTCTGCGAGCCATGCCAGGTGCTGCAGCCTAGTCAGCAGCAGGAACCCCTCATGAACAACGACAACCCTACGAGGCCCTTTGAGTCCGTCTCTGCGGATTTCTTCGTTGTGGCGGGAAAGTCCTTTCTCGTCATTGCCGACCGGCTCTCAGGGTGGCCTGTTGTCGTTCCCTGCGGAGGCAACACTACTGCCTCTCATACAGTACGTATGTTCTGTCGCTACTTCCGGGAAGTTGGTGTCCCTCTCCGCCTGAGGACTGACCGTGGGCCCCAGTTCACCAGCAACGACTTCCGGGAC
This sequence comes from Homarus gammarus, assembly GCA_958450375.1. Lineage (NCBI taxonomy): Eukaryota > Metazoa > Arthropoda > Malacostraca > Decapoda > Nephropidae > Homarus > Homarus gammarus. The sequence goes on from CAUDMG010003255.1 coordinate 2,582,145, forward strand.
TGCATGGAGCTATGGGGAGTTCATCATGTGGTGTCCTCGCCACATTATCCCCAGTCCAATGGACATGCCAAGGCTGCCGTAAAGTCCGTCAAGCATCTCATCCTCAAGACGGCACCCTCAGGCAACATTGACTGTGAGAAATTTGACCGGGGTTTATTGGAATTGCGGAATACCCCCAACTTCACAGGTCGCTCCCCAGCACAGATGTTATACGGCCACCCACTACGGTCATGTGTCCCTGCCCATCCTGAGTCCTTCTCGAGGGAGTGGCAGGCCAAGACCGAGGACTGCGATCGTCGTGCAGCCGCCCGTGCTGACCAGGTAAAGGCACAGTACAATCAGCACGCCCGACCCCTTCCCAGGTTGAGTATCGGGCAAACAATTCGGGTTCAAGACCCGACGTCTCACCGCTGGGACAAGGTCGGGGTTGTCATGGGCTGCGGCAAGACCAGGGATTACGAGGTCCGTCTCCCTAGTGGTCGGGTATGGTGGCGGAATCGCCGCTTCCTTCGTTCAGTACCGTCCCCTAGTGGTGAACCCCTCCCCCACATCCCTGTGAACCCTTGCTTGGACAAGAAAAGTAAGTCCTCATTCAGTGACCCCCCAGTTTTCCCACGTCACTCTCAAAGGCTCCTGGAAAAAGAGTCCGCTCGAGATTGCACTACGAGCGTGAGGGGGAGGGAGGTGTAGAAATATGAGACGAATATGGCTGTAATATGTAACTCTGTACTATTTACCATTATTGATTCAGGTCTCTGTATTATATGTTTTATAATCACACTCCCTTTTGTCACCGAGTGTTAGTTCAGACTTTGGGCACATGCGCGCTGTACGCGCATGCGCAGATAGAGATACCCAGAGAGATTCCAAGACAGGACGCTGTTTACCCCTGTCTTAACTCCTTTTTGTGTTTGTCCCAGAAATAGAACTTACGGACTTGACACCAGTGTGTTTCCTTTACCCCTGAGTGTAAGGACCACCTGAGTCTCCCACAACGTGCACACACTGTTCTACGCTACGGTTGAGACGCGCGGGTCAAATTTTTTGCTCGTAACAATTTGCGAATAAACGGGGCAACCATTGCAAATCGTGGAAATGGGTAACAATATATATTGTACTTTACCCCAGAAACAAATGTTCAGGGAATGTCTTTCACTTACATCTCTTTACTTTATCCATAACTGGTATTCATAAATGGAAAATTCTTTTCCTCATTGTTTCTTGTCTTTTTGCAGGAGACTGGTATTCCTCGAAGCATCAAGGAGATGTCAAGCCTCCGATGGCTTCGAGCCAACAATACCGGGATAGATACTGTGCCAGAGGAGATCGGTAAACTTCAGAAATTGGTTAGTGCTGTATTGGTGTTCAATCTGTACTTATAGTTTATATACCATAAGTACAGTACAGTAGGGCCTTCAAATTCGCCGGGGATGGGTTCTGAAAATGGCCGTGAATCGCCAAATCTGCAAATAACATTTGCTGACCAGGGGGGAGGGGGGATTACATTTTTACTTGTGTACAAAGAAATGTATTATTCCCTTTATGTGTTTGCCCTTAGGATAATTATTTCATTTTACCTGTACTGAATATATGTGAATATATGTATGTGTGCACGTAGATACATACAAAACACAACAAATAAATAATAATGGGAAAATCCTCTCACAAATAATCAGAAACAAATTATTAAAAATGTGACAGTATATCCTCAAGTCAACTCCATGCTTTCTTAATACAGGGTAAAGCTAGGGGTAGACTCACATTTTTAATAAATTTGTTTCTGATTATTTGCGAGAGATTTTTCCCATTATTATTTATTTGCATGTCTTTTGTGTGTGTACACACACACACACACACATATATACAATACAGGTAAAAGAAATTACTCTCTCTAGAATGAATGGCTCCCTGTTCCAGCAGCAAAAATGCCGGCAACTTTAAAATTACCCACAGACATCCTTGGGTACATCCAGGGTGTCATCCTCTAATAATAGAGGATCGCGAAATAAAAATCCGCTTATTATCTCGGCGTACTGTACTTCATTATTAACTATCTACAGTACTCAATGTTTGTATTCCTTTATTTGCTTTTGTAAAAATTAACCAACAAGAAAAATGAGCTTGATGATTCTAGTGCATATGTCTTTGTTATAAGTCTTGAGCTATTATTGTGTTGTGTATAATTCTCATATATTACTGGACAGCAGCTAATTTACATATAAAACCTATTATGGGTGTTATCCTTTGAATTATACAGATTGTCTTAATGTATCTGTCAATTATATTTATGCTTTTATGTGATACAATATTTTATGGGATTTTTATAATAATATATTGTTTTGTATTTTATTTCAGGAGCATCTGTCCCTAAAAAACAATAATTTAGATAAACTTTATGGGGCCATAACAACCCTGCCATGTCTCCGTTCTCTTAATGTCCGGCACAACAAGCTCAGCAAGGCTGGCATCCCCAACGATCTTTTTGAAATGGATGACCTCACAACTTTGGATTTCTCGCACAACAATTTGACTGAAATTCCTGAAAGTTTAGAAGAAGCAAAATCTCTTTTGGTGCTGAACCTCTCGGATAACTTGTTAGTTATTCTCTTATTAAGTTTGGCATAACTTTAAATGAAGTACTGTAATCGTGTACTGTACAGAAAGTCACTATTTCTCTATTTGTTGCAAATTTTCATATTGTATTTTCAATTTATTGCAGTGTTCTTTTTATTGAAAAATATTTTTTCATTACAACACTTTTTTTTTTTTTACAATGCTGTCATAATTTTTTTTTAAATATTGCTTGTGAATTGACAAATATCTTCTGGATGCACAAATTTTTTTGTAGCAAGAGTTGTTGAAATCTGTACAAAATTTCACAAAATCACCCTAAATAGTGTGCTATGAGTGCCAAAACCAACCTTGTGTAGAGGATAAGTAAAATTGTCATTTTAGAAGTGAAAGTAAACATTAATAAACAACATAAGATGAAGGAGAGCTGCGAGAGGGAGAAAATGCACATATCTTTCATTTGTATTTTGTTCCATTTCATATATATATATATATATATATATATATATATATATATATATATATATATATATATATATATATTTCATTTTTAGTCCATATAACACGCGGACTTTGAACATATAATCAACGACCTCACCAGCCAGGACTCGAACCCTGGACCTAATGCATGGGACGAGGGAACACTACCGACCATACCACAAGAGCACTAAAAGCAGTTCTAGACTATGTGATGTTTCACACAAAGCCTGTTCATCGAGCTGATGGCGCCGTGAACCTCTCATTGGGAACTGCCCGTGCTGCTTATGTGGATGTCAGTAGCATTTTACAGAATCCAGCTGGTATGAAACGCGTGTTATATGGACTAAAAATGAAGTATACATGGTACCTCCGTTGTTTCCATTTTCCCGTGTGCTTTTATCAAGATTTATCTTATCCACGTTTTCATTGTGGATTTTCATAAAATATATATATATATATATATATTATATATATATATATATATATATATATATATATATATATATATATATATATATATATATCTCTATCTTGATAAAATCACACGGGAAAATGGAAACAACGGAGTACCTTAGCTTTCGTCTTTATTCAAGACATCTTCAGAGGCAACTGGATTACATGGACAGAGAGAGGCTTAAATATACAGGGTGACCTAAAAACATGAGGTCAGGTCAAAATGATGACATCCACTAATCCCCACACCAACACACACGTAGAGGAGCTTAAGAGAGGGGTGGTGACGTGACTAGTCAAGTCAGGTGGATGTCATCATTTTGACCTGACCTCATGTTTTTAGGTCACCCTGTATATTTAAGCCTCTCTCTGTCCATGTAATCCAGTTGCCTCTGAAGATGTCTTGAATAAAGACGAAAGCTAAGGTACTCCGTTGTTTCCATTTTCCCGTGTGATTTTATCAAGATTTATCTTATCCACGTTTTCATTGTGGATTTTCATAAAATATATATATATATATATATATATATATATATATATATATATATATATATATATATATATATATATATATATATATATATATATATATATATATATATATATATATATATACTCGTCTATAACCCCCCTTCGTTTATAGGTCGACCCTGATTTTTTTACCAAGAAATCGTTAATTTACGATATTCCTCGTTTATAGTTCGACCCACGTTTTTGAGGGTAATGGAACAAATAAACCTTCACAAAAAACGCTCTACGCCCTATAAACTGAGGCTCGCCGTGCATGAAACACGAGTGCCGAAGGCAAATTGTTTACCATTTATTATTACGACACTTTACACTGAAACGCGGGTAGTTTCAACAAAAATATTGTATATTTCCATTCAAGTATTTATTCAAGTCAATTAGGATAGAATATTATTGTAATACAACAGTTTTTTAACTAAACCATTCGAAAAGCGATTACGGTACAACATCTTTTGACCAAAAGAAAGCGAAAGTCATTGTTTTCGTCACGATTTTATCCCACTTTCCACTTTAATACGTACGTAATTTCAGCAAAAATATTACATTTCTGTGAATGTATTATATCAAACACAGTATGAATAGAATATCATTGTAATATAACAGAATATTAACCGAAAACTATTAAAAAAACGAGAAACATCTCAAGAACAGAAGCTTAGGTAAAGTCTTTTGTTTTCATCATGTATTTTATCCTATTTTACATTGAAATACATCACGTTTCAGCAAAACTACTTTTATTTCCGAGAATATATTCATTCAGGCGCAGTTTAGGTAAAATATACGTGTGATGTAATTGTTTTTTAACTGAAAACGATTCGAAAAACACGTGTACCGTCTAGCTGATACAGCTGGTGGTGCGTGATGCGTCGTTGTAAACAATAGGAGGTTGAAGTAGATTACCGGGTATTATATTAAGTGTGAAATATCGAAAAGGTTTTTATTACCGGTATTTTTTGTAGATCAATGAGAACTGTGATACCGTATATATGATAAGTTAGCCTGTGCTAAGAACTTCAACATAGACTACTGAAAGCACATTGTAAGGTAATTTAGCCTATTGTAAGTTGGTGAGCTTCATATACTGAAGGAACTGCACAACTTTTCATTACTAATTGGTACATATTTAACGTTTCCATTGTTTACTGGCAGTAAATGGTAAATATTTTTCATGTCTGAAGCTAAAAGTTGCTCCTCGCCCTTCCCATCATGCACGGGTTCAACCTAACAAAACTATTACGCATGTATAGGACGACCCCCAATTTGTTGCCTAAAAATTTGGTCTTAAAAACTCGAACTATACACGAGTATATACGGTAATTAACATTGCTGGATTCCTTGCAAGACCAGGAATATTTTGAATATAAACATCATATATTTTCCACAAAAGATAAAATTTTGGCTCTTTGTAATCACAATTCATACATTAGATCTAAAATTTGTATGTCTAATGCAAATTCCATGATGTTTATATTTAAAATAATCACAATCTTATAAGAATTCCAGCAATGTAAATTATATTCTTTCTGGGTAATTTGTATGAATTTTATGAGCTAAAACAAATATCTTCCGTAAATAAACAAATTATACTTCACCCAGACACTATCTGTCAATCAAAATACCCCACCTCCGGCTCCCCCCCCTCTTCCCACGCTCGCTGGGTCCCTCCCTACCCCCCACCTTCCCTCCCTACCAGAGAAATGTTTGGGTTAAAACAGTATACTGTATTTACATTTTTAGTAATAAATAATACCTCAGACTAAAGTTAGGGTAATATAATTGACATTGCTGGATTCCTTGCAAGACCAGGAATATGCCTTCCGCTAAATCGAGAGTATGCTGTACAGTAATAACATTTGGTCTTGAGCAAAAGTTATGAAACTCGTTTACTTCCTGTGAGTTACCAGGTACATCTTTTGTTTCTTAGTACGTCTTTGTAGGTTATCAGGTTAAAATATTAGCATTTTTTTTATGTAAATATGTGTTGATACTCATTCTTCAGTTTATTTGTTTACTGTACAATGGTCCCTCGGTTAACGAGCACAATCCGTTACAGCAGGTTGCTCGTTAACTGAAAAACTCGTTAACCGAAACCATTGTTTCAATGGGTTTTTGGGTAATTGGTTCCAGCTCACCGAAAATTGCCTAAATTCAACAAAAAAGGTAGAAAAGTACACTTACCTTGAGGTGTGTATGTAGAAGGCTCCTGGATGATGATGATGGGAATTAGAATGAGGGTGGAGGAGAAGAGAGAAGAGAAGGCATTGGGGTGGAAGAGAAGTCACCCCATGGCACCATTTCACCCATAAAATTTTAGTTCTCGGTGTAATTCAAGATTATTTTCTTTAAATCAACACTGCACTGCATTATATATTGTCAATATGTAAAATAAATTTCAAAATGACCAGTAATTTGCTTGGAAACAGAAAAAAAGCATTTAGTTGGAGAGTCTCAAGCATGATGTTACCTCTACTGAAAACAGAGAGAGACTAACGCCTGTCTGGTGTGTTAACAGGCTGGATGGCACGCCAGAAACTAGTTTCTTTACCTTCAATTATGTTCAATAATTGTTAAAATGACTAAAAAAGTTAATATTAAACTTTTAAAATTATTGAATAGTATAAACTTCTTGATATTTACTTAAATAGTAAGGAATTTAAGCCCTAAAACCGATTACTGTATTGGCTGACTAATACTACAGCTGGTGGACCGCCAAATGAAAGCGAAAACATGTTGAAGTCGGCTCGTAAAAAACTCTAATCGAGGGATTGCTCGTTAACCGAATTAAAGAATCTTATGGAAGGTAAATCGTTAACCGAAATCTCGTTAACCGAGGGATCACTGTATTCTACATTCACAGATAGGTATACGTATACTGTACTGTATCAGGCTTACCCGGTTTCTGAAGATCTGTTTGAGATGTGGTTCCAATTGAGAGACTATGCAGAGAAATATAGTGTCATTCCTCTTACTATCATTATACTCCAGTACTGCTCTGACTTCCGATGACTGTTTTGAGAATGATTTCAACCACTCTTTTATGTAGACTTTAACCAATATTTTGTATTATTTTCTCCACACCATTAGGTCCCCAAAATCCAGCAACAGTATTTGAATAATAAACATAAGAATTATTAATATTAGTACTTGTATAGTTTGGGTATCACTTAAAGTTACAGAAGTGACATTTACTTGTGCTCTACTAAAAAATTCATGTTTAAAAATAGTAGGCTTGTGAGAAAGTGTAATTTCAAATAAGTAGGAATTTATAGAGAAAGGCAGAACTTAAGAAAATAGAAGTCAAAAGAAATACAAATTTGGATGAAATACAATTGTTTAGAAGCTAGTGTGAATTATTATTTTAATACTGTATATGGTCCCCACTCATCCAGAGAATTGTTTGTTAGTAAGAAAAAAAAAGAGACTTCACTGATGTTGTATAGTCTTCTTTATCTGATCATTGTACTTGTAATTCATTGATATTTTGTTTCAGAATTGAGGAAATTCCAGCACAAGTGTTTGTGAACTGCACAGACCTTTTGTACCTCAACGTGGGTGATAATCGTTTGGAAACCTTCCCACCTCAAATACGACGGCTGGTTCACTTACAGACTCTGGTTCTAAATAATAATTCTCTGACACATTTTCAATTCAGGTGAGTCTCTCTCTCTCTCTCTCTCTCTCTCTCTCTCTCTCTCTCTCTCTCTCTCTCTCTCTCTCTCTCTCTCTCTCTCTCTCTCTCTCTCTCTCTCTCTCTCTCTCTCTCTCTGTGTGTGTGTGAACTGAATTGTTTTTGACTAATCTTCAGAGCCTTTAGTTATTGTGTAACTTGTGCCTCTAATGTAAATATTCTCTATGAACCTTTGCCACAGACTATAATATACAGCTACCCCCAATCACTGACCTCTTCTGTTGCTGTTTACTAACTCTGAACAGGGGGTCCTTGACATCAGTGTGTTTCCTTACACTCAGGGGTAAAGGAAACACACTGATGTCAAGTCCGTAAGTTCTGTTTCTTGTACAAACACAAAAAGGAGTTAAGACAGGGGTAAACAACGTCCTGTCTTGGAATCTCTCTGGGTACCTCTATCTGCGCGTACAGCGCGCATGTGCCCAAAGTCTGAACTAACACTCGGTGACAAAAGGGAGTATGATTATAAAACATATAATACAGAGACCTGAATCAATAATGGTAAATAGTACAGAGTTACATATTACAGCCATATTCGTCTCATATATCTACAATATGTTGTACCGATATATGTCATTTCACATATATCACTAACACACAAAGCTAGGAAGGAATTTTTGATATGCCGTAATATCTCTGTTATCTGGAATCCCTCTTAATCGGAACTCTCCGATAACCGGAATAGAACTTTTCTTGAAAAATCCTTCCCAAGCCCGGAATTTTTTTGGAAAATTCTGGCCTTGGGAATGATTTTCCAAGAAAGTTTTCCTGGTACCCCCAAAATTTCAGAAAATTCCAGGGATGGGGGAATATTTCCAATTGAGAGATGAAATAATGTATTCTTATGGGAAAATTATGTTTAGTTCATACAATTTTTAATTAAGCGGTGGTTTTCAAGAACGTAACCCCCGCGTAAAACGAGAAGTGGGTGTACATGTAATTAGGGATGATGGGATAATGAAAAATATTAATAGGTAAAGTTAAGGGTAGGAAGGCCAGGGGAAGACAAAGACTAGGATGGATGAATTAAATTAAAAACTGGGTCCCCAGAGAGATACAAAACCTTGGAGGATTGTTAAAAACGGCCTGAGAACGTTTAGAGTGGAGGACTGTGGTCGCCAACCCACGGATATGAGGATGACAATTTGATTGATTGATTTTCACTAATTATTTTTATTTTTTTTTTTTTTTTAATCACACACTCGACCCTTGATGAGTTATTGCATCTTATTACATTCCTAGTGGCGACTTTGTTTACATGTCATCATGCTTACCACAACATCTGTCCTTGGCACTTATTAAATAATATTGAAGTGCATTTATCAGCACTTAATAGATAATACTGTAGTGCATTATGCGCCTGCAAATATCCTGGTTTATTTACTACCGTAATCAGCTTCTTATTGTACAAGTAGTAAAATTGAGCTACCTGTATATGTATCACTCAAAGGTAAATAATGTTAGGAATGGATCTTCAAATCAAATACTATACAGTACAGTAATGACCTCACTGTAAGCTGATTTGCTGAAAGCTCTCTCTCTAGGAACACATCCTGAACTTTCAAGGGGTATTACTGTACATGATGGAATGCATGTACAGTCCTGTTAATTACATTAATTCTTATGGGGAAGAATTTCTCATTATAAAACATTTCACTATAAGTTGCATTTCTCTGGAACATGTCACCGATATACAACAATATTTCATGTAACTTATATTGAACCTCAAGGCAAATTCTACTTCTAGTGCTGTCAATACGATCACTGCATAGCATACCATTTAATGTGTGGGGGAAGAGGAGTTTTTAAAAATACATTTCTTGACTTTCATCATATATGATGCTTATCTTCCAGATTTAGTCCTTTGATTTAATCTTTAAAGTTTAGGAATACAAAGGGATATATTATAATATTTTTTTTTTGGGGGGGGGGGGGGGGCAAATTTTTATACCAAAAGTGTGAATCTAAGTTGCATTTATTCCCCAACAGACAACTGCCTTCACTAGTTGCCCTTCAGACTCTGCACATGCGAGCCACACAAAGATCACCCTCCAACCTTCCTGCAAGCTTGGAAGGTCTTACAAATCTGCGAGATGTTGACCTGTCACACAACAATCTTGTCAAGATTCCTGATTGCATATTTACACTGAGTAATTTAAAGCGTCTGAATATGTCTGACAATGCCATTACTGAGATTGGCTCAACAATTGGTAAATATTTTTACTTTTTCAGTTGACAATAAAACTCTTAAGTACTGGATTGCTGCATGTGGAGACTCTTTGCTGTTAGTAATTTTCTTTTTCTCTCATTTCTGAACTACCAAAAATACTTGCTAATGAGCAAGAAATAAAACTTTGGATTTGTTTATTGTATAATTACTTAAATGGTAATAGGACCAAGTGAATTATAAACCTTTAATTGGCATTTGATTTCCTTCTCATGCTGCCCAGCACAACGTGATCAAGTATTAAGGCATGGCAATGCTGAATAAAATGCATTTCATCCTGGATTGGTCTGCTAATCTGCCTTACAAATACTGTACCAGACAACAAAAAGCCTTCAAGTTGTTATATCCAGTATCATGAATGAAATTTTCTAAAGCCTTAACATAACTCACTGCAACACAGAGCAATGAAAATGTAAATTTTTTGGGGAAGGTGGTGTTGGTGGGCCTAGGGTATCTGGGAACACAAAACTTGTTACCATCAAAACAGTAGAGATGTGTGCCTTACTTTTTTTTTGGAGGGGGGTGGGTAGGCTTTATAAAATGCCGGTATTGGCGATATTAGTTTTAGGGCTGGAGGGCACATTGTTGTGATACAAGTACTGTATTGGATACATTTAGGACTTGTGGTTGTATTGAGAGGGCACCAGCCATTAATGTTGAGGATCTTGGGTTTTCAACCTGCAAAATTACTGTGCATTGTAATTGTGATCAGTCCTCCATTAATATTTAGTTTTCCAAACAAGAGACATGTAATTGATTGTACTGATTTACTGTAAATAGGATAACATTTTCTATATTTGTTAGTACTGGCTTTTTTATGTTTAAGAAATTGCCATACTTACATCAAGGTATCTTCTTTTATTAAAATAAATAAAATTTGAAGTTTAATTTCATGGCATATTCATGGTGTTAGAGCAGTATTGCAAAATTTTACAACTGGTCTACCTTGGGAGTTGTGGTATGCTGACAACATAGTTTTGATAGCAGATATTATTGAAGATGTAGTGCAGAAATTTAAGATATGGAAGGATGTAGTGCAGTCAAAGGGTATGAGAGGGAATGTGGCACAAAATAATGATTAGTGTTGTCTGTAATAGACTTGTGGTTGAAAGTGGAAAAATGACCATTTGTTGTCTGTAAGATGGGTGTTAACAGTATTTCAGTAATGTGCAATGAGTATGGAAAGTGGGTACACAAGACTTACAGTGGTCTTAATGGCAGAATGTAGGATGTTGCTGACTTTGAGTGTGCTGTATGTGCAGGTAATCATGTGACCCGATTAACTCGATAACTGTGGTAGAGTGATTCGCCGATCAACCCCCCTCAGTGGGCAAACAAACAGGTACTTTATATCGATTTTCCCTGAACATCATTTTAACTCTTGTGGATTAAAATATATCATGTAGAAAAATGTGGAAACCAAATAAGAGTCCATTACTTCCCTTAGTTTGGTTGTGGTGAATGTGTGAAGTCAGTTGATTTGGGGCTTGTGCCAGGCCATGCCACGAGTGGGGGCATAATATGTGAGGGTGAGGGAGGGAGACACGGCAACCACTGGCATGGAATCGTGATCAGAAATTAGGAAGAAGTACTTGTTTACCATATTTCATTATTTTCTGAATGAGCAAAATTTATTATGGAAAATAGCCTTATTCTGTTCACTTATGGAATTAGTTATGAGTGCAGGTTGAGTGAGAAAATCACATATTCACTCCCACATATTGTTGTTTTTCCACTGTTTATACTATTTAAACTATTTACAACATGCCACAGAACATTCAATAGCTCTTTAGGGAGTGGTAATGCCTATAACGGGCGAGGACGCACGTCTTGACTTAATGACCAAGATATGACCGTGTCATCAGCGGTGTTGGTGGGATGATTACCCAGTGGGACAACTGGCGATCGTAAACATAACATACTTGACCCTGCGAGATATGAAATATTTCACGTGCTGCATTCAAAACACTCTGAATTCCAGAATATATGTCACTGTCCTCCGTTTATCGTTCAAGATTGTATGTTGCAGTTATCGGGTTAAGGTTGGGAAAGCTCTACATGGGGACATATCCCTAGATTATGTCGATGAGTTGTCTTGATCATTACTGGAGATGGTGTCAATGCTAGCTTAGCTGCAAGAGTCAGAAGTTGTCAAAAGAAGCTTTGGGAGCTATTGCCTTTATTGACCATACAAGCACCTTTTCTTCTTTTGAAAGTAAAAATGTACAGGTTTGTAGCCAGCATGAGCAGTGTGTTATTGTATGACAGGTAAACCATTCACTGTGGCTGGTCTGATTTTTAATTAAACCCTCAGTATGACAACTTTTGACACATACGGTAAGTCCTTACTTAACGTCGTCCCTCTTAACGTTGTTTCGGTACTACGTAGCTGAACTTTAGAGACCAAAAATTTGTTTAACGTCCCGGTGATCCAATACTACGACATTTTAAGTCGTCACGGACTACTTTCTACGGCGCATCATCCGCTCCCGTCTGGTCGCGCTACGCTCTATCAGCTCGGCACGCTGCCCTCACTTGCGGAACGTCACAGCGTCCTCAAGCGACGACGCCAAGCTTGTCTCTGTTACGACTTATTGTTCGTGCACGCTTAAGTAATTTTGCACTAAAACTGTACTCTAGCCATTCGAAATGGCTTCCAAGCACTCGTCAAGACCATTACCCTTGCTACGAAAATGGATGTATTAACCTGATTTGAAAAAGGGGAACGTGCTGTGGACATAGCCTCTGTGCTTGGCCTAACCCCCACTACGGTGAGTACTATCTGGACCAACACTGACAAGATTAAGGTTAGTGCTGGAAGTGGTTCTTTTATGAGTGCTACTAAGATGACTCGTATTAGAAGCACTGTGACAGAGAAGGTGGAAAAGATGCTGGCAATGTGGATGGAGGACCAGAATCAACGCAATGCCTCTGTGAGCCTTATGGTTATCCAGCATAAGGCCAGATCCCTGTTTGACGACTTAAAGGCAGAAGAGGGTGAAGGATCGAAGGAAGAGACCTTTACGGCCAGCCAAGGATGGTTTCAACGATTTAAGCATTGTTATAACTTCCACAATATTAAGATGACTGGTGAAGCTGCCAGTTCAGATACGGTTGTTGCCGAGACATTCCCACCAGAATTCAAACGGATTATCCAGCAAGGAGGCTACTCACCGAAGCAAGTCTTCAATGTGGATGAGACTGGTCTCTTTTGGAAGAGGATGTCTGAGAGGACCTATATCTCCAAAGAGGAGAAAAGAGCGCCAGGTTCTAAAGCAGCAAAAGACCGCTTGACGCTGCTGCTTGGGGTGAACTGCCGGTGACTTCAAGCTGAAGCCTATGCTGATTTCTCACGCTGCCAACCCACGGGCTCTGAAAGGTTACTCTAAGGATTACCTTCCTGTCATTTACAAGGCAAACAAAAAGGCATGGATAATCGGCACCACACTGAGCCACTGGTTAAACGTGTACGCTGTCCTTGCAATGAAGGAAAACTATGCCAAGGAGAACCTTAACTTCAAAATTCTTCTGTTCCCTGACAATGCTCCAGCTCATCCTCCCAATCTCGATGCCTTGCATGACAGTGCAAAAGTTGTGTTTCTGCCTCCCAACATGACAGCACTGCTGCAGCCTATGGACCAAGGCGTCATCGTTGCATTCAAGGCGTATTATATCTGTACCATGGCCCAGCTGCTCAAGGCTACAGACGGAGAAAATAAACCAATGATCCGAGAATATTGGCGGGGCTTCAACATTCTTCATGCAATTGACAACATTGGCAAGGCATGGGAAGAGGTTTCAGAAAGTTGCCTGAATGGTGTGTGACGTAAACTGTGGCCCGAGTGCATCAACAGTTTTACGGGATTCACGGACTTAGTCCCAGCCTTGAATAGGGATATCCTCAGCTTGGCTAGACAGGCAGGCTTTGATGAGCTGGAATCAGAGGATATTGAGGATGTCCTGGCATCCCATACAGAAGAGTTCACCAATGAAGATCTGCAACAATTAATAGAACACAGTCCAGTTGAAGACGACGACGACGAAGAAGAGCCTCAATGAACGCTAACTTCAAAGAGGTTGGCAGAATCGTTGAACATGTTCCAGCAAGCAATGCAAATGCTTCTAGATGACGACCCAAATAGAGAACGTAGCTCAAAGGTTCAACACAACATTGAGGACAGTCTTTGTTGCTACACCGAGATCAATAAGGAGAATAAGATGAGTAGCACCAATCAGTCAACACTGGATTAATTTTTTCGTCGCGGGACGGCAGGAGCGTCTTCACAGCAGCCGGCAGCTGAGGAGGAGCAAACAACAACGGAGGAGGAGCAACCAGCGGCGGAGGAACCCCAGTCAGAGCAGGAGGAGGAGGCAGCCGCAGAGTCTCAGTGACTCACCACCCTCCTCTCCCCCCTCCTCCTCTCCCGTCATCCTCCTCCTTCACTGCACTACCCACCACACACTCGCTCTACCACCTCCGCCAATCGGTGAGCTACAATACAATACTGTAGTTCTATATACAGGTGCTCCCGACTTACAACGGGGTTAGGGACCCAAATCCAGGTCGTAAGTCCGATTGGTCGTAAGTCCGACATAGATAAAAAAAATAAAAATTTCAAAAAAAAAAATTTCAAAAAAAAAAAAATCTAGAATGAAATATAGTACAGTAAAATTAATAAATAATGAGGAATGTATACAGTGTGACTGAGCACTTACCTTTAATGTAGTCAGCTGAATGCACATGGGGCCCCCATAATTTTCTATTTACAGGATACATGGAGACTATATTAATTGGATGAAGCAGAGGAGGAGACAGGGCTGGGTGGGTCATCAATGTCGCTTTCTTCAGACAGGTTTATGTACTGTGGAAACTTGCTGGTTGAAGGTATTGGATCATCTTAAGGGAGTGAAGAGGCAGCACTGGGGGACTTTTTAAAATAGATGTCCAATTTAGTCTGCACAGTTTGTTTTCTTTTCATTGTAAATTTCTCTGTAGCAAGCAAGTGCATCTTGGATCATTCTGTCAACTTTGGCATAACGCTCATAATTTTGATCCATGCCATCAAACATTTGCATTCCTTTATTAATTGTAGCAAATGCCTCTGCCATTTGTTTCACTGAAAACTTTTTTGGGGGTGCAGGTTCTTCTTCTACATTTTGTCTCTTTTCTTCCTCTGCAGTTTTCTGTGCATCTAGTTCAATAAGGTCCTCGTTACTGAGCTCTTCTGCTACACTTTCAATCAACTGTTCAACATCTTCATTATCAATTTCTAGCTCCAGCTGTTTACCTAACTCCACTATCTTGTTACTAATATCCGAAATAACCTCATTTTCATTAAATGCTTTGAAACTGTTCACATATCTTTTCAGGATTTTCTTCCATATTCCATTCATGCAATGTTTTGTAACCTGATCCCATGCTGCATTAATGTTCTTTATACATGACAAAACGTTGTACTCCTTCCAAAAATCTGAGCGTTTTCTCACCTTCAGTAGCAGCAACAGCCTGAGGGAAGATCATGCGTAAATAATACGCTTTAAAGGCAGCAATAGCACCTTGATCCATGGGTTGGATGATAGAGGTAGTGTTAGGTGGAATGTAGACTACCTTAACATCAGGGTGCAGGTCGTCCAGGTGTGGTGGGTGTCCCGGAGCATTATCCAAAATCAGCAAAATCTTGAATGGAATCCGTAGTTGCAGACAATATTCCTTGGCTTCTGGAACGAAACAAGTCATGAACCAATCCTCAAACAGTGCTAAGGTCATCCAGGCTCTCTTATTTCTGCGATAAAACACTGGCAGTGTGTGCTTGCTGACAGGTTTAAAAGCCCTGGGGTTCTCTGAATGATAGATCATGAAGGACTTTGGCTTGAAACCAGCAACATCCCTCCCCCCAACAGAAGTGTAATTCTGTCCTTGAATGCCTTGAATCCTGGCATTGTTTTCGTCTCTTTGTGGATGTATGTCCGCTCAGGCATGCGCTTCCACAATAATCCAGTCTCATCCACATTGAATATTTGCTCAGGCAAATAATTCCCTTTCACAATCACTTCATCTAACTCCTCCTTAAAAGCTTTGGCAGCACCAACATCGGCACTAGCTGCCTCTCCACTCACCTTAACATTGTGTAGACTGTCGCGTTTTTTTAAATCTATCAAACCACCCATGACTTCCTGTAAAGGTTTGATCACATTCATCTCCTGCCTGCTCCTTCAGGCCTTGGAACAGGCTTCTTGCTTTAGCCTGTATGGTTAGAAGGCTTAAGGGTACGTGCTTCTGTGTCTGGTCTTCAATCCATATCACAATAATTTTTCCATATCGTGAATTGGACCTTGTCTTTTCTTTGAAATTATAGTTCCCTTTATAGGTGTTAATCCTTTCACTACATCACGAATATGTTCCTTGTCCTTCAGAATATTGGATATGGTCGAGTGTGAGAAACCCAGGTCACTTGAGATTGTTGCTACAGTTTTTTCATTCTCATGCTGTGATATTATCTTCTTTTTCATCTCAAAAGTAATTGCCTGTCTCCTTTTCTTTGGAGCACCACCAGCACTCTCACTCTTACGCTTTCCAGTCATGATAAGGTCAATTAAATACGATGATAACGAAAGTTCACAGCGCGATCAGTATAGGATACGATAGCCAAACACCAACTAAGCGCTCCACTGAGTGAGTGTACCCATGCGGCTACCCAAGCCGCGCCACGCTCTCGCCCGGTACAGAAACGTTTCGGTATAGAAAATGCGCGCTTCATTTGAAAATATTTTTGGTCACTACTGCCGCGATCGTATGTCCCGACGGTCGTAAGGTCAGAGCAGGTCTTAAGTACAGATGGACATAAGTCCAAGCAGTCGTAAGTCGGGGACTACCTGTACTATACTCTATAACAGGGGTGGCCAACCTTTTGTGTGATGTGATCTACTTTTTCCACAGTTACCCTGATGCGATCTACCAGCCTAATATTCACCCATTGCCATAAAATACGCAGATTTGCAGAGAGAGAGAGAGAGAGTAAACAAATAATATTTTTTAATAATTGTTATGATATATTGTTGTACTATTAACTAAATCACTGAAACTCTGAAATAAGTCTTCATCTCGAGTTTTTCCTTTTAATGGTAGTAGAATTTTCAGCAGTTCCTCTTTGGTACTCATGTCTTTAAGCACCATTATCATGAAAATACATAATTGTGATGTATCGACCACATCAGTAGACTCATCAAATTGTAATGAAAAGAACACACACCCACGTATGTCTTTATTCAGTTGTTCACCCAAATCCTCAGCCATAAATTCACAGTGCTTCATGACAGTGTTTCTTGATAACTGAACATCCTTAATGTAAAACAGTATTTCAGACTTATTTTGAAATTTTCAAACAACGAATATGCTGCTTCTAAAAAGGCCTCTGAATATTTCTCCATTTTGAAATGTTTTTTATGCTTTGTAAGTACTCGATTCACCCTGAATGATGCAATGGTTTGTTGTGCAGTGAGCTGTGATTTCAGTTCATGAACTTTCCTCTTTCATAGCTCACTTTTGGGTGGGAAATCATTATCATACTTCTTGCGAAAAATTTTGAAATGCCTTTCAGGATTTTCTTTCTTAGCTAGAGCTGGAGACGCATGGCAGATCAAGCACAGACACTTCAAATTATTCATGATAAAAAAATAGTCTTCTTCCCATTCATTGTGAAAATGGTAAATTTGGGTATTTTTAGTACTTGGTCCAGAACTCATTTTTGGTTCAGTTGATGGCCAATAACCTATATTTAGAAAAGATTAAGTCTACGTGAATATGAGAATAACTTTTTTCCATGACTTTTCCTACATGAATATGAGAATTACCAGTAACAGCGTAACGTTCTTAACTTTTTTTTTAATAAGCAGTTGTCATCAGCTAGTGTGGACACTTCTGTCTACTCTAGGGTTGCGGCGAGAACTGTAGCTAAGCTAAAAAGTCAGTACCGTATGTCTCGGCCTATAAGACAGAATTTGAACCTTAAAAAAAATCAGCCGAAAATTAGTGGTCGTCTTAAGCACCAGGTATAAAATTCTTACCTCTTAAATAGTGTGGTTTAGCGTGTCAAGAGTGGTGATGGAGAACATCGTAAACAACTCACAAGGTCCTACCACTAATTATTTTATACTGAAACTTACGTTTGGGAGGCTGGATTAAAATTAAGATTACCGGTATACAGTCATGCGCCGGTTAACGTCTGATCGCATATTCGTCCGTGCCCCCCCCCCCCCCCCCCAAAAAACTTCCGTGGCGCCTGCTGGACCACCACTCCACGACCCCCTGACAGAGACACGATGATCCTCCCCATACTGGTCAGATAATTATGTGTTTTAGGAATATGCTTCCTTCCTTAGGCTTTTTTTAAGCATTTGCCTCCAGGTGTAATGTTAACCTACATCTACTCAGGATAAAATCTTTCACCTACAAATTGACAATAACACATTGCTGTAATCAGACATATCTAGTTGCCTCAACAATTGCAACCACAGTTGCAATTCGGGTTGCAATTTCAAATTCTGTGTCATTACTAAGGAATAGTGAAGTCTGGTGCACTCTAAGATTAAGAGGGAAAACGGAGGACTCGGGCGTCATGATGTGTGAGAAAACGGACTCGTATGATGGAGGACCAAATAAAAAAAAGCATAGCTACTTGTTTTGTGGACTACAGTATTAAGCGTACCCTTTTTGTCACTTTGTAATAAACCTAGCCATGCCTATGTGTGTTTATGATATTTACCATAACATTATATATGTATTTAGTTGGTCTAAATGATCGTAAAATGGGAAACTTGGGGTTGGGTCTTGGGTGCCTGGAACCAATTAGAATAAATCCCATAGGTTCTGTACTTTCGTTATTGCGTTATTCGTTATCACGCACTCGGCGGGGTCCCAATTATGCGCGATAACCATGGGATGATTGTACTGTACTGTATATGTGTACTTGTAACACTGGCCAGTTGCTTCTGGTGTTATGGTACAGGGGTACCACGTGACAGCACTAGGATCCCGCTTCCTCTATCAAGGAATAATTTATATTGAAAAAAACCCATTCAAATAATGGGACATAGCGAACCTAAATGGCCCTAGAGCGGGCACAGTCACGTTTACGTCACGTATGCATCGCGTTTTCTTATAGATTGTGCTGCCAGGCGTACGTTATCTAGTGAATATAGTCAATATTGTACAGTAACAATGGACCTAAGTGCAAACCTGTATTGTACATGTGCTAAGTGATTACGATACTAAAATTGTTATGTCTATTGCAAATATAGCTTGTTTATACAGGTCTTCAAATAAATTACTATCTTACAAGAATCGCAGCAATTTAAGTTATATTCACCCAGGTCGTTTGGGTGGCAAATTATGAGAAGAGCTTAGTCACTCTTAAGTAATGATAAATAAACACGCAGGCAGGCCTTCAGCGCCAACTGTCAAATCTTATCTCAAATAAATAAACAAACAAACACCAGACATTCTGTCACCTCACCTCCTGCCCCCTCCCCCCCCCCCCTGCTCCCTCCCTCTTCCCACACGCTCCTGGCAATCTCCCTCCTTGTGTTCCCAGACAAAAGATTGGTGATTTTTTTGTTTATTTTATGTAATATCTCAGACTAAAGTTAGGATAATATAATTTGCATTGCTGAAATCCTTGCAAGACAGCCAATAATTTGAATATAAACGTCATATATTTTGCTCAAGAGATAAAAATTGTTGTACATTAGTGTACAATACTGTAGTACATTATAATATAAATTTTTTCAACTGTATTTTTGGGTAGATTTACATAAATTTCTTCATTTATTTTCATCCATTTACATGCACACACCATACTAAAATAAACGTAAAAGAAATAAATGACCTAAGTGCAAAGCTGGAGTGCACATGCACTAATTTGATTACGGTACTAAAATTGTTATGTCTAGTGCGAATTACTGCATGTTTATTTTCAAATAAATCAGTATCTTACAAGAATCCCAGCAATGTTAATTATATTCTCCCAGGTCATTTCACTGGCATTTTAAAATGAGAGAAGCTTAGTAGGACTGTTAAATAAACACACAGAGACCTTTGGCTCAACTGTCAAACATTTCACCTCAACCCCTCCCCCCCCCCACCCCTCGCTGGCTGGCTCTGTACCTCTCCCCCAGCCAGGGTTTTAGGCTTACAGTTTTTATCTTATATAATATCTCAGACTAAAGTTAGGAGATTATAATTTGCATTGCTGGAATCCTTGCAAGACAGCCAATAATTTGAATATAAGCGTCATATATTTTGCTCAAGAGATAAAAGTTGTTGTACATTAGTGTACAGTACTGTAGTCCATTTATAATATAATTTTTTTCAACTGCTTTTTTGGGTAGATTTACATAAATTTCTTCATTTATTTTCATCCATTTACATGCACACACCATACTAATAGAAACGTAAAAGAAATAAATGACCTTAGTGCAAAGCTGGAGTGCACATGTACTAATTTGATTACGGTACTAAAATTGGTATGTCTAGTGCAAATTATAGCTGTTTATATTCAAATTAATCAGTATCTTACAAGAAAACCAACTATGTTAATTATATTCACCCAGGTCATGTCACTGGTTTTTGTATAAGAGAGAAGCTTAGTCACTTAGGAACTGATAAATATACAGGTACACGCGTTAGTCCTTGGGCCGGTGCCAACTGTCAAACTTACTACCTCCCCTCCCCCCACGCCCCCCTCGCTCGTTCCCTCCCTCCCTGCCTCCCTCCCTCCTTCTCCCCCAACTGCCCAGCGTTGCTGGGATCCTTGTAAAACAGTGAATAATTTTAATATAAACGTCATGTATTTTGCACAAGAGATAAAAATTAATCACCTGTATCACATTACAGTAGTGATTTAAGAGTAAAAGTGTATATGTACATATATAGTGTTCCACATACATGTAAGTATAAATACAAAGTTTATGTGATGATCGGACAACGTCCATTTAGGTTAACGTCACGTTTCCAAGAACGTATCTAGGACGTTAACCGGCGCATCACTGTATTAAAATAATAAAAATGTATTATAAACCTGTCTAACATACCGTAAAAGAACAATATACCTCGGCAATAAACACAGCTATCATCACCTCCCCCACCTCCCCCTGGCCATTTGCCGGTGTCGAGACAAGAAAGGGAAAGAGACTCTGACTGCTGTTGCTATATTTAGCCGTCTTTGTGTTCGAGGTGGTCAGTAATTCATTTTGGTATATTTACTGATCATAATACTTATCTCCTATAAATAATTCATTTGAAATTAATTTTTTACAAAGAGTATTCAGTAAATGACTGCGTTAATTCTTGAAACTACTGACAGTGGTAAATTTAGGATGAGAATGATGAACACTAAGTCAGGTCATTGGATTCGGAGTTTGATCCTTAATGACACCATAAATGTCAGGTCAACTTCACCTACCAGGCATAATGGTAGCCTCCCTTTTTCGCAAAACAAGTTTATAAATTAAAGAAAATACTTGCAGTGTGTTTAATAAATTACAGTATATTATAAATAAATAAATAAATAAACAAATAAATCGGTAAATTTATTTCAAGTAAATGGAAAGATTTTACTCACACCGACATTAGTTCCAGTTAAATAACAGACGCTTAAGTGAAACACTAGTGTTTACACTACTGTACACCAGCCGGTAAAATTTGATGCCAATACTTGAAGTGAATTGGCCTTATTTTAAATAACCAACCATAAATAAATGCAAAAATGAAAAAAGATCAAAGGTGAGAAACAATATACTGTATGTATGTTGTGTTGTCAAAGGAAGAGAAACAATTGAAACTCTGCAATTGTGTGTAAATGAAGCAGAAAGATAGATCAGCAACCTAATACTTGGTCACAATTTTTGTGAGGCCATATGGAAGTAGGGTCTACCATTAGACAATAATGTACATTATGCTTCCAATATCTTCCCAGGCGGTATTATCTCCCTGTTTGCTAGCTGCCTACTACCTACACTTATTTTAGTAATATTACTTTGATACAACATGATAAATTAGACAAAGAAAGTTATTTACCAAGACCTTCCCTCTGACAGAGGGTAAGAGATGGAGGGGAGATAAGAAGGCTATTTATAGCCCGTCTTTGTGTCAGAAGTGGCCAGTAATGCACTATAAATAAATCATTTAAAATTTATTTTTTTACATAGAATATTCAGTACATGACTGCGATTATAAAATATTGTGAATTAGTAAATTATATATATATTTATATATATATATATATATATATATATATATATATATATATATATATACAGTTCGTCCCCGAATTACGTACATCCGAATTACGTACAAACGGCCGATACGTACATCGTTTCTGAAGTCTTTAATTGCAAAAATATTGTCTTAAAAGGGCGAGCAATTTTTAAATTTGGCGGGCGAGCCAGCCGCACCGCCACTATCACTGACCATGCAGACGACACGCTAGACGCACCAAAACAACAAGTGTGGTCATTGTGCATACAGTACTTCTTCTGTGAATTTCTGCCCTATTTTGTACACTTTACTCCGTGTGCAATGACTGGTGTAAAGCGTAAGAGTGGTGAAGCCAGTGGGAGTGCTACGAAACGTCAAGCAATCTCACTAGAGGTAAAAATGGACATAATAAAACTGCTTGAAAGTGGTGAAAAGTTGACCAATGTTGCCCGCAAATTTAACCTGAGTCGGTCAACTGTTAATACAATTGATAAGGGCAAAGAAAAGATCAAGGAACATGTGAAATCTGCAGTGCCAATGCAATCTATGATTATAACTAAAAGAAGAGGGAAGGTTCTGGAAGAAATGGAAAAATATCTTGCGCTGTGGATCGAGGACTGCACACAAAAACGTAAGCCTCTGTGTCTCAGTATGATTTAGGAGAAAGCCCTAAGTCTTTTCAACGACCTAAAGAAAGATCACCCTGATGATACTGTGACATTCAATGCTAGCAATGGGTGGTTTAACCGATTCAAGGTGCGAAATAAGCTGCATATTGTTCGAGTGACTGGTGAGGCGGCGAGTGCTGATTGGAAAACAGCACAGGATTTTCCAAAGAAACTCGCGGAAATTATCGAGTTACGTACATTTCGAGTTAAGTACAACCTTTTGGTCCCCATTATGTACGTAACTTGGGGACTTACTGTATATATATATATATATATATATATATATATATATATATATATACAGGTAGTCGTCGACTTACGACCTAGATTGGTTACGGCCGACCGGTCGTAAGTTGATCTGGTCGTAAGTCGGCCTATGTTATAATTACCTTACGTATATTATAATGTGTAATGATAATATAATCATCTTTAAGTCATATTTTATCAACATTTTCTTTGTTCATTATTGTTACGGTCGTCAGGTTTAAGTAAATCACTGCATACTACAGTACAATTTAATTACCTTACGTATATTATAATGTGTAATGATAATATAATCATCTTTAAGTCATATTTTATCAACATTGTCTTTGTTCATTATTGTTACAGTCGTCAGGTTTAAGTAAACCACTGCATACTACAGTACAATTGGTTTGTTATTTACACAACATACAAAAAAAAAAAATACAGGTGCAAAACATATAAAACATTTTAGTTGCAAAACATCTTGGGGGGGGTGGTGGTTCAAGAAAAATTTCCAAGACAAAAGAAAGGCACAAGGCAAACAGACACGGAGGGAAGTGTGCTGTACCAGCGAGCGTGTTTGTAATTGAGCGCGGGGATGCGCGCAGCTCCAGCTCCCGGCAGCGCCAGGAGGCTGGGGCCAAAACTGTCGTACCGCCGGTCGTAAAGTCGAACAGACGTAAGTCGCATAGGTCGTAAGTCGACGACTACCTGTATATATGTATATATATATATATATATATGTATGTATGTATGTATGTATATATATATATATATATATATATATATATATATATATATATATATATATATATATATATATATATATATATATACACACAGGTAGTTCTGCTATAACGCGATACTTGTGTTCTTGTAACATATCGTGTTATAGAAAATCGCGTAATAGAAATAACTGGGCTTATGGAGAAAATAGGGTTAGGTGCAGATTACTCGAAATCGAAAAAATTTAGTAGTTAGCCTAACACAAAGGATAGCACAGTCTAAATAAATGTTACATTCATATCTAATAATGAAATCATACAGTAAATGTAAAACTTTACTTGATGGGGGAGAAGGGTGATTTTGAGGTTGATAAAATCGAGCTTCTCTTCAAGTGTGTTATCCTTTCTTTTACGATCATCACCGGGAATTCTATCACCAGAACGCTTCTTGTTGATATTCTTCTTTACTATATTCACAGTTAATACAGTGGGGTATGCTATAACGAACGGATCCTACTACGAATATTCCTATAACGAGCGGTTTTACCTATAAAATTGAGAATGCTATAACGGACGAAACTCCGACAACGAACATTATTTATTTTATTTTTTATTTATTTATTTTTCTAATTTATTGTTTTTTTATTACAAATATTAATGATATTCTTTATTTCAGGGGTTTAGATGCATATTTATGCACTTTTTTACAATTTTTACAATTTTATATTATATTTTTCAGTGTTCAGTGGTTGTATTTGGGGGCCTGGAACGGATTAATCCTATAACAAACGAATGCTATAACGAACAAGGTTCTAGAACTAATTAGTTTCGTTATAGTATACCCCACTGTACCACAAAATTGGAGAAATAGTAAGCAAAAATCGCGTTATAGCAAACAAGCGTTTGCGTTATACAAATATCGTTCCTAATTCATAAATCGCGTTAGAGCAAATTCGCGTTATGAAAACACGCATTATAGCAGAACTCACTGTATATATATATATATATATATATATATATATATATATATATATATATATATATATATATATACACAGTATTACCCTGCTTAACCCGGTTTCGCTTAGCGCATTTTACCGTATACGCGGTGCCTCGCCAGAGCTGAACTTTCACTTAACGCGGGTTTTTTCCACGTATACGCGGTGAGTGTCCAGCTCGAGAGCTATTTTTAGATTCCCCCCACCCGCCACGCTGCCTGACTGCCTGTTTTAGCTCATAAAATTCATACAAATTACCCAGCCAGAATATAATTTACATTGCTGGAATTCTTACAATATGATGATCATTTTGAATATAAACATCATAGATTTTGCATTAGACATACAAATTTTAGATATAAAGTTTACTCTGAGTAAATATGTTATTTATTGTGCAAAATATATGACATTTGTATTCAAAATATTCCTGGGCTTACAAGGAATCCAGCAGTGTCAATTATATTATCCTAACTTTAGTTTGAGGTATTATTTATTACTTAAAAGGTAAATATTCTGGTTTTCCCACACATCTGGTGGGACGGCTGGTGGGGGGGAGGGAGGGACCGACCGACCATCTGTTTCAGTGTGAAGAATATTTTTTTTTTTTTTATTAACTGAAGATATTTGTTTTAGCTCATAAAATTCATACAAATTACCCGGCCAGAATATAATTTACATTGCTGGAATTCTTACAATTTGATGATCATTTTGAATATAAACATCATATATTTTGCATTAGACATAAAATTTTTAGATAAAATGTTTAATCTGAGTAAGTATGTTATCTTTTGTGCAAAATATATGACGTTTATATTCAAAATATTCCTGGTCTTACATGGAATCCAGCAATGTCAATTATATTATCCTAACTTTAGTTTGAGGTATTATTTATTACTATACCTGGTTTTCCCCCCAAAATTTCTCGGTGGGAAGAGCCAGCGAGTGTACTGTGAGAAGAGGGGGAGGGAGTCGTGTCCATTATTTGAATGGACATTTACTACAACATAGTTATGTGTCGTCAAAAAGTGGAGTTTGGGGATCGGCCTGGACTCCATTTCAATTAATCCCATATGTTATGTTATTCACTTTACGCGTTTCTCGCTTTCCGCGGTACCCTCCGGGTTACATTAACCGCGTAAAGTGAGGGTTAACTGTATTTTGAATATAAATGTCATATATTTTGCACAAAAGATAACATATTTACTCAGAGTAAACATTATATCTAAAATTTGTATGTCTAATGCAAAATCTATGATGTTTATATTCAAAATGATCATCAAATTGTAAAAATTCCAGCAATGTAAATTATATTCTGACCAGGTAATTTGTATGAATTTTATGAGCTAAAACAAATATCTTCAATTAATAAAAAAAAAAAAAATATTCTTCACACCGTAACAGATGGTCGGTCGGTCCCTCCCTCCCTCCCCCCACCTCCCACCAACCCTCCCTACCAGATGTGTGGGAAAACCAGAATATTTACCTTTTTAGTAATAAATAATACCTCAAACTAAAGTTAGGATAATATAATTGACATTGCTGGATTCCTTGTGAGACCAGGAATATTTTGAATACAAATGTCATATATTTTGCACAAAAAATAACATATTTACTCAGAGTAAACATTATATCTAAAATTTGTATGTCTAATGCAAAATCTTATGATGTTTATATTCAAAATGATCATCATATTGTAAGAATTCCAGCAATGTAAATTATATTCTGTCCTGGTATACGTGGAAAAAACCCGTGTTAAGTGAAAGTTCGGCTCTGGCGAGGCACCGCGTATATGTGAAATCGCGCAAAGCGAAACCAAGTTAAGCGGGGTATTACTGTATATATACACACACACTCGTGTATAGTTCGAGTTTTTAAGGCCAAATTATTAGGCAAAAAATTGGGGTCGTCCTATACTGTACATGCGTAATAGTTGTGTTAGGTTGAACCCGTGCATGATGGGAAGGGTGAGGAGCAACTTTAAGCTTCAGACATGAAAAATATTTACCATTTACTGCCGGTAAACAATGGAAACCTTAAATATGTACCAATTAGTAATGTTGAAGTTCTTAGCACAGGCTAACTTATCATATCATATTCGGTATCACAGTTCTCATTGATCTACAAAAAATACCGGTAATAAAAACCTTTTCGATATTTCACACTTAATATAGTACCCGGTAATCTACTTCAACCTCCTATTGTTTACAACGATGCATGACGCACCACCAGCTGTATCAGCTAGATGGTACACGTGTTTTTCGAATCGTTTTCAGTTAAAAAACTGTTACATCACATGTGTATTTTACCTTAACTGTGCCTGAATGAATATATTCTCGGAAATAAATAGTAGTTTTGCTGAAACGTGATGTATTTTAATGTAAAATAGGATAAAATACATGATGATAACAAAAGATTTTACCTAACCTTTGCTGAAATGACGTACATATTACAGTGGAAAGTGGGATAAAATCGTGACAAAAACAATGACTTTCACTTTTTCATTCAAAAGATGTTACCGTAATCGCTTTTCGAATGGTTTTCAGTTAAAAAACTGTTGTATTACAATAATAATCTATCCTAATTGACTTGAATAAATACTACGATACCATATTTCTGAATATTTTCATTAAAATCCATCAAAATAATTTTCCTTGTCATCGTCTGCAGCACCAAACAGCTTCTCCCGGTCCTCTCCTTGAACAGGGCTAGAGGGTACATGTTTTTTTAATCGTTTTCAGTTAAAAAACTATTACATCACACTTATATTTTACCTAAACTGTGCCTGAATGAATATATTCTCGGAAATAAATAGTAGTTTTGCTGAAACGTGATGTATTTCAATGTAAAATAGGATAAAATACATGACGATAACAAAAGACTTTACCTAAGCTTCTGATGTTCTTGAGATGTTACTCGTTTTTTTTATAGTTTTCTGTTAAAATTCTGTTATATTACAATGATGTTCTATTCATACTGTGCTTGATATAATACATTCACGGAAATGTAATATTTTTGCTGAAATTACGTACGTATTACAGTGGAAAGTGGGATAAAATCGTGACGAAAACAATGACTTTCTCCTTCTTTCGTTCAAAAGATGTTACCGTAACCGCTTTTCGATTGGTTTAGTTAAAAAAACGGTTGTATTACAATAATATTCCCTCCTAATTGACTTGAATAGATACTTGAATGGAAATATACAATATTTTTGTTGAAACTCCCCGCGTTTCAGCGTAAAGTGTCGTAATAATAAATGGTAAACAATTTGCCTTCGGCACTCGTGTTTCAGGCACGGTGAGCCTCAGTTTATAGGACGTAGAGTGTTTTTACTGAAGGTTTTGTTGTTCCATTACCCCCAAAAACGTGGGTCGAACTATAAACGAGGAATATCATAAATTAACGATTTCTTGGTCAAAACAATCCGGGTCGACCTATAAACGAGGGGGGGTTATAGACGAGAGTATATATGGTATGCAGTAGTACCCCGATTTACGGTCAATTGAACCCACAGGGTACTGTTGAAAGTGAAAAACCGCGTAAAGTGAACAACAGAACATATGGGATTAATTCCAATAGAGATTGGCCCGACCCCCAAACTCCACTTTTTCCGACACAATACCTATGTTGTAGTAAAAATAATATCTAAATTTTATGAAGGTATGCTCACACAATTAATATTTAAGAGAAATACAGTCGCCAGGTTAATGTCCATTCAAATAATGGACTCAAATCCCCCCTACCCCCTCTTCCCAGCTCACTAGTTCCTACCTCTCTGAGAAATGTTTGGGTGAAACCACTAGATTTTAACGTTTAGTAATAAATAATACCTCAGACTAAAGTTAGGATAATATAATTGACATTTCTGGATTCCTTGCAGGTCAGGGAATATTTTGATTGTAAACTTCATATATTTTGCACAATAGATAAAATGTTTGCTTTGTGTAAACCAAATTATTACATAAGATCTAAAATTTGTATGTCTAATGCAAAATCCATGATGTTTATATTCAAAATGATCATCATATTGTAAGAATTCCAGCAATGTAAATTATATTCTGGCCGGGTAATTTGTATGAATTTTATGAGCTAAAAAAAAAAAAAAAAAAAAAAAAAAAAAAAAAAAATAAAATAAAAAATAAATATACACCACCGCGTATACAGTATGAGTAGATGCACCGATGCACTGCGGAAAGTGAACGTATATGAGTAGATGCACCGCGGAAATTGAAAGTAAAGTGAAAGTCTGGTTCTGGCAAGGTATCGCGTAAATGAGAAATCGCAGAAAGTGAAACCGTGTAAAGCGGTGTGTGTGTGTGTGTGTGTGTGTGTGCGCGCGCATGTGTGCGTGCGTGCGCTATATAATAAGTACGTACAGTAATCTTTTTCACTGAAACACTAATGAAACACTAATGAATTAGAATACTGTAGCTGGTGTAAAGAGTCGGAACAGTTCCCCCACCGATTGTCTCTCGTGAAGCAAGCTTATAAATTAAAGAAAATACTTGCTGTGTGTTTAATATATTACAGTATATTGTAAATAAGTTGGTAAATCCATTTCAAGTACAGGTTGTACCTCTCTATTCAGGCAACCTCGGGACCTGACCGGTGCCGGACCATGCAAATTCACCCTTTTCCTGGATAGATAGTGACTTGTACTTATGCTTGGAAGCACTAACACCACTTTCTCTGCATCATGGTCTCTTTGAAGACATATTGAAGGGATAAATGTCGTATAGTACCTTCTCAAATTTCGCGAGTTTTTAATTCAACGTATTTTATTGGAACACAAAAAAAAAAAAAAAAAAATTGACGGCGGTGTACTGTGCACATCATTGTCATTCATAAAAACCCATTTTAATTCATATTACACTACATAACATTCAAATCCACCGCGCTTGTAGAATCTCAGGAGAGACGTGTTTTTCCCATCCGTTTTACACTCGGGATCACTCCCAGTAAGTCCCGCCTTCGAACACAGTTGTCACTACGTTTATTGCACTCTCTACTGGCAAACGCAACCTTGAATTAGTCTGTGTAAATCAACTTTAGTAATTCACTAGACCTTTGTCAACTGAAGGTCATCCTTGAATGAGTAACAGTTAAATTGTTTGTAATTCTGTCATTGTGTGAGCAGCGATCGCTGGCAACTCAGGGGTATATAAGCCAGTGCGAGGCGGGAGGAATAGACCTCCTGTATCACCTTTCACCTTCGTTCTCAGATCGAGGGTGGGCTTAATTGAAACCCACCGGTCGCTCGGAGCCGGTGGATACCCAGCAGTGGTCAATATAGGAGTGATGGTGCTGATTCAGCGTGATTTATCAGCTCCACTCTACCTCATGGGCCGAGGACCCCAGACCCACCTCGTGTCAGAGTGTAACCAACCACAACAGTAGTTGTTAGAGGCGCCAGTGCTATACCCTGGGACAGGCCTTGGAGTTATGGCCCACAGTGTGGCTGTATGTGTTTTTTAATAATTACCCCATGTTGGGTGGTGGACCCGTGTCGGTGTTTGTATCAGTATTAGTGTATTGTGAGTAAGGACAAGGAACTGGTCCTGCTATGTAATGTAATGTGACACCAGTAAGAGGGTGCACGGTAAGAGTGTAATATCTGAGCAATTGCTGTTGAGTAAATAAGAAAATAAGTAAATAAGGAATACAGAGTCTGCAATAGGCCCAGGAGTTGAGCCTGGTAGTTATATGTTAATAACATCTATTTTCCCCTTTGATTTTATATAAATAAACTTGTTCTTTGAGAATTTTAGGAGTATTCATTTCTCCACAGTAGTTACCTTCATTTACGTCCAAGTGACCCTGATATCAGAATTACACTACCCATGTGCCTAGACCATCGACATGCTACCAAGAAGAACTGAGGTTAGGTAGTACCAAAAATGAACTGAAGTGAGTAGAAGGAACTAAGACATGTTGTGGTTTCACCCTTCTTTCCCCTTATCGATCTGGTCAATGAAAAACCTAACCCAATGCCTAGTCCACTCTGTACACTACATAACGAGCTACATGCTGTCCAGAGGGGGTCTGGTGGCAGCGACCCTTAGAAATTAAGATTAGAGTTAAGTATTTACCCTTAGTATTAGTGACCCCCAGTCTGACAGTATAGCGGAAACTTGAATTTCGACGGGTTTGAATGGCCCGCCAATGTGCAGACAACGTGCATAATCGTGTAAACAACATCATTTCTCTTATGTACAAAAGATTCATTATTGTTTATTACTGAATGTCTTTTTTATTGAATTAATGTTTATGTGTGCAAAATGGGCAATACAATTCATTAATAATACGTAGAATATTAAAACACACAAGGAAATGACACAGCATTGTTTTCGTTGATTACAAAACCAGTGACTGACTGGTTCTATATATAAAACTGAAGAAAATAAGACCCTGGTTGTAGCTGTAGTAAAATTAATATGGTTGTTTTAAGTAATGTTATTTAATGTTAATAAATGGAACAATAGAAGTAGCGAACAATAATGGTAAAGAAAAAAAGAGAGATCGCGTAAGTGCGCACACGTGAAAACATATCGTCATTACTTTACATAAGAATATGAAAGCAACACTTATTTACTGTTCATATATATTTTAATTAATGTTTCTGAATTTGTTTTTATTGAATTAATGTTTGTGTGCAAAATTAATAATGCAATTTATTAATTATACGTGGAATATTAAAACACACGAGTAGACGAGACGGCTGCCGGCATTGTTTATGTTAAAGCTTACAAAACCAGTGACTGATTGGTTCTACATATAAAACTGAAGAAAATAAGACCCTGATTGTATCTGTAGTAAAATTTATGTAAAAAAATTAATATGTTTGTTTGAAGTACCTGTAATGTTATTTAATGTTAATAAATGGAACATTATAAGTAGCTAACCATTAATGGTAAAATAAAATGAGACTGCGCGTATGTAAGTGCGCACATGTGAAAACATATCGTCATTACTCTACATAAGAATATGAAAACAACACTTATTTACTGCTCATATATATTGAAGGGTTAAATGTTGTACTCTGTATAGACAAGCAGAGAGAGAGAGAGCAGCCGAACTGCCGGATGTAAACAAACCTTAATTTCCCATGGCTTTGTTGTTGTTTTTTTTACGGGGATTAGCCCACCTGGGCATAGGTCACTGACCCACATTGGGGCCTGAGGGGCAAAAATTTAATACTCCTGTAATACAGTAATAATAATAATAATTCAGATAAAAAAAAAACAAGAAAAAAGAAAAAAAAAAGCTGCCTATCTACCTTTTGGACAAACTAAAATCGTTCCGGACCACGGGAGTTTCCGAACTAAAGAATGCCGGACTAGAGAGGTACAACCTGTACCTGTAAATGGAAAAATTTTACTCGACACCGACTTAAGTTCCAGTTAAATAACAGACGCTAAAGTGACGTCACTAGTGTTTACACTACACCAACCGTTAACATTTGATGCCATTACTTGAAGTGAATTGGCCTTATTTTAAAAAACCAAGGATGTGTAAACAGCACTGGTCAATGGGATGGTTGGTAAAGGACTACTGGGTCAGTAAGCTCCCAATGGTAAGTGTCACATTTGCGGTACCGGTCTTATACAGCGAATAGAGCTGAAAACCTACTTTTTAAATGAAAATTTTTGGGGTCGTCTTATACAGTACACCCTATTGCCTTGTAGGCTGAGATATACGGTAATTCTTGTAATCGCCCAAGACTTTTCCATCACAAGAGGCAGGACCTCACACTTCCAAGTATTGCAGATGACTGAAAATCACTGCATTGTTGGTGACAAGTGTGTAGGCTCGCTGGGCAAGGTTGCCAAATATGATTCTCTCTTTACTTTTGACAAGACTCCTCAATATCAAGTCGACTTTTTCATTACCAAATTCATTAATACAAGCTTTAACGTGTATTTGTAAACTTATAAAATCAAATACCTGCTTTGTTTTAGCTTACAACTGATGAAAACTTGCTGATCAGTTTCCTCGCCAGGAACCAGCCAGCACCGGCCCGTATGAACGCGAACAGGTTCCGTCACACATAGCATGGCACAGTCGAAGTTTTTTTTGTATATATCGCTCTGTTGTGTCCACAGTGATAATCTATTCCCAGAAAAAATCTGAACAAATATAATATCCCAATGATTATGAGTAAAATTTGAAGAGGATTTTTGTATGGCAGCTTAAGAAGGATGGATCATTAAGTTTAACTTTGCCATGCGATCGACTAGAGAAGATCTTGTTATCGACAGGTTGGCCACCCCTGCTCTATAGAAATGGCAATAATTTTCTGTATATGTAACTTCTTTTCAGGGCAAAGAGAGGCTCAGGAATGTAACTCCCGTATTTTATCTATTTTTTATGGGGAAAATTGATTCGCTTAACGTTGTTTCATTTAACGTCGTGTTTTCAGGAATGTAACCCCGATGTTAAGCGAGGACTTACTGTACTGGTAACAGGTTCCCTTTCCTTATATGGCATGTCCAGAGTCAACTGCCATTTTAGTATTGAAAGGATTAAAGAGGATGATATATGAAGGCTAGAGTGATCTGAAATTGCAATGGTGAGATGAATACTGTATGTAACGTGACATTTAGAGATAGGAAACCCTGTTCAAAGCTAAGAGGGCAGCTAGTTATTGAAAGGTTGGCAAGGTTTTTTTTTGTAGAGGTATATGGAGAGAATGGAGGAGACTGTTTGAATCAATAGGTGCATAATTTTGAATATTAAGGTTGGGAGAACTAGGGGTAGGCCAAGTATGACATTGGGAGAGGTTTTGAGAAATGACCTCAGAAATAAGAACCTGATGAGAGAGGTTGCAAGAGACTATGCAGCCATAGCTAACCCATGTGTGAACAATTTACCATAAAATGTTGAGGAAGATGACAATGATCAAAGTGAGACTGGAAAAAATAGAATTACTGTAATATCATCATTATCATTTCTTGCATTAAGTTAGATGTTAACCCTCAGGCTAGAATAATTGTAATTGAACATTGATATGAAAAATAGAGTAAATAGCTTGATCTTGTTGAAGTAACTTCTCAAGTACAGTATTAGAAGTTTGGGAGTGCTACCAGCATACTATGTGGTCTATATTGTTATGCCATGTCTTTTGTATAATGCTGTTTAGTATACTTAGGATGTTCTCCTTTATCAATCAGAAAACTGGTCCAAACTGGAAGTCTTGAACATGTGTCGAAATGAACTCACTGCCTTACCATCACAAATTTGTAAATTAGAGAGCCTTCGTCGACTTATGGTAAATGAAAACAAGCTTGACTTTGAAGGAATTCCCTCTGGTATAGGCAAGATAGTTGGCCTGGAAGTATTCTCAGCAGCCCACAATCGCCTTGAGATGATTCCAGAAGGACTATGCAGGTACACCCATCTGTGTCTTTATACCAACAATACTGGCTTGTATTATTCAAGCAGATGTATAATGTCCAGGATATTATATTGAAGAAATGATAAGTGTAAAGCTTTAATGAATTATTTTCCAATTTTGGATTGTTTATTTATAAACTAATTTGATGTTTATTGTATTGTACATTTTGCAAATTACTTAAATATAATAAAAGATTTTGTATCTTTTCATGCAGTCACTTAATTTTGTTAAGTCTCATACAAATCAACTTTTTTTAATTAACCTTTATGTTCACAAGTTATTTTAGTCTTAGTAACAAATGTTGTAAACTTCAAAATCTTTTAGGTCCCAAATTTTGCTATTTTAAAGATATTCATCACCGATTGAAATTGAGAACACTATCTTGTTAAGAATACTTTTTATTAAAGTAAAAAATTTCTCTAACAGATGCCCTAATCTTAAGAAGTTGATATTGAATAGCAACCGTCTCGTCACTCTGCCAGAAGCCATTCACTTTATTAGTGAAACATTGGATCAATTAGAGCTGGCTGACAACCCAGAAATGGTTTGGCCTCCAAAACCCCGTGGCATGGCTCAAGGGTCGGGAGTTGCTTTCTACAACATTGACTTCTCCCTCCAGGCCCAGCTAAGGAATGCTGGAGCACAGGCGGCTCAACTTGCTGCTACACTGGCACAACAGCAAGGTTAGTGGAGGAACACAGCAGAGTGTGTCATCCTTTTGATCATGGCTATTGTGTCATCCTTTTGATCATGGCTATTGTGTCATCCTTTTGATCATGGCTATTGTGTCATCCTTTTGATCATGGCTATTGTGTCATCCTTTTGATTATGGCTCGTGTGTCATCCTTTTGATCATGGCTGTTGTGTCATCCTTTTGATTATGGCTCGTGTGTCATCCTTTTGATCATGGCTATTGTGTCATCCTTTTGATTATGGCTCGTGTGTCATCCTTTTGATCATGGCTATTGTGTCATCCTTTTGATTATGGCTCATGTGTCATCCTTTTGATCATGGCTATTGTGTCATCCTTTTGATCATGGCTATTGTGTCATCCTTTTGTAATGTTTGTTCTATCTGGAATTTTCTTCAAAATAATCCAGTCTCATCCACATTAAACACCTGTTCTGGCAGGTAAACCCCCTCAGTGATAATGTTTGTATCTCTGAAAGTTTGTAAGTTGAATATTCTTAAGTAGAGGAGCACCTGTATATTCAGTTCTAAATTTCTGCGTTATCTTGGGAACAGAGCATTTATTGTCGCCCATGGCTAGCACTTCAAGTTTAACCTTCATGGTAAAGCACTGTCTGCTCTTTGGGGCCTTAACCGAACGCACTTGCTTGGGTATTGTTTTCATAATGTGTGTTATTTATATGTCACAAGAGAAAAGGCCTGCATTGAGTAATAGCCGCACGTAGACTGTGTACAGTGCGGCTGTGTTGTTGTGATGTGGGCGGGACCACTCAGTCTACACCTCGTTGCTCCACAACAATAACTCTCAAATTATTTTTTTCAAAATTATTTATATTTTTCCCAAGATTCGTGTTGTTACTCAGGTGGTCTGGTACTCTGGGTCTTTACTGTACCCTGTACAGTATAAAACATTTTGCAAAAGAAATTTTTGTTGTTGTAGTTACTTAATCTTTTAACACTGATTGTAATTTTTTAACTACTGAATATATTTTCTTGATAATTTCACCAGTATTTTAGCCTTTGTTGAGTTTTATTTGTCATTTTGAGCAATCAGTCATCAATGATTATAAACAAGTACTCTGGATGAGGTAGAGTGGGTCCTGATGATGTTTTAAGGTAGGAATATATTTGACTTAAAGTAAGACTGAAGGAAACTTAAATATACCCAAGGTACACCAAAGGATCCCATTGCCCGGAAGAAGAGATTGCGCCAGTTCCGTAAAGATCAAAAGGACCAGCAAGATGATAAGCAGGAGAAGATCTTGAAGGGCATGAAAGAGATTGCTAAAGATGAGGAGAAGCAGAAACAGAAAGACAAGATGACAGAAGAACGTAGTCAGGAGGTCAAAACGTATGTTTTAAATTATGTTCCTTTTATATTCAGGAAAAAATGGAAATAGGAGATTTGTGAATAACTGAAGAATTAAATATTTCCATCATGTAGATAATAAACAGATTTAACAGGTCTGTTATTTCTTATTTGTTTATTTATTTGACCATTTTGTACTGTTAATCTTAACCGCTTTTATGAAAACCTAGAAAAGCTTATGCACTCTGTTGCCTCACAATTTGTGTAGTGACAACACCTGGATACCAATGTGACTAGCAGCTATTTCACAAACCCTGTAATGGGAGAGCAGGCTGTCCCTCAGAAAAAAAAAAATATATATATATATATATATATATACAGTCAACCCTCACTTTACGCGGTTAATGTAACCCACAGGGTACCGCGGAAAGTGAGAAACGCGTAAAGTGAATAACATAACATATGGGATTAAATGAAATAGAGACCAGCTGACCCCCAAACTCCACTTTTTTCAACACAATACCTATGTTCTAGTAAAAATAACATCTTAATTTTATGGTGGTACATGCACACAATTAATACTTAAGAGAAATAGAGAAATACAGTCGCCAAGTTAATGTCCATTCAAATAATGGACTGGACTCCCTCCCCCTCTTCTCACACTACACTGCTGGCTCTTCCCTCTGAGAAGTTTTTGGGGGAAAACCAGGTATAGTAATAAATAATACCTCAAACTAAAGTTAGGATAATATAATTGACATTGCTGGATTCCTTGTAAGACCAGGAATATTTTGAATATAAATGTCATATATTTTTCACAAAAGATAATATATTTACTCAGAGTAAACATTACATCTAAAATTTGTATGTCTAATGCAAAATCTATGATGTTTATATTCAAAATGATCATCAAATTGTAAGAATTCCAGCAATGTAAATTATATTCTGGCCGGGTAATTTGTATGAATTTTATGAGCTAAAACAAATATCTTCAGTTTATAAAAAAAAAAGAATATTCTTCACGACACTATCTGTCAATCAAAGTATCCCACCTTGCCTCCTCCCCCTCTTCCAACCGCCAGATGGTCAGTCCATCCCAACCCTCCCCCCACCACCTCCCACCAACCTTCCCTTCAAGAGAAAGAGTGGGTGAAAAAACTAGACTTTAACATTTAGTATGAAATAATACCTCAGATTAAAGTTAGGATACTATAATTGACATTGCTGGATTCCTTGTAAGACCAGGAATATTTTGAATATAAATGTCATATATTTTGCACAAAAGATAACATATTTACTCAGAGTAAACATGATATCTAAAAATTTTATGTCTAATGCAAAATCTATGATGTTTATATTCAAAATGATCATCAAATTGTAAGAATTTCAGCAATGTAAATTATATTCTGGCCGGGTAATTTGTATGAATTTTATGAGCTAAAATAAAAATCTTCAGTTAATAAAAAAAAAAAATATTCTTCACATGGTAACAGATGGTCGGTCGCCGGTCCCTCCCTCCCCCCCACCAACCGCCCCTACTAGATAAATGTGTGAGAATACCAGACTGTTTACCTTTTTAGTAATACAGTAGAAGTCCAAAAATCCGGACTGCTTGGGGATTGGGTCGGTCCGGATTTTCGGATTTTCCGGATTCTCAGGCAGTACTTTTAAAATTAAAATTTAAGGAGGAATAAAGAAGAGATGAACAGGTACATTTTGATAGTTTATTCATTAGCAAATATAGCATGCTTCATTTATCAAAACGAGCAGTTTTAATGAAAAAGCTGTGAATTCTAGAACTTTATTCTTTGCCTTTTTGATATCATAAATTGTAGACTTTCCAGTGTTGTATTTTCCATTAGAACAGTATTGCTCACACCACGTACTAGTTTCTTAATTATTTCAAGTTTGTCACTCAATTTCAACGTGTTCTTCTTTCTCTTCACACAACGAAGTTTATCTACTTTAGGAGCCATTATTATGGGCTTGTACAGTAATCTGTAAATGGAAAGAGTAAGACTCAAAATATTGTTCTATTCATACTGTGCTTGATATAATACATTCACGGAAATGTAATATTTTTTGCTAAAATGACTTCCGTATTACAGTGGAAAGTGGGATCAAATCGTGACGAAAACAATGACTTGCGCTTTCTTTCGTTCAAAAGATGTTACCGTAATCACTTTTCGAATGGTTTAGTTAAAAAAACTGTTGTATTACAATAATATCCTAATTGACTTGAATAAATACTACGATACCATATTTCTGAATATTTTCTTTAAAATCCATCAAAATCATTTTCCTTGTCATCGTCTGCAGCACCAAACAGCTTCTCCCAGTCCTCTCCTTTAACAGGGCTAGAGGGTACGTGTTTTTCGAATCGTTTTCAGTTAAAAAACTATTACATCACACGTATATTTTACCTAAACTGCGCCTGAATGAATATATTCTCGGAAATAAATGGTAGTTTTGCTGAAACATGATGTATTTCAATGTAAAATAGGATAAAATACATGACGAAAACAAAAGACTTTACCTAAGCTTCCGATGTTCTTGAGATGTTACTCGTTTTTTAATAGTTTTCGGTTAAAATTCTGTTATATTACAATGATATTCTATTCATACTGTGCTTGATATACTACATTCACGGAAATGTAATATTTTTGTTGAAATGACGTACGTATTAAAGTGGAAAGTGGGATAAAATCGTGACGAAAACAATGACTTGCGCTTTCTTTCGTTCAAAAGATGTTACCGTAATCACTTTTCGAATGGTTTAGTTAAAAAACTGTTGTATTACAATAATATTCCCTCCTAATTGACTTGAATAAATACTTGAATGGAAATATACAATATTTTTGTTGAAACTACCCGCGTTTCAGTGTAAAGTGTTGTAATAATAAATGGTAAACAATTTGCCTTGGGCACTCGTGTTTCAGTTTATAGGACGTAGAGTGTTTTTACTGAAGGTTTTGTTGTTCGCTTACCCTCAAAAACGTGGGTCGAACTATAAACGAGGAATATCATAAATTAACGATTTCTTGGTCAAAAAATCAGGGTCGACAGATAAACGAGGGAGGGTTTATAGATGAGTATATACGGTATGTTGTCACAGTTTGATTGCTCGTTTTAAAGTGGAGACCACGTGGTCGCTTGTTGTCGCTGTGCAGCTGTGGCGCTCACGCATGCGCACATACACACAAAAGCCCGCTAAAAAAAAAAAAAAATAATAATTAGTTTTCCAAAAGTCCGGATTCTCGGGTGGTCCGGATTTTTGGCATCGAGATTTTTGGACTTTTACTGTAAATAATAAATCAGACTAAAGTTAGGATAATATAATTGACATTGCTGGATTCCTTGTAAGATCAGGAATATTTTGAATATAAATGTCATATATTTTGCACAAAAGATAACATATTTACTCAGAGTAAACATTATATCTAAAATTTGTATGTCTAATGCAAAATCTATGATGTTTATGTTCAAAATGATCATCAAATTGTAAGAATTCCAGCAATGTAAATTATATTCTGGCCGGATAATTTGTATGAATTTTATGAGCTAGATAAAAAAATTATACTTCACCCGTGTAAAGGAGTACACCCACCCCGGAATGTGAGCATCCTGGGTTCTGGCAGGGCACTGCATAAACGTGGGACCGCATAAAGTGAGGGTTGACTGTGTATATATATATATATATATATATATATATATATATATATATATATATATATATATATATATATATATATATATATATATATTTTATGAAAATCCACAATGAAAACGTGGATAAGATAAATCTAGATAAAATCACACAGGAAAATGGAAACAACGGAGTACCTTAGCTTTCGTCTTTATTCAAGACATCTTCAGAGGCAACTGGATTACATGGACAGAGAGAGGCTTAAATATACAGGGTGACCTAAAAACATGAGGTCAGGTCAAAATGATGACATCCACTAATCCCCACACCAACACACATTCCTTATATTTTCTCTTTCAAGCTATTTGCCTGCTTAATGCAAGTTGGCTGAAAACAAAGGCAAATGTACACCCACACTCACATCTTCCCTTCATACATTGTCATTCTTTATTCTTATTGTTTCAAAAGACTTGTTCTGGCTTGTTACTTTCCTTCCTCAACAAAACTCCCTATCTGATTTGCCCCTATCAATTCTCTCCAATCACCTATCACTATGCATCTTTTCTCAAAAATCACTTCATGCCATTGCTTTCTACTCATTCACATACAGGTAACCTGAGATAGTGAGATACGATGGGGTTACGCTCCTGAAAAATCCATCGCTAGGTGAAATATCGTAGATAGGAAGCATTATGACATGGGGTTCAATGGTATACGTTCCCCACCAGTCCCCAAACACACATGTAGCAATGACAAAATATTTCTTTCAATACTACTATCAGCATAAAACAAATAAACAACATTCACCACATCATATTGGATAAGTCTGGTCATCTTTACGTGTCCCCTTCAAGGCTAAGGGGACTCTTGTAGGTGGAGTGGAGACGTCACTCTGACTCCCACACAGGCTCTTGGGAATCTCATGCTGCTTAACAGTATCAAGC
Source organism: Homarus gammarus (assembly GCA_958450375.1). NCBI lineage: Eukaryota > Metazoa > Arthropoda > Malacostraca > Decapoda > Nephropidae > Homarus > Homarus gammarus. Next base: position 2,622,959 of record CAUDMG010003255.1, read on the forward strand.
TTCACCTCAGAGAGACAGTTGTCTTGGATACCTTGGCCTTCCCAGACATTTTCAAAGTTACACTGCTCACTTCAGTCACAAAAACAGAGCGCACTATGATTACAAAAACAATGATATCATCTGACACTGCTCACATTTTCAAAACAACAGAGTCAATGCACCTTACAGTACAAAACATAGAAAATATCACTTCACAGTCACCATAACACAGTTCAGTCTAAATGTTAGTGCTGTCCTCTCACTATATAAGAAAAGAAAAACTCTGATGATAAGTACAGTGTACGATGCTGGCCAATAATCGTGGAGCCATGCGATGGTGGGTTGACGATCAGCAAAGAATCGGACACAGGGATGTACTGCACAGGTTGGCCATGTGGCGGTGCGTGGGTAGGCTAACAAGTGAAGGTAGAGATGCATGCTTCATTGGGTTGAATATTGTTTCCTTATAAAATGTCACTGACTTGATTTAGAAAAATATAACTTGCATTGCTGAAATCTTTGCAAATGGCAATTAATTTTAGTTAACAACCCAGAGTTTGCACTAGAAGAAAAAACTTTTCCCAACCATTGGATATCGATGGCTATTCAATGGATATCATTAAAACGAGCTGATTTTATTGTATTTAGCGAGATGGTGTTAATTTATAACCATCAATAAAGTGAAATATTGCATCTCATGATGTCGTATCTCGCTGGTTACCTACTGAAGGTTCCAAGTGTTCCCTGAAGAAGGCAGTGATGGGTAGGGAAACACCAGGTAGCACTGAAGTCCATTTATTAAAGGATAGGAGAAATACAAGTGATGACTAGCGTGTGCCATGCACGGCCCACAGAGTCAGACTGAGACTGCCTTGCCATATGGCAGCCTCTGGGCAATGTTGCCACATAAAACGTGCAGTGTTGCCACGTAATTACATATATAAATGCTACTCGGCACAGTGGCTTATTTACAAGGTTGCTACTCGGCACAGTAGCATAGATACATAACCTACATCTCCCTCCCCCCCCCCCCCCCCCTCACGCTCATAGTCTTTGTCTTGAGCGGACTTCTTAGTCCTAAGTCGCTCCGAGCGTCGAGGTGCACTGTGGGACGGATCCTCGTGAGGTGTAGGGGACTCGTCCTCGGTCAGGGGGCCAGCAGCAGGGGGTGGGACTGGCCGGAGGAAGCGGCGGTTCCTCCACCAGACGCGACCGCTCGGCATCCTGAGCTTGTAGTCTCGCGACCGGCTGATGCCCATCACTATGCCCACCGTGTCCCAACGTGTCATCGTCGGGTCCTGGACACGGACAAGGGCACCAATCTCCAGAGGCTGAAGAGGGCGGGCACGGTCGTCATACCGAGCCTTGGCGTCCTGGGCATGTGAAGCGGCGCGGCGGTCGCAGCTCTCGGCTCTGGTCTGCCACTCCTTCGCAAAGGCCTTGGCGTGTGCAGGAACGCAAGAGCAGAGAGGGTGACCATACAGGATCTGGGAAGGGGAGCGTCCTGTGTGGGTGGGAGTTTTACGTAACTCCAGGAGTCCTTTGTCAAACGCCTCACAGTCTATGTTGCCTGAAGGGGCCACCTTGAGGATGAGGTGCTTGACTGTCTTGACCGCAGCCTCAGCATGGCCGTTTGACTGTGGGTAGTGGGGTGTTGACACGATGTGGCGGACTCCCCAACGCTCCAGGAATCCTGTGAAATCCCGGCTGGCTGAACTGTGGCCCACCGTCCGTCCGCAGACATATGGGGTCGCCCAGGTCAAGAAAGAGGTGCCGGAAGTGGCGAATGGTGGCCGCGGATGTCGTGTCCGAGCCACAGATTACCACCACAGGCCAGCTAGAGAGTCGGTCGGCAACAACTAGGAAATGTTTCCCAGCTGTGCTGAAGAAATCAGCCGGCACGGACTCGAAGGGCCTGGTGGGTTCGTCGTCGCTCAAGAGGGGCTCCTGCTGTTGACTGGGCTGCATGATCTGGCACTGACTGTATTGACGATATCCGCGTCAATGCCGGGCCAGTACACAGCCTGCATTGCGCGGTGCTTGGTGGCCTCTGCTCCACGATGGCTGTCGTGTAAGCGGGCCAGAACGCGATGACGGAGAGCTGCAGGGACGACTACACGGGCACCGTACAGGACGAGGTCCCCATCTGCGTAGAGGTCCTCACATATCTTCCAATATGGGCGTAGGGCGTTGTGGAGGTCAAAACGGTCGCAGGGAACCCAGTCCTCACACTCTCCAAGAGCTGAGTGTAGGAGAGGTCGTCGCTTGCCGCGGTCCGTAGTTCCTTAAGGGACAGATCGCTGTAGGGTGGCGACACTGAGGCCTGGGTGCTGGCGAGGGACTGTACGGCCTGCAAAGTGACGATGTTGCTGACTGAGAAACCGGCCTCGGTGCTGAGCATCTCGTCTTCAGGTGTAGGGCGGCTGACTGGGGAGAGGGCATCCAGGATGCACAACTCCTTACCTGCGCGCCAAGCCGCAGTGAAGACGAAGGCCAAAATCTTCTCCTTCAGGCGCTGGAGGCGGGGATTCTCGATGGCGTCCAGCGAATAGTGATTAAGAATGGGGAACAAGGGCCTGTGGTCTGTGATGAGGTCGAAGTGCTGAAGGCCAATCAAGTAAAATTTACACTTTGATAAGGCCCATACCACTGCCAGCAGCTCCAGCTCGATGGTAGCGTAGCGAGACTCAGCATCGGTGAGGAAGCGAGAGCCACACTGTACGAGCCGGTACTTTCCCCCACCGTGATCTTGGAGAAGGGCGTAACCAACCCCATACAGGTGTGAGGCGTCTGTCTGGAGGACAGTGGGGAGCGCTGGGTCGAAAGTAGCGAGGATAGGTGGACTTGACAGGGTCTCCTTCACCTTATGAAAGGCGAGGTCGTGGTCAGGGGTCCACGTGAAAGTCCTCTTGGGGCTCATCAGGGGGTGGAGAGGCCCGGCAACGGCGGAGATGTCAGGAGAAAATTCTGCCAGCTGGTTCACCAGGCCCATGAAAGACCTGAGATCCGTAAGGTTGGCAGGTTTTGCAAAGTCTGCTATGGCGCGAACTTTCTCCGGGTCCGCAGCAATGCCATCCCTTGAGAGTCGGTAGCCGCAGAAAGACACTGCAGGTGTGGCCAAGACGAACTTCTCGGCATTCAGAGTGATGCCGTGCGTCCTACACCTGGTCAATACCTCGTCGATGCGGCGAAGATGTGTCAGGTAGTACTCATCGTAGAGGAGGACGTCATCCATTACCTTCACGCAGTTGGTCACGCCTTGAAGTGCCATGTCACCACGGAGACAGAAGGCGTCCCCATAGCAGTGAATCCCATAGGGCCACAGCAGTAGCGGAAGTGTCCGTAAGGCGTGATGAAAGTGGTCAGTGGCTGATCCTCCTTCAGTGGGATCTGCCAGTAACCACAGAGGGCATCCATCGTCGAGAAGTGCCGTACCTTCGGGTCCACACTCCATATAGCTGCAAAATGTGTGGGTGAAGGGTGGGCGGGACGGGACACCTGGCTGTTAAGCTTAGACAAGTCGGTAGTAATCCGCACTCCACCGTTAGTCTTGGCCACAGTGACTAGAGGGTGGCACCAAGGGGACGGGTCGTCACCAACGGGTACGATGACACCCTGGGCCACCATGGAATCCAGTTCCTTCTTGACTGAATCCCTGAAGGCGAGAGGGATCAACCGGGGAGTGTGTATGGCAAACGGCTGTGCATCTTCCCGCAGGTGTATCCTCATAGGCGGACCCGCCATAGCCTTCAGTGGCGCAGTCCGTAGGGCCTCCTTCGTCACCAGCACATCCGAGTACTCCTTCAGGAAGTAGGCCCTTGCAGCTGAAGGAGACGTCTCGCTGTGAAGAGGAAGCAGCCGTGACTTGGGTGGAGGCGGGGTGGGAGTGGACGCGGGTTCTGGGCAGCTCTGTGCGGCAGCGCCAGGTCATCGCTCGGTGATTCACGTACCCTGCTGGCGGTGTACCGAGCAGCTGGGATCTGCTCAGGAAAGTCTCTGGGCACCACGCCTAACTCCTTGCAGTGCTCCCACGACAACAAGGGTGTAGCGAGAGTAGGCTGCACGTCGATCCACCCGTGACACGACCTGTCGCTGTAGTTGATCTCTGCTTGAAAGGAGCCCACAGCGGCTGGCATCTGGGAACCGTTCGCATTGTAGTACTGCAGCTGCGGCGGTGGTCCCAGGTCGCGTTTGGTGAGGCCCAGTTTCTGGAGGTGCTTCAGGCCTATCACCGTAGTATCAGCGCTGGTGTCCGGTATCACCTCGATGTGACCCGACACATCACCGTGTGTGACGGCAACGCGGATGTTAGGGGAAGGGGTAGTCCTGGGGCGTGTGGTCGATTCCACCCTCCTGAAGTGACTCAGCTGCTGCTTGGTGCTGCATGGGCCATCTGAAGGGGGCTGCGTGCGAACCACCCCGAGGGAAGTGCGCTGATTTCCTCCTCGTCTCGGGCTTTTGGGCTTGGGTTGGCGGCAGCACTTGTTGTAGTGTCCATAGCGACCACAGGCCTGACACTTGTGTCCTCGTGCAGGGCACCTGTCTGTGTTAGACCAGTGGCCCTTACGGTCACATCCACGACACAGTGCGTCGGCGGCTGGGCATGTCTTGGAGCCATGCTGCTTTCCACAGCTGCCACAGGAAGCACTAGGCGGAGGCGTGGAAGAACGTGCGGCAGCCTTCACGTTGTTGGCCGCCTTCTAACCCTTCTTGTATTGTGAGATAGCTCTCACAGCAGGTGGGGCCCGTAAGGCAGAGGTGGCGGACTTGGTGGCCTCGTATGACCGACATTCAGTCACTACCACCTGGAGTGTGGAGGAAGCGTCCAGGGTGATGAGTCGCTGCACAAACTTTTCTTGCCTGACACCTGCCAAGATACCGTGCTTGATCCAGGCTTCCTCACATTCCCGGCTGTGCGCCTTGCAGACGTTGATCTCCTCTGACAAACTCTTCAAACGTACAAAAAAGTCGTCAAAGGATTCATTCTCCGCCTGCTTGCAGCTGGTGAAGGCGCGACGACTCAAAGCCTCGTTATTCCGACCTTTAACATGCTCCTGCAAAAGGTTGAGCACATCCGTCACTGAAGAGGTAGAATCGGGAGGCACTTGCAACGTGTGCTCCAAAACTCTCTGGGTCTCCAGCGACAAACACATCCGCAATTGGATGAGCTGTTTGTTTGGAGGCATGCTGTCAAGGTCCACCATCGTGGAGTAATCTGTCCAACGCCGCCTCCACTCACGAAAAAGCTGAAACGTGATGTAGGGCGGGTGGGGGTTGAACAGATGCCTTGGGAGCTGTTGGAGTAGCAAGATTACCTGGAGGACTCTGGTGTGGTGGAGGAGGGAGGGTACTGGCGCCTTGGTGCGCGAGTGAGGGAGGGTGGGTTAGCGCCAGGGTCGCCAATATTGCATCAAAGCGCGCCTTTTCCTCCTCTCTTTGTGTCTCCTCTCTCTGAAGTTCCATTTCTCTGCGTCTCTCGTCACTGTCGTCCATCCACCTCAGAATTGTGGTAATGTCCATCGCTGTAGGTGAAGGATGAGGGGCGGTGGGCGCAGAAGCTCCATCTGTGCCCTGTAGAGGAGAAGGTGGTGGGGAGTCGTGTCTCCCATCTTGACGTTGTTCCTTCTTACCGCCCATCTTAATATGCTTGAACAGCGCTATTTAGTATATAAAGTGGCGCCTCATCAGCTCAAACCACATATATATGACATAAACAGCGCAGAAATAATGCATAGAGTCCACTGTTCTGTCCGTGAGTGTGTGTCAGAGAGCAGAGCGTGGTGGCTCGCGGAGGCAAGACCGTCAGTGTCTCCCCGGATGTCACACGAGAAGGGTGTACGCCTGCGTGCTCCGTGGGTACCACAAAAAAGAGGCCAATGCTCAACTCTCAGCTCTAGACACACTAATACACTGACACCATCACTAAAAAGCACTGTGACGGCGCAACACTGCACGTCACGGCGAAACACAACGCAACACAACACAACACACTAGTCGACGCGTACATCGCTGGCAGATGTAACTGTCGGCATTGTTCACACACTTGTAAGTCCACAGATAACTACTCACTGCGCCCTGAAGGTTCCAAGTATTCCCTGAAGAAGGCAGTGATGGGTAGGGAAACAACGGGTAACACTGAAGTCCATTTATTAAAGGAGAGGAGAAATACAAGTGGTGACTAGCGTGTGCCATGCACGGCCCACAGAGTTAGACTGAGACTGCCTTGCCATATGGCAGCCTCGGGGCAATGTTGCCACATAACACGTGCACTCGTGCAGTAGGGTGTGTCATACGGAGGCGAATTTTTTTTTTTTGAGTTTGAAAAATCGGCCTATGGTATTAATGATGTAGTTCTATGTGCAGAATCATGTGATATCTTCAGATTTCAAAAGTTTTCATTTTTTGCTAGGTAAATTTTAACTTGAAATCTTATGAAAATTCAGTATTCCCACCCTTTTACCAACACCACTAAATATCTTATTTAAAGTAAAGTAAATGTATCAGGTTAATTTATTTGGATGAAAATGATCCAGAATTGTGAAACGAATGATCTTGACACATTTATTAAATTTAATATTCCTTTAGAAAACAAAATCATCAAATACAAAAACCGGTTTTACTACTACGACCCGGTGTTGCTGCACACCATAGAGAACATGTCTTTCTTGCTTCTGTTTCTACTCATCACCTCCCTGCTGACCACCTGAGCTCGGATGTAGCCTTCCCTCCTCTCCTGGCTGTACACGTGACTGCTGGCCTTGCTCACTTGCTGTACACAACGCTCTATACTCTGGGTGTGCGAGGGCCAGGCAGGGACATGCATGGGGTTGTCCAGGAAAGCTCTGACTTGAACATTGGTGAGGCTGCAGGTAAGAGGGGGCTCACTGCCAGCCTGGTTGTTATCCAGATCTATGAGATCAGTGAGGGTCTTGGCACCTAGATTGACTTCAGGAGTCTTCCTGACCCTGAAGGAATCGTCACCAACTGATTCGTCATGCCCAGATCCTCTCATAAGTCTAATATCTAAGATCTTTTTGACTGCCACTCTTCTCTCCTCCTCATCCTTACTGCAGAGCATTGTCTGCAGAACTGCCTCGGGATGAGCTTACCAGGAAGATCTCCTCACAGTCTGCTCCACAATCTGAACAACCTTCCTTGGCTGACTCCTCAGGAGCTCAAGCTGGAAGGGAACATGCCTCGGACCTTTGTAGAACGATGACTTGACCTTGGTGTTGAACCAATTTGGCAAGTAGACACTCACGATGAATTGGACAATAAGTCTCAGGTTGTGAAGCTGGTTCCCTTTCAGTTTATGATGAGCGACCCAAATTCTGCAGAACCTGAGAGCCGTTGTGAGCCACCTAGAATGTGAGACTGGACCTATCGGCAGGTAAGCAAGTCTATCAGGCATGACCCCAGTTTTGATGGCACTGCAAATCATGTAGCCATAGTACTGGTTAGTACTCAGGTCGTCAATGACAGTATGTGCAAGCTCAACGAGTGGAGGGCCAACTGTGATTTTTTCAAAGCTCGGATTTATTTCTAACTCAGTGGCAGAGTCCAGCATCTTGCCAAGAGGACCAGACCATCTGTTGTTTGAAAGAGTCTTGCCATCCAGCTCCTGGATCAGATGTCTGAGTGGCAACTCGTTGGTGTGGAGGTCACAAACAATCCAGACCAGCTTCCTCCCAATCTTCCGCTCTATCCACTGTATGACCCCCCCTTGTCACCCTGTGTTCGTGCTGTCCCCTCCAATGGCCTGCAGGGTCTGGTCTACGTTCCTCTCTCTGAGCCAGTTCACAATGTTATCTGCCACTATCTCAGCTGGTTTCCTGATGTCATCTTTCTCTGGAGTGAAATGCCACAAATACTTCCCTCCTGTTTCACTGCAGCAGGAGTAGTGTTCCTCCTTCACCATGGCAGGGAACAACTTGTCAGAATCTCCAACTTTCATGAACACTTTAGCGTCATCCCTTCTCCCATCAAAGAACAAACAATTGATTCCATTTTCTCTTATCCCCTTATCAAACTCCTCTTCTAGGTTACTGACAAGTTTCTCCTGAGCTCTCCTTACTTTGTTATGATCTATCACCAGGTGAACATCATCAGGTGTTATCAAACCACCGTCAATCCAGGCAGCTGTTGCTACCTCTGCAGTTTCTCTGAGACCAGTGTGGTGTCGCATGCTGGCCAGAGCTATGCTCGGGATATCTTTCCTATTTCGAATCTTATGCCTGGAAGGTTTGGGATCATTATTTTCTGGGTTAGGGACAAAGTCACCATTCTCCTGGTCAGCACTCGGATCAGCCATGAGGAAGTCATTAAACTCTGAATCAGCTTGACTCCAATCATCGGCCTTTTTTACCTCACCCTGGGCCTTCTCAAGTCTCTTTTCCTCGGCAACTCTTCTCCTCTTCTGTCTCTCTGTGGCAGCCTCCTGTCTCTTGGACTCCGGAATATCTTGGCTAGAAATCATGAGAGCCTCTATACTGCCAGTCTTCTCTCTCTGTGCTTTGACAAATGCCAGTTCAATCACAGGAATCTTCAGTTCACGCCTGCAAATACAGGAGATGTGGGCCTCGGATTTACAGTCACGATCGCATCCAAACTCAGGACAGAGAACAATTGGGCACTTGCAAGTAATTATGTCAAATAACTGGTCCAGTTGCTTGGCAAAGCTGTCTTTAACTGCAAGTTTTCCTCTCCCAAGAGAGAGATCTCTTGCCTTTTCCCAACTGGCTAGCAGTCTCTCACTAATCTTCTTCTGACTTGTTATGACTGGAGGCTTGAACTGAGCGTTAGCCAGAGTGTACTGTGCCAAGACAGCTTTGGTCATATCACTGGCAATGTCTTTGTTTGTGTAAGTTCTTTGGGTCTTTTCACTGATTTGCCTGATTAAAACACCGTATCTCAAAGCATCTCTCAATGTAGGCAACTCCGACTTCAGGAGCTCTCTCCCAGACCCAAGATAGTGACTGAGATGGCAGGATTTTTGGTTCGTCGTCCTGACACAAGCAGCCATCGCAAATATTATCAACTTATAAATGCATCAGAATCTGAAACAGAAAAAAATATTGTTAGTTGGGTTGTTAAAGAATGAAGTCAGAAAGCAATGTTCACTATTTAATTGTAATGCACTAATGCAGCTGTACGTTAGATTTTCGATAAATTTCACGCTAAAATTTACCTAGCAAAAGGTTGCAAAATATTGAAACTGAAATTATTTTCTGTTTATATACACTAAAATCTACCAAAAAAGTGATGGGCCATTAGTTTTAGCTGATCTTCCCTCCTATGACACACCCTACTCGTGCAGTGTTGCCACGTAATTACATATATAAATGCTACTCGGCACAGTGGCTTATTTACAAGGTTGCTACTCTGCACAGTAGCATAGATACATAACCTACACCTACAGTATACTGTATGTGATTGCTTCTTGTCCATTCTCCCTCCCTCACTCCCTCCATCATCTTGGTCTTCTCTTTTCCATCCTACCTACCACCTATGAATGATGTACTTATTTAGCTAAACTTTCATTTCCTATTCTCTCAATTTGTCCATATCACATACGAATAACCTTATCTACCCTCTCCTTAATTCATATTTCACTTTCACATCTCATCCCTATTTCTGTATTTCATTTTCTTTACTTCCTATATATCCCACATATTGTTCTCAAGCTCATCACATATTTTGCTTCCAATTTGCTTCTCATTCTTACATCCAAGCTTAAGTTTCATACTTGTATAATAGTGTCAGCTCAATACTTCCTCTGTATATTCGATTTTTTTTCCTCCAATGATATAGTTAGCTATCTATATCCACTAATTTATCATTCTATATAATATTTTCTTTTCTTTTGGTTCTCTGTGGTTCAATTCATCACTCATTGTTTCATTTGCTAACATATCCACTCCAAGATATCTGATGCATTTTACATATTTCACCAGTGAAGTTAGCTTTGACATTTTTGTATCCCTTTTCTTAAGTATTTCATCACTTTATTTTGGCTCACATTCACCATCAACTTCCGCTTAGTTCAGTACAAACCCTCCCAGATCAATTCAGTAATATTTATAATTATTTTTGCCATTCGTTAATCTTATTTTGCTATGATACAATAGTGAATGAGTTATACCACAGTACAGGTACTGTACTCTACACAGTACAGAATATATTTATCCATCTATAACATACAATATACCAGTCTTTCTTTTGACAGGAAACACAGTAAGCCAGATACATTTGTAGTTTATATTATTATTTATCTTTCCTATGATTACCCTTTGTGTATGGGGATGCCTCTCAGCTGAATAAAATCATCTGGCATTAGCCAAATAAAATGTTACAAGTGGCGTCCTCGTAGTGAAGGGTTAATTATCTTATCTGTATACGAGTTTATGAATTACTGGGTATAAACCTTTGTTTTATAGTAGTATAGGTTTAGACCACTGTTATGAGAACTGAAGTATGAAACTATTAACTTTTTTATAAAAATATTTATATTCCTTTACAGCCAAAAGCGTTGGGATGAAGCTCTAGAACGTCCACCACTAAACTACCACGAGTTCTTTGACACAGATGTAGGTCAAATTCCAGGACTCACTATTTGGGAGATTGAAAATTTCCTTCCGAACCAGATTGATGAATCTGTTTTCGGCAAATTTTATGAAGGAGATTGTTACATCATCCTCAAGACTAGTATGGATGATTCGCAGAATCTAGAATGGAAAATTTTCTTTTGGATAGGAGAAAAGTCAACGGTAAGTAGATTTAAACATAAAAGTATTCCATTGAGAGTGCTTGAATGCACAGGTGTTGACCATTATATGATTAATCAGTTTTGCGATGTTAAGAAATTATCACCAAATACCGCTATGCGATGGCTAGGATCAAATTTACAATGGGTGCTACCCAAAGGCCTCTGATGTTTAATTACAAAACTCGCGCTTGTCAGACATCACTTGTTTCTCCCACAATAACCTTGGTGATCCCCAGCTGCCACTTGTAGCGACTAAGTGGGTGGATCACAACTTACTATATATCATCTCGACCACGGTCATATAGGGTAAATGAAAGTACAGCTCCTCCCCGACTTACGACGGGGTTAGGGACCCAAATCCTGGTCGTAAATCGAAAATGCTTAAATAATAAATAGAAAATCTAAAATGGGTGTCTCTTTTTCTTCTCAGCACCACAAAACTCACACTTTTACGCTTGCCAGCCAATTTAAAGTGAATTACAAACGAAAAATGTTTCGGTACACAGCGCAATCACTGACATTGGGACTCGAAAATACGTAATTTGAAAAAATTTTGGTACGACTGAGGCGGTCGTATGTCCGGGTGGTTGTAAATCGAGTAGGTCGTAAGTCGGGGAGGAGATGTAAGTATTTTGCAAAAATTTATTGTTTAGTCTTATAAATTATTTGAATTGGGATATTTTTTAATCATTACACCAACAAGATATAGTACCCTTGATAATTTGAAATTCACTATAACTATAAATGACAGTAAATATTCAGTTGTAAATTATATTTGAATTACCTGTTAATTATTTTTTAATTACCTGTATTTTATTTTTCATAATTCACCATGTTCCGAGAAATGATGATGCAATCTTAGAATGGCGTAACATGTGGGCATGTTCTATATGAAAGATTGTGTGTGCATGTAGCAGAGTAAAAATGAAAATAAAAAATAAAAAAATACATGTCTACCAGAAATTGCAAATTGAAAAATAACCGCTGTGAGTGCTAACTCTGGCATCCTTTTCTTTCTCGCACTGGTTCTGTGGACATCTCCCAGACATTTGCAGTAAAATTAGTGTTGTAAGTGCTAACAATACAGAATTTTACTGTACTGTAATGCCTTGGTAATTTTGGTTTACTGTAAAACTTGATTGGGCTCTCCAGGGTCTCAGGAACAGAACCAATTTTCCCCTTAAGTTATTAAGATTAATATATGATTGATCACCTTATGATGACTTTTCAATATCCTTAACCCCATCGTATAATGGTCAACACCTGAATAGGAAAAGGGAGTGGATGCGAGGCAACTGTTTGAAAAATAGAAAATTTTGTGGCTTGTGGGGTTGTCTAGCTGCCAACAGAATTTTAAAAACAATGATCATGAATGGGACTTAATGCCTGACTTAACTACTTGTATGTACTTTCATTCATTTTCTTACCTAAAACACCAGGAACCTTAGAGTGTACCAAGTTTTAGTCAATTTAATAAGTCCTGCTTGCAATGTTTGATCAAACATAATTTTAGATGAACTTCAAAAATAGAATTGGCATTGGGAAATTTGAAGAGCAAAGAGGATTTAGAAAGGGAAGAGGAGCTATGGAAAGTGCCTTTGGGTAGAGAAGTTTAAGTGAGTAACAAATTTAATTGGTCATTAAGGATCAGACTTGGAGTTAGACAAAGCTGCATGTTATCTTCAACTTTGCATTATATCTAATCAGAATTTTCCTTAATGATAAATTGGCGTAAACTATATTGTTTGCAGATGATATTGTTTTTAATGCAGATAGTGAAGAAACTTGACTAAAACTGGTAAACAGATAGCCAAGTGAAAAAGAGCAAGCCTATTTGGCTTAGAGGTATAGTAATCCTGTAAATATGAGTAGGATGAAGCTGTGGGAAGGATAGCCTCTGCCATGGGGAGTGCATAGGGAGGAGCGGGCATAGACATTGGGTATGTGAAAAAAGGAAGAGAACACAGGAGAAAAGGTAATAAGCCATGCTGTATTAATATTAAAAGTGTTTAATCCCTCAGCAAATGAAAAAAAATGAATATTTTGATTTTTTTTTTAATTTCTCAGAACTCTAGCAGCCTACAGCTAAATTTCTGTCAAGTATAATGATGTACTATAATATTTTCTGCCCTAAAAAAAGTCATAAAGTTTCCCCCCACCACACTCCTTGCCTTTTCGTTTGGTGTTAGGGGATTCTTGTTTTATGTTGTCTTCATAATCATAGCAAACATATTTTTTTTTATTGTTGTATATTTTTGATCGAAACCAAGAAAAGAAAGCTGCATCTGGTAACTATTTCCTTAGCTGGAGTGGTGGTGCTGTAGACTGAGGAGTTCAGTAATGGTTGAGCCCTTGACAGAAGAGCTGCGTGATTCAAAACAAACATTTTGCACGTAAAATTGGAAATAATTCCAAAAGTTCTTGGATGATTTTCAATTTTCAAACAGTATTAAATTCACCAATTATAGGAGATTATTGCACAATAGAAACAATGTGCAACTCAAAAATTCCTATAATTACCTAATTACAGTAAAAGTCCAAAAATCCGGATTCCAGAAATCCGGACCACCCGAGAATTCGGACTTCTCAAAAACTCCAATTTTTTTTTTTTTTTTTTTTTTGTTAGCTGGCTTTTGTGTGAATGTGCGCATGCGTGAGCGCCACAGCTGCACAGCGACAACAAGCGACCACGCGGTCGCCACTTTAAAACGAGCAATCAAACTGTGACAACGTATGTAATTTTGAGTCCTACTCTTTCCATTTACAGAGCCCATAATAATGGCTCCTAAAGTAGATAAACTTCGTTGTGTGAAGAGAAAGAAGAACATGTTGAAATTGAGTGACAAACTTTAAATAATTAAAATAGAACGTGGTGTGAGCAATACTGTTCTAATGGAAACATACAACATTGGAAAGTCTACAATTTATGATAAAAGGGGGGGGGGGGCACGGACGTACAGTTGGTCCTCACATTACGCGGTTAATGTAACCCGGAGGGTACCGCAGAAAGTGAGAAACGCGTAAAGTGAATAACATAACATATGGGATTAATTGAAATGGAGTCCGGGCCGATCCCCAAACTCCACTTTTTGACAACACACAACTATGTTGTAGTAAAAATATTATCTTAACTTTATGATGGCATGCACACACAATTAATAATTAAGAGAAATATCAATAATATTAGGTTTTTTAACACTTACATTAGTAGAAAAGATGGCTGGGCACACGGGGATGGGCGGTTGGTTCCGAGGCAGAGGGCAGATTATTGGCCCTCACCTGTATCACTTGTATCAATTGTATCACTATCCACCACAGAGGCTTGCAGGGCTTCTTTGTCAAACCCCCCAAAGTTCATATAAGTCCATATCCTCACTATAATTATCACTATCACTGACTTGGGCCGGCTGTAGTGGGTGGCGGGTGAAGAACTCGGTAATGTTTTGATGACTGGGCGACCTTGTGCGCACCATTTTCGCGCCTCTTACACAACATGGCGGATGGCGGGAGGTTTGGATCCAAAAATGGCGCGGCTTGCCAGCCGCTCTCCGCGTAATGGGGTTCACGACCGCGGAATGTGAAAATGTTAGGTTCTGGCAAGGCACCGCGTTAACGGTGAAACGCGGATTGTGGGACCGCGTAATAGGAGGACCAACTGTATATGCGATAGGACGTTGTTCGGTTGGACATTAACCGGTGCACGACAGTGTGTGTATATATATATATACATATATATATATATATATATATATATATATATATATATATATATATATATATATACACAGTAGTATCCCGCTTAACGTGGTCAATAAAACCCACAGGGTACCGTGTTAAGTGAAAACCGCGCTACGTGAACAACAGAACACACGGGATTAATTCCAATAGAAACTGGCCCGACCCCCAAACTCCACTTTTTCCGACACAATACCTATGTTCTAGTAAAAATAACATCTTAATTTTATGATGGTACATGCACACAATTAATACTTAAGAGAAATAGAGAAATACAGTCGCCAAGTTAATGTCCATTCAAATAATGGACTCAACTCCCTCCCCCTCTTCTCACACTACACTGCTGGCTCTTCCCTCTCTGAGAAATTTTTGGTGGAAAACCACTAAATTTTAATAAATAATACCTCAAACTAAAGTTAGGATAATACAATTGACATTGCTGGATTCCTTGTAAGACCAGGAATATTTTGAATATAAATGTCATATATTTTGCACAAAAGATAACATATTTACTCAGAGTTAACATTATATCTAAAATTTGTATGTCTCTTGCAAAATCTATGATGTTTATATTCAAAATGATCAACAAATTGTAAGAATTCCAGCAATGTAAATTATATTCTGGCCGGGTAATTTGTATGAATTTTATGAGCTAAAACAAATATCTTCAGTTAATAAAAAAAAAAAAATATTCTTCACGACACTATCTGTCAATCAAAGTACCCCACCTTGCCTCCCCCCCTCTTCCAACCGCGTGGTCAGTTCCAACCCTCCCCCCCACCCCCCACCAATCCTCCCTTCAAGAGATGTTGGGTGAAAAAACTAAATTTTAACATTTAGTATTAAATAATACCTCAGATTAAAGTTAGGATAATATAATTGACATTGCTGGATTCCTTGTAAGACCAGGAATATTTTGAATATAGATGTCATATATTTTGCACAAAAGATAACATATTTACTCAGAGTAAACATTACATCTAAAATATGTATGTCTAATGCAAAATCCATGATGTTTTTATTCAAAATGATCATCAAATTATAAGAATTCCAGCAATGTAAATTATATTCTGACCGGGTAATTTGTATGAATTTTATGAGCTAAAACAAATATCTTCAGTTAATAAAAAAATAATAATATTCTTCACACGGTAACAGATGGTCGGTCGGTCCCTCCCTCCCCCCCACCCTCCACCAACCGCCCCTACCAGATGTGTGGGAAAACCAGAATATTTACCTTTTTAGTAATACAGTAAAAGTCCAAAAATCCGGATGCCAGAAATCCGGACCACCTGAGAATCCGGACTTTTCGAAAACTATTTATTTTTATTTATTTTTTTTTTTCAAGCTGGCTTTTATGTGTATGTGCGCATGCATGAGTGCCACAGCTGCACAGCGACAACAAGCAACCACGCGGTTGCCACTTTAAAACAAGCAATCAAACTGTGACAATGTATGTAATTTTGAATCTTACTCTTTTCATTTACAGAGTACTGTACAAGCCCATAATAATGGCTCCTAAAGTAGATAATCTTCGTTGTGTGAAGAGAAAGAAGAACACGTTGAAATTGGGTGACAAACTTGAAATAATTAAGAAACTAGAACATGGTGTGAGCAATACATATCTAATGGAAACATACGACATTGGAAAATCTACAATTTATGATATAAAAAAGGCAAAGATTTAAATTCTAGATTTCACAGCATTTTCTTTAAAACTGCTCGTTTTGATAAATAAAGCATGCTATATTTGCTAATGAATAAGCTATCAAAATGTACCTGTTCATCTCTTCTTTATTCCTCCTTAAATTTGAATTTTAAAAGTACTGCCTGAGAATCCGGAAAATCCGAAAATCCGGACCAACCCAATCCCCAAGCAGTCCGGATTTTTGGACTTCTACTGTAAATAATACCTCAAACTAAAGTTAGGATAATATAATTGACATTGCTGGATTCTTTGTAAGCCCAGGAATATTTTGAATACAAACGTCATATATTTTGCACAAAAAATAACATATTTACTCAGAGTAAACATTATATCTAAAATTTGTATGTCTAATGCAAAATCTATGATGTTTATATTCAAAATGATCATCATATTGTAAGAATTCCAGCAATGTAAATTATATTCTGGCCGGGTAATTTGTATGAATTTTATGAGCTAAAACAGGCAGGGTGGCGGGTGGGGCGAATCTAAAAATAGCTCTCGAGCCGGACACTCACCGCGTATACGTGGAAAAAACCCGCGTTAAGTGAAAGTTGGCTCTGGCGAGGCACCGCGTATACGGTAAAATGCGCTAAGCGAAACCGCGTTAAGCGGGGTAATACTGTAGGATGTCCAATGCTGATTCTAGTTGCGCGTCGACGTTTTCCATCTGACGGGGAAGTTGGAGCCGTCCATGTAACTCATACTTGATGTTCACCACGTCCCCCACTATGAGAACGCATCCAAGGGGTGCAACAAGCGCACCTGGTTTGAGGATGGCTGTGGACATGTCTGTCAACACAACAGTGCCACAACACAGTAGAAGCCACACAATGATGTTCCAAGCCATTCTGTAAGAGATTACACATGTTTTAATATCTACTTGCAGAACGAAGTTTCATACAATAGTCATTTGGCACACTCTGCTTCTGTACAGTCTGTAAAGTGGTGTCTATCACATCATCAACAACTGTGGGCAATAAATTCTCATGGGTCTTTTTAAGATGGTCCGCATGCACGACATCTGCAATCTGTGCATTAGGCTTCCAAATTTTAAATTTGTTGCCTGTTTCTTTGGCAATAATGCGGAATGGACCCGAAAACTTAACCGAAAGCTTGGAGTTCCTTTCAGTTTCTCTTACCATAACAGCATCTCTTATGTTTAACACGACAGGTTTAGCATGTTTATGTTGCTTGACCATCATTTCAGCGCGTGACGCTGCTAAATGTGATCGTACTTTGGTATGAATATCCGTAAAAACACGGATTTGTTTTGTCGCGAAATCATCCATATTATAAGCAGGGTTGGGCATATCCGTAAGACATCATAAGGTAGACATTTATCTGTACCATAGACAATGTAGTAGGGTGAGTTGCCTGGAGAGCTATTAATCAACCCATTAATAGACGCTGCAACCTGCGGTAAGCAATCTTCCCATGTGTATTGCAAATCACTCACAATCGGGCGCAGTATCTCCAGGATCTTGTGATTGGTTCTTTCAACAAGGCCATTAGCCTGTGGATGATAAGCTGTCACAAAACTTTGCTTAATTCCATATTGTGCACATATATGCACTACTAGCTGATTCTTGAACTCTGCCCCATTGTCAGAGAGAAGAACTTTAGGCGTAGTATATGGACATATAAAATTCATCACTAATGCATAGGCCACAGCATCAGCCGTTTAATCTTCTAGTGGGACCAAGACCAATAATCTAGAAAAATGATCCACACACACACACAAAGACTTACACTGATCCCTGATGACTCCTCAGAAGTTGTAACAAGTCAATAGCGACTGTGTCAAACGGACGGTCTGGTGTAGGATATTGTAGAATCGGGGCAGGTGATCCTGTAGAACCTTTATGTTGAGCACATGCCAAACATTTAGCAATGTGTAATTCTATGTCTTTCTTCATAGTATTCCAGAAATTCTTTCTTAATTCCACCAAGCATTTGTCACGACCCTGGTGACCTGCCTGTGGGACATCATGGACCAATGTTATAATCGTTTCACACGTGTCAGGTACGACTATTTGAGAAACAATACCCTCTGGCATCTTTTTCGACCTATGGAGTATGTTATGTCGTAATTCAAACTGACATAGCGTCGGCGACAACATTCGCCCTTCCCGGTAAATACCTAAATTCGGAGTCAAATTCCTGAATTGTCAGATACCAGCGTGCTAATCTGCCTGTTAAGTTTCTGCCATGGAACAGCTCAGTTATTGCCGCATGATCCGTAAAAACAGTTATCTTATATCCAAAGATAATATCTTTGAATTTCTTAAGTGCCCACACAACGGCTAACGTTTCCAAATGCGTTACCGTATAACGTGTTTCAGCATCAATAAGTTTACGACTTGCAAAGGCTATCACTCTAAATTTTCCACGCGTATCCTCTTGCATGAGTACAGTTCCGATTCCAAGTCCAGAAGCATCAGTACAGAGGGTGAAAGGTTGAGTGTATTCAGGGAATGCTAGAACAGGGGCATTGGTAAGCGCTATCTTCAATGCCGCAAAACTATTTTAGTGTTCAGCATCCCATATAAACATTGCATCTTTCTTTAACAACCTTGTTAGGGGCGATGCTAATGTTGCATAGTTCTTGATAAAAGAACGATAATATCCACATAAGCCAAGAAAACTACGCACACGATCAACTGAGGTAGGACGTGGGAACTGGGATACAGATTTTACTTTATCATCTACTGTATGTATGCCCTCACCGTCAACTACATGACCAAGGAAATGGATTCTGGATTTTAAAAACTCACATTTTGAGAGTTTAATTTTAAGACCTGCTGTGGAAAGTTTTTCCAACACTTCATGCAGTTTAATCAGATGGGAATCAACGTCCTTACTGACTACTATTAGATCATCCAAATAAGCGCAGACTGGTACCAATCAATCCGGCAAACAGGGTGTTGATCATTCTTTGAAATGTTAGTGGGGCATTCCTGAGGCCAAATGGCATCCGGAGGAACTTAAAGTGACCCAGGGGCGTACTGAATGACATTACCTCTCGTGATTTCTCATCGAGTGGTATCTGCCAATAACCACTAAGCAAATCTAAGTTGCTAAATACAGCATTATCCTTACCTAAGGACTGCAATATGTCACTCAAGACAGGCATAGGGTACCTATCTGGGAACGTTTTATCATTAATGCGCCTGAAATCAATAATGGCGCCATCCACCATCCTTTTTCGGGACGAGGAATAAAGGGCTATTAAAAGGGGACTTAGAATGTATAATAACATTCTCATCCAACATATTTTGCACCATATCCTGAACTACAGCGCACTGGCTATGAGGTAGTCTGTAAGCTGGTACAAAGATAGGATTTGTTCCCTCCTTTAATGCTATATGATGGGATGTTAAGTCTGTCTGACCTAGCTTTTCCTCTGGCAAGGCTACAATATTTCTGTAGTCAGCAAGCAGCTCTAAAAGGCATGTCTTGCCCTGAGGATGATCGATCACCTTAACATGGCGCTATTTGATCTGTCCTCTCTTGCCTCGTCTGTTGGGATTGCATAACAATACTACCAATTAGGAATTTTGTAGGCTGTACTTCGACATTGTTGTGATATACTAGAAAATCACACAAACAACATCCTTTCTTTAATATCCGTTAAACGCCTGTTCTATTCAGAACCAGTACGTCCATGAAACCACCAGGGCGTATCGTGTTTAACGCCGATTCGCGCGACAACCCTTTTACCTTGCATGTTTCCGGGAGACATACAACATCAGTGCCCGTGTATATGTCAGGTAATTCAACAGTTGCTGTGGTGAATTCTTCATTCTGGTAATGAAGAGTACTCTTCAAAACTGCAGGTACTATCTTCCAACTGTTACTGCTATAATCACGCTGGGAAAGTGAGGGTGTGAGGTCTGGGTTAGCTCTGGCACATTTTCCGCCTTCCTCTGAGTGGGAATGGTGGACAACACTTTCGACCTAGCGGTGAGCAAAGGTGTAGAATGACACATAGCGCTGTAGGAAACACTTTTAAACGTAATAGTATTATTACGTGAATGAACATCTATTTTATGAGTTCTAAGGGTTGGGAGACCAAGTAACCCGTCAGCTGTAAAATTAAACTGCTGAACCACATAAAAGTCTGTGTAGAAGGGAGCACCACGTCTTGAGAATCTGAGTGGTAACGTCACCATTCTGTTAATGCTCAACTGCGCGCCAGATACTCCTTCGAGATCAGCGTCAGTAGGTCTCCATTTGAAATTACGGTGATGGAATTTGCGTTGTAACTCCTGAAAGGATGACAAGGCCAAAACATTCACTCAGCATCCGTATCTATATCAGGAGCCAATCTTGTACTATCCACTCTCACCGGCACTGACAACACTTCCACTTTGCTTAGTGCCGCTACTAACGAGGCTGCTATAGAAGTGCTGTGGGGAGAAGCAGGAAACAATGTACCTATCCTTCTTCGTGTTGTGACGGGCGCTGGTCCTCCCCCGACTTTTTGTCTTGGGATTGATTCTGTTTACGCTTCTGCGCCACCTGGGGTACACCATGGTCTAAATTCCTGACCTTCGTCACTATTGCGCACTCTTGTGTGTTGTGAGTTGTTGACTTGTGGAGTGCACACCACCACATGCGTGACTTCTGGTTAGGCGGAGGCATTGCCTTCACTGTCTCCGTGAATGACCTTGACTGCTGCTTGGCACCTGCGGTGTCTTGTAACTTAACACCATTACCTTGGAGCTGGAAACAATCGTCAATCAAATGGCCTCATTTATTACAATGAGTACACCTTATAGAACGACGTTCCTTGAATGTCCGGTGTGGAGGTGCAATTGGAGCCAATGGTGTCATATGAGGTATCTGGGTGGTACCATAGTTATGGAGGGTTGCGCCATCAAAGGTCCCGTAGCAGTGGGACACAGTTTGTTTGCGTAGTCTACCATATCAATAGGTGGTACAAACTGAACCTCCTGTGATCTGCCGTATAAAGGACGACGAACTACTAACAGGAAACTAATTAATTCGATCAGCGTTTTCACATTTGTCACTGACATTCTATTATCTTTGTCGTACCAATCTGAGTTCCAGATGGTCGCTTCCATATCCTTACGTACTTCCCCAGCAATATCAACTGCCTCCACAGGTGTTCCTGCGTGAACCACTGGAGTACTACGATCCAGCCACCTGAAGATCCACTGCAATTGGCCCAACTGGGACCTGCCCCCAAAAATTCAAATGAGGGTGCCTTAAATTTCTCATAGCTAGGGTCCGATAAGCCATACACATTTAAGTGATTTCCAGCAAATGATCCCTGCGTAATGTGGGAATGCACAAATGACTTTTTATCCGCATCACTGATAATTTTATCAGTGCGCATAGTGTCTTCACATGCACGAATGAAATGCGCTACTCGATAATCATCTTGACCCGTAAAATTACATACGTGGTCACCACGCGGCATCACATGAAATACATTATCAGGGTTAGTTGACGTGGTAGCATTATTGGGTAGAGTGTTAGGGTAAGCCATTTTAGCGTTAGAAGTTAGCAAGCCAGTACTTTTACTCCTAACTGAAGGTTCAGTTAATGGGGGTGGTAATGATAAACCAACTGACACACAGTCACCCGGAACAGGGTTAGAAACTACCTGTGTAAGTCCAGGTTAGGTACTATATTGATTCCCCAACCGTAAAGTACGACGGTTTAAGTCGTCAAACGATTTCTCAATTAACTGCTCACTACTTTCTACCGAAACGTCTAACTGTGTTTCCGGCTTAAGTCCTAACTCAACCTCCGCAGAAAATACGGAGCTTGTATCCTCTAATTGTAATTCATCAGCAACTACTTGTGCTAAGTGAGTAATGTCTTTGGATTTATACATTGGAAACTTTGAAAATTTATCCAATAAGTTTCAGTTTAGCCGGACAATAATTAATGGTAAAAGCAAAATACTTGCCTCTCATTTACAGGAAATGATAAAAATTATAGTTAAAATAATTAAAATATGAATGATTAAACAGATAAGAAATAACTACTGCAAATTATATTACGTCAGTACGCACGAATATACGTAAGACACTTATTTCAATGACATACCCTATCCGATGACCTATCGATGTGGAGTTATGTCTCGAACATGTTAATGTGTGTTTAAACTATGTATACTTTTGAAGTACCTAATACAGGAGTCATAGCGTCTGTATAGAAAATGCGATCCGTCCAGCTGGTATCTGTGGTGGGATGATTGTAGGCGGAGCCTCTTCAATCGTCCTTATGCACGTGCCTCCGGCTGGTTTCCCTAGCAACGAGTATGATGCGCTGCAATCACGACGTCGGGTGAGTCCACTTCACTTCAGGGGGATATGTCTACAGTAAAACAAATGCCTCGGACCTTAGACGAATCAGGCTCCTTATGCTGCTGATACGATGTCGCCTCTGCCGTATGCCACTTCTGTAGTCACATATATATGGAGAACTGTCTGATGACAATGGAAATACTGCAATCAATGCTCGTGAAACCACACAACCGTTCAGCTACTTGGGAAATGTCTGCTTGTTAGTCAAGTTTATGAGAATGTCTGCAACACTGTACTGTAGACCACACATCGGAATATCGCTGACAGTATGCTTTCTTGGGTTGCCACCCTTGTTACTAACAGGGATTTCACCAGGCTGTATTATTTAATAACTCAGTTGCGGTTATTTTTTAATAATTCTGCACCCTTTTCTTGGCTACAGAATGAGAAGCACTCACGAAATATCGTCTCAATATGGAATATAGTTACAACACTCATTCGTTATGTAACACGTCACTGTTTTTTCTTGTTTTCACAAGACACTGACGTCTTGGTACGTATACTGATATATCGTTTCCGTACCCACACTAGCTGCCACCTATATGAAACAGCTGGTTAGCTCCAAGTTAACCAGGTTTGGTTCACATATATTATATTGGGCTTTAGTAAAGAAACCCAATTGAAGCTACTTGTTTTATTAAAAAGTATTATGTATATAATTCCTGGGTGTAGATCAACTGTAAGTTCCACTATTAATGAGTGTGGTGAGAAAGGGACGGCATCTATGTAAATACAGTAGACGTGAATCAATGTCCGTTCGATATTAAGTAGTGAGTGAGACTGAGTAATGGGTGTCGCATTGGTGCACGCTTACATAGTTGCTGGCTGACATATGGGCTTCACCCTCTTGGGCAGGTACCGTTCACGTGATCAGTTCATGACCTGGGTAAATTTGAATATAAATCAAATGTAAAGAACCCATTTATTTAATGTTTGTGGTGATGAGACAGGGGCCATTACAATAAGAGGTTGTATAGTTTGTTTTTGCTTTGATCTGTGACTATGATTGTGTTTTCAACTGCATAAGGATGACCATACTGCGTGCGGTTGCCCAGTCAGGTTTTTTTTTAAGGCAGGCTATTTCAGGGTACCTTTTCTAAGCCCCTCCCTATGTGGAATGAGCAGAGTAGTTTCTCGAAAGGGCTGCTCAGTTGCCCAGATGGGACCGAATTGCACTGCTGCCTAGATCCCAGTGCCTAAACGACCATCATATGTATGCCGCCCATGTCCAGAGTTGTGACTAGAGACTCTCAGCAATCATCTCTGCCTGTCCTCGTCGCCACTTGTCCGTTGCTATGGGACTTAAGAGGTATAAAGGTTTGATGATGAGGAGGAGTATGATGAGCTAGGTGATGGCTGCACATGAATTGATTTATGTGGTGAGGCAGGAACACTGACTGCAACCATACATCTTGGTTCTCCCTTTTCCTGATCCAGTGGTGCAAGTGTTGCAACAATGGGGAGAGGGAGAGTTTCAATGGACTGCCAATAGCCCAGTTTGTTCGGTTTCTCCTTAGTAGCCTGTCCATCATGCATTGCCTTCGTCCGCCGGTGTAGTCGTTGGGTTTCCATGGTGGTCACCTCTTCTGCCTACACTGCTGTTGGGGTCTTGTTGGAACTCTGTAAGCATGTCTGCCTGATGCGGGGCTGCACCGCAAATTTTTTGTTTGGGGTTTACTCCAGTAGCCTTATACCGACCAAGGTTCATCCGCAAGGCAGTGGGGCAATGGTTGTTAGGTGCCAGGACGCGTTCACATGCCAGTAGGCCTATGCGCCGTCCCTCTGGGAACCACTGCTACTCTGAGATCCCATGCTGGTCTTGCCTGGGCCTACGGGGCACCCAGTTACTGTGTGTTGCCATGAGCAGGCACAACAGGAGACCTGATGGTGAAGAGGCTGTGTACTGGCAGGGGAAAATTTATGCAAGTTGCTTCCCTGTTCACCACGAGGACCAGCCAGCAGCGGTAGTTGAAAGCGAGAGGAAGCTAGCAGCTCTTGTACCTTAATGCTAACATAATGCTGCCACACTATATGCATTACACAACCCTGTGTGTGCACAAACCCACCCACTCACACCCTCCAACACCACCCCCACACACTCCAACACCACACACACCTCCAACACCACACACTCCAACACCACACACATCTCCAACACCACACACTCCAACACCACACCCACACACCCTCTAACTCCACCCACACACCCTCTAACTCCACCCACACACACACACATCCCCTCCAACATTACCCACACACACCCTCCAACACTACCCACACACACCCTCCAACACTACCCACACACACCCTTCACCACCACCCACCCACACACCCTCCAACACCACCCACACACACACACCCTCCACCACCACCCACACCCTCCACCACCACCCACACCCTCCAACACCACCCACACACACACCCTCCAACACCACCCACACACACACCCTCCAACACCACCCACACACACACCCTCCAACACCACCCACACACACACCCTCCAACACCACCCACACACACACCCTCCAACACCACCCACACACACACCCTCCAACACCACCCACACACACACCCTCCAACACCACCCACACACACATCCCTCCACCACCACCCACACACACATCCCTCCACCACCACCCACACACACATCCCTCCACCACCACCCACACACACACCCCTCCACCACCACCCACACACACACCCCTCCACCACCACCCACACACACACCCCTCCACCACCACCCACACACACACCCCTCCACCACCACCCACACACACACCCCTCCACCACCACCCACACACACACCCCTCCACCACCACCCACACACACACCCCTCCACCACCACCCACACACACACCCCTCCACCACCACCCACACACACACCCTCCACCACCACCCACACACACACCCTCCACCACCACCCACACACACACCCTCCACCACCACCCACACACACACCCCCACCACCACCCACACACACACCCTCCAACACCACCCACACACACACACCCTCCAACACCACCCACACACACACACCCCCACCACCCACACACACCACCCCACCACCCACACACACACCCTCCACCACCACCCACACACACACACCCCAACACCACCCACACACACACCCCCCAACACCACCCACACACACACCCTCCAACACCACCCACACACACACCCTCCAACACCACCCACACACACACCCTCCAACACCACACACACACACACCCTCCAACACCACACACACACACACCCTCCAACACCACACACACACACACCCTCCACCAACACCCACACACACACCCTCCAACACCACCCACACACACACCCTCCAACACCACCCACACACACACCCTCCAACACCACCCACACACACACCCTCCAACACCACCCACACACACACCCTCCAACACCACCCACACACACACCCTCCAACACCACCCACACACACACCCTCCAACACCACCCACACACACACCCTCCAACACCACCCACACACACACCCTCCAACACCACCCACACACACACCCTCCAACACCACCCACACACACACCCTCCAACACCACCCACACACACACCCTCCAACACCACCCACACACACACCCTCCAACACCACCCACACACACACCCTCCAACACCACCCACACACACACCCTCCAACACCACCCACACACACACCCTCCAACACCACCCACACACACACCCTCCAACACCACCCACACACACACCCTCCAACACCACCCACACGCACACACCCTCCAACACCACCCACACGCACACACCCTCCAACACCACCCACGCACACACCCTCCAACACCACCCACGCACACACCCTCCAACACCACCCACGCACACACCCTCCACCACCACCCACGCACACACCCTCCACCACCACCCACGCACACACCCTCCACCACCACCCACGCACACACCCTCCAACACCACCCACGCACACACCCTCCAACACCACCCACGCACACACCCTCCAACACCACCCACGCACACACCCTCCAACACCACCCACGCACACACCCTCCAACACCACCCACGCACACACCCTCCAACACCACCCACGCACACACCCTCCAACACCACCCACGCACACACCCTCCACCACCACCCACACACACCCTCCAGCACCACCCTCCAACACCACCCACACACACACACCCTCCAACACCACCCAAACACACACACCCTCCAACACCACCCACACACCCTCCAACACCACCCACACACCCTCCAACACCACCCACACACCCTCCACACCCCCACACCCACACACCACCCACACCCTCCAACACCACCCCCACACCCTCCAACACCACCCCCACACCCTCCAACACCACCCCCACACCCTCCAACACCACCCCCACACCCTCCAACACCACCCCCACACCCTCCAACACCACCCCCACACCCTCCAACACCACCCCCACACCCTCCAACACCACCCCCCACACACACACCCTCCAATCCCACCCCCACCCTCCAACCCCACCCCCACACACACCCTCCAACCCCACCCCCACCCTCCAACCCCACCCCCACCCTCCAACCCCACCCCCACACACACCTTCCAACCCCACCCCCACCTTCCAACCCCACCCCCACCCCCACCCCCCCACCCCCCCCACCCCACCCCCACCCCCACCCCCCAACCCCACCCCCACACGCCAACCCCACCCCCACACGCCAACCCCACCCCCACCCAACCCCACCCCCCACCACGCCAACCCCACCCCCACACGCACCCGCCAACCCCACCCCCACACGCACCCGCCAACCCCACCCCCACACGCACCCGCCAACCCCACCCCCACACGCACCCGCCACCCCACCCCCACCCCCCCACCCCACCCCCACACGCACCCGCCAACCCCACCCCCACCCCCACACGCACCCCCCACCCCCACACGGACCCCCCACCCCCACACGCACCCCCCCACCCCCACACCACCCCCCCCCCCACACGCACCCCCACCCCCCCCACCCCACCCCCCACCCCCACACGCACCCCCCACCCCCACCACCCCACCCCCCCAACCCCACCCCCACACGCACCCGCCAACCCCACCCCCACACGCACCCGCCAACCCCATCCCCACACGCACCCGCCAACCCCACCCTCCAACACCACCCCGCACACACACCCTCTAACACCCCCCCCCCCCCCCCACACACACACACCCTCCAACACCACCTCCACACACACACCCTCCAGCACCACCCTCACACATACCCTCCAACACCACACACACACACACACATACCCTCCAACACCACTCACACACCCACACACACACACACACACATACCCTCCAACACCACACACACACACACACATACCCTCCAACACCACACACACACACACACCCTCCAACACCACACACACACACACACACACACACACACCATCCTCGACACCGGCTCCTACTACCACCTGAGATCCCTAGTCCGAGAATTGCTGTTCGACACCTCAACCGCATCCAGCCCATACGAGCACGAACTGATCGCTATAAGAACAGCCCAGTCCCAACCATTGTAAAAATTATCAATAACTTGTGATAAACCAGTGTATTCACTCCCAGTAAACACTACTCCTTGCACTGTCACTATGTTGAAATGAACTGTAGTTCGAGCTTTTCCCCATCTAGTTATTATATGTCTTATTTGTGTCACTTATGTTACTTGTATATTATTTGTAATTCGTAACCCATTCCCCAAATATGTAACTGTATATTTTCAGCCTTCTGGCTGCCTAGCTCTTTCAATAAACCGTTAATTATTATTATTATTATTATTATTATTACTACTACTACTATACACACACACACTCTCTCTCTCTCTCTCTCTCTCTCTCTCTCTCTCTCTCTCTCTCTCTCTCTCTCTCTCTCTCTCTCTCTCTCTCTCTCTCTCTCTCTCTCTCTCTCTCTCTCTCTCTCTCTCTCCAACATCACCCAGTCATGCCCACATTGATAAAGCTTACCGGTATGATCAATTCATGGCCATTTTTGCAATTATCAGGATTAATACTCGATTATACAGATAAAGTAGTCCTCTAGAACTCTTTCTTTTGAGAATAGGCTTTTATATGCCAACTTTATTTTTGACAGCTTGATAAAAAAGCATGTTCAGCCATCCATGCTGTCAACTTGCGGAACTACTTGGGTGCTCAAGGACGCACTCACAGAGAAGAACAGGGAGATGAAGAAGATGAGTTCCTGGAGTTGTTTGATCACGACCTCACTTACATTGAAGGTGGTCGGACGGCCTCTGGGTTCTTCACTGTTGAAGAGATGGTAAGTCATAATTAATTTTTCCTTGGTAGAGTATAGCAGAGTGGCAAATGTACAGGGTAAGGAGTTGTAGGTTTAAGTTTGTCTTTTGTTTTGTCTTTTTTTCTGATTTTTTATGCAAATATCAGAACATCTTTTATTTTTTATCTATATTAATTTATTCCATCTGTTTTTTCATATTTTCCGGTTTATAAGACGCCTTTTTTTCCCCCAAATCTCCAAAACTTACCGTGCATCTTACATGCTGAAGGTTAACCCAAGGGGGTTGAGGAGCATGACTAAAACCAAGATAGTAATATATAAGGACAGTATCCCAGGTTATCCAGCTATCTAACACAGAAAATGTCTATAAAAGAAACTTTATTTCATAGCTCAAGAATAAAGCAAATTAGGTGGAGTAATAACACTTTTCCAGTTCAAGTTGTTTCTAAAGTTAAAGTAGAAATGTCACTGCTGGTGCCAGTACTGCTGCCATCTTTGTATACATGAGCATCAGCGTGCATCGTAATAGTTTCTGAGTGTCTAAACTGAGCATGTTGCACAGACAGACACTAGAACAATCCAGAATACTGAAGTTATCTAGAAGTTTGGTTAAATAAATATACAGTAATACCCCGCTTTACGCGGTTCTCGTTTATGCGTTTCTACATTTACGCGGTACCCCGCCAGAACCGGAATTCCCACTTTACGCGTTGCATCTACTCATACAGTGACCCCTCCATTAACGAACTCGATCCGTTCCAGAAGGTCGTTCGTTAACCGAAAAGTTCGTTAACCGAAACCATTGTTTCAATGGGTAATTGGTTCCAGCTCACCGAAAATTTCCTAACTTCAACAAAAATGGCAAAAAAATTTACTTACTTTGAGGTGTGTATGTAGAAGGCTCCTGGATGATGATGATGATGATGTGCATTTGAAGTGGGAGGTGGAGGAGGAGAAGGGAGAAGAGAAGGAAGTGGAGGTGGAGGAGAAGCATTTTACTGCTTCTTGGAAGGTGAGTTACCTTCCATGAAAATGTCAGGAACCTCTGGACTGACAGATTCTCCACCATGAACATCCTCTCTCCTTCTTGAAGTGGAAGGCTGAGGGCTAGCATCTTGTTCCCTCTGCCTTTTACTGAAGAAAGTGTCAATTGTGGTCTGTGGGGCATCTCTCCTCCTCACCATTAACTTATGTTTAAAGAAGGAGACCACTGAGTCTTCATCATGACACAAAGTTAGTTCAGTTTTTTCCACTTCTGGGTGCTTTGAAGCCAGTTCCCTGAACTTCTCCCAGTAGTAAATCACATCTTTCAACTGTTTAGCTGACATATGGTCATCACTTTCAATTTCTTCCTCACCACTGTCAGCCTCTACCCGTAACATCTCATCCAGTTGCTTCAAGTCATCAGGAGTAAGTTCCTCCTCATGAGACATCACAAGCTCTTCCACATCCTTCTCCTCCACTTCAAGGCCCAATGACTGACCAATGGACACAATCTCCTGGTCCAACTCTGTTTCTTCCTCAAATCCCTCAAAATCATGGACTACTGATGGCCACAGTGCTTTCCATGAAAAATTGAGGGTTCTATTGGAGGCTTCTTGCCGTGATGACACAATCAATTTTACAGCCTCCAGGACGTTGAATTGTGTCTTCCAGAACTGTTTCAGTGTTAGTTCAGGATCAGTGGAAGTTGCCTAATGACACCTCCTAAACATTTTCTTCATGTACAACTTCTTGAAGTTGCTGATTACATTCTGATCCATTGGCTGTATGAGTGATGTAGTGTTTGGAGGCAAAAACAACACTTTCACAAAGTCAAATTGCTGGCAAGGTCAGGGTCATGACCAGGAGCATTATCCATGAGGAAAAGAGCCTTTAAAGGAAGTTTATTGGTGGTTAGGTAGCTCTTGACAGAGGGACAAAACACATCAACAGCCCATTCATTAAAGAACTGTTTTGTCACCCGTGCCTTATGGTTGGACTTCCAATAAACTCGAAGCTTTGTTCTTACTACTTTCTGTTGCTTGAACACCCTGGGGTTTTCAGAGTGGTAGACAAGCATAGGCTTCAGTCGGAAATCCCCTGAAGCATTGGCACCAAGCAATAGAGTGAGACGGTCTTTCATGGGTTTGTGCCCAGGTATAGAGGCTTCATCTTTGGTGATGAATGTTCTTTTGGGCATCTTTTTCCAGAACAGCCCAGTTTCGTCCACATTGAACACTTGCTGTGGAAGATAATTTTCTTCTGCCATCAGTTTTTTAAATTCAACTAATAACTTTGCTGCCCCTTCTTTATCAGCACTAGCAGCTTCACCATGCCTAACAACACTTAAAATGTCACTTCTTTTTTTTAATTTTTCGAACCAGCCTTTGCTAGCCCGAAAATCTTCAAATTCTGTTCCTGAAGAACCAGGTTGATCTGCCTTTAAAGGTTCATAAATCTCCCTGGCTCTTTCACAAATGAAATCACCAAAAACTGAATCACCTTTCATCTGTTTTTCCCTAATCCAGATGATAAGTAACCTCTCAGTTTCTACGATTAGGGATCTACTTTTAAACACTCTTGTAGATTTGTCTCTCACGTTCACTTCCTTAAATTTGTCTTTTTGTGCAAGAATTGTCGACACAGTTGATGCCGACATGCCATATTCTTTGCATAGCGCATTTGATTTAATGCCTTGTTCGTGTTTTTTTATTATTTCCTGCTTTATTTGGATTGAAATTGCTTTTCTTGATCTCTTAGGCCCCATGCTGGATTCAAACAATGGCAACACGTTTTTTTCAAAGTTAAACTATCTGTAAATAAAGAATATTTTCTTCAAAATAACACTGCACTGCACTATATATTGTCAATATGTAAAATAATTTTCAAAATGACCAATAATTTGCTTGGAAACACAGAAAAAAAGCATTTAGTTGAAGAGAGTCTCAAGCAAGATGTTACCTCCAGTGAAAACAGAGAGAGACTGACGCCTGTTTGCTGTGTTAAGAGGCTGGATGCTGCGCATTAAACTAGTCACTTTACCTTCAATTTTGTTCAATAATTGTTAAAATGACTAAAAAATTGAATATTAAACTTTTAAAATTATTGAATAGTATAAACTTCTTGATATTTACTAAAATAGTAAGGAATTTAAGCCCTAGAACCGATTAATGTATTGGCGGACTGATACTAAAGCTGGTTGCCCGGTCAGTGCAAGCGAAAACATGTTGAGGTCGGTTCGTAAGAACTTCGTTAAGCGAAATTTTTTTCGTTAACCGAATTGAAGATCCTTATGGAAGGCAGTTCGTTAATCGAAATTACGTTAACCGAGGTGTTCGGTAAACGAGGGGTCACTGTATTTGTGGGTGAAGTATAATTTTTTTTATTTAGCTCATAAAATTCATACAAATTACCTGGCCAGAATATAATGTACATTGCTGGAATTCTTACAAAATGATGATCATTTTGAATATAAACATCATGGATTTTGCATTAGACATACAAATTTTAGATCTAATGTAAGAATTTTGTTTACACAGCAAATATGTTATCTTTTGTGCAAAATATATGATGTGTATATTCAAAATATTCCTGGTCTTGCAAGGAATCCTAACTTTAGTCTGAGGTATTATTTATTACTATACCTTAAAATCTAGTGTTTTCACCCAAACATTTCTCAGAGAGGGAGGAGCCAGCGAGCGTTGGAGTTGAGTCCATTATTTGAATGGACATTAACCTGGCGACTGTATTTCTCTTAAATATTAATTGTGTGTGCATACCATCATAAAATTAAGATGTTATTTTTACTACACAATAGGTATTGTGTTGGAAAAAGTGGAGTTTGGGAGTCGGCCCAGTCTCTATCTCAATTAATCCCATATGTTCTGTTATTCCATTTATGCGTTTCTCGTTTTACGCGGACCTCCGTAGGTTCAATTGACCGCGAGCGACCAGGAAGCAGGAACTAGATGCGCGACCTGGAAGTAGCCATCAAATATTTTGATCGTCATTTCCTCAGTTGCACGAGTCCTCGCATTCTACACCCAAACTAAAGAAAAATATACATTCATTTTCCACTGTTAACAGCTTGATCTTGCTAAGAAATAGGTCCTTGTGAAATATTTAAGTAGCTGCAAAATGTTTCTCTCACATTCTTTGCAGAAGAATATGAAGCATTGTTTATTCTAGAGGGTGATGTGTTATTCTCAACTGTACATTCTTGAATTGCATATTTCTTTGCATCCAGACCCTCTGTGTCAATGATGATATTATAGAAAAGTGTAGCACACTTTACAATGTCAAAAGCAGTTTCAATAAGTTTATTTAAAATTCTCCATTTACTTGTAAAAGTTCCAAATGCACACTACAACACGCTTGGCATGTGACGATCTGTAATAGAAATTATATTTTCTTTGTTCTGAGCATTCCTAGGATAGGGTTTCAACAAATATACACAGAGTGAGTAAGGTAGGCCTTGTCGTCAATCAAAATACATTCTAGTGTACTCGTGAAACTTCTTTGAATCTTGGTGACCTTCCTTCTAGAAATGTTGAAATTTGCCTATTTCAATCTTCCTCTGATATGTGGGATGATTTTTCCTGGGTACCTCTGCAGGTACCACACATTAAAAAGCATTATTTTTAGACGTACCAGCAAACGTCTGCGCTGCATAGGCGGCATGTTTATGCTGACAGACGCTGGCAGGTGGGACACAGGTCGCTTTGGAAAGTAGGTCACTCGATGCCGCAGGACACTCACACATGAGGCATAGCCTCACAACGAAGACTGGTATTTTCCTCTCCCATGGAGCTGTGGGGGATTAGTGGGTCTCATGTAACTGACCTGACTTGATGCAATGTCAGGTGAAGGTAGGGTGCGGGATTAGTGGTATCACATTACCGAACTTCTGATACAATGTCAGGTCACCCTTTGTTGGGTGGGGGATTAGTGGGTCTCATGACCTGAAGGTGTCTTGATTAAACATAAAAGCTGCAGAATTTTTGAGGAAGAGTGTGGTAAGTGTAAGAATAAATGAGCAATGTTTAATCCTGTCAACATTATGTAACATAACATTTTAAAATATGGAGTGACAAAGCAGAGAGGTGTGGGTGATTAGAGAGATGGAATGGAAAGGAGTGGTAACATGTGTTTCTCAACAGCTGATATTTAACTCGCCACCTACTACTTTGCTGTCACTTGGAATCGAGTATAACGATCATCCAGCTATGATACAATGATATGAGTTATTAAGGATGTCACCTTCGTTGGTGAGTTTTAATGAGACTAAAGAGGCCGATATGGGACCGGTAAGGTCCCATATGGGTGTGTGAGTGATATTTTGGAGGGGGTGTGTTGGTGGTGATGGTGGGTGTGTGTGATGTGGGGTAAGGGTGGTGTTGGAGGGTGTGTGTGGTTGATGTAGGGGTGTGTGGGTGGTGATGTTGGGTGTGTATGGGTGGTATTGGAGGGGGTGTGTGGGTAATGTTGGTATGTGTGGGTGATGTGGGATGAGGGTAGTGTTGGAGGATAACTAGGGTTGGTTGGGGCAATTAATTAACTTAGCTTAACTAGTTAACTTTTGAAATAACAGTTTAACCTAACTTAATACAAAATTTGGCAAATTAAGTGATGAAGCTCGATAAATCATCAATTACTTTTACTTTTATCCTCTTCACCACTGATCGGCTCGTTAGCTGCTTGGGGGATCGGTCACGTCTCTCTTACGCACTGTTGGCAAGTACTGGGCATGTACCGGCTCCTGAATGTACCTGAACCCGCTCCAGTGTTGGTCAAGTCTTGTCTTGAAAGAGCTCACAATTGGTGCCGTCACAACACTTTCTGGTTGATTGTTCCAAGAGTTTACAACCCTTACTCCGAAAAAGGTTACCCTCACAGTTTTCTGGACTTGCGGCTTCTTCAATCTTGAGCTGTGACCATTTGTGGGGCAAGTAACTCCTTAGAAAAAATAACAAATAATATATTACACACCAGCCCTTGTGCCCAGTGAGTATCTAATATATTTAGCATTATGAAGTGTAATAAATATGTGATGAAAAAGTTTGAGTTTAAACTTTCCGTGATTATTATTTATTTAATACAGTACCGTATATCTCGGCTTATAAGACGGAATTTGAACATTAAAAAAATCTGCCCAAAGTTAGGGGGTCGTCTAAACCACCAAGTATAAAATTCTTACCTCTTAAATATTGTGGTTTTGTGTGTCAAGAGTGGTGATGGAAACATCGTAAGCCACTCACAAGGTCTTACCACTAATTATTTTATACTGAAACTTACGTTTGGCAAGCTGGATTCAAATTAAGATTACCGGTATATTAAAATAATAAAAATGTATTATAAACCTGTCTAACATACCGTAAAAGAGAATTATACCCCTGTAATAAACACAGCTATCATCACACACCCCTCCCCACGCCCCCCCGCCCCCCCCCCCACTTGCCAGTGAGGAGGCAAGAAAGGGAAAGTGACTGCGAGAGTGGGCTATTTTTAGCTGTGGAGGTGGTCAGTAATGCATATCAGTATATTTACTGATAATAATACTTCTCCTATAAATAATTAATTTAAAATTTATTTTTTTACAAGGAATATTCAGTAAATGACTGCATTAATTCTTGAAACTACTGACAGTTAAATACAGACGCTTAAGTGACGTCACTAGTGTTTACACTACACCAGCTGGTAACATTTGATGCCATTACTTGAAGTGAATTGGCCTTATTTTAAGTAACTAACCATAAATAAATACAAAAAGTAAAAAAAAGATCAAAAGTGAGAAATAATATACTGTATGTATGTTGTGTTGTCAAAGTTACAGGAACAATTCAAACTGCAATTGTGTGTAAATGAGGCAGAAAGTCAGGTCAGTGCTGAACCTGGGACTTGGTCACAATTTTCGTGATGCCATATGGCAGCAGGGTCTACCATTAGACAACACATTATGCTTCCAATATCTTCCCAGGCGGTAGTATCTACCTGTTTGGTAGCTGCCTACTACCTACACAATTTCTAGTAATATTACTTTGATACATGATAAATTAGACAATGAAAATAAACTTCAAATTTAATTACCAAGACGCTTCCCATTCGCAGCTGTATATAACCTGTAGTGAGACGTGAGCGTTCTGATCTTCAAGCCAAGATAGACCACAAATTGGCACTCCTTATTAGAAATAGTGATTGGACTAAGGATGCCAATAACAACTGTGTAGTGAATCTCTCCTCTAAACAACTAGACAATGATACCTTGTGTGCCCTCGGCTATGGTTTAAGTTTTGATGGTTCCAACAAGGGAGTCGACAGTGTTGACATAGCCAGAGCATTTTGCAATTTGGAGAAATTCAGTAATCTGACTAGTGAAGAAGTGAACATGTGTAAAGGTGTTGTGTATGCATCTATGTCCAAGCCTTGTGTTCCAAACTGTCCAGAAAGATTCACCAAAGCACTCCAAGCCCTTAAGAAAAATAAGGATCTACATGTCACTAAAGCAGATAAAGCCATCACAGTAGTGATTTTAAACAAAGATGACTATATCTCAAAAATGAATGACCTTTTATGTGACACTACAACATATTCTAAACTCATAAACAATCCTCTCAACACTGTCAACACCCAGTTCAACAAAAAACTTAAGTCCCTATTGAGAGGCAAAGCTACTCTCATTAAACATCTTACTTCAACGTCCCCTCCACTGCCTTACATGTACGGTTTAATCAAGACCCACAAGCCCAATAACCCAGCAAGACCCATCATTAGCTCTGTTGGGTCAATCTCTTATAAACTATCTAAATGGTTAGTTTCCTTACTAAACCCCCTAGTTGGCAACATTTCTAACTCCAATATCAAGAATAATATGGATCTGGTTGATAAACTCAGTAACTCGCACATTAATCATGATTTTAAACTGGTCAGCTTTGATGTAACGTCACTTTTTACAAAGGTCCCAGTTGATGATTTACTAGAGTTCCTCATAGATTCCCTGGATAACATTTCACTGCCCGTCTCGAAAGACGACTTCATCGAACTCATCAAACTATGTATTAAGGATTGCAAATTCGAATTCAATGGGGAATATTATGCTAAAAAATTTGGTATGGCAATGGGTAATCCACTCTCACCTGTATTAAGCAACCTATATATGGAATTCTTTGAAAAGAAACTATTAAGTAATATTTTACCACCCTCAGCAGTCTGGTTTAGATATGTTGATGATGTATTATGTCTCTGGCCATGTAATGAGGACCTAAAAGTTTTCCTACCACAACTTAACAACTTAGCCCCCTCGATCAAATTCACTGTGGAATTAGAGCAAGACTGTAAATTGCCATTCCTAGACTGTCTGATACACAGAATAGGTAACACTTTTAAGTTCAGTATTTATAGAAAACCAACCAATGTGTGTTCATACATTCATTATTATTCTGCCCACCATAATAAAGTCAAACAGTCAGTATTTACAACAATGTTTTTACGTGCCTTGAGAATTTGCAGTCCGGAATTCATCGATGAGGAATACAAATATATATATAATATTGGCTCAAACCTTAAATACCCTAGATCGTTCATAGACAAATGCTTAAACATTACTAAGAAAACTTTTTATAGAACTGATCCCAAGCCCACCCATGACCATAAGAATATCTTAATATTACCATTTCACAAAAATTTCTCACACATTCCGGCATAGCTAAAATCTTGGAACGTCAATGTGGCATTTAAAAACTCATGCACTGTTAAACAAATGTTAATCAAGAACTCCCCCAACAACACAATTGGTTGCATTTATAAAGTTCCTTGCAAGGAATGTAATATGTTTTACTTAGGCCAGACAGGTAAAGATCTTGTAACTAGAATTAAACAACACAAATACAGTGTTAGGACAGGCCAGGAATCCAATGCTCTGTTTGTTCATTTGAGGGATAACAAGCATTGCATTGACTGGGATAATGCCTCCTCAATATTACCATGTAATT
This sequence comes from Homarus gammarus, assembly GCA_958450375.1. NCBI lineage: Eukaryota > Metazoa > Arthropoda > Malacostraca > Decapoda > Nephropidae > Homarus > Homarus gammarus. The sequence goes on from CAUDMG010003255.1 coordinate 2,660,737, forward strand.
CAATTGATAGTAGGAACATCATAGAATCTAGTCTTATTAAACATACCGAAGCATTCAACATGAATTTGAGTAACGGCATGTACAAGCTGGACAACTTTGTAATTAAGAAGATTTGTGATCAGGTGAGAGGGCAGGTCACTGTCCCATCTGACCCAACCACCAACCGTTGTGTGCTATTTAAAGATTAGTAGGGTCATTACCTAATTACCTGACCATTGTGGACCTGGTCTCACCCTCCTCTGTATATATTCACCTTGTTTTGCATTACTCTCTAGTCTGTACTCACCCCTGAAGATGTGAATTACACGAAAGCGCTTGGGAACTTCGTGTTTTCTTCTTTCCTGGTGGTTATCAGCATATATATATATATATATATATATATATATATATATATATATATATATATATATATATATATATATATATATATACATAAATATATATATATATATATATAATCAACACCTCAACCCGCCAGGATTCGAACCCACGGCCCACAAGCCTATGACTGTGACCGGGGAACGCTAACCGCTGGACCACCAGGATACTAAAAGCAGTCCTAGACTTTGTTATATTTCACACAAAGCCTGTTCAACGAGCTTATGGCGCCGTGAACCTCTAATGGGGACCACCCGTACCACTTAGGTGGTCAGAGTAACGTTTTACCAAATACGGCTTCGAAACACGAGGATCCATATATATTTCATTAGCCCAATAAAGCACGCGGACTTCTACATACAATCAACATGTAGAAGTCCGCGTGCTTTATTGGGCTATATATATATATATATATATGCGAGTAAATCACTGTAGGTGCGCGTGATCTAGGTATATGATTGATAACCACAAGGAAAGAAGAAAACACGAAGTTCCCAAGCGCTTTCGTGTAATTCACATCTTCAGGGGTGAGTACAGACTAGAGAGAGTAATACAAATCTAGATGTATATATACAGAGGAGGGTGAGACCACGTCCACAATGATCAGGTATTAGGTAATGACCCTACTAATCTTTAAATAGCACACAACGGTTGGTGGTCAGGTCAGATGGTCAAGTGACCCGGCCTTCTCACCTGGTCACAAATCTTCTTAATTACAAAATTGTCCAGCTTGTACAAGCAGTTACTCAAATTCATGTTGAATGCTTCGGTATGTTTAATATGACTAGATTCTATGATGTTCCTACTATCAATTGAATTACATGGTAATATTGAGGAGGCATTATCCCAGTCAATGCAATGCTTGTTATCCCTCAAATGAACAAACAGAGCATTGGATTCCTGTCCTGTCCTAACACTGTATTTGTGTTGTTTAATTCTAGTTGCAAGATCTTTACCTGTCTGGCCTAAGTAAAACATATTACATTCCTTGCAAGGAACTTTATAAATGCAACCAATTGTGTTGTTGGGGGAGTTCTTGATTAACATTTGTTTAACAGTGCATGAGTTTTTAAATGCCACATTGACGTTCCAGGTTTTTAGTTGTGAAGGAATGTGTGAGAAATTTTTGTGAAATGGTAATATTAAGATATTCTTATGGTCATGGGTGGGCTTGGGATCAGTTCTATAAAAAGTTTTCTTAGTAATGTTTAGGCATTTGTCTATGAAAGATCTAGGGTATTTAAGGTTTGAGCCAATATTATATATGTATTATTCCTCATCGATGAATTCCGGACTGCAAATTCTCAAGGCACGTAAAACATTGTTGAAAATACTGACTGTTTGACTTTATTATGGTGGGCAGAATAATAATGAATGTATGAACACACATTAGTTGGTTTTCTATAAATACTGTATGTATGTATGTATGTATGTATGTATGTATATATGCATGTTTGTACAATCCGAAAGGGATGATGGATTAGTTGGAAGTGTGTCCGTAGAGAAAAACAAATATTTACTTCATATGTTACGTCAATGATTGGCAACTATAGTTTCCGTCACGACAATATTCTCATTAGGCTGGGTTGGAATTTACTGGACTTTAATTTCTCACTTGACTTGGGGTTTATTAAAGATTATAAGATGGTGATGGCAGTGGAAGCGCCCCTTGAGAAAAATCCCGAACCAGCACAAGAACACTTAAATCTACTAAATAAAATGAATTGTCCGTGACCCGTGGAAGGATAGCGTCTGTGACCGGGATGAATGAGACACACTGTAAAATTTAGACACTTATATTCCCTCCAACACTACAAACACAATCAAATAATGGTTCACCAATATGCCCACCTCTTAACTTGAACTTAAAACACTACTCTGGGGAATAAAAGTTATACATGATATAGAAAATATTAGAAACTCAGGCAACACTAAATTTGAAGTATTAAGAAATGTTGCTTGCACACATGAGACAGGCCTTAAGGGCTTTCACAAAATAATATCAGTCACTTAGGAAATGGTATTAAAAAAATAGAAATTAAATACTCTACAATGAATAGGCCTTAAGGGCTTTCAACAAAATAATATCAGTCACTGAGGAAATGGTAATAAAAAATAAGAAATTAAACACTCTACAATGAATAGGCCTTAAGGGCACTCAACAAAATTATATCACCCCAACAGATGTACTCTTCCTAACCTAACTTAAACACTACTCTGGGGAACAAAGATTATACCTGAGATCGGAATTATAAAGAAAAATTAGATGCATTAAAAGAATCAAATCACAGTATCACTCTGGTTCCACTTAATGACACAAACATTCAAAAACAATACTATCAAAATTATTTAGGAACTATTAAACTACACACGTCAAGATAATATCAGTCTGAGAAATGGTATTAACTACACCCGTAATAAGGGAGATAAAATGTTCCTCTAGGTATCTCCTAGAGTCCTAGACTCATGGTCTCAGTGTGTGACCATTAATTTACTCAGATAGCCTCAGTGTACTCCCAGTGCGTCCATAAAGCGGAAGGGAGTGAGCCAATCAGACCTTGTACAGTTGAGAGAAGCTTTAGCTTCCCGTTAGCAAGAGGGTTTCACTAAGCTGCTCGAGACATGTGGTGTTGTGAGCCGAGGTAGAGGAGAGCTGCTGACCCAACGATCGTCCCGTCGTCAGCTGGGCCCCAGACGGCTAGATTACCTCAAGAGATCCTTTGATACCCCGCTAAACAGTGACAGGCCTACACTGATCGGTCCAATGGCGACAATCGCCACCCTCAATCATCAACGGCAGTCTCAAACGGCAGTCAATCTCTCGCAGTCAACTCCGGTCAAGTGGGTTCTGACGGAAACCCTGAAATGAACTCACTGTTAGCTCTAGTTTACTTTACCACTGCCCTATCTAACCCTGTCTGAAATCGAATGAAACTTACTTGTTATACTGCAATAGTGCAACACAGGTGACTAGGCCACGTGACTATTTCTGTGACGGACGCGCAGGGACGTCTTGTTTGCCTGACTGCTCCCCGGGACTGAGGACCAGCCAGCGTCGCGTCCTCTCAAGGCGTTAGCTTAGGCCTACGTGACATATTTTCCGCCTAACTAATAACTCCTTGGGACACCTGTAACATTATTCAGACTGATAAACGATCTATAATAATTTCAAATTCAATAATAGTCCCTTAACTTCATGAATCGCATCATTATTAATACGGCAAATTACATTTAATATCACATAGGCCTAGTTCCACAATCTCTCGCTATGTGCAGGGAGCGCTCTCTTCCCTCAGACGACCTTGAACGCTCAGTATTGCTAATGGCGGGGCATTTGAAATTACTCTGAAATTTCTGAATATATATATATATATATATATATATATATATATATATATATATATATATATATATATATATATATATATATATATACATACAGTGACCCCTCGTTTAACGAACGCCTCGATTAACGAAATTTCGGTTAACGAACTGCCTTCCATAAGGATCTTCAATTCGGTTAACGAATTTCTTACGAACCGACCTCAACATGTTTTCGCTTGCACTGGCCAGGCAACCAGCTTTAGTATCAGTCCGCCAATACAGTAATCGGTTTTAGGGCTTAAATTCCTTGCTATTTTAGTAAATATCAAGAAGTTTATACTATTCAATAATTTTAAAAGTTTAATATTAACTTTTTTTAGTCATTTTAACAATTATTGAACATAATTGAAGGTAAAGAAACTAGTTTCTGGCGTGCCATCCAGCCTGTTAACACACCAGACAGGCATTAGTCTCTCTCTGTTTTCAGTGGAGGTAACATCTTGCTTGAGACTCTCTTCAACTAAACGCTTTTTTTCTGTGTTTCCAAGCAAATTATTGGTCATTTTGAAATATATTTTACATATTGACAATATATAATGCAGTGCAGTGTTGATTTAAAGAAAATAATCTTGAAATACACCAAGAGAACTAAAATTTTATGGGTGAAATGGTGCCATGGGGTGACTTCTCTTCCACCCCAATGCCTTCTCTTCTTCCTTCTCCTCCACCCCCATTCTAATTCCCATCATCATCATCATCATCATCCAGGAGCCTTCTACATACACACCTCAAAGTAAGTGAACTTTTCTACCATTTTTGTTGAATTTAGGAAATTTTCGGTGAGTTGGAACCAATTACCCAAAAACCCATTGAAACAATGGTTTCGGTTAACGAACTTTTCGGTTAACGAACGACCTTCTGGAACGGATTGGGTTCGTTAACCGAGGGGTCACTATATATATATATATTATATATATATATATATATATATATATATATATATATATATATATATACAGTATTTCCCCGCCTAACGCGGTTTCACTTAACGCGTTTTTTCATATACGCCGTGCCTCGCCAGGGCTGAACTTTCACTAAACACGGATTTTTTCCACATATACGCGGTGAGTGTCCGGCTCGAGACGCTATTTTTAGATTTGCCCCACCCGCCACCCTGCCTGACTGCCTGTTTTAGCTCATAAAATTCATACAAATTACTCAACCAGAATATAATTTACATTGCTGGAATTCTTATAATTTGGTGATCATTTTGAATATAAGCATAATATATTTTGCATTAGACATACAAATTTTAGATAAAATGTTTTCTCTTGAGTAAATATGTTATCTTTTGTGCAAAATATATGACATTTATATTCAAAATATTCCTGGTCTTACAAGGAATCCAGCAATGTCAATTATATTATCCTAACTTTAATCTGAGGTATTATTTAATACAAAATGTTAAAATTTATTTTTTTCACCCACTCTTTCTCTTGGTGGGGGGTGCGGGGGAGGGTTGGGACTGACCGCGCGGTTGGAAGAGGGGGGGAGGCAAGGTGGGGTACTTTGATTGACAGATAGTGTCGTGAAGAATATTTTTTTTTTTATTAACTGAAGATATTTGTTTTAGCTCAAAAAATTCATACAAATTACCCGGCCAGAATATAATTTACATTGCTGGAATTCTTATAATTTGGTGATCATTTTGAATATAAACATCATATATTTTGCATTAGACATACAAATTTTAGATAAAATGTTTAATCTGAGTTAATATGTTATCTTTTGTGAAAAATATATGACATTTATATTCAAAATATTCCTGGTCTTACAAGGAATCCAGCAATGTCATTTATATTATCCTAACTTTAGTTTGAGGTATTATTTATTACTATACCTGGTTTTCCCCAAAAAAATTTCTCAGAGAGGGAAGAGCCGGCAGTGTAGTGTGAGAAGAGGGGGAGGGAGTTGAGTCCATTATTTGAATGGACATTAACTTGGCGACTGTATTTCTCTATTTCTCTTAAGTATTAATTGTGTGCATGTACCATCATAAAATTAAGATGTTATTTTTACTACAACATAGTTATGTGTCTTCAAAAAGTGGAGTTTGGGGGTCGGGCTGGTTTCTATTGGAATTAATCCCATATGTTCTGTTGTTCACTTAACGCGGATTTCACTTAACGCGGGACCCTCTGGGTTCTATTGACCGCGGTAAGTGGGGTACAACTGTATATGTATATATACTGTATATATATATATATATATATATATATTATATATATATATATTGATAAAATCGCACGGGAAAAGGGAAAAGCTCTAAAAACCGAAGGTCGGTTTTTTTTTTTTATTTTTTTTTTTTTTTTTTTTTTTTTTTTTTTTTTGAGATAGCCCACCCTGGCATAAATCACTGACTCACATCGGAGTATGGTGGGCGAAATTGTAATACTGTAGTACTAATAATTATTATAATAGTAATTATTCATAGTAAATAAAAATTTTGATTAAAATACTGTACACCAAAATAAAATAATAATGGTATTAATAATAATAATAGTAATAATAAAATATAATAATAAAATCAATAATAATAACAATAACAATAATACTGAAATAAAATAATAATAATAAAGAACAAAAGTGAGAAATGCGACCTAGACCTATGAATTATTATTACAGTATTATTATTATTATTATTATTATTATTATTACAGTATTATTATTATTATTATTATTATTATTATTATTATTATTATTATTATTATTATTATTATAATAATATTCCCCCCCCCCCCCCCCCCCCCCCCCCCCCCCCAGGCCCCGATGTGGGTCAGTGTTCTATGCCCTGGTGGGCTTGTGTATATATATATATACGACGGGGTTAGGGACCCAAACCCAGGTCATAAGTCCGACATAGATAAAAAATAATAATTTTTTTTTTTTTTTAATAAAAAATCTACAATGAAATACAGTACAGTAAAAGTAATAAATAATGAGGAATGGATACAGTGTGACTGAGCACTTACCTTTAATGTAGTCAGCTGTATGCACATGGAGCCCCCATAATTTTCTTATTATACATGGAGACTACATTAACTGGAAATGTTTCGGTATAGAAAATGCGTGTGGCATTTGGAAAAAAAAAAAAAAAAAAAAAAAAAATGGTCACAACTGCGGCGGTCGTAAGTCCCGACGGTCGTAAGTCGAAGCAGTCGTAAGTCGGGGTCTAGCTGTATATATATATATAGTATATAATTTAGTTTTTTTATACTGTACTATATATCAGATGCTGTAAGTAGATACTTTGTCATATCAATAGTGTCATATTAATCTCAATGCAGTTTAAATTTACAATGCCACCATGTGTTGTACCTGAAGTGGAAAATGCTTCAAATGGTGAGAATTTAAATTCACCTCCCTTCCACAGTGAGGCTTAAAGTAATGTTTGCTTGTTTTTTCCCACACAGGAATATCCTCTTCGTTTGTATCGGATCTTCCCAACTAATATTGGCATCCACTTGGAGACTGTGTCCTGTGTGGTTGAATCCCTGGATCCACGACATGTGTTTTTGCTTGATGATGGTAAAGACATTTATGTGTGGCAAGGGAGTAAAGCTAAGAAAACATTAACCACTAAAACAAGGCTCAGTGCAGAGAAAATGAATAAAGAAGAGCGGAAGAATTCGGCTGAAATTCACACATTAGTACAAGGTAAGGAGAACAATGATTGGCCACAATTCTGGGCTGCATTGGGATTAGAAGAAGGGGAAGAAGATCATCTAGAGATTGAAGAACATGTGGATCCAAAATTTTTACCAGTTGTTCCCAGGCTGTACCAGGTTGGACTGGGTATGGGGTACCTTGAACTACCCCAGGTTGATGTACCCGAAGGTAAATTAATTCAGAAATTACTTAAGACAAAGAATGTGTATATCTTGGACTGTTTCTGTGATGTGTTTGTTTGGATTGGCCGCAAGTCAACTCGTTTAGTGAGGGCTGCAGCCCTTAAACTGTCACAGGAACTTTTAAGAATGATAATTAGACCAGACCATGCAGTAACCACTCTTGTTAAAGAAGGGACTGAACCACAAGTCTTCAAGACAAAATTCAATGGCTGGACAGATGTTATTGATGTTGATTTTACACGTACAGCAGAGTCAGTTAGGAAGACAGGAGCCAATTTAAAGGATTGGGCTGCAAAGCAAGAGACCAAGGTGGACTTGAGTGCTTTGTTCACACCCCGACAACAGCCTATGACCCTAGAGGAGGCACAGCAGTGTATGGATGAGTGGAATGATGACTTGGATTCAATGGATGCCTTTGTGTTGGAGGGGAAGAAGTTTGTCAAGCTTCCAGAAATTGAACTTGGCCATTTCCATGCTTCTGAGTGTTATGTATTCTTATGCCGCTATTGGATACCTGGAGAACCTGCAGAAGATGAGAAAGAGGAAGAAGTAGAACCAGAGGATGACTTCCAGTGTGTGGTGTATTTCTGGCAAGGGCGACAAGCTTCCAACATGGGATGGCTGACATTTACTTTCAGTCTTCAGAAGAAATTTGAAACATTGTTTGGAGATAAGCTTGAGGTTGTAAGAATGCACCAGCAGCAGGAAGCTGTCAAGTTTATGGCTCATTTTAAAAGAAAATTTGTCATACATTCGGGTCGACGTAGGCAAGAGAAACAGCCAGTTAAGGCAGAGGAAGAACCACAGGAAAGTGATACCAAAGCAGTCAAACCCAAACCAAAGCCTCGACCAAAACCGGAGCCAGAGGAACCTCAGAAGCCCCAGCCAGAACTTTTCCACATGCGATCTAACGGTTCCCCACTCTTCACACGCTGCATCCAGATTAAACCAAATGCTGCATCTCTCAACTCTGAGTTCTGTTATATTCTCAAAGTTCCATTTGGACAGGAGGATGATAGTGGTATTGTGTATGTGTGGCTGGGTGAGAAGAGTGATGAGGAAGAAGGAAGACTCTCAGAAGAGGTTGCACAAGAAATGTATGACCCAGAAAAGTACAGTCTTCAGGTATGTAAATTTTTCTTGTTCAAGTTTTCAGAATGGTGCATGTACTATATCGCATTATCTATCAAGCACTTAAAACTTTATTAGTTTTCTCTGTGGAATTGCAAGAGGTAGCACTTATTGTCTAGGTTTTACTTTTTAAAAGTTTGTTCCTGTTGAAGCTTCTTCATTAAAATTTGTATTTTCTTGTGTCTTTTTTATTTCACTAATGCTAGCACTCAAATTGAGATTATTTTTATAATATTAAAGGTGTGATGTTTTTTATTGATTATCTTTTTTCTTTAGTTATTGTTAATATATCTCTTTACCATACATGCAGTATACAGTATTTGAAGATATGAAAAGTACAGTATATATATATATATATATATATATATATATATATATATATATATATATATATATATATATATATATATATATATATATATATATATATATATATATATATATATATACTGTACGTACATACATACATACATACATACATATACTTCATTTTTAGTCCATATAGCACGCGGACTTTAAACATATAATCAACAACCTCACCAGCCAGGACTCGAACCCTAGTCCCACCCAGTAGGGCGAGGGTTCGAGTCCTGGCTGGTGAGGTCATTGATTGTGTATATATATATATATATATATATATATATATATATGCTGATAACCACAAGGAAAGAAGAAAACACGAAGTTCCCAAGCGCTTTCGTGTAATTCACATCTTCAGGGGTGAGTACAGACTAGTCTGAAGATGTGAATTACACGAAAGCGCTTGGGAACTTCGTGTTTTCTTCTTTCCTTGTGGTTATCAGCATATACCTAGATCACGCGCACCTACAGTGATTTACTTGCATATATATATATATACACACACACACATATATACACATATGCACACACACACACACACACAATGGTCCCTCGGTTAACGAACACAATTCGTTCCAGAAGGTCGTTTGTTAACCGAAAATTTCGTCAACCGAAACCATTGTTTCAATGGGATTTTGGGTAATTGGTTCCAGCTCACCGAAAATTACATACAAACTAAAAATAAATGCAGTAAAGTACACTTACTTTGAGGTGTGCATGTAGAAGGCTCCTGGTTGAAGTTGGGGGTGGAGAAGAAGGGAGAAGAGAAGGAAGTGGGGGTGGAAGAGAAATCACCCCATGCTTCATGCTGCCATTTCACCCATAAAATTTTAAGTTCACTAGGTGTAATTCAAGATTATTTTCTTTAAATCAACACTGCACTGCACTATATATATTGTCAATTTGTAAAATAAATTTCAGAATGACCAATAATTGTACTATAAAAATGTAAAAATAGTTTTATGTTCAAGAGAGTCTCAAGCAAGATGTTACCTCCACTGAGCAGAGACACAAACTGACGCCTGCTGGGTGAGTCAAGTGGCTGTTTGGCACGCTAAAAACTAGTTTCCTGTATTTCAATTATGTTCAATAATTGTTAAAAATGACTAAAAATTTTAATATAAAACTTTTAAAATTATTGAATAGTACAACCTTCTTGATATTTACTCAAATGGGAACAAATTTAAGCCCTAGAACCGATTACTGTATTGACAGACTAATATTCCAGCTGGTGAGCAAGCGAAAACATGTTGAGAAGAATCACAAGGAATTTGTTAACCGAATTTTTTTCGTTAACCGAATTGAAGATTCTTATGGAAGGTAATTCGTTAACCGAGGCGTTCGTTATATATATATACAATACAGTGATCTCTCGGTTAACGAACGCCTAGGTTAACGAATTACCTTCCATAAGAATTTTCAATTCGGTTAACGAAAAAAATTTGGTAAACGAATTCCTTACGAATTCTTCTCAACATGTTTTCGCTTGCTCACCAGCTGGAATATTAGTCTGTCAATACAGTAATCGGTTCTAGGGCTTAAATTTGTTCCCATTTGAGTAAATATCAAGAAGGTTGTACTATTCAATAATTTTTAAAGTTTAATATTAAAATTTTTAGTCATTTTAACACTTATTTAACATAATTGTAGTACAGGGAACTAGTTTTTAGTGCGCCCATCAGCCACTTCACTCACCCACCAAGGCCTCAGTTTGTGTCTCTCTTCAGTGGAGAAAACATCTTGCTTGGGGTCTTTTGAACACAACGTATTTTTATGTTTTTATAGTACAATTATTGGTCATTCTGAAATTGATTTAACATATTGACAATATATAGTGCAGTGCAGTGTTGATTTAAAAAAATAATCATGAATTACACCTAGTGAACTTAAAATTTTATGGGTGAAATGGCAGCATGAAGCATGGGGTGATTTCTCTAACGTCCCCACTTCCTTCTCTTCTCCCATCTCCTCCACCCTCACTGCCAGCAGCCCCCTAACCCGGGGTTTAAGGTTTAAGAGCAGATGAATACATTTGTTTTTGTCTGTCCACTGATAGTGGTGACAATCACATACATCACCCTATCCACACTTGTTTAATAAAGGGGATTTTGACATCAATCCCACATTTTTTTTTTATCTACTCAGTGTGTTAGTCTAGCTTCATATGACAGTGATTCCTTGAGATGGTTATTTGGTTATAAGGCAGGAGAATGATCCTGAAAATCCATTTTATAACCCAAGACCAGACCAGTGGCCCCACTTATCCTCCTTTTTCCTAAAGGTATGTTGCAAAATGGTTGCCACTGAAGTTGGAGTACTGTTGTGGTTGCCATCTTGTAAGCAAGCAGATAACTAAAGAGAGATTCACTACTTATGTAGAATGGTCCAGTCAATCTTCTTCCTTGAATGGTATTAAAGATCCATTTGTATAGGATTTTGGTAATAAGGAGGCCACTGTTTTTAGGGATTAGCCGTGTTATAACCTCAGAGAATTTGCCAATAATTATAAAATTGGATGCCAGGATCAAACCAGCATAATTTGTTCTCATATGATGTACAGTGGTCCCTCGGTTAACAAACGGTTCGATTAACGAAATTTCGGTTGATGAATTACCTCCCATAAGGATCTTCAATTTTGTTAACGAACATCACGTTTTGTTGTGAGCGTCAGCTGATCAGCTGATGGGCTAGTCTGCCAATTCATTAATCTGTTCTATGTTTACATTCGTTTCCAGTAGAGTAAATATCAAGAAAGTTGTGCTCTTTAATATTTTTGCATTTTTTATATTAAAATTATTAGTAATTTTTAAATTTAGTTAACATATTGATAATATATGCAGTACAGGGAACTAGTGAACTTAAAATTTTATTGGTGAAATTAGTGCATCAAGTATGGGTCCCCTGAAAGGTGATTTCTTCTCCTCCATCCCCACTTCCTTCTCTTCTCCCTTCTCCTCCACCCCCACTTCTAATTCCCACCATCATCATTAACCAGGAACCTTCTACATACACACCTCAAAGTAAGTGTACTTTCCTGCATTTTTTTTTTTTACTTTGTATGTACTTTTCTGTGAGCTGGAACCAATTACCCAATATCCCATTGAAACAACGGATTCGGTTAACAAAATTTTCGGTTAACGAACGACTCTGTGGAACGAATTGTGTTCGTTAACCGAGGGACCACTGTATGGTAGTATGACTGTATCTCAACTTACTCCTACTGCACTGTAGCATGTCATAATATTTCAATAGCTGTATCATATTGGAGTATTGTAACAGCAGATATTCCTTTTGTGTTATTATAATACATATATTATTAAAGGTTGTAAGAGAAGGAGAGGAACCTGAGAACTTCTTTTGGATTGGTATTGGTGGTCGCAAAGTCTATGACAAAGATGCAGCATATATGCGCCATACAAGACTTTTCAGATGTTCAAATGAGAAGGGCTATTTTGCTGTCTCAGAAAAGTGCTCGGATTTTTGTCAAGTAAGTTTTGGTAAATTTTATATTTCTTATTGAATAGATGTACAGTCAACAAAAAAAATTTCTGCACCTTTATGGTGTTATACTATATGACACACCGGACCAAGAATTCTGAACAACACTCATTTACGCGGGTGATTCCTGTTAATTTCTCTGTATTAACTATATGCGATACAAAAAATGCATCACACAACCATAAATACCAACCTTACCAAATTAACATGGTCTCAGTCAGTGATCGTTGCGAAAGCCATGAGACCAAGGGGTGCAGAACATTTTTTGCTGACTGTACATGAATTACTTTGTATATAATTTTGTAAATATACTGCACACACACACACACACACACACACACACACACACACACACACACACGAGAGAGGGTAAGAGCGGTAGAAAGGAGTCATTTACATTAATTCGTTACATGTGATGTGAATGTTGTTGGTGGGGATTACTTAACATTTATCAGTGTAAAGGGAAACAGCAGAGAATATAACAAACTATAGTATAGTCTTCATTTACGCGGTCAATTGAACCTGTGGAGGCCCGCGTAAAACGAGACACTTGTAAACGAAATAACAGAACATATGGGATTAATTGAAAGAGAGACTGGGCCGACCCCCAAACTACACTTTTTCCGACACAATACGTACGTTGTAGTAAAAATAACTTCTTAATTTGATGATGGTATGCACACACAATTAATATTTAAGAGAAATATCAATAATATTAGGTTTTTTAACACTTACGTTAGTAGAAAAGATGGCTGGGCACACGGGGATGGGAGGTTGGTTCCGAGGCAGAGGGCAGATTACTGGCCCTCACCTGTATCACTTGTATTAATTGTATCTATCCACCACAGAGGCTTGCAGGGCCTCTTTGTCAAACCCCTCAAAGTCCATATCCTCACTATCACTGACTGGTGGGTGGCGGGTGAAGAACTCGGTAATGTTTTGTTGACTGGGCGACCTTGTGCGTACCCTGCCCGCGCCGCTTCCCGCGTAAATGATGGAATGAACCGTGTAAATAAAAATTGTCGGTCTGGCATGGTGCCGCGTAAATGACCAAACACCTAAACCAAATCCGCGTAAATCGAGACTATACTGTACAGAAAATTTTAAAGCCTGCCACTACTGTCGTCACCTTGAATACCTTCTATAAACCTATTGTCCACTATATAAGCCTATCAGGTGAGTGTTAAATTCTATTTATTTTGTACACATCATATTTCCATTCATAAATAAGGCATTATTCAATTTGTTTTGTTATTTAATAAGAAAAAATTTAGAGATTTGCTCATTAGTATATCTGCTAGCCTGCTGCAATCAACTGTTTACTGGGTAACTGTTTTGTTCACACTGAAATTAATTTATCTTTTGTTCGTTCGTAGCAAAATTATTTTTCGCCTTTGCTTCCTTTGATAAATGTACAACAGTTTTACAATACAGTCGAATTTCGTATTTTTATGAATTTTGGGGGTTGTACAAAAAACAAGCAAAAATGTGTATGACGACCTCTTAAGTTTCGCGATTGCTTTGTTATAGGGTCCCCATGCTGAACTACTGAATCATGGAACTCGCAATATATGTTTACATGTTAAAGGTATTGTTCACTCTGGCGCCCATACCAAATTTTCCCTTTTTTTGTCCTTGCAGCCTCTTCACTCCTCCAATTTCAACCACAAAACATGCAGCTACGATTGTAGAGAGTTATTCCCTTACTAACTGCTGTTTTTGTATACAATTTTTGTTGTGCAATACAGCATGCCCTTAAAATTCACAAGGGTTTGGGCCTCAAATTGGTTACAAATTGCCAAATCCGCGAATATCATTTGCTGACCAGGGAGGGGGTACATTTTTACTCACATGCAAAGAAATGTATAGTCCCTTTATGTGTTTGCCTAGGACAATAATTATTTCTTTTACCTGTACAGCTCCTCCCTGAATTACGACCTACTCGACTTACGACCACCCACACTTACGACCTGCCTCAGTCGTACCAAAATTTTTTCAAATTACGTATTTTCGAGTCCCAACGTCAGTACACAGACAAAATTTTCGTTTGTAATTCACTTTAAAATAGGCTGGCAAGCTTAAAAGTGAGAGTTTTGTGGTGCTGAGAAGAAAAAGAGACACCCATTTTAGATTTTCTATGTATTATTTAGGCATTTTCGACTTACGACCATTTTGACTTACGACCTGGATTTGGGTCCCTAACCCCGTCGTAAGTCGGGGAGGAGCTGTACTGTATACGTGTGTGTGTGAAGCCACGCGCGCACACACACACACACACACACACACACACACACACACACACACAACACATACAAATAAATAAATAATGGGAAAATCCTCTCACAAAAAATCAGAAATAAGACAATAAAATGTATCGAACTGTCAAGAAAATGCGAGTCTACCCTCAAGTCAGCTCCGTGGTTTGTTATTAAATTTGGATTGCCATACGGCAAATTTTTCATCATAAAAATTGCTATCTCTAGAATGAATGGCATCTGAGCACCAGCTGGATTGACACGTAGATCAAAGTTACAGAATTTCTTTCGTAGCCATCTAACCAACCCAACATGAAGGATGTCGGTTATTGCGTTGTAATACTGTAATTTTTTCACGGTATGTATGTTGGATGGTGTGTGCATGTATCTGAATAAAAATAAATGAAGAAAGTTACGTATATCTACCCGAAAATACGAGTTGAAAAACAACCATAACTCTTCACAGCAATAATTTTCTTAAATTAATATATACAGTACCAGGAAATGTGAGGAATAAATAAAAATAATACCAATAAATAAGTTACAACAAAAAATGCTACAGTAAATCCTCGATAACTCGGCACATATTGGGCCTTGCCGAGTTATATCAATTTCCGACTTATCAAGGCACTTCCCCCCCCTTACAAAAATAAAACAATAAAAAATTATTGACCCATATATGTGTACATGTAATTAATAAAAGTAAAAAAGTAACACTTACCAGCACTGCAGGCAAAGAATGAAACATCATAGGTGACACAGGTGCAAGATAGGTGACACAGAGGCATGGTAGGTGACACAGAGGCATGGTAGGTGACACAGAGGCATGGTAGGTGATGCAGGTGGCCAGATATGCCGTGATTTTCCCAGATACTTTTACATATCTCGGCATTTCCCGAGTTATACTAATACATTCCGAGACTATATCCATGCCAAGTTGTCAAATGCCGAGTTATCGAGGGTTTACTGTATTGCCAAGCCAGTAACTAAAAGCCAAGTGAAAGTTTAACACAGTCTCCATTTGCATACACTCCTGGCTCTACCATAGTAACGAAGATCAGCTGGGACGCTGATTCCCCACCAGCTACACTCTGTGCTCTTCTCCCATTATGTGTTTGCTCTTAGAACAATTATTGCTTTTACCTTTTTCACTATGTATGTAGGATGGTGTGTGCATGTCACCGAGTAAAAATAAATGAAGAAAGTTACGTATATCTCTCCAAAAATACAAGTTGAAAAAACCATAACACCTCACAACTTGGCCCAGTAGCCTGGTGGTTACAGTCATGAGCTAACCTAGCTACAATGCCATGATTAATCACCATTAAACACTATTCTGTCAGTAAACACCAATACAGTGAACCCTCGAAGATCCAGACTAAAAGGGGGGACCACCTGCCCGGAAAAGCCGAATCTTCTGGGGTTAGTTATACAGACCTTTTTCCTGTGAAAAAGCCATAATTTGGAGCAACATATGACTGTACTCGATGTACTACATTAAAGGACTAAAAATTTTATCTTTTTTGCAAAATATATAATGTCTATACTCAAATTATTGGCTATCTTGCAAGGATTCCAGCAATGCAAGTTATATTCTGCTAAGTTTAGTCTGGAATTTTATAAGATAAAAACTTTAAGCCTAAAACTACCTTTACCCCTGGGAAAGGGGAGGTGAGGTTGATAGTCAGGAAGGGGGGGGTGAGGTGAGGTATTGCCCAGTGCATATTTTTTTATATGTCATATAGAGTGAGTTTAAGTTTTTGCTTATAAAATGCAGCTGAATTGAATTGGGAGAATATATCTTACATTGCTGGAATTCTTGTAAGATAGTGATTAATATAAATTTACACATGCTGTAGGTTGCACTAGACATAAAAATTTTAGTAATTATTTAGTACAGTGATATCTCCATTAGCCGGAACAATTGGTGCAGAGCACTTCCGGGGATGAGAGATTTCCGGCTAACCGGACAATTTTCTCAAACCCAGAAAAATCCCCCATCCCCGGAAATATTTCAAGTTACTGGAAAAAACTTTCAGAGTATCTAAACCAGGGGTTCCCAACCTGTGGGTCGCGACCCCAAGGGTTGGCTGGGGGGTCGAGAAGCCTTGGGAGAAGAACTTAGTACATCAGCCTGGGGTCGCGAAGGGTTGGCTGGGGGGTCGAGAAGCTTTGGGAGAAGAACTTAGTACATCAGCCTGGGGTCGCGAAGGGTTGGCTGGGGGGTCGAGAAGCCTTGGGAGAAGAACTTAGTACATCAGCCTGGGGTCGCGAAGGGTTGGCTGGGGGGTCGAGAAGCCTTGGGAGAAGAACTTAGTACATCAGCAGGAACATTACCAAAACTTTCATTTCGCTGATATGCCAGTAACCTAGAACACACAACATAATGTAGTGCCGGTGGAGTAGGCTATAGTTTTCGCTCACTCTTTTCGATGTATTACGGTTAGGCTATTAGTGTTCGCGGCTGATGGCAGGGGGGTCGCGTGTGTTTCGGGGTTTTGAGAAAGGGGTCGTGAGTACAAAGAGGTTGGGAACCACTGGTCTAAACTATGCATCTTGCACAGACAAACACTAGCCTACATCCTCAGAATGTTTTTGTGTGCTGGGGAGTTTTCCAAGAGTCTAAACTAAAAATCTCTATGATATGGTTGTGAATGAAACTGTGAGTTATAGCAAGGACGGGTATTTTCCACTCCTTTGGAGCTGTGGAGGATTAGTGGGTCTTGTGTACCTGACCTAATGTCAGGTGGAGGTAGGGTGGGGTATTAGTGGTCTCATATTACTGACCTTCTGATAAAATGTCAGGTGACCTACAGTATTGTTGGGGGGGGGGATTAGTGGATTGAGAAAGCAGAAAGGTGTGGGTGATTAGAGAGATGGAGTGGTAAGGAGTGGCACCAGTGTTGCCAAGTGCTTAGCTCCTCAACAGCTGATCTTTCAATTCACCAGCTTGTAGTTAACCACTCATAAATTTATGTCATACAATCTGCGGGTGTATGGGTGGTGTTAGGGTGTCTGGGTGTGATGTTGTGGTATTAATTAATAAATAGCAATATTGTATCGTCAATGACAGTCGTTTGATGAATAGTAGCGTACTACAATTGTCACTAATATTCATCAAACTACTGTATTGTCAATAACAATACAATATTGTTTATTTATTATTCATTAATTAATACCCCAACACCACATCATACACACACACAACATCTAATTCACAGTCTTTTGTGTGAGACACTGAGTTGGGGTGAGGCAGGGGGAGGCAAGCACAAATTATTATAGTAAACATATCTTTATTAATTAATAAATAAAACAAACAAAGTAAAACATTTTACAATAGGAATGGTAGGCATGGGGAGGATTAGGGGAGAGGCACAAACCTTTTTGTGGGGTGCGCAGTCAGTTCCTTCCCCCCTCCCGAAACCTCCAACACAAAGGACCCGGGAGCATGATGCAATATTTTGTCATTTTTCTATACATGCTATAGCACAGTATTTAATATTTTATATTATCAATGATAAAACATACACCATAAGTGGCTGATCATACAAGAAAATATAAAATAATAAGGTTGGAGGTGTGTGTATCGCTGTATTGGCATTAATAGCTAGGGCCCTTTTCTCGAAATTTATAAAATACATTAATGAAAATGAATAGATATTAGAAATAGTAATAGATTTATAAATTGCAAAAAGTTGGATGGTCCATCATTATTTTTATTTGTATTCTTGGGTGGCAATCCTGGCTAGGGATGGGGTGGCAACCCTGGCTGGGTCTCTAGAGGGGGCAGTTCAAAAGATATCGAAGTTTTTGAACTACTAGGGGAACATATGGGCACGGGGGTGGAGGAAACTGCAGTGGGAGTGGGTAAACAAAGTGAAAGATTACAGGGAAATAGTGTTAGGAATGATGGCAAAACTAAATTAGACGGAGTTAAAACTTAAACGCGGTAAAGGGAGGACTCAGAACACGACAAGCTTAAATGTCTACTGCACGAACAGTAGAAGTATGAGAAACAAAATGGATGATATTAGGGCCTTGGTATGTACCAAAAAAATCGATATAATAGCATTCACTGAAACATGGATCAACCTTGACTCACGTGAGTTACCTGTCAAATACCAAATTGCAGGTTACAAATTATTCCATACCGATAGGCAGATCAGGAAAAGAGGCGGAGTAGCAATCTATGTCAGGGATAATCTGAAGTGTGAAATAAATAAGGAAATAAAAACTGACCGGAATACAGAAACAATATGGATAGAATTAATCGACGGTAGGGAAAAATTTATCACAGGAGTAATATATAGACCTCCCAATCTTGTTAGAGTTAATTAGCAACTTATCTGGGATAAAATGCGCAGGGCTTCCATACACAACAAAGTCTGTATAGTAGGCGAATTTAACCTTGGCCAAATAGATTGGATTGACCTTACGGGCAACTCAGAATCAGAGGATTTTCTCGAAACGATCCAGGACTGTTTCCTAAGTCAACATATAACTGAACCCACCCGGGGTAATAATATACTCGATTTAGTTCTGTCGAACAGAGAAAACCTCATTAGTAATGTCTAGGTAGGGAACGAACAGCTATCACAAAGAAATTAGATTCCAGTTAGATTTTCAGGGCAGCCGTAAGGAAAATTCCACAAAAGTCCCAGATTTCAGAAGGGCAAACTTTAATAGTTTGAAGATGCAGCTGAGAGAAGGGGGTATCATGCTTGGGGGTGAACTACACCGACCTCACCCTACCCATGAACCTGACGGTTGAAACCGACCTGATAACGAGATCTGAGGTTGCCGAGTTCCATGACAGTTTAAATAATGAGTTACTTAATGCACAAAGGCAGAACATACCATACAAAAAACTCAGTTCAGGCAACAATGACCCTAAATGGATAAATAATTAATTAAAGAACATTATTGGCCAAAGGAAGGCTATAGGTAGAAGGATAAATCGTGGCGAAATTTACCTCCAGGATTATTATAAGGTATTGGCCAGTAGGGTTAAGACCGAGATAAGGAAAGCAAAGAGGAATAATGAGGTGAAGATAGCAAGGCAGGCGAAGACAAACCCCAAAGGATTCTATTAAATGTATCAAACTAAAACACGAGAAAAGATTGGACCAATACAGTCAGATACCAGCAAGCTAACTGATAACGACGGAGAAATTAGCAAAGATCTGAATAAATATTTTTCAACAGTTTTCACCAACGAAAATTTAAACATGATACCCGAGGCACTGACTCTATTCAGAGATAGTGAAGAAAACAAATTAAGCAAGATAGTAGTGACTAGTAACGATGTTAGTAAGCAAATAGACAAACTAAAGCCTAATAAGTCGCATGGTCCCGATGAGATATTTGCCAGAGTATTAAAGGAATGTAAGGAAGAGCTTAGTATACACTTAGCAAAGTTGTTTATTATGTCCTTAAAAACAGGTGTAGTACCAGAATCCTGGAGGATAGCGAATGTAATACCGATTTTCAAGAAGGGGGATAGGTCACTATCCTCTAAATACTGTCCAATCAGTTTAACATCAATTTTAGGCAAATTACTGGAAGCAATCATTTCAAACTTTATTCGAAATCACCTGGGGAAGCACCAATTGATCTCTGATTCCCAGCATGACTTTACAAGCGGGCGAGGGGCACAATTATGATGTGGTACAGTGGTCCCTCGGTTAACGAACACAATTCGTTCCAGAAGGTTGTTCGTTAACC
Organism: Homarus gammarus; assembly: GCA_958450375.1. NCBI lineage: Eukaryota > Metazoa > Arthropoda > Malacostraca > Decapoda > Nephropidae > Homarus > Homarus gammarus. Next base: position 2,681,318 of record CAUDMG010003255.1, read on the forward strand.
GAAACCATTGTTTCACTGGGTTTTTGGGTAAGTGGTTCCAGCTCACTGAAAATTACATACAAACTAAAAATAAATGCAGTAAAGTACACTTACTTTGAGGTGTGCATGTAGAAGGCTCCTGGTTGATGATGATGATGATGATGGGAATTAGAAGTGGGGGTGGAGGAGAAGGGAGAAGAGAAGGCAAGGGGGGGGTGGAAGAGAAGTCACCCCATGCTTCATGCTGCCATTTCACCCATAAGATTTTAAGTTCACTTGGTGTAATTGAAGATTATTTTCTTTAATCAACACTGCACTGCACTATATATTGTCAATATGTAAAATAAATTTCAGAATGACCAATAGTTGTACTGTAAAAACATAAAAATAGTTTATGTTCAAGAGTCTCAAGCAAGATGCTACCTCCACTGAGCAGAGACACAAACTGACGCCATTCTGGGTGAGTCAAGTGGCTGTTTGGCGCGCTAAAAACTAGTTTCCTGTACTTCAATTATGTTAAATAATTGTTAAAATGGCAAAAAAATTTAATATAAGACTTGGAAAATTATTGAATAGTACAACCTTCTTGATATTTACTCAAATGGTAACGAATTTCACCAGCTGGTGAGCAGACAAAAACATTTTGACACTATTTCGTCAACCGAATTTTTGTTCGTTAATTGAGTTGAAGATTCTTATGGAAGGTAATTCGTTAACCGAAATTTTGTTGACCGAGGCGTTCATTAACCGAGGGATCACTGTATATCTCGACTTTAGCAAAGCCTTCGACAGAGTCCCCCACAAAAGACTAATAAGAAAGGTAGAAGCACATGGCATCAAAGGTAGTATCCTTAAATGGATTAGGACGTGGTTACAGGACAGGAAACAGCGAGTGAGCATTAACAGTGAGCATTAACGGCACTAAATCCCATTGGAGCAAAGTCGCTAGTGGAGTTCCCCAAGGCTCAGTACTTGGACCATTATTATTTATTATACTGGATACATAAACGACATAGATATTGGCATAGACAGCAACATAAGTAAATTTGCTGATGACACTAAAATAGGTACATGCAATTAAGTCTGACGAGGACTCCGCAAAACTACAGGAAGATCTAAACAAATTTTTCGAATGGTCTGAAAAATGGCAGATGAAATTCAATGTGGACCAACGTAAAGTACTCAGTATAGGAGATGTAAACAGGGAAACCAGTTACCAGATGAACAACGATGCCATTGAGAAATCCGACTCCGAGAGAGATTTAGGAGTAATGATAAGTAGGAACCTTAAGCCAAGTAAACAATGTGTTTTTGCTTGTAACAAGGCTAATAAAGTACTTGGGTTCATACAAAGGAGTGTTAGTTACAAGACTAGCAAGGTCATCTTACGATTATATCTTGCGCTTGTGAGACCTCACCTGGATTACGCAGCTCAGTTCTCTTCACCGTATTACAGAATGGATATAGAATCCTTGGAAAGAATTCAGAGGAGAATGACAAGACTAATCCTGGGCATTAGGAACCTTGAGTTTACAGACAGGTTAAAGCATCTTAATTTCCACTCCCCCGAGAGACGTAGAGTGAGGGGCGACATGATAGAGGTGTATAAATGGAAGTCAGGGCTAAACATAGGGGACATTACAAAGGTACTCAAACTATCCAACCAGGAGCGAACTCGTAACAATGGTTTTAAATTAGACAAATTTAGATTTAGGCGCGAAATAGGTAAACACTGGTTTGGAAACAGAGTAGTGGATGAATGGAACAAGTTACCAAATATCATCATTAACGTAACACGCTGGATAGCTTCAAACATAGGTTGGATGGATATATGAGCAATAGGGGTTGGGTGTAAATGGGACTGCCCAGTATGGGCCAATAGGCCCGCTGCAGTTTCCTCCATTCTTATGTTCTTATGTTCATAAATACTGTATGTGTACGTATATTAAAAAAATTACCCGAAAATCTCTTGATTTTATACCATATTTCTCATTAATGAGTCATCCATCATGCCACAAGTTGTCCTGTGATTCATGAACTACGTATACATGTACGTGTAGTGATCTGTTGGTGAGGGAGGTTGCACTCGGATCTCCTACCATATGGACAGGACTGAAACCCGTTAGCTTCCAGTTGCCATTCAGGGATTTTTCCAAAGCAATTATCCAATAGTGTTTGGGTTGAAATGAGTGGGCATTATAGCTTACTGTATTGATCTTTGTGTACATAAAAGCCTTGACTCATGATGGTTGTAGATGAAGTAAAATTAATGTAAAAAACTATGTAGCTTTTATTTAATGTTATGTAATGTATGTACAGTAGAAGTGACCATGCAGTCACACACGTATATGTACGGTAAGGGGGGGTAGTGCGGTCACATTTACCCCCCCCTCCCCCCCCTCCATGGAGGAGAGATTAATGCTTATAAAATGCCAATGACTTGACTTACTAGAATATAATTTTCATTGCTGGAATTCTTGTAAGATAGCGATTAATTTGGGTATAAACATCTCTTAATTTGCACACACACACTCTTTTTTAGGGGGGGGGGGGGGGGAGATGTGGTCACTTTTACCCCTCAATAGACTCTTCTCCCTCCAGCTGGGAGAAGGGAGGAGGAAGGTGAGTTGTTTACAGCAGGAGGAGGGAAGATTAATGCAATCTCTAGGATTATGAAAGCAGAGGGGTTTTATTTTTATTTTATTTTTTGAATGTCACTGACTCGACTAGGAGAATGTAACTTGCATTGCTGGAATTCTTGTAAGATAGCGATTAATTTGAGTATAAACATCCCTTATTTTGCACCATACATAATAATTTTAGAAATTAACTCACTACATTTGAGTACGGGTTGTGATAATTTATGTGGTTGCAGTTTCAAAGCTTTGTGACATTACTAATGTATAATAAGTCTCCATATGCTCTGGTTTATTCATTGATCAGTTGTGTAAGTGCAAAAGTAGCCTTGTCGAGCCATCATGTATCAATTAATTTTAAAATAGAAATTATAATGTAAAATGTTTTATGACACTGGTTTAGTACTGCTGTTAATGTGTGTGTTGTGTAAGTGTCTTGGCATGTCACCTGACTCCTGAACAAACTCTTCATCAACTTCTTCAAATCCTACAATGTGCTTGGCAAGCTCAAAAAAAAAAAAACACACACACACACACATGGGAAATAAAACAACAAGCATCCAGTGAGGGTCTTGTTGTGGTTTTTTTTTTTTTTTTTTTTTTTTTTTACACACACGGAGATTAGCCCACCCGGACACAGGTCATTGACCCACATCGGGGCCTGGGGGGCGAAAATGTAATAATAATAATAATAATAATAATAATAATTCATAATAAGTAAAATTTATGATAAAACAAGCAAAAATAAAATAATGATGATAATAATACAGTAACTGTAATAATAATAATAATTTTAATAATAAAGAACTATATACAGTTGGTCCTCATAATACGCGGTTAATGTAACCCGGAGGGTACCGCGGAAAGTGAGAAACGCGTAAAGTGAATAACATAACATATGGGATTAATTGAAGTGGAGTCCGGGCCGATCCCCAAAAACTCCACTTTTTGACGACACACAACTATGTTGTAGTAAAAATATTATCTTAACTTTATGATGGCATGCACACACAATTAATAATTAAGAGAAATATCAATAATATTAGGTTTTTTAACACTTACATTAGTAGAAAAGATGGCTGGGCACACAGGGATGGGCGATTGGTTCCGAGGCAGAGGGCAGATTATTGGCCCTCACCTGTATCAATTGTATCACTATCCACCACAGAGGCTTGCAGGGCCTCTTTGTCAAACCCCTCAAAGTTCATATAAGTCCATATCCTCACTATAATTATCACTATCACTGACTTGGGCCGGCTGTAGTGGGTGGCGGGTGAAGAACTCGCTAATGTTTTGATGACTGGGCGACCTTGTGCGCACCATTTTCGCGCCTCTTACACAACATGGCGGATGGCGGGAGGTTTGGATCCAAAAATGGCGCGGCTTGCCAGCCGCTCTCTGTGTAATGGGGTTCACGACCGCGGAATGTGAAAATGTTAGGTTCTGGCAAGGCACCGCGTTAACGGTGAAACGCGGATTGTGGGACCGCGTAATAGGAGGACCAACTGTATATATATGAGAGTTAAATTAGAAGAGACTTATTAAAAATATATTTTTGTTTTCTTCCAATTAGGATGACCTTGCAGATGATGACACGATGATTCTAGATGATGGGAACCAAGTCTTCCTCTGGCTGGGATCAAAAGCATCTGATGTGGAAATTAAATTGGCTCTCAAATCTGCACAGGTAAACCATCAAATATTAATCAGGAGTACTTAATGGAATATCTGTTATTACTCAGTTGTTTTATATTCTTTCCTTTTATTTTATTTTTTCTTTATTCTCTTCTTTGGTGGGACAAAATAACCTATGTCTTTATAGAATGACTCATGGATATGACCACCGCATGCTCAGGAACCCAGGGAAGTGATAACCTAGACAAGCTAGAGTAATAATCTGAAGATTGTCCTCCCAACAAGCAACTCTAGCCCTCAGAAAGTGATAAAAAAAAAAAGCTGATGTTGCCCACATGTTGTGAGCTTATGAATCAGATGTTACATAGTGCATGCATGACCTGTTCAGCTCATGCTCATTCATAAACTGGAATGCATAATCATCCCCTTCCCCCTAGCTAGTGTAAAGAGCTGCTGGGAAGCTCTTACCGCTTGTTCTTCAGAACTGTACAATATTATTGTTCTCGGAAGCAGTATTTCAACAAAGTTTTCATTGTATGCCAGCCTGGGACCAGACTTTTTTTTAAATAACTTTATTAATTTTACTCAATACAGTGGGGTATGCTATAACGAACGGATCCTACAACGAATATTCCTATAACGAACGGTTTTACCTATAAAATTGAGAATGCTATAACGAACGAAACTCCTACAACGAACATTATTTAATTTTTTTTTTTTTTGCTAATTTATTGTTTTTTTATTACAAGTATTAATGATATTCTTTATTTCAGGGGTTTAGACACATATTTATTCACCTTTTTACAATTTTTACAATTTTATATTATATTTTTCAGTGTTAAGTGGTTGTATTTGGGGGCCTGGAACGGATTAATCCTATAACGAACGAATGCTATAACGAACAAGGTTCTAGAACCAATTAGATTCGTTGTAGCATACCCCACTGTACATGGTCCAGCTAAATTGATGCTTTACGTGCTTCTTCATTTATATAGTACTGTACTGTACTCTCCTCTTTTAATTAATGTAGTATGAGCACTTTTCACTTTATACACCTGAGCAGCATATAAGTTATTGCTATTTCTAAATTTGTATCACTAATATCAATGAAGACTAACTAAAATATTCTTTCAATATACTTCGTAAGCGTAAATATCATGGTACAATAATCACTCAAATCATTATAAAGACATATGCAAACCCTCTATGCTTGACCCTAAGCGAGGCTAGACCCACATGCTAGTTAGGTGTATAACATGATAAACTCCCATACTACATATTATGTAAACAAAGAAGCATATAAAGCATTAACGTTGCCAGACCATGTCAAGAGTAAAATGATATCAAGTTGTTTTAAGCTGACAACAAACAAGAAAAATGATAGAATCAACATTGTCGCAAACTCATAATACTTCAACTGCCATGTTTATAACCCTCGTAGAATCTTCCAAGTGAAATTTTGTATAGATATTTACAGGTAGTTCTGCTATAACGCGATAATTGTGTTCTTGTAAAATATCGTGTCATAGAAAATCGCGTAATAGAAATAACAGGGCTTATGGAGAAAATAGGGTTAGGTGCAGATTACTCGAAATCGAAAAAATTTAGTAGTTAGCCTAACACAAAGGATAGCACAGTCTAAATAAATGTTACATTCATATCTAATAATGAAATCATACAGTAAATGTAACACTTTACCTTGAAAAAATATGAATGTAACTTGATGGGGGAGAAGGGTGATTTTGAGGTTGATAACATCGAGCTTCTCTTCAAGTGTTATATCCTTTCTTTTACGATCATCACCGGGAACTCTATCACCAGAACGCTTCTTGGAGATATTCTTCTTTACCATATTCACAATTAATACCACAAAATTGGAGAAATAGTAAGCAAAAATCGCGTTATAGCAAACAAGCGTTCACGTTATACAAATATCTTTCCTAATTCATAAACCGCGTTAGAGCAAATTCGCGTTATCAAAACACACGTTATAGCAGAACTCAGTGTACTGTATAAATGTCATAGTTACGGAATATTATTGAAAACAAAATTCTAACTGCCACAGTCCGGGAGGGGGGGAAGGTGAGGTTCTAATGAAATATGAGGCTGTCCCCTGCAATTGCTAACATTATTTAGCAAGATGCAGAGGTCTCCAAATACATTTGCCTGTAAAATAAAATTTTATATGTTCCTATGTACTAATTTTCATGGGTTTGGTGTTTAATAATAATTAATTACCTCTCTGCTCCATAGTGCCTTGCTAAGCATCAACCTTCACACAGTGATAATAAGAGAGGGACCTCTATGAGGCTAAAACTACTGATCAACCTGTAAATGAGAGTACTGTATGCATAAACCACTCCATTAACAACATATTTTATATAAAAACGGCTAATAATTGAGTACCTTGAGTACAGAGACAGGTTAAAGCATCTTAATTTGTACTCCCTCAAGAGACGTAGAGTAAAGGGCGATATGATAGAGGTGACTAAATGGAAGTCAGGGCTGAACAAAGGGGACATTACAAATGTACTCAAACTATCCACCCAGGAGCGAACCCATAACAATGGATTTAAATAAGACAAATGTAGGTTTAGGCGCGAAATAGGAAAATATTGCTTTGGAAATAGAATAGTGGACGAGTGGAACAAGTTACCAAATATCATCATTAACTCGAATACGCTAGATAGCTTCAAACATAGGTTGGATGGATATATGAGCAATAGGGGTTGGGTGTAAATGGGACTGCCCAATATGGGCTAATAGGCCCGCTGCAGTTTCTTCCATTCTTACATTCTTATGTTCTTATGTAACCAATCACATGTAACTGTTATTTGTAATTGATACATAAAATGATAAAACATTATATAAAACTGTAGCGTACTGTATGTGGCCAGTTGTCAATTCTCTTTGGTTGTCTATTATCTCTTTGTATGGGCACACAAACGTACGTACATGTAAGATATCTCACACTCAGGAATGAGGTAGAATAGAAACTCACAATGCGTTTTCTGTATATATATATATATTGTTGTACAGTGCAGTGCTAAAGAGTTACTAGGTGATGAGTAGTTTGCTCAGAGGTCCTATTGGGCGAGGAGCTTTCTGAGGGAGCTGGTTGGTGAGGCGCTGTAGAGAGGTCTTGCTGGTCCAGTTGGTCCGAGTAGAATGGCCTCCCTGGCCAGCCACGCCCGTATTTATACAATTCTGCCAGATCAGGAATCGAGGCAAGCTTAGCGCGGGAGCCAATCACGGAGGAGAACGAGAAAGGTGCCAGACTCCATGATCCTGGCATGTCGTGGGAAGCTGTGGCCTCTCCTGGAGTTGCTACGTGTGCGTCCGCACTGGGGAGTAGGTCTATCGGCATCACTGGCTGTACGCTGATTGCCTGGTAAGCGGGTGGCAGGAGCTCAGCCGGCAGTTGTAGGGGAGAGGATCCACTACAATACTCCCCCTCCCCTCCGGGCATGGCGGGAGACTGGATGTTGGCAGGTTTGCGTCCCACAAATGATACATACTGGGCAGGTGTACGTACGACTTGGCCACTGCGGGTGACGACTCCGTCTAGTGACACAGAACCTGTGGGAGAAGGAGGGTTTTGGATTAGAGGAGGTTGTACAGGCAATGGTTGTTGTAATTCTGTCGTGACAGGGGCAGCGTCCTCAGGGTCACTGGCTGGGTTGACTGGGTCAGGGGCCATGTCAGGAGGAGGGTCTACGACAGCAGCAGGGTCCACGACAGTAGCAGGGTCCATGTCAGGAGGAAGGTCCATGACAGCAGCAGGGTCCACGATAGCAGCAGGGTCCACGACAGCAGCAGGACAGGAGCAGGGGGTGCCTGAGGGTGAAAAGAGGGTGCCCAGAAATGTCGTGGGCGGGGTGTTGCTGCAGGTGGTAACTGCGGTAGACTGGTGCAGGCATAGTTTGTTGGGGGAGCTTGTGGGCTGGGGACCCAATGGGTAAGGTGGCCGGCTTGACTCGGTCTATGCTGACGGTGTCGTGTCTGCCATTCCGGATAATCGTCAGGAACTTCGCTGAACGGGTAACAACCTGGAAGGGTCCATCGTTGGGGCGTTGCAGTGGGTTGCGGTGAGCATCATGCTTGACGAAAACATACTCGGCTGTGAGTAGTGCAGGAGGGATGTGTTCAGGGCGCCGAGGAGGCTGGCGTGGAGCAGTAGCTCTGAATGCAGAAACTGCTTGTCATAGCTTTTGGAGTAAGTCATGACGAACAGCAGAAGGGAGTGAGAACTCTCCGGGTAGGCGAATGGGCTCGCCCAAGGTGAGATCTGCTGGGCTACAGTCCATGTCCTCCTTGTGTGATGCACAGGTGAAGAGGAGCACTAAGGGTAGCGCATCCGTCCAGCTGTATGGGTCATGCTGTGCCTTGAGTGTGTCTTTCAGCTGCCGGTGAAACCGCTCTACCATGCCCTTGGATTGAGGGTGGTATGTGGTGGTGTGTTTCCTAGAAGTGCCGAGGGACTGTAGGAAGCTATGCCAGAGTTGTGACTCAAACTGGGCTCCTCGATCAGTGATGACGGTTGCGGAGGGGCCGAAACGGGAAACCCAACTAGACATGAAGGCGTGGACGGCAGACTCTGCTGTAGCATTGAGCATGGGGATGGCTTCTGTCCACCTGGTGAAACTGTCAATGCAGGTGAAGATGTAGGTACTACCGCAGGATGATGGAAGAGGTTCCACGATGTCGAGGTGCACTACTTGAAAACGTCCTTTGGGTATAGGTAGGGAAGGTTTCTAAGGGGGCCCATGTGTGACGATGTAGTTTGGAGGACTGGCAGGCTAGGCACTGGGCAGCCCATTTCTTAGTATCGGTCTTGATGCCGGGCCAGACAACACGTTGCGTGAGGAGGCACTGGGAGGCCCGCACACCCGGGTGGCTGAGTCCATGGATGCGGTCGAAAACAGCGCGGTGGTGGACGTGAGGCACAAATGGTCTAGGCTGCCCACAGGATACGTTGCACCACAGGGAGTTCTTGGAGTGTGAGGCCTGAGGGAGATGTCTTGTGTGCTGCCAGGTCTTCGTCATTCTCTTGAGCCGCGGTGAGCTGCCCGTAATCAATGGGTGGAGATGAGGGAACAATGTTGGATATACAACGAGAGAGGGCGTCGGCAATCTCGTTGTGGCTGCCTTTAATGTGTTGGACGTCGCTGGTGAACTCCGAGATGTAAGCCAAGTGGCGCAGGACACGAGGTGTATGTGACTGGGAGGCTGAAGCAAAGGCGTGGATGAGGGGCTTGTGATCAGTGAAGATGGTGAACTGACGGGCCTCGAGGAAGTGCTGGAAATGCTTGACAGCCATGTATATGGCCAGGAGTTCTCGATCAAAGGCGCTGTACTTGAGGTGTGGTGGTTGAAGCCGTTGTGGCGAAGAATGCAATGGGCATGAGAATTTCGTTGATCTCCTGCTGTAAGACGGTGCCCACTGCAGTAGAAGAAGCGTCTATTGTGAGAGTGGTCTGGGCGTTAGGTGCGGGGTGGGCCAGGAGGGTAAGGCGTGTGATGTGCTGTTTGATAGCAGTGAATGCTGTAACAGCCTCTTGAGTCCACACGAGAGGCTTGTGAGACGTCTTTGGGAGTCCCTTAAGAAGGTCGTAGAGGGGGACTAGGACGGTGGCAGCGTTGGCAATGAAGCGGTGGTTGTAGTTGACTAAACCCAGGAATTTTCGGAGTTTCTTCGCCGTTTCAGGTTTGGGGAACTCCCTAATGGCAGTTATCTTCTGTGGTAGGGGTTGGTTGCCACTAGGCGAGACTCTGTGACCGAGGAAGTCGATGGAGGAGGCTCCGAAGACGCACTTAGCAGGATGAACTTTCATGTTGTTGTTCTGCAGGCGTTGGAGAAGGAGTTGCAGGTGGTGATGATGCTCGGCAGGCGTCAAAGATGCGACGAGGATGTCGTCTATGTACCTGTAGATGGTGACAAAATCGAGGTCGCGAAGCATATGGTCCATGTACCTCTGGAAAGTCTGTGCTGCATTGCGTAGGCCAAAACTCATGAAAGTATGCTCGAAGAGTCCGAACGGAGTGGTGATGGCTGTCTTCTGTATATCTGCAGGTGCTACTGGGATCTGGTGGAAAGCACACTCCAAGTCGATCTTCGAGAAGATGGTCTTGCCATGAAGTTTGTGGTGGAAGTCCTGGACATGCGGAATAGGGTACCTGTCGGGTTTGGTGACAAGGTTCAGGGCTCTGTATTCGCTACACATCCTCCAGTCGCCGGACGATGGCTTAGGAACCGTGTGAAGAGGCGATGCCCAGGGACTCTTTGAAGGTCGAATGATGCCGTCTTGCAGTAGTCTCTTGAATTCCACCTTGGCTGTGTTCAGGAGCTCAGGGCGCAGGCGGCGAGGGCGTGAGAAGACTGGAGGTCCTTTGGTTTCGATGTGGTGGAAAATTCCCGACGTAGGTGGTGGGGGTGGAGAGACTCGGGGTGAGAAAAGCTCCTTGAATTCTTTGAGCAGGGGGAGAACTCGTTGGATGGCGAAAGACAGGTGATAGTGTCGGTGTCTTTGGCACGAGAACCCTGGATCTTGCGTGCTGTAGGCTCATGGATGAGGCATAGATGGCTTGGGTCGACGCCGAGCTTGTGGAAGGTGAGGAAATCGAAGCCAAGGATGGGTTGAGACACGTTTGCGACCACGAATGACCAGCGCAGAGTCTTGGGAAGACCGAGGTCTAAGGCGAGGATGCGTGCGCCGTAGGAGGCGATGGGGGTACCGTTGGCAGCGAACAGGTCATAAGAGGGTTGCTTTGAAATGTCTTGTAGTGAGGGAGGGATGATGCTGAACGATGAACCTGTGTCGACGAGGAATTTTGTGCCGGAGGTGCGGTCGGTGACGTGCAGTAGTGAGATGCCTAAAGGGACGGGGGCTGAGGCGTCTACCAATCCCCGTTGTTGCTGTTTCCCTAGTAGGTGCAGTGGGGCTCACAGTGTTGAGCGTTGGAGCCGAAACGTCTGTGATGCCAGCAATGGGTAGATCTGTTGTGCTGGGGGCTGGCGGCGGTTTCCGGGGCAGGAAGGGTGCGTCGGAGATTGTTGGGCACGGTGCGTGAGTCAGGAACAGGCCCAGCAGCAGGCATGGAGAAGCAGAACTGTTCAGTGGTGTCCATCCTGCGGTTCAAAGTTTGCAACAGGTCCCTGATGTCTTGTGAGGTATTGCTCAGCTGAGGGGTGTTGACCTGGCTTACAAGTTCGGAGGTAAATACTGGTGTGGGCGTTGGGTTGTCCACAGTAGCGCAATCGTTGAATATTCTGTCTGCTGAGGTTGCGTAGAGTTCTGGTGTCATAGAGTAATCTACTGCAGACAGGGTGATACGTACTTGTGTGGGGAGCTTTTGTAGGTGAAGCTGGCGCAGGATAGAGTCTGTGTGCCGGAAGTTCAGCCTACACATCTCCTCCCAGAGAAGTCCCGGGGTTGAGTTTCCGAGGGAAATAGAGGATAGGTCTTGCAGGAGACTGGGGCGGGTCCATTGATAACGTGTCTTTAAGGCATCCCGCAGGTTAGCGAATTTGTTGTTATCTGGAGGGTTGGAAATGGTCTGTGAGACTTGTGTGGCGACTTCCGTGGGCAAGGAACAGAGCAGGGCACTGTACTTTTGCTCGTCAGTAGCTTGTGAGCCGATGAGGGCTGCTTCCACATGAACTAACCAGTCCTCGACGTTGTGGTTGAAGGTTGGTAGAGAGATCTGTCCGTCCATTCTTGCGGAAGTGCGTCACACCTGTTAGGGAAGGATGAGGGATGGGTGCTTGTTCCGACCCCCTTCCGTGTTCACAATCTCCTGGGAGGGAGGTGAACAGTTGCAGGGGGGAATTTGGGACGAATACACTTTTTAGGGTGCAGGTCCTTAGGCCAGAACTAAAAAAACAAAAGAAAAATAGGAGAGTAGGCAAAAGAGCTCAAACCACGTTTGGAATATCGCACATTAGTTGCTCTCCGGCTGTGATGTGGGTCACTCACACCGCCAGTGGGAAGAACAGACTATTGTGTTATAAACCTTACGGTCGTGAGATGGTGGAGTAGCAGGTGATGTAGGTAGGGCGGTTGGCCCAGACTGGCAGCAGACAGGACGATCCTCACAGCTCCAGGAGTAAGGCAGCAGAGGGAGTGTGGTGTTCACAGCTACAGGGGTCACCAATTGTAGCGTACTGTATGTGGCCAGTTGTCAATTCTCTTTGGTTGTCTATTATCTCTTTGTATGGGCTCACAAACGTACGTACATGTAAGATATCTCACACTCAGGAATGAGATAGAATAGAAACTCACAATGCGTTTTCTATATATATATATATATTGTTGTACAGTGCAGTGCTAAGGAGTTACTAGGTGATGAGTAGTTTGCTCAGAGGTCCTGTTGGGCGAGGAGCTTTCTGAGGGAGCTGGTTGGTGAGGTGCTGTAGAGAGGTCTTGCTGGTTCAGTAGGTCCTAGTAGAATAGCCTCCCTGGCCAGCCACGCCCGTATTTATACAATTCTGCCAGATCAGGAATCAAGGCGAGCGTAGCAAGGGAGCCAATCACGGAGGAGAATGCGAAAGGTGCCAGACTCCGTGATCCTGGCATGTCGTGGGAAGCTGTGGCCTCTCCTGGAGTTGCTACGTGTGCATCCGCACTGGGGAGTAGGTTTATCGACATCACTGGCTGTACGCTGATTGGCTGGTAAGCCCGCGGCAGGAACTCAGTCGGCAGTTGTAGGGGAGAGGATCCACTGCAAAACCATAATACAGTACAGTAAAGCCTTGAATAACGACGGTAATGTGTCCTCCAATATTGCAGTGTGAGGTGAATCATCATATCATGAATCATTAATTACCATTAAAATAAAGCAATAATAATGAGATGAGTTCCTAAGTGTGACTGTTTCATATCTTTTGTGTGTCTTTTTACCCTTTTTCCCCCAAAACAAGAATGCAAACAATGTTCTTTAAAAAAATTTTATGAATGCACCTTATACAATAAAAATCAATAACAATAAGATCACACAAGAGGAGATGGGACGCCATTGTTGTTGTCTTCAGTGTTTACACCCATAATGTCAGTTATCCATATGAAACTGAAGAAAATAAGACCCTGGTTGTTGCTTTAGTAAAATTAATGTAAAAAAAATATATGTTGTAATTAATGTTATTTAATGTACAGTAAAAGTAATCACTGATGTTAAAGAAAAAAAGAGAGTGATAGTGGAACGTCAGTTTGCATACGTACGCCCTCAAGGAAACAGCATCATTTATCTTATTGAGAATATGTACAAAAGATTCATTATTGTTTATTACTGAATATGTATTTGATTGAATTAATGTTTATATATGTGAAATGAACAATGCAATTCATTAGTAATACGTAGAATATTAAAACACAAGAGGAGATGAGACGGCATTTTCCGTTCATGTTTACAACACCCGTGACGAATGACGATGGTTCTACATAAGAAAATAAGACCCTGGTTGTAGCTGTAGTAAAATTAATGTAAAAAAAATAATATGGTTGTTTTAAGTAATGTTATTTAATGTTAATAAATGGAACAATAGAAGTATCTAAACATTAATGTTAACAAAAAAATAAATAGAATGGGAACACCATCGTATGTAAGTGCGTACATGTGAGAACCTCGTCATTTCTGTACAGTTGGTCCTCATAATACGCGGTTAATGTAACCCGGAGGGTACCGCAGAAAGTGAGAAACGCGTAAAGTGAATAACATAACATATGGGATTAATTGAAATGGAGTCCGGGCCGATCCCCAAACTCCACTTTTTGACAACACACAACTATGTTGTAGTAAAAATATTATCTTAACTTTATGATGGCATGCACACACAATTAATAATTAAGAGAAATATCAATAATATTAGGTTTTTTAACACTTACATTAGTAGAAAAGATGGCTGGGCACACGGGGATGGGCGGTTGGTTCCGAGGCAGAGGGCAGATTATTGGCCCTCACCTGTATCACTTGTATCAATTGTATCACTATCCACCACAGAGGCTTGCAGGGCCTCTTTGTCAAACCCCCCAAAGTTCATATAAGTCCATATCCTCACTATAATTATCACTATCACTGACTTGGGCCGGCTGTAGTGGGTGGCGGGTGAAGAACTCGGTAATGTTTTGATGACTGGGCGACCTTGTGCGCACCATTTTCGCGCCTCTTACACAACATGGCGGATGGCGGGAGGTTTGGATCCAAAAATGGCGCGGCTTGCCAGCCGCTCTCCGCGTAATGGGGTTCACGACCGCGGAATGTGAAAATGTTAGGTTCTGGCAAGGCACCGCGTTAACGGTGAAACGCGGAATGCGGGACCTCGTAATAAGAGGACCAACTGTACATAAGAACCTCGTCATTTCTGTACATAAGAACATGAACAGCAACGCTTATTATTGTTCTATATGTTTTAAATAATACTTACAAATGTAAAACAAAAATTCTACTCACAAGTGGTGGTAAAGTCTAAAACATAAGGACAGCCAATGAATATTGTGCACGGTTTTACTCAGATGACGAAGTCATCAGGTTCAATTCTGGCTGAAGCTGATGCTTTCCATAAAGATATCATAGCTGTTGCTGTGTTATACTATTTCCAATAGAATAATTGGGTTGGTATTAACAACATTAAGGGTGGAACTATTTAATAATCAAAACACACAATACTGGTATGACACACGGCAGCACTTCCACACCACATGGCCTCACTCCCATGACGCACAACCTCACTCCCATGACGCACGGCCGCATTCCCATGACGCACGGCCGCACTCCCACAGCACACGGCTCATGGCAGTACTCCCACAGCACATGGGTCACGGCAGGATTCCCACAGCACATGGGTCACGGCAGGATTCCCACATCACATAGCTCACGGCAGTACTCCCACAGCACATGGGTCATGGCAGGATTCCCACAGCACATGGCTCATGGCAGTACTCCCACAACACACTGCTATTTCTCCCACAGCACACGGTTCACGGCAGGATTCCCACAGCACATGGCTCATGGCAGTACTCCCACAGCACACAGCACGGCAGGATTCCCACAGCACATGGCTCACGGCAGTACTCCCACAGCACACGGCTCACGGCAGTGCTCCCACAGCACAAGGCAGGACCCCCACAGCACATGGCTCACGTCAGTACTCCCACAGCACACAGCTCACGGCAGTACTCCCACAGCACACGGCTCACGGCAGTGCTCCCACAGCACACAGCAGGACCCCCACAGCACATGGCTCACGTCAGTACTCCCACAGCACACAGCTCACGGCAGTACTCCCACAGCACACGGCTCATGGCAGTACTCCCACAGCACGCGGCTCACGGCAGTGCTCCCACAGCACACGGCAGGACCCCCTCAGCACACGGCTCACGTCAGTACTCCCACAGCACACGGCAGTACACCCACAGCACACGGTTCATGGCAGGACTCACACAGCTCATGGCTGGACTCCCACAGCACACAGCAGAGAGTGTTGACCGGGCCAGGCCAGAAGTCCGACTCCCTCAGCACACGGTTCACGGCAGAGAGTGTTGACCGGGCCAGGCCAGAAGTCCGACTCCCTCAGCACACGGTTCATGGCAGAGACTGTTGACCGGGGCCAGGCCAGAAGTCCGACACCCTCAGCAGGGAGTGTTGACCGGGGCCAGGCCAGAAATCCGACACCCTCAGCACACGGTTCATGGCAGAGAGTGTTGACCGGGGCCAGGCCAGAAGTCCGACACCCTCAGCACACGGTTCACGGCAGAGAGTGTTGACCGGGGCCAGGCCAGAAGTCCGACTCCCTCAGCACACGGTTCATGGCAGAGAGTGTTGACCGGGGCCAGGCCAGAAGTCCGACACCCTCAGCACACGGTTCACGGCAGAGAGTGTTGACCGGGGCCAGGCCAGAAGTCCGACTCCCTCAGCACACGGTTCATGGCAGAGAGTGTTGACCGGGCCAGGCCAGAAGTCCGACTCCCTCAGCACACGGTTCATGGCAGAGTGTTGACTGGGCCAGGCCAGAAGTCCGCCTCCCTCAGCACACGGTTCACAGCTAGCTCACCCTCGTCACACCACCTCATAGTCCTGTCTCATTGGCCAGTCCCGCTATGACACGCTGTGGTGTTGCTTGACGTCGGTAATTGCTGCTTGAACCAGCCCAACAAGTCCTTAACCAGCTGGTCCACAGTCATGGTATGACATGCTGAAACTGTTACTGAACCTGAAGTTGTTGCTGAAGCTGCTTATGATGCTGAATTTGATGGTTTAGGCCTTCGAATAATAAAGCTGTCGAAAGAACCTTTCACAGCCACTTTCTTTTCTCATTATACAGTACAGCTACTCCTCGACTTATGACATACTCGACCTACGACCACCCGTACATACAACCTGCCTCAGTCGGTACGACCACCTGCACATACGACCGCCACAGTCGGTACCCAAAATTTTTCAAATGACGCCAGTATTTTCGAAACTGAAATATTTCCGTCCCATACGAGAGCGTCACGTGGGCCGAGTTGCGTCGCCTCGTGGTTACAACACCCACCCCATAGAGCACATAGTTGGTGTTTGGCTGTCATTGTTGTCGATAGTGATCGCACTGTATACTGACAATATTTTCGTTTCTAATTCACTTTAGAATGACTGGCAAGCGTAGAAGTGAGAGTGCTGGTGGTGCTCAGAAGAAAAGGAGACAGTCACTTACTTTTGCAACGAAAATGAAGATAAAATGCAGTATGAAAATGGAAAAACGGTAGCAACCATTTCACTCGACCCAGGTTTCTCGCACTCGACCATATCGACATTTTTGAAGGACAAGGAACGTATTCGTGAGGTAGTGAAAGGATCAGCACCTATAAAGGGAACAATAATAACGAAAAAAAGACATGGTCCTATTCATGAGATGGAAAAATTACTTGTGATATGGATGGAAGATCAGATACAAAAGCATGTACCCTTGAGCCTTCTATCCCTACAGGCTAAGGCAAGCAGCCTTTTCAAAAGCCTGAAGGACCAGGCAGGAGGTAAGTGTGACCAAACCTTCACAGCAAATCATGGGTGGTTCCAAAGGTTTAAGAACCGCTACAGTTTGCATTGTGTAAAGGTGAGTGGAGAGGCAGCAAGTGCTGATGTGGGTGCTGCCGAAGCTTTTAAGGAGCTAGATTGTGTCATCGTGGAGGGAAATTATTTGCCTGAGCAAATAGTTAATGTGGTTGAAACTGGCTAATTATGAAAGCGCATGCCAGAACGGACATACATCCACAAAGAGGCGAAAACAATGCCAGGATTCAAGGCATTCAAGGACCGAATCACACTTCTGTTGGGAGGAATGTAGCTGGTTTTAAGATAAAGTCCTTCATGATATATCATTCAGAGAACCCAAGGGCTTTTAAACATGTCAGCAAACACACACTGCCAGCATTTTATTGCAGTAATAAGAAAGCATGGATGACCCTTGTACTGTTTGAGGAGTGGTTTCTGACTTGTTTCATTCCACGAGCCAAGGAGTATTGTCTGCAACAAGGGATTGCATTCAAGATTTTGTTAATTTTGGCTAATGCTCTGGGACACCCACCACACCTGGACGACCTGCACCCTGATGTTAAGGTAGTCTACATTCCACCTAACACTACCTCTATCATCCAACCCATGGGTCAAGGTGCTATTGCTGCTTTTAAAGCGAATAATTTACGTACAACCTTCGCTCAGGCTGTTGCTGCTACTGAAGGTGAGAAAATGTTCAGAGAGTTTTGGAAGGACTACAGCATTTTGAAATGTCTAAAGAACATATAAAGAACATAGCTGCAGTATGGGATGAGGTTATAGGTCAGTGCATGAATGGAATATGGAAGAAAGTCCTGAAAAGATATGTGAACAGTTTCAGAGGATTTAATGAAGATGAAGTAATTTGTGCAATTAGTAACAAGATAGTGGATTTGGGTAAACAGCTGGAGTTAGAAATTGATAATGAAGATGTTGAGCAGTTGGTTGAAAGTGTAGCAGAAGAGCTAGTAACGAGGATCTTATCGAACTGGAAACACAGAAATATGCAGAGGAAGAAGAGTCAAAATGTAGAAGAACCTGCACCCCCCAAAAAAATTTTCAGTGAAACAAATGGCAGAGGCATTTGCTACAATTAATAAGGGGACGGAATGGATCAAAATGTTGAGCGTTTTGCAAAAATTGACAGAATAATCCAAGATGCACTTGCTTGCTGCAGGGAGATCTACAATGAAAAGAAAAAGCAAACTATGCAGTCTAAATTGGACATATATTTTAAGAAGTCCCCCATTGCTGTCTCTTCATGCCCCACCAGTGTTGCCTCTTTACTCCCTAAAGATGATCCAATACCTTCAACAAGCAAGTTTCCCCTGTATGTTAACCTGTCTGAAGAAAGCGACATTGATGACCCACCCTGTCTTCTCCTCTGCTTCATCCAGTTACTGTAGTCTCCATATATAATTAAAAAATTATGGGGGCCCCGCGTGCATTCAGCCGACTACATTAAAGGTAAGTGCACAGTAACACTGTATTCATTCTTCATTATTGATTACTTTTACTGTACAGGTACTGTATTTCATTTTAGATTTTCTGTATACTGTATTATTTTTTGCATTTTCGACTTACGACCTGGATTTGGGTCCCTAACCCTGTCATAAGTCGGGAGCAGCTGCACATTTTTATGTAGAGATCAAATGTTTTTTTCACGTCTCTGTTAATTTTAATGCTTCATTCTGTTAATGGATCCACTTCAGAAAATATGTTCATTGCTTGCTCCTTATAAAATCCACAGACCTCTCACCTTTTTCATATTGGCTAAGCTTATACACTTTCTTTTAGCTTTTGAACCAGCGCTATCATCACTTGCTCTCTTGCTCATGTTGAATAGAGATGCAAAAAATGCCGTAAGAAACCTGAAAATGGTTTTCTCCTTTTCATGTTCAGATGCATGAAAACAAAGGGCTCGCCAGCTGTAACTGTTTATGCTGGCATCACCTCTCACAAGCTCGGCAGCCTCCGAGCGCAAGGCGTGTTTTTTTTAAATACATATTAGGATTTAGTTGTTATTTATATGAAAATGTAATATTACTCCATTTTTTATAATATTTTCGTCATAAATAAAAAGAAAATAATGGTGTAAATTGAATCGGGTCCTAAATTAACCAGGGTCTTAAATATTAATCGTCGTTAATAGAACCGTTGTTATCGGAGGCTTTCCTGTATATCAGTTAGTCAACTAGCTGAAGGCCTATGCATGTCTTTACCCCAACCCTAGCTAGCCTGAACCAAGCACCCACACAGAGACCCGGCACATAAATATATGAGCAGTGGTGTCATTAGTCTTCGGTTTGATGGCTGTTATGATTCATTAATCTTATGTGTAGTGGACAAGGCCTATCCTACATTGGACAATGTAAGGCTGAGACAATAACTGGTATATATCTATCGGTATATTTCATTGTTATGAAATCGTCAAGCAAAGTGTAAACGACATTAGATTAAATGTCACTTTATCCTGGAGTGTGGTGTGGGTAAAGTGTTATATTGGTGACATGGTGCATTAGATTCTAGGATAAAGTCCATTGTCTCGCCAGCTTCAGTTCTGTCAAAATACCAAATGTCACATGACAGGAGAAGCATATTTATACCATTAATATGGTATAGTAAGTTGTTTTAGCATACAGGGCCCCCCAAAAGTTGCTTGCCCTGGGACCCCTTACACTTTTAATGAGGTCCTGGTAACATACAAAAAATGGGAATAAATAACATTTCTCCTTTTTCAATGGCACATTTTGACATTGCCGAGTTTTGGCCCAAAGTTGACATAAAGAGCATGACGTATGTCCACACACTTGAGCAGACAGGATGTAATAATGAATTTGTTTAGCTCAATGACACTACAGCAAAATGTAAAGTATCAAGAATTCAGAGATTAAGTATTTATTACTTAACACAACAGTATGGTGGTGCAACTGTCCCCTACACACATTAATGTCATTTATAATAAGCATAGTTTGCCAACTTCCTGGATGTGTTTTTATTGCAAATTACATTAGTATAGTACAGTATTGATAATTTGATGCTTATGAAAGTAGAATCAAGTACATATTTTATTTATTGGATCTAAAAAGGAAATCATGTTGAGAGACTCCAACCCATCCCTCTATCACCCTTGAATTATGTTAGTTGTACTGTATATTAAAAAAAAATGCACAGACCTGTATCACAAGCTGGGAATACCACCTTTATGTGTGGGAACACATTATATGCATAATTTGTGTTTTGCCCTTTGTATTTATGTCCTTGGTTAATAAATACAGTAGGGTCACAGAGTATGCCAACCCACTTGTATGAATATGACCCCCTGAACTGCCCTTACGCTCTCATGTGAACCAACTTGCTCAGCATCACTCCCTAGGCCAGTGTGTTTATCACTTGTGCGTGCTCATTTGAGAAAAAATTAATAAAATTGTTACAATACTTTATTGTTGCTTAGAAATAAAGAAACCATGATATAAAACTATAAAATAAGAAAAATGAAGAACATGGGTGTGTATAAGTGGTAAGTAAACATACCTATCGAGGCAGTGAACTGTAACTGCATCGCCGACTCGCCACCCAGCCACATTTGAAGTGTATGTATGGTACCGTAGGTTTAATATTTGTGTTTGTTTGTACATATGAGGTGCCTAGAATGGGAATGGCATATCTCCAAAATGCCTGTTTTGGGTAAATCGCATTTAAGGTTTTAAGTTTATGTACAGTCAGCCAAAGGTCCAGCAACCCCGCTCTGAGTCTCGTACTGGCAATTTTACCTGGCAGTACTTGGTAAAGTAAAGCTGTATGTAATGGGGAATGTGATTGGTGGATCTATTTTCAGCTACATTACTGTCAGTATAAATTTACCCTAAAACATTTGATAACACATTATCTTAAGAAATTATTTAACTTTATAAGTTATGTTACGTCCTTAAAGTTTATTGGGTGTGTTGAGGCAACGTAGAGGTACCAGCGACTCGGTGGTCTGCAGCAACCGTTGCTGGTGTACACTCACTCCAGTGGTTCATTAAGATAAAATATATTTTATAATGTTTTATAATTAAATAATTTTAACATAATAAAATGTTTTTATTTACTTAGCTTCAAAGGTAGAGATGTTTGGATTGATGGAGGTAGGTGTTGGGGGATGGAGGATGGAAAAGGACTAGGTGGAATGTCCACTCCCACTCTTCTTTTGCCTAATCACTTGTTATTTTACATATTCCTGTATATTACTATAGCTAGTGTGCTTCCTTTTGAATGTTGCACCACCCTGTTTGGGCTGGGAACTCATGGCTACAAAAATGATAAAAAAATCCACCACAACATGCACGAAAATACACAACAAAGGCAGAAATAAACAGCACAGCACTGGTCTGGACGAAACAAAGTGGGAGACTAGCGCGGGGACACGTGTGCATGCATTTATGCCAGGAAGAGGAAATTTCAAATGCTTTAGCTAGAAATCCATAGATTTTATCGGGAGTTTTAAATCTGTAATTTTATCGGGAGTTTTCAGAGTTTTTGTGTGGAATCCACTTAAATGTGGGGACTTTTTATGTGGATGGTCACAAAAAGTAACCACTTTTAACTGCAAAACTGCAGATAGTGAATACTCTTATAACGAGGACCTCCTGTATACACACAGGGAGGACTTGAATATACATGAGTTCACACTAATGTGGGGATCCCAGGAAAGTAATCCTCACATACTCTGCACTGCCTTCCTTCTAATTCTGAACATCCATACACTCCTCAACCCCTATAACCCACCACCCTGTCACACATTGGCCCCCATAATCCCATGGTCTACATTTCCCCTCACTTTTGAATGCTTTGGATTCACGGGTCGATACTCTGGGGTTCACACCTCACAGAGAGGGTGGATTGACAATGTTAAGTGCAATACTGTAGTTGGAAATGCCCACAACTGTACAGTATGTACTGTAGTACATGTATATTATGAAATTAATATTCCAATTAACATTCAGAAACACTTAGAACAAGGAAAAAATTAAAATAAAACCACCATTACATGACTTCATCCAAAAATAACATATGTCAAACTCCAGAAGGTTTAAATTGAAAGATTTTCGAGCATAGGTAAAGGAAGAAATTAATTCTCAAAGTAACAAAATGAAACTACTGTACTGTACAGTAGGGTATAGTGTGGGGGTACAGTACAAGTTTACTTCAAGCTGTCACCAGTGTCATAGCTGTGTTGACACTTTGGATCGGCGAGCAAGGGTTCATATTTGCAGTGACTTCCCTTCTAATCAAACAACCTTACCAAAATTATCTTTTCATTTGAGTTTTGTCTTGTTTTCATTTGTTTGCCGCATGTATTTTATCAATATTTGCAATAACTTTACTATGAACTGACTAGCATACTGAAAATATAATTATACTGTAAGGAGTGGCATTGTTGTATATACCCTGGAATTGACCACCAAAACATCATCTCTGGCCAGAAGCCATTCCAGAAAATTGTATGTAAAGATCTTTTCCCTGTATTGTATGTCTTACCTTTTCAGGATTTCTAGTTTTGAATTTGGTACATTCATTAGTTTAATTAAAGTACCTGTACTTATAACCTAATGTATACCACAAATAAAGAGCAAACCTTAAAAAAAAAAAATCAAAGGGGGAATTTTGGCAATGGCTTTGAACGTAGCCCCCATTTTACTATGGAAACCTACCTTGTTTATAGTGTATCAGCCTTTTTCTGGGAATGTGAACTCCAGCATGAATGAGGGCCATTGTGTTAGGTGTACCTGTGTTAAACAAATTTGTTACCAGAGGTAGATATAGGGATGGCTTAAATTGCCTGGAAATGTAATTTCAAAACACATTATTGAATGGTAATTCACCTTGAGTCAGAACAATTGCTGTGTATGAAGCAGTAAAATTTGTGGTAACACTAATCTCTTTGTTAATATGAGGCATTATTATACTGTTCTAAGAAGCCCTTCACTACTCAAGTAGTTTGCCCTCAGGAAAAAGGTTCGTGAAACATTCCCATATTTTTCTGCAGTTTTACGTTTTATCCGATGTACTTGTATCTAGCTCTTCTAGTGATATCCCACTGTTTATATATGTCCTTACATGAAACTTTGTGGCTTTGTCCTTTCCCAATAGTATCACTATAATGCATCCTGATTATTTTTCTTCTCAGGTTTATGTTCAGAACTTGAGGGTAAAGCAGCCTGAACTACCCCGGAAGTTGTTGTGCACCTTTAAAGGGAAAGAATCAAAGAAATTTACTCGCTGCTTCCATGGATGGGGAGAGTTTAAAACTACAAGAGAGTAAGATGCTGGATTTCCCATGGGAGAGGTGTACAATTCGCATTTTACAGCCAATTAGTGTATTTGTTAAAAGGTCATTCAGATAACTGCTCTGCCTTCTTTCACATTTTTATGCATATTGTCTCTTCCCATAACACTGTAGGTGCTTTTCCTTGCCAAAACAATTTAAGTTATAATTCATGTAAATTGACTTCCACATATAACCAAACTTTTTTTTCCTTGTTTTAAACAAACTTATGATGGATCTGCACAATAATTTATATAAATTTTAGATTTAGTAAATAAACATTTTCTCGTACAACTTTTATTTTAATGAATTACATTTGTTTGTACAGTGATTGAGCAAAAACAATAACCACACTAATTGTAAGAAGTCAGGTAATGGATTTAGTAATGAAACTGCACGTACTGAGTTAATAGGTTTATTTTCACTCTGCTTCTATTAGTTGTACATACGAATCACTATGATATCAAGGCAGGGTAGAGTTTGTGGGTTGGTGGCTGAAGTAAACAGGGTGGGGGGGGGGGGGGTTTGAGAAGGGAAGGACAATTCCTCCTGAATGTCAGGAGTGTTAAGGGTCTGGGAAGCCATCAATAATGAGGAATCTTGAGACTTTTCATCCAAGTCATCCTGGATGACTAGCTTTCCACTAATTTTAGGCAGCTTCTCAGAAAATACTCAAGTTGCCTGATGAACATTCAACATGCAAATTTACTGAAAATATTCTTAAAATGCTGTGCAAGTGCCTCCGTGAGATTAAATTCTACACTTAATCAACTTACAACAAACAGAATACAAAGGACTTTGTACCTCTGAAAATTCATCAAAGAGCTCGAGTATTTCTCAAAGTACCTCCAATGATCTTTTAATGTAACTATAATAATCTTTTGGATAAACCAATCCACTATCATAGAATAACACTACAACTGTGTAAGTCCATTTTCCCAAGAGTAAGCTTGGCACCACAGCCTGGTATCTAGCCCACCTGCCTGCCTGGTGTAAACACTACTAACAAGTACAAAAACCATCTTATCAGATATTTGAACCAACTACCAGCAGGTTGAAGCATCACAAAGTTTCATGACATCTCTTCGTTTGAAAGATAATTCTCATCTGCTAGGACCAGGCACAACTGGGTACTACTGGCCAGACGACAGGACTATTTTCCTACAACATAATCAGTGTATAAAGCTGGGTTTGCATGTCCACTCACTCCAGCAGCATTGTAATGTTATTGCCTTGTCTATGAACAGCTTCACAGCATACTGAAGAAAGTAAAAGCACACACAACCAAACACGCCATATTTTCTTGAAACATTTATGTTGTCATTGCTTTTGAATTTGCCTCTTTATAAACAAAAACTATAACAAGACCATCTTATCATTCATTTATAAGCAAGACAAAACTGGCTAGCAATCAGGAATTGCAATACTTGGCTACATTTGGTAAGTGATATACCAAAAGCATGAAGCAAATATGGATATCATAGGTCTAATGGGTAAGAAATTGAAACTAACTTGGAACGGATAAAAAAAAAAAAGTGTGTTTCACAATTATTTTGTCACAGGACACAAAGAATGGTACAGGCTATAACTAGTTCCTATCACAGGACAAAAGAAAACAAGAAAAACTGGAGTGTTTCTAGAGAGGATCAGTTCTTTTTGATAATAAAAGTTAACATTTCATGGAGCCATCACATTTTTTTACACATGTATAATAGAATTCTTTGGTAACCAATTTCTGGGAAAAAAAATCAAATGGAAAGTGCAATAATGGAACAAGATTGTGTTATCAATAAGTTTCTATTGAAATTGTTGTGTAGCTAACACTTGCTCAAATTGGAACAAATTACCTCGCCTATAGTAAATAATTTTTTTATAAGATGCTACAGAACCTTCATTACTAAGTATTTAACCTATAGGCTCCATTTGCACAGGAAGTAAAATGACAATATAAGGACAAATTTCTGTGGCAAAAGATGTAATAACCAAATGACACCTAGACACACCATAAGCTGCAATCTTCTTGAGCCAATTTTTCGAGCATCTTTATTAATTCTATACATCACAATATTCATCCCTTGAGTATATTAAAAGTAAATTCCTTTTCTATTTTTGTCGATAAATATAACATACATTGTAATACACAATTATTTTTTTCTTTAACTGTTACAAACTTTTGTCTATTTTCAAATGTTAATTATAAGGCATGGGTAAATGTTCCATTTATCAAATACTTTTAGTAATATGGGAAAAAATGCTGCAAAATTTCCTATGAATCAAAAATACATAAATACTGTTGAGGTATTACTCGATTGCCACATTTGATGATTCTAGGATATTCAAACTAACTATTGCCACCTGCCACAGCTGAGAAAATAACTAACCAGTAATTATATTTACACCGTCATTTTTCTGACTATGGCATTATCACTTGCCTTATGTGAATGCCACCATAGAGGACTCTGATAATTTCAACAACTTAAGTAAGACCCTTCTCTGCCACAACAGAGGGTGGAATCATTCTAACATTTGGAGATGACAATTAAAATATAAATATTCCCCACAAATAGGAGCTAACATTTTGATGCGACATGTTAATTCTGAAAAATCTAGATTTCTACATTTGTTCTGTTTATGTACAAGAAAGAAAAGGAAGTGTTCCTTCTAACATTTCTCTTAATATGACACTGTCCCTCTCCATACAGATATAGCATTATAATCATTTATACACCATATATAGCCTCTCAGACATTAAAGAAAAATAAGGGAGTTCAGACTTATACTATGCTACTCATCTTTATTACAAAGTTCTTAGGGAAACATAATCTCTGCTAACACAAGCAGATCAAACACTCGATACTGTACACATATGGCAGGGTTTCACTACTCCCACACATTTCACCAATGTACAGTACTGTACACAAGAAAAATAAAAATTGAAATAAAAGGTTTAATCTTCAACTTAATTTCTGAACAATTAATTCTCCATTGGCCCATTATGAATGCTTCCCCCAAAAAAACATTTAATGTCATTTCATCAAACTTAATTAAAAAAAAAAAAAATATATATATATATCACCTAAAAACTTGTACTGCACTAGACAGAAAAAAAATAACTTTTTATTCATTCATTCCACTGTGACACACTTGGTAGTGAGGCCATGTGGCCAAACTCATTCTGAAAAGTAACTAAATACGTATTGACATTTAATATGGCTATGCCTTATTTTATATCATTCACAAATATCAATTTACACAGTAAACACATGTCAACCAAGTCAATCAAAAAGTAATCTGTTGTAGACATGAGGAAAAGCCAAGTAATAATGTGAACATGCAAGCAATGTCATCATTCTCAAAAATGGATGTCCCTTTCATCAGAACTTAAAAAAGCACTTTAAGCAAAACATTCTTTAAACACAGTCATTAACTTCTTCAGAGTAACTAATGGGCAATAAAATGTCATTCAAACATTTACTAATTTGCACAAGTTGCCTCTGAAGCAACCTCCCATAATCTCTTCAGGTACATGACAATAGTCTCAATGGTGTGACGCACTTACACCTAGGCACAGCTGATCCTTGGAACTCTGTATTCTCCCTCACACTGCTGTGATAAGACAACTTGCCAAATTGATGTCCACTAATGGAGTACATCGCCTCCCTGCCAAGAGTTGTCAAATTATGGCAAATGACAGGCACTACAGTAGTATCCACTGCACAAGTCTTTCAGTCTTGCACCTTTACCAGATGTGTAGATTGTTCAAAATCTTTAAAACAAACCATCTTTTTATAATCCCTGAAGGAACATCTTAAACCTCACTGTTCTCCCAGTAACAGACTATCAAGTCTCTACATATCAGGGATGCAAGTAGTTATCTTCTTTATAACATAACTTTGGGTAACTCACAGCTTCAAATAAACTATCATATGGATTTCACCAACCTGAGAACCACCTGTTTGACTTGGTAATTGGATCACTATTTTAGTTGGCTTGAGAACTGTGACTTGTGTTGCTTGACGACCACTGCCTAGCTGGCTTAAAAACATGTGACTGTCATGGATTTGGGGGCCTAAGTTACTCATCTTCATATGGGGGTCCATCCCCTTCCATCCTAGGTCGTTTTATTAGGGGTTCATGCTGTGGGGCAGCCATTACAACACCTTCTGCCTCCACAACTTCCTCTATATACTCAGTAGTATGAGGAGCAGCAGTCATAGTGCCTACCATCACAGCTGTTCCAGTGCTAGTACTACTGTTTCTCATATTACTGCTGCCACCAGGACCAGTTATTGTTTGTCCAGCCGTAGTTGCTGTACTCATACGTTTAACCTCACCATTCGCCATCACATATCCACCACTGGAAAAAAAGTAGTAAAGTTTTAGGTAACTGTACACAACACAGTAAAAGTGTTGTCTGAAGATAATAAATTCATGTGCACTAGCAACATTTTACATTTCACATATAAAATAAATTGGGAGAGATTACTGAAATGTAATATTAAAAATGCAAAAATGTTACCACAGGTTAATGCTAACAACCATGATTATGCAAATGGACATGCAACTTTAGTTATTAGCACTCTCACCTTATCTATAACATCATCCCCTCACCATGATAGATTTTCAGCAACCAGCCATATTTTTTCCGTTGGAGGGTGTGTGTGTGGTTGTTAGAGGGAATGTGTGTGTGGTTGTTGGAGGGTGTGTGTGTGGTTGTTAGAGGGAATGTGTGTGTGGTTGTTGGAGGGTGTGTGTGGTTGTTGGAGGGTGTGTGTGTGGTTGTTAGAGGGAATGTGTGTGTGGTTGTTAGAGGGTGTGTTTGTGTGTGTGGTTGTTGGAGGGTGTTTGTGTGTGTGGTTGTTGGAGGGTGTGAGTGTGTTGGTGGAGGGTATGTGTGTGTGGTTGTTGGAGGGAGGGTGTGTGTGGTTGTTGGAGGGAGGGTGTGTGTGGTTGTTGGAGGGTGTGTGTGTGTGGAGGGTATGTGTGTGGTTGTTGGAGGGTGTGTGTGAGGTTGTTGGAGGGTGTGTGTGAGGTTGTTGGAGGGTGTGTGTGGTTGGTGGAGGGTGTGTGTGAGGTTGTTGGAGGGTATATATATATATATACTGTATATATATAATTATTATTTATTTATTTATTTTTTTATGACAAAGTTATGTCTTACTGCATAGTTTTCCACACAAACAACTTGTATTTACCCCAAAAAGTACTGAGTAAACAAAAGTGTTAAAAAATACAAAAAAATTGGTAAATTTAAGCTTTACATTGGTGAAATCAGAATTTTGATATGATTAATAATACTACTGGTAAACTGTGAAAAATAGAGGCATATTGGACATTTATTTCAAAACTACTGTAATTTATGGCCTATAAGACACTTTTTTGTCTGAAAAAATGGCAAAAACATCAGCGTGAAGTTGCTGTCTCCCTTAACGTAATGAATCCCCCAGTTGCTGTCTCCAGTAGGCTAAATTCTACTAACCGTATTTTTCGGCTTAAAAGACGCACTTTATGACAAAAATATACCTCGAAAATTACCATGCGTCTTCCAGGATGCTAGTCGATGAGTTGTAGCAGAGGTTTTTGAAATCAGCCCCGAACAAAGACTGTTACTTCATTACAGTACTTAACAATTACAAGTATTCGCTATACAGTACTATAAAACTGTTGATTTAACTAATATTGTTGATATATTGCAAAAAAAATTAAAATAAACCCTTGCTGCTGTGTGGTTTGTTTACTAATGGCAGTGGTGCGGCAGCGCCATCTATTGAGGAATTGCTAAAGGTTGTCTGCTGGTCTCAAATGCAGGAATGTTTGTTTCTTTATATGTAGGCTCTCATATTTGGACACCTATTTACAGTAGGCTCTCATATTTGGATACCCATTTAGACTGTAAAAAACCCACAAAATTAAAATCTTCAAATTTAAATACAACTTCGTCATCCAAGTCAAAACACACACACAACAACATTGGCTGTCCTTATGTTTTCAACTTTATTACCACTGGTGGGTAGATATTTTTTTTTAATTCAGAAACATTAATTAAAATATATATGAACAGTAAATAAGTATTGCTTTCATATTCTTATGTAGAGTAATGATGATGTTTACACATGTGCTCACTTACATACGTGATCTCACTTTTTTTTACCCTTAATTGTTAGCTCCTTCCATTGTTCCATTCATTAACATTAAATAACATTACTTAAAGCAACCATATTAATTTTTCTACATTAATTTTAATACAGCTACAATGGAGGACTTATTTTCTTCAGTTTTATAATTATGTAGAACCAATCAGTCACTGGTTTTGCAAAAAACGAGTTGTTTTTTTTTACTTTTATTTTGTTTTTAAATAAAGATTTTTTGTTTTATATAGACGTTGATATACATGTTTACATTTGCTTACCTTCTACTGTTGGAAAATATTTCCCGTCGTTGTCATACCGACAAAAACAAGAGAAAGAATGTAAACACTAGAGTCCCTAAGATGTGGAGGTGACCAGGTGTATAAAATGAGTGCTGTATTAAAGATTTCACCTTCTTATACAGATTTTTTTTTAAATTGATGAAAATGACGACTGATAAGCAGTTCTAAGTGATGATATTCAAAGAGGTGTGTGTACTTGTGCCAAAAGGGCTGTATAATTATCAAGCAACGGTTTCACTGGTGTTGGTAGGAGGGAGGTACCGGGTACTACTGCCTGGGAAGATATTGGTAGACCCTGCTGCCATATGGCATCACGAAAATTGTGACCAAGTCCCTGGTTGCTGATCTGACTTTCTGCCACATTTACACACAATTTCTGGGTCTCAATTGTTTCTCTTACTTTGACAACACAACATACATATATTGTTTCTCACTCTTGATTTTTTTTTTCATTTTTGTATTTATTATTATTATTATTATTATTATTATTATTATTATTATTATTATTATTATTACATTTTCGCCCCCGGAGGCCCCAATGTAGGTCAGTGACCTGTGCCAAGGTGGGCTAATACCTGAAAAAAAAAAATTCATTCCAAAATCAGGGTGCGTCTTCCACGATGCAGCGTCTTCCAAGCCGAAAAATACGGTAAACCAATTCCAGAATTAAAAATATGTTATTACTTACTTAATCACATTATTATTACTTTTAATTCATTAAAAATTAATTATTGTATATATAAAAATTTTATTTTTAACTACTGTACTGATGATCATAACCTGAAATGATTAACATCCGTCTGGCAGACACCCAACTATCAGACGTAGAGCTAATGAGTAACCATTTCTGAAGCATTACAATCTATTAATGGCATACCTGCAACAATTATTTTTAAATCTACAAATACCCGATACAAATGAAGATTTACAGATAACTTTCCTTTCACATTTGCATCTGTTAACATCACTGGCGGCATTGTAGCCAGGTTAGACTCGTCACTGTAACCATCAGGCTACTGAGCCAAGCAGTGAGGTGTATGGATGTTTTTCAACTCGTATTTTGTGAAAAAAGTAAAAGAAATAATTGTCCTAAAGGCAAACACATGAAGGGAATATACATTCCTTTGCACACAAGTAAGCTGACTCAGTGGAGAGCAGGAGGATGGCGTGGTATGTTGGGGGGAGGGAGCGTTGCTAGGGAATCAGCGGAGGTAGTGTTCTTGCTGGTCTTTGTTAATGTGGTGAAGCAGAGTACTGTATTACAGTAATATCCCAGTTAGCTGGAACAACTGGTGCAGAGCACTTCAGGGGCTGAGAGATTTCTGGATAAACAGACGACTTTTTCAAAACCGGAAAAATTCTTTAGCCCCAGAATCTTTTCCGGTTACTGGGAAAAGTTTCCGAGTGTCTAAACTAGACATCTTGCACAGACAGACACTAGCCCACTTCTCCACAACATTTCTAGGTGTTGGGGATGTTTTCCTTGAGTTTAAACTACCAGAGTCCATAAATGCAGTTCTAATTAAGTTAGAAACTCCATTTCTTTACAATAATAATCCAGAATAGATTATCTCAAAATTTGGTTCAATAAATATATTTAAAAATTCAAAAGCTATGGGCATGAATGAAGCTGTGTTACAGCAAAGACTGTTATTTTCCACTCCCATGGAGCTGTGGGGAATTGATTAGTGGGTTTCCTGTACCTGACCTGACCCAATGACAGGTGGAGGTAGGGTGGGGGACTAGTGGTCTCCTATTACTGACGACCTGATGGAAAGTCAGGTCACTCTTTCTTAAGTGGGGGATTAGTGGGTCTCATGGCCTGAACATGTTTTGAATATACATGAAACCTAGTTTTTGGAGGGGGATTGGGATAAGTATAAATAGCAAAGTTGTATCCCTTTAACATTTTGTTAACATTTTAAAATATGGAGTGAGAAAGGTGTGGGTGATTAGAGAGATGGAGTGGAAATGAGTGTTGTCAAGAACTCCTAAACAGCAGATATGTAACTCCCTACCATGCAGTCACACACACAGACAATAAGGCCCTCACTCCTCATGCTTGCTATCTTAATTCCCTTGTTGAGTGTGTGTTTGTGTGTGTGTGTGTGTGTGGTTGTTAGAGGGTGTGTGTGGTTGTTGGAGGGTGTGTGTGTGGTTGTTAGAGGGAATGTGTGTGTGGTTGTTGGAGGGTGTGTGTGTGGTTGTTAGAGGGAATGTGTGTGTGGTTGTTGGAGGGTGTGTGTGGTTGTTGGAGGGTGTGTGTGTGGTTGTTAGAGGGAATGTGTGTGTGGTTGTTAGAGGGTGTGTTTGTGTGTGTGGTTGTTGGAGGGTGTTTGTGTGTGTGGTTGTTGGAGGGTGTGAGTGTGTTGGTGGAGGGTATGTGTGTGTGGTTGTTGGAGGGAGGGTGTGTGTGGTTGTTGGAGGGTGTGTGTGTGTGGAGGGTATGTGTGTGGTTGTTGGAGGGTGTGTGTGAGGTTGTTGGAGGGTGTGTGTGAGGTTGTTGGAGGGTGTGTGTGGTTGGTGGAGGGTGTGTGTGAGGTTGTTGGAGGGTGTATGTGAGGTTGTTGGAGGGTGTGTGTGAGGTTGTTGGAGGGTGTGTGTGAGGTTGGTGGAGGGTATGTGTGTGTGGTTATTGGAGGGTGTGTGTGGTTGGTGGAGGGTGTGTGTGGTTGGTGGAGGGTATGTGTGTGTGGTTGGTGGAGGGTATGTGTGTGTGGTTGGTGGAGGGTATGTGTGTGTGGTTATTGGAGGGTGTGTGTGGTTGGTGGAGGGTGTGTGTGGTTATTGGAGGGTGTGTGTGGTTGGTGGAGGGTGTGTGTGTGTGTGGTTGGTGGAGGGTGTGTGTGTGTGTGGTTGGTGGAGGCTGTGTGTGTGGTTGGTGGAGGGTGTGTGTGGTTGGTGGAGGGTGTGTGTGTGTGGTTGGTGGAGGGTGTGTGTGTGTGGTTGGTGGAGGCTGTGTGTGTGGTTATTGGAGGGTGTGTGTGGTTGGTGGAGGGTGTGTGTGTGTGTGGTTGGTGGAGGGTATGTGTGTGTGGTTATTGGAGGCTGTGTGTGTGGTTGGTGGAGGGTGTGTGTGGTTGGTGGAGGGTGTGTGTGGTTGGTGGAGGGTGTGTGTGTGGTTATTGGAGGGTGTGTGTGTGGTTATTGGAGGGTGTGTGTGGTTGGTGGAGGGTGTGTGTGGTTGGTGGAGGGTGTGTGTGGTTGGTGGAGGGTATGTGTGTGGTTGGTGGAGGGTGTGTGTGTGTGGTTGTTGGAGGGTATGTGTGTGTGGTTGGTGGAGGGTATGTGTGTGTGGTTGTTGGAGGGTGTGTGTGTGGTTGGTGGAGGGTATGTGTGTGTGGTTGGTGGAGGGTATGTGTGTGTGGTTGGTGGAGGGTATGTGTGTGTGGTTATTGGAGGGTGTGTGTGGTTGGTGGAGGGTGTGTGTGTGTGGTTGGTGGAGGGTGTGTGTGTGTGGTTGGTGGAGGGTGTGTGTGTGTGTGGTTGGTGGAGGGTGTGTGTGTGTGGTTGGTGGAGGGTGTGTGTGTGTGTGGTTGGTGGAGGGTGTGTGTGTGTGGTTGGTGGAGGGTGTGTGTGTGTGGTTGGTGGAGGGTGTGTGTGTGTGGTTGGTGGAGGGTGTGTGTGTGTGGTTGGTGGAGGGTGTGTGTGTGTGGTTGGTGGAGGGTGTGTGTGTGTGGTTGGTGGAGGGTATGTGTGTGTGGTTATTGGAGGGTGTGTGTGGTTGGTGGAGGCTGTGTGTGTGTGGTTGGTGGAGGGTGTGTGTGTGGTTGGTGGAGGGTGTGTGTGTGGTTGGTGGAGGGTGTGTGTGTGTGGTTGGTGGAGGGTGTGTGTGTGTGTGGTTGGTGGAGGATGTGTGTGTGTGGTTGGTGGAGGGTGTGTGTGTGTGTGGTTGGTGGAGGGTGTGTGTGTGTGTGGTTGGTGGAGGGTGTGTGTGTGTGGTTGGTGGAGGGTGTGTGTGGTTGGTGGAAGGTGTGTGTGGTTGGTGGAGGGTGTGTGTGTGTGGTTGGTGGAGGGTGTGTGTGTGTGGTTGGTGGAGGGTGTGTGTGTGTGGTTGGTGGAGGGTGTGTGTGTGTGGTTGGTGGAGGGTGTGTGTGTGTGGTTGGTGGAGGGTGTGTGTGTGTGGTTGGTGGAGGGTGTGTGTGTGTGTGGTTGGTGGAGGGTGTGTGTGTGTGTGTGGTTGGTGGAGGGTGTGTGTGTGTGTGGTTGGTGGAGGGTGTGTGTGTGTGTGGTTGGTGGAGGGTGTGTGTGTGTGGTTGGTGAAGGGTGTGTGTGTGTGGTTATTGAAGGGTGTGTGTGTGTGGTTATTGGAGGGTGTGTGTGGTTATTGGCGGGTGTGTGTGTGGTTGGTGGAGGGTGTGTGTGTGTGGTTGTTGGAGGGTATGTGTGTGTGGTTGTTGGAGGGTATGTGTGTGTGGTTGTTGGAGGGTATGTGTGTGTGGTTGGTGGAGGGTATGTGTGTGTGGTTGTTGGAGGGTATGTGTGTGTGGTTGTTGGAGGGTATGTGTGTGTGGTTGTTGGAGGGTATGTGTGCGTGGTTGTTGGAGGGTATGTGTGTGTGGTTGTTGGAGGGTATGTGTGTGTGGTTGTTGGAGGGTGTGTGTGATTATTGGAGGGTGTGTGTGGTTATTGGAGGGTGTGTGCGTGGTTGGTGGAGGGTATGTGTGTGTGGTTGTTGGAGGGTATGTGTGTGTGGTTGTTGGAGGGTATGTGTGTGTGGTTGGTGGAGGGTATGTGTGTGTGGTTGTTGGAGGGTATGTGTGTGTGGTTGGTGGAGGGTATGTGTGTGTGGTTGTTGGAGGGTGTGTGTGGTTATTGGAGGGTGTGTGTGGTTGGTGGAGGGTGTGTGTGTGTGTGATTGGTGGAGGGTATGTGTGTGTGGTTGGTGGAGGGTATGTGTGTGTGGTTGGTGGAGGGTATGTGTGTGTGGTTGGTGGAGGGTATGTGTGTGTGGTTGGTGGAGGGTATGTGTGTGTGGTTGGTGGAGGGTATGTGTGTGTGGTTGGTGGAGGGTATGTGTGTGTGGTTGGTGGAGGGTATGTGTGTGTGGTTATTGGAGGGTGTGTGTGTGTGGTTATTGGAGGGTATGTGTGTGTGGTTGTTGGAGGGTATGTGTGTGTGGTTGTTGGAGGGTATGTGTGTGTGGTTGTTGGAGGGTATGTGTGTGTGGTTATTGGAGGGTATGTGTGTGTGGTTATTGGAGGGTATGTGTGGTTGGTGGAGGGTGTGTGTGTGTGTGTGTGTGTGTGTGGTTGGTGGAGGGTATGTGTGTGTGGTTGGTGGAGGGTATGTGTGTGTGGTTATTGGAGGGTGTGTGTGGTTGGTGGAGGGTGTGTGTGGTTGGTGGAGGGTATGTGTGTGTGGTTGGTGGAGGGCATGTGTGTGTGGTTGGTGGAGGGTATGTGTGTGTGGTTGTTGGAGGGTATGTGTGTGTGGTTGTTGGAGGGTATGTGTGTGTGGTTGGTGGAGGGTATGTGTGTGTGGTTGGTGGAGGGTATGTGTGTGTGGTTGTTGGAGGGTATGTGTGTGTGGTTATTGGAGGGTATGTGTGTGT
The DNA here is from genome assembly GCA_958450375.1 of Homarus gammarus. NCBI lineage: Eukaryota > Metazoa > Arthropoda > Malacostraca > Decapoda > Nephropidae > Homarus > Homarus gammarus. Next base: position 2,716,888 of record CAUDMG010003255.1, read on the forward strand.
GGTTATTGGAGGGTATGTGTGTGGTTGGTGGAGGGTGTGTGTGTGTGTGTGGTTGTTGAAGGGTGTGTGCGTGCTTCTTGGCGGGGTGTGGGGTTGGTTGTTTGTTGGTGTGTGTGTGTGTGTGTGTGTGTGTGTGTGTGTGTGTGTGTGTGTGTGTGTGTGTGGTTGGTGGAGGCTGTGTGTGTATGTAGTTGTTGGAGGGTGTGTGAGGGTGGAGGGTGTGTGTAATTGGTGGAGTGTGTGAGGGTGGAGGGTGTGTGTAGTTGGTGGAGTGTGTGTGTGTGTGGTGTGTGTAGTTGGTGGAGTGTGTGTGTGTGGTGTGTGTAGTTGGTGGAGGGTGTGTGGTGTGTGTAGTTGTTGGAGGGTGTGTGAGGGTGGTTGGTGGAGGGTGTGTGGTGTGTGTAGTTGTTGGAGGGTGTGTGGTGAGGGTGGTTGGTGGAGGGTGTGTGAGGGTGGTTGGTGGAGGGTGTGTGAGGGTGATTGGTGGAGGGTGTGTGAGGGTGGTTGTTGGAGGGTGTGTGAGGGTGGTTGTTGGAGGGTGTGCGGTGTGTGTAGTTGTTGGAGGGTGTGTGGTGTGTGTAGTTGTTGGAGGGTGTGTGAGGGTGGTTGGTGGAGGGTGTGTGGTGTGTGTAGTTGTTGGAGGGTGTGTGGTGAGGGTGGTTGGTGGAGGGTGTGTGAGGGTGGTTGGTGGAGGGTGTGTGAGGGTGATTGGTGGAGGGTGTGTGAGGGTGGTTGGTGGAGGGTGTGTGAGGGTGGTTGTTGGAGGGTGTGTGAGGGTGGTGGAGTGTGTGTGTGTGTAGTTGGTGGAAGGTGTGTGAGGGTGGTTGTTGGTGTGTGTGTGTGTAGTTGATGGAGGGTGTGTGAGGGTGGTTGTTGGTGTGTGTGTGTGTGTGTGTGTGTGCTGAGTGTTGTTGGCAGAAGCGAACCCTTTTGGGGGATGAAGGGGTGAGGGTTGTGTGGTCAGTTCCCCCTCCCCACCTCTCTCACTCATGCATGGCTAATTGTAATAGGGAGATGAATATGATACCACAATGATCCTTAATATATTATCTACCGGATGTTTCCAATAAGATATCCTTAATTTAATAATTTCAATAAGATATAGTGATGGAAATTCCCTTGTTCACTTATGAATATTGTGGTCCCTTTAATTGTTCCAAAATTAAAACTACTGTACAGTCTCTCCTCGACTTAAGGCATATTCGACTTACGACAACCCGGACATATGACGGCCATGGTCGTATAAAATATTTTTCACATTACGTATTTTCGAGTCCCGACGTTGGTGATCGCGCTGTGTACTGAAAAAATTTTCGTTTGTAATTCTCTTTAAAATGGCTGGCAAGCATAAAAGTGAGAGTTCTCATGGTGCTGAGAAGAAAAGGAGACACCCATTTTAGAATTTATATGTATTATTTTCGCCTTTTTGACCAATTGAACTTACGACCTGGTCGTCGGGACGGAACCCCGTCGTAAGTCGAGGAGAGACTGTATCTGTAACTAGAAGGACAGGGATGAGAATGGGTAAGATATTTGAATGTGTCAGTAAAGTGGACTGTAACATAAGAAAAGAAATAGGGGAATGCCAAGTACTGTACTTTGACAGACTTTTCAAATTGTGGATTATCTACCAAGCAAAGTATATAAAACAGCCTGAAAACAAGGACTTGAGTGAATGGCTCCAAGGAATATATTTAATCATAATGATATAAAACAAATATAAAGAGTAGGTATGATGCAAGGACATAGTGAGAGAATATATAGATTGAACACCAGAGGAATACCGAGATATGTGAAAAGACCATTGTATTAAGAGGGTCTGTAAAAGCAGCAACACTGTGGACCTAAGGGAAAAGTTTATGCCCAAAATGCAAACTCACAGAAAGTTACCAAACACTGCAGCTCCATCACACATTTTTTTCTAGGTTTGACTTTGTAACGGTAAAAATGGTTCCAATTATAAAATGAATTAAATTTTTAAAGCAACTTACCCATATTTGGTGAGGTGTGTGGGCAAGATAACCTGAGTGTGAGTGAAGGAGTTGGGGTCTGCTGATGTCTGGACTATGACCTGCCCCTGGGCGAAAGAAGTTGACTCTCCTCCATGGCCACCACTCGTTAGTTGAATTTGTTTAAGCTCTCCCGACTTGGCAGATCCTGTCCCACTAGGCCCCCCAGCTGTGGCTATCAGGTACTTGCCTTAAAAAAAAAAAAAAAAAAAAAAAAAGTTACTTCAAAACATTCCATATGATCATTTATAGAATTGATTTTTTTTTTTTTACAAAATTTATAATACCATTTTATACTTAAGACATTCTACCTGACCTTCATTTTTTAGGTACAGTACATTATTATGCTTGCACTTTTACAAGTCTTTAAAAAAATATTTTTTTGTGCTCAAGACCCTCAATAAGAGGACTGTACTACAGTATTGTCCTCATATCTGAAGGTTGGCTACCACAGTCCTCCACCCTAAACATTCTGATTGTTTTTACCAAACCTCCAAGGTCTTGTATCTCCCTGGAGACCCAATTTTTTATTTCATCCATCTATCCTAGTCTCTGAATTCCCCTCACCCTCCTAAAACTTTGCCCACTATATTTATGTTAGTATCCCTTCATCCCTAATTACATGACCCAAATTATTATTATTACATTTTCGTCCCCCAGGCCCCGACGTGGGTCAGTGACCTGTGCCCGGGTGGGCTAATCCCCGTAGAAAAAAAATATATAATTTTTCTTTTTCTGTACATTTCAAGCATTTCTCTTAAAGTTTTTGCTAACCTTAGTGCAGTACTGTACTTCTATATTTGTTTTTTTGTCAGTGTAACTTATTTTATTCTTAGCATTTGTCTATAACACCACATTTCAAAGGCCTCCAACCTCTTTCTGGTGTCTGCTGAAAGTGTCAATGCTTCTGACCCATATAAACACCTTTCAGCATCCTTTTTCTCAAATTGAAGTCAAAATCTCTTTTCATAAGGTCTTTTAGATTATTAAAAGTTATTTTTGCATGCCCTATTCTTGGTTTGATTTCTTCCATACATCTACCATCACAGCTAATGTTATTCCCCAAATACACAAAATTTTCCACTTGTTTAATTTCCCTGTTGCCCACCATAATTTTTATTTCAAGATTTATGTCCAATTTTTAATAACCATCACTTATAACTTCTCTCATTAAGAATTCTGAATATACTGTATATTATGCAATGTTGGACATAGAACACAGCCTTGCCTTACTCCGGTCTAATTGTGAACCAATTAGTAAGTTCATTATTTACAAACACTGCAGCCTCACTGTTGCCAGTAAAGATTCTTTAATACTCTAACATCTCTCTCATTAATCCCTATTTTTTCCAAGATCTCTTAAAAGTTCTTTTGTGCTTTACTTTATCAAAAGCTTTTTTCAACAAAGCAGATGTACAAATTTCTTTGGACCTCTAAATCCCTTTCACTCAAAATTCTCAAACCAAATATAATGTGGCTTCTTTATTTCCTTTCCACTTTCTAAATCGGTTTTGTTCTTCAGATAGCTCACTTTCTATTCTAAACTTTATTCTACTTAAAATTATGTTTAATAAACTTTGCAGGCATGACTTATTAAGCTCATTGTTCTAAATTGGATGCAATCTAAGGCTTCTGGCTTTTTAAGTATTAATGCAAATACAGCACTGATGTTTTTTTAAAATTACTGGTAAATTTCCTTTGAAGAACAGTACAGTTCAGGTGCTCCTCTACTTAAGAACGAGTTACGTTCCTGAGGCTTGCTTGTAAGTCAAACTTTACTCTTGTAGATACCAAACATACTATTGTAAAATATTAAAAGATTATGGACATTTAGTACAGCTATATCCTTTAATACAGCTTTAAATCCTGGCTCACTCTTCTCATCTTAGGTAATGCTTGTTCTATCTGAAATTTTCTTCAAAATAATCCAGTCTCATCCACATTAAACACCTGTTCTGGCAGGTAACCCCCCCTCAGTGATGATGTCTGTATCTCTGAAAGTTTGCAAGTTGAACGTTCTTAAGTACAGGTGCACCTGTATATAGAAGTACAAATTTTAGTCACGCCATTTTTTCTCACTCTTGCCCATTTGTTTCATAAATTCTGATGGAAGCTGATTAACACCACAAGCTTTTTTTCATTTTTCTCACAGCTGCCTCAACTTGTTCCCACAATTGGGCATTTCGATCTTTATTTCCTCTTTGTTTCTTACCTCTACTCTATCCTTATCATTGTATAGTTCTATGTACTCTGCCCATCTCTCTTTTACTTCTTTTGCCTCAAACAGGATCTTATTGTCTTTGGTTTTAATAGTTCCACTCCATTTATTTCCTTTTTTCTGGTTAATTTCTTTAATCTTTCTGCAAATTTCCCTATAATTATGACTTATCATATTCAATCTCCTTGCATTTCCCTTCTAAATCATCTTCTTCGCCTGCCTATATTCCATTTGAATTTTTTTTAACACTCAGGATTACCTGAAATTTATTTAATGAGCCTGTGTCACAGGACCACTTTTGAGCCATAAGAATGGCCAGAAATCATGGAGAAGATATTTTTTTCCTGGATGCTATTTGTTGCTAAGGCTATGTCCCATGTGTGAGTGTCCTGTGGCATCGAGCGACCACACGATTAAACACGCTACCTTGGTGTAGCGGACAAACGTGTGTTTTCTTTGATGTGTCCCACTTAGACGCGTGAAGCATTCGCGAGCGACCAGGAAGCAGGAACTAGACGCGCGACCTGGAAGTAGCCATTAAATATTTTGATCGTCACTTCCTGACTTGCACGAGTCCTCGCATTCTACACCAAAACTAAAGAAAGTTATACATTCATTTTCCACTGTTAACAGCTTGATTTTGCTAAGAAATAGATCCTTGTGAAATATTTAAGTAGCTGCAAAATGTTTCTCTCACATTCTTTGCAGAAGAATGTGAAGCACTGTTTATTCTTGAGGGTGATGCGTTATTCTCAACTGTACATACTTGAATTGCATATCACTTTGCATCCAGACCTCTATGTCAATTCACACTTTGCAATATCAACAACAGTATCTACCTTTGTTTCAATAAGTTTATTTAAAATTTTCCATTTACTTGTAAAAATTCCAAATGCACACTCTACAACACCCAAGAAGCAGAACATCACCAACAAGTTTCTCCTTATCTTCAACAGCGCACCATTGTACCCCCCTATGATGGGTGAGTGGACTGACATATCAATGTGATGTTTCTGCCCCTAAACACCACCCCACTCATCCAAACAGATGGATCAGGGTGTCATTGCAACTTTCAAGGCCTACTACTTGAGGAAATTGATGAACCAGCTATTTGAGGCAACAGATGGAGAAGGAAAGTCGACCATCAAAGAATTCTGACTTAGCTACAACATCAAGTATGCCATACACAGCATCGACAAGCCATGGAAGGAGGTCATACAAAGCTGCATGAATGCAGTGTGAAGGAATGTGCAGCTCAAGTGCATGCACAACTTTAGTGGCTTCACAAATGTTGTAACCATACACCGCGACACCATCAGCATCTCCCGGGAAACTGGCTTCCAGGAGGTGGATGAAGAGAATGTGGCTGAGGTTTTGGAGAGCCACTCTGAGGAGTTCAGCACAGAAGACCTGCTGCTCCTGGAACAGCAGCAAAGAATGGAGGAGTCGGCGTGTGAGGAGGAAAACTCTGTACCCATGACGTTGACTCTGAAGGTGTTGAGCACTGCCATGGAACACGTAAACACCGCCATGGAGCTCCTTGCTGAGAATGACCCCGACATCAACAGTTCTTCTGTGAGGGCAGTGGTGGAGAAGAGGATGCTCTGCTACAAGGAGCTGTTTTTTAAGAAAAAGGAGGCATGGCAGACAACAATCACCTCCTGTTTCAAACCCCTGCCACAGTCAGAGCCACAACCCTCAACTTCTGCCACCTCTCCAGTCCCACCCAGGAATTTCACCCTCTTTAAAGCCAAGCCAAAGCCTACACCTCCAGCCCCCACTGCAGAATCCCCTTCAAGGACTCAGACTCCCACTCTGCCTCACGCCTTTCCGGACTCCCTAGAGGTTGTGTGGGAGTCAGAGTGACGTCTACATTCCACCGACAAGAGTCCCCTTAGCCTCGAAGGGGACATGTGATGATGACCAGATTTGTCCAATATGATGTCGTGTTGTTGAACCCTTACGCCCCGGGTGACGTTCCAGAACAAGCGCCTTTTCCTGCCACTGTTTGAATGGAAATCACGGGTTAACAGGTACCAGCATGACTATTTGTATATCACATCACACGGAGGGGAGCGAGGGTGGGCTCAGAGCAGTCAGTAACCGTTCCCCAGTCGTCATGGAGTCAATCCTCATCTTCCACTCCAATCAAGTGTCGCCGCCTGGGTTGGAAGATAGCTGGATTAGGAAAGAACTCTTTGATGTGAGTGCTTTAGTGGTCGAATCTGGTGAAAGTGGTGAGGAAGGTAGTGATTATATGCCTAGTGATCCTGAAGACAGCATCGAGTTAGACGATATATTAGAGACAAGTGAGGATGAGCATGAGGCTGGCAGCGAAGCCCAGCCAGGACAGCACATCCCCGCTCAGACAAGGGACATGGATACCTTTGTTTGGTCTGATGGTAGTAATTTTCAGCCTGATATCCCTGATTTTAGATGGTCATCAGGTGGAATTACTCCTGATCTTCCTTGTACAGTAAGCCTCGAATATTGCAGTGCAAGGTGAATCGTCTTATCGCAAATCATTAATTACCATTAAAATAAAGCAATAATAATGAGATGCATTCCCAAGTGTGACCTTTTCATATCTTTTGGGTGACTTTTTACCCCCTTTTCCTCCAAAACAATACAATTAATAAGTACAAATTATATTCTTTAAATAATGCTTCTGAATGCACCTTATACAATATAAGTTCTACACGAGAAAATGAAGAAAATAAGACCCTGGTTGTACTGTAGTAAATTTAATGTAAACAAATTAATAGATATGTTTTAAGTAACGTTATTTAATGTTAATACAGTGATCCCTCGGTTAACGAACACCTCGGTTAGCGAAATTTTGGTTAACGAATTACCTTCCATAAGAATCTTCAATTCGGTTAACGAACAAAAATTCGGTTAATGAAATTCTTACAAAATCATGTCAACATGTTTTCGCTTGCTCACCAGCTGGAATATTAGTCCGCCAACACAGTAATCGGTTCTAGGGCTTAAATTCGTTCCCATTTGACTAAATATAAAGAAGGTTGTACTATTCAATAATTTTCCAAGTTGTATATTAAAATTTTTGGTCATTTTAACACTTATTTAACATAATTGCAGTACAGGAAACTAGTTTTTGGTGTGCCAATCAGCCACTTCACTCACCCACCAAGGCGTCAGTTTGTATCTCTGGTCAGTGGAGGTAACATCTTGCCTGTGGCTCTCTTGAACATAAACTATTTTCACGTTTTTACAGTACAATTATTGATCATTCTGAAATTTATTTAACATATTGATAATATATTGCACAGTGCAGTGTTGATATAAATAAAATAATCTTTATTTACAGCAATTAAACTATCAGTGTTTAAAGGTAAATCCTTAATTGCACAAACAGAGAGGTTACTTCTCATTTGGATTAAGGAAAAACAAATGAAAGGAGATTCAATGTCAACTGAATTTATTTGTGAAAGAGCCAGCGAAATTTACGAACATTTGAAGGAAGAGTAACCTGGTTCTTCTGGCACAGAATTTGAAGAGTTTAGGGCCAGCAAGGGTTGGTTCGAAAAATTTAAGAAAAGAAGTGACATTTTCAGTGTTATAAGGCATGGTGAGGCTGCCAGTGCAGATAAAGAAGGAGCAGCAAAAATTTGTAGTGGACTTTAGGGAACTGGTGGAGGAAGAAAATTATCTTCCACAGCAAGTGTTCAATGTGGACAAAACTGGGCTGTTCTGAAAGAAAATGCCCAAAAGGACATTCATCACCAGAGATGAAGCCTCTTTACCTGGGCATAAACCCATGAAGGACCGTCTCACTCTATTGCTTGGTGCCAATGCTTCAGGAGATTTCTGACTGAAGCCTATGCTTGTCTACCACTCTGAGAACCCCAGGGTGTTCAAGCAACAAAAGGTGGTAAGAGGACAACTTGGAGTTTATTGGAAGTCCAACAGTAAGGCATGGGTGCCAAGACAGCTCTTGAATGAATGGGCTGTTGGGGTGTTTTGCCCTTCTGTGAAGAGCTACCTAACCACCAATAAACTCCCTTTAAAGGCTCTTCTCCTTATGGATAATGCCCCTGGTCATGACCCTCAACTTGCCAGCACTTTGGAAGCTCGATTTGACTTTGTCAAAGTGTTGTGTTTGCCTCCCAACACTACATCAATTATACAGCCAATGGACCAGAATGCCATCAGCAACTTCAAGAAGCTGTACATGAAGAAAATGTTCAGGAGGTGTTATCAGGCAACTTCCACTGATCCTGAAATAACACTGGCACAGTTCTGGAAGACACAATTCAACATCCTGGAGGCTGTAACATTGATTGTGTCATCATTGTGAGAAGTCTCCATTAGATCCCTCAATTCTGCATGGAAAGCACTGTGGCCATCAGCAGTCCATGATTTTGAGGGATTTGAGGAAGAAGCGGAGTTGGACAAAGAGATTGTGTCCATTGGTCAGTCAATGGGCCTCGAAGTAGAGGAGGATGATGTGGAAGAGCTTGTGATGTCTCATGAGCAGGAATTTACTCCTGAAGACTTGCAGCAACTGGATGAGATGTTAGAAGCTGACAGTGGTGAGGAGGAAAGGGAAAGTGATGACCATATGTCTTCTTCAGATTTAAAAGATGTTGTTCACTACTGGGAGAAGTTCAGGAAACTGGCTTCAAGGCACCCTGATGTGGAAACAACAGAACCTATTTTGTGTAATGTTGAGGACAAAGTGCTCTCTTTCAAAAATCAGCTAATGATGAGGAGGAGAAATACCCCACAAAGAAAAATTGACAGTTTCTTCTCTAAAAGGCAGAGGGAGAAAGATGCTACCTCTCAGCCTTCCACTTCAAAAAGGAGAGAGGATTTTCCTGCTGGAGAATCTGTCAGTCCAGAGGTTCCTGACATTTTTATGGAAGGTGACTCGCCTTCCAAGAAGCAGTAAAATGCTTCTCCTCCACCCCTACTTCCTTCTCTTCTCCCTTCTCCTCCTCCACCTCCCACTTCAAATTCACATCAACATCATCAACCAGGAGCCTTCTACATACACACCTCAAAGTAAGTGTACTTTACTGCATTTTTTTTTACTTTGTACGTAATTTTCGGTGAGTTGAAACCAATTACCCAAAATCCCATTGAAACAATGGTTTCGGTTACCGAAATTTTCGGTTAACGAACAACCTTCTGGAACGAATTGTGTTCGTTAACCGAGGGACCACTGTAAAAGGAACAATCAAAGTAGCTAACCACTAATGGCAAAGAAAAAGAAAAAGAGGGGGATTGGGAACGCCAACATATAAGTGCGCATTTAAGGATACCGGGTCATTTAACTTAAGAATATGTACAAAAGATTCATTATTGTTTATTACTGAATATGTATTTGATTGAATTAATGTTTATATATGTGAAATGAACAATGCAATTCATTAATAATATGTAGAATACAGGTAGTCGTCGACTTACGACCTATGCGACTTACGTCTGTTCGACTTTACGACCGGCGGTACGACAGTTTTGGCCCCAGCCCCAGTGTAAATAATAAACCAATTGTACTGTAGTATGCAGTGATTTACTTAAACCTGACGACCGTAACAATAATGAACAAAGAAAATGTTGATAAAATATGACTTAAAGATGATTATATTATCATTACACATTACAGTATAATATACGTAAGGTAATTATAACATAGGCCGACTTACGACCAGATCAACTTACGACCGGTCGGCCGTAACCAATCTAGGTCGTAAGTCGACGACTACCTGTATTAAAACACACACGAGGAGACAAGACGGCATTGTTTTCGTGAGTGACGATGGTTCTACAAAAGAAACTGAAGAAAATGAGACCCTGGTTGTAGCTGTAGTGAACTAAATTTAAAAAAATTGAATACCTGTATGTATGTTTTAAGTACAGTCGGCCCTTAACATAGGGGTTTAACTTACACGGATTTGCAAATACACGGATTGCCGTTGGAGGAATATAGATTCAAAGGAATATACATTATTCAAATCGCGTGCGACATACACACACACACACATCGCCCGCGCCACCCCGCGTTCCCGCAGTCAGTCAGTCTCGCTGTAACCACGCTTGTGTTGACATCCGCAATGTAGTTGCAAAAATATTACATTTCCGAGAATGTATTATATCAAGCACAGTATGAATAGAATATCACTAATATAACAGTATTTTAACCGAAAACTATTAAAAAAACGAGTAACATATCTTGAACATCGGAAGGTTAGGTAAACTCTTTTGTTTTCATGTAGTTTATCCTAATTTACATTGAAATACATTACATTTCTGTAAAACTACTATTTATTTCTGAGAATATGGAAATGTAATATTTTTGCTGAAATGACGTACATATTACAGTGGAAAGTGACGAAAGCAATGACTTTCGCTTTCTTTCGTTCAAAAGATATTACCGTAATCGCTTTTCGAATGGTTTTCAGTTAAAAAACTGTTGTATTAAAATAATATTCTATCCTAATTCACTTGTGATGCAACTGTTTTTTAACTGAAAACCATTCGAAAAGCGATTACGGTGACATCTTTTGAACGAAAGAGAGCGAAAGTCATTGTTTTCGTCACGATTTTATCCCAATTTCCACTGTAAGGCGTACGTCATTTCAGCAAAAATATTACATTTCCGTGAATGTATTATATCAAGCACAGTATGAATAGAATATCATTGTGATATAACAGTATTTTTACCGAAAACTATAAAAAAAAAACGATTAACATCTCTTGAACATCGGAAAGTTAGGTAAAGTCTTTTGTTTGCGCCATGTATTTTATCCTATTTTACATTGAAATTCATCACATTTCAGCAAAACTACTGTTTATTTCTGAGAATATATTCATTCAGGCGCAGTTTAGGTACCCTCCACTGTAATACGTACGTCACTTCAGCAAAAATATTACATTTCCATATTTATTTCTGAGAATATATTCATTCAGTCACAGTTAAGGTAAAATACACTTGTGATGTAATATTTTAATGAGAATACCCGGTATTTAGAAATACGGTATCGTAGTTTTCTTTTGTTTCAAATTTAATTAACAAAGATTGATGTTTCAAATGTAATGAAGAAAAATTTGTATCTATAAATAAACTTTAAAAAATTAATACTTTGTGTTTTACATCGTCCTGTGCTACCATGCCATGCATTTGGCTACTTTGGGCTTGCTATGATAACGCAAGAGATCTGCTCTGGCAACTGTACCGACACTCACAGCTGGTGGTGCGTCGTTTCCATTGTTTACTGGTAAATATTTTTCAACCTAACGAAACTATTACCCGTTTAGAGGTCGACCCCCAATTTTTTGCCAAAAAATTTGGTCTTAAAAACTCGAACTACATACAGGTATATACGGTAAATAAGGACATGGGTGGCCAGGGGTTTTTTTTTGGGGGGGGGGGGGGGGGGGGGGGGGGGAGCTAAAATACACGGATTTTTAACATTCACGGGTATCTCTGTTACCTAACCCCAGCGTATGTTAAGGGCCGACTGTAATGCTATTTAATGTTAATAAATGGAACATTAGGAGTAGCTAACCACTAATGGTACAGAAATAAGGCGCGACGATTGGGAACGCCAACATATGAACAGTAAGTGCGTACAAGTGAAAACCTTTAGTCATTACTCAACATATGAATATGAAAGCAACACTTATTTACTGTTCATATATGTTTTGAATAATATTTACAAATGTAAAACTAAAATTCTCTTCACCAATGGCAGTAAAGTCTAAAACATAATGACAGCCAATGAATATTGTGCGAGTTTTTACTCAGATGACGAAGTCATCAGGTTCAACTCTAGCTGAAGCTGTAGGTTCAACTCTGGCTGAAGCTGTAGGTTCAACTCTGGCTGAAGCTGTAGCTTTCCATAAAGCTGTTGCTGAAACTGTTACTGAACCTGAAGTTGTTGTTGAAGCTGCTTATGATGCTGAATTTGATGGTGTAGCTGAAGTTGATGGTTTAGGCCTTCGAATAATAAAGCTGTCGAAAGAACCTTGCACAGCTGCTTTCTTTTCTCATTATACATTTTTATGTAGATGTCATTTGCGTTTATTTAAATTTTAAGGCTTTGTTCTGTTAATAGATCCACTTCAGAAAATATGTTCATTGCTTGCTCCATATACAGGTTGTACCTCTCTAGTCCGGCAAACTCGGGACCTGACCGGTGATGGAACATGGAGATTTCCGGACCATAGAAATTCACCCTTTTCCTGGATAAATAGTAACTTGTGCTTACGCTTGGAAGCACTAGCACCACTTTCCCTGCTTCGTGGTCTCTTTGAAGATTTATTGAAGGGTTAAATGTTGTACAGTAGGTTCTCAAATTTTGGGAGTTTTTAATTCAACATTTTTTATTTGGACACAAAAAAAAACAAAAACACTACGCAATTTAAAATTTTGACGGGTTTGAGCGGCCCGCCAACGTTCAGTTGTGCACAAATCGTGTAAAGTGTCATTTCTTTATATACAAAAGATTCATTATTGTTTATTACTGAATGTCTTTTTTATTTAATTAATTTTTGTGTGCAAAATGAACAATACAATTCATTAATAACATGTAGAATATTAAAACACGCGAGGAAACGAGACGTCATTGTTTTCGTTGATTACAAAACTAGTGACTGACTGGATCTACATATAAAACTGAAGAAAATAAGATCCTGGTTGTAGCTGTTGTAAAATTAATGTAAAAAATTAATATGGTTGTTTTGAGTAATGTTATTTAATGTTAATAAATGGAACAATATAAGTAGCTCACCATTAATGGTTAAGAAAAAAGTGAGCTCAGGTATGTAAGTGAGCACATGTGTAAACATATCGTCATTACTCTACATAAGAATATGAACGCAACACTTATTTACTGTTCATATATATTTTAATTAATGTTTCTGAATTTAAAACAAAAATTCTACCCACCAGTGGTGGTAAAGTTCAAAACATAAGGACAGCCAATGTTGTTGTGTGTGCTTTTACTCGGATGACGTATGCCCAACTCTAGCTGAAGCTGTAGAACATAAGAACTTTTTTGTGTTGTTTTTAGTTTTTATTTAATTTTATGTGTTATTTTCGTTGGTTTTTAGGATGTTGCTTTATTACAAGTAGTATTTCGCCAAAAAAGTAGGGTAAATAAGGCAAAATTTTGCCAAACATCAAAAGTACCAGACTCAAATTAATTTTCTCCATGGGCAAACTAAAATCGTTCCAGACCACGGGAGTTTCCGGACCACAGAATGCCGAACTAGAGAGGTACAACCTGGACTGGAATATCCACAGACCTCTCACCTTTTTCATATCGTTTTAACACATCTAGTTTCTCGGCTAAGCTTAGACACTTTCTATTAGCTTTTGAAACAACACTACCATCACTTGCTCTCTTGCTCATATTGAATAGGGATGCGAAAATGCTGAAAGAAACCTGAGAAAGTTTTTCTCCAGTTTCTGTTCCAGATGCGTGAATACAAAAGGCCCGCCAAGCTCAGTGTTGTTTACCAGTCATTAGCATGGCAGTTTCTTTGCGCAAAGCGATCTTTATTTTTTTTATAGTAATTTTTTTTTTAATACGTATCGGGATTAAGTTATTATTTATATGAAAATGCAATTGTATTTTATTTTTCTTACATTTTGGTAGTAAATACGAATGAAATAAGGATGTAAATTGAACTGGGTCTTAAATTATCTAGGGTTTCAAATACGAATGAAATATGGACGTAAACTGAATCGGGTCCTAAATATCTAGGGTTTCAAATACGAATGAAATAAGGATGTAAACCGAATCGGGTCCTAAATTATCTAGGGTTTCAAATACGAAAAGTTGTTACCCGAGGCTTTACTGTACAGAGGAATCACGTGAGATTGAATATTTCTGTGCTTTCTTTGATGGTGCAATCACAGACTTACTATGCACATAAATGTTATCAGTACACGTATGAAGCTGACCCAGGCCCTGGCCCCTTGCCACACATGCGTCAATAGAGTGATGTCGGTGTTTCCAAACTGTACGTGTTTTTTTTTTCATTGCTGATGCTGATGGCACATGTGAAAAAAACACGTACTTCAGGAGTACTGGATATCTCCTGATAACGTCACAGCAACTCCATTGCTTGCAAAATTCATGTACAGAGACAGGTTTGCCTCCATCCTAAGTTATCTACACTTCATAGATAATAACATTCCTGTGGCTGGTGACAGACTTTGGAAAATAAAGAAAGTTTTTACGATGCTGAAGGATGTTTTATGAAGTCCTTCAGACCGTTTCAGAATGAAGAGGTGGATGAGTCTCTGTTGCTTTTCAGAGGACGTGTTACTTTTAGACAATACATTCCCTCTTAACGACATCGCTTTGGGATAAAGTTCTTTGTGCTGTGTGACTGCGATACTGGTTATGTCTTAGATCTCGTTTTTTACACAGTAAGTGATGTAGACATACCTAAGGACGACCCACATGGTTTCTCTGGCGCTGTTGTCAAGAAAATTATGGACAGCTACTTTGGCCAAGTTACTGATTGAACATGACACCGGTTCTCATGGGACTGTACGCAAGAACAGGAAACACTGGCCCGTGTTTACTGGTAAATCTGCATGAGGAGAGATCCAGCTGAAGCAAGCAGACAAGAGTGACATGCAGGTTGGCGCAATCGAGTGTGTACGGAAAAGTGTCAAATGGTACAAGTACAAGAAAATGTTCCTACACCTCTTGGACATCACCATCCTGAATGCGTACAACTTGTACCTCGTAAAAAAAAAAAACCCTCTCTCAGGGTTTTTCAGAAGCAAGTTATAACACAACTCCTAGAGGAGTATGGCAACATTGTGGCAGCTGTACCACAACATCACAGCCAAGCAGGCCTATCTGACAGACTCCTTGCACATGACTGGGTTGTTCGTCACTACCTTGACGACCTCCCAACTCTTCAAAGTGGTCGTAAGGTGCAAAGGCGGTGTTACGTCTGCAAGAACACCACAAAGCACCCAACCAAGCATACAGACATGACAATGCGGTAAACCTTGCTTTATGGAGTATCACTCTAAGAAAACATTCTAAAACAATGTGGCACGTGCTTGTAAATAGTAGTGTATATTTAAGGTACAAAGTGTCATATTTGTGTAAAAGGTACAAAGTAGTGCACAGTCACTCGTCAGTACCCACGAACGCTCGCAGACAGCTACCCAGGAGTCAGGCTATCACCACCACCACCACCTCGGCAACCCTACGTGTGGTCAGAGGGAAGCTTCTTGGTAAGTACCTTCTTTTGTTGTTTCATTTCCATTGTTTGTCCATTTTAATCATGTTGTATAAAAGTAATATTACTAAAAGTAGTGTACAGTGGTCCCTCGATTAACGAGATTTCAGTAAACGAGTTACCTTCCATAAGATTCTTAACTTCGGTTAATGAGCAATCCCTCGATTAACGAGTTTTTTACGAGCCGACCTCAACATGTTTTTGCTTGCATTTGGCGGTCCACCAGCTGTAGTATTTGTCCGCCAATACAGTAATCAGTTTTAGGGCTTAAATTCCTTACTATTTTAGTAAATATCAAAAAGTTTACACTATTCAATAATTTTAAAAGTTTAATATTAATTTTTTTTTAATCATTTAAACAATTATTGAACATAATTGAAGGTAAAGAAACTAGTTTCAAGCGTGCCATCCAGCCTGTCAATACACCAAACAGGCGCCAGTCTCTCTGTCTTTTCAGTGGAGGTAACATCTTGCTTGAGACTCTTTTCAACTAAATGCTTTTTTTCTGTGTTTGCAAGCAAATTATTGGTCATTTTGAAATTTATTTTACATATTGACCATATATAATGCAGTGCAGTGTTGATTTAAAGCAAATAATCTTGAATTACGGAACACCAAGAGAATTAAAATTTTATGGGTGAAATGGCGCCATGGGGTGACTTCTCTTCCATCCCAATGCTTTCTATTCTCCCTTCTTCTCCACCCCCATTCTAATTCTAGTCATCATCAGCATCATCATTATCCAGGAGCCTTCTACATACACACCTCAAGGTAAGTGTACTTTTCTACCTTTTTTGTTGAAATTAGGCAATTTTCGGTTGAGCTGGAACCAATTACCCAAAACCCCATTGAAACAATGGTTTCGGTTAACGAGTTTTTCGGTTAACGAGCAACCTGCTGGAACGGATTGTGCTCGTTAACCGAGGGACCACTGTAGTTGTAGTGTAGAATTACTAGATGATAATGCTATGATTATGTTATAAATGTACTGTATTTATTTGTGGAATTATTGTTCCGATAATTATTTGTATGACATACGTGCTCTCCCTAACACATACAGCCTGGCGACAGACTGAGTGCGTGTCGCCGAGCACTTTTGATGAAAAGTAATGCAAATAAAATACATTCTAAATTAATTATTTATAGAAAATAAGTATTATGATCAGCACATATATGCCTTATTGGCCATCTCAGACACAAAGGTAAGCAGAAAAATGACCCCTAAGTTGTAGTGACTGGAAGCGCCAGCCGTCAAAAAAAAATTTTCCCCTTATTTCCCTTGTCACGGAGGCGCCAAGGAAGTTTCCAGAGGGACAATATATGGTTTTTCTTCTGTCTTTTTTATTGTTTTATCATTCATAAAGGTTAAAAATTATATTTGGATAAGTTGATTTTTCTTGTTTACCCCACGTCGGGGGTACGGCCGGCAACACCCTAGCCCGGAGCATACGGGTTAATTGTTTTGTACTGATAGTAGTATTGTAAGAAATTTTCTGACTGTGATATATGCGTGTTTGGGGACTGTCTGGGAACATATCCCACTGAACCCCCATGTTATAATGCTCCCTATTTACGATGATTCACCTCGCGGCAGGTTTTCAGGAACATAATTTCATCGTATCTCAAGGTTTACCAGTATAAGGGAAAAGTGAGAGTTTACTGTTGATTCCTCTTTTTGCTGTACCCACATCATTGGATCAGTCAGTATAAAATACAGATGGCAAGAAAGAGCAAATGATGAGGAAGACGACGGTGGAATCGGAACAAAAAAAAGAATAATGTAAAAAGTAGCAGTTACAGAATTAAAAGTAAAAATAAGTGGTGGTTAGGTGCACAGTCGCCAAAATGTTTATACTGTACACATCTTTTTCTTTGCTATTTTTTTTTTAATCTTTTGAAAGTTTTGGATGATGGATTATTACTTTGCACATACTAAGAGAAATAGACCAGTCAGAATTTATCAGTCACCAATAGCAAAAATCTCTTTTTGGTTTAAATTTCATATTCTATCCCTGCCCCTTTTTTGAACTTACCCAAGTCCCATTTAATTTTATCCATAGTTTTTCTTTTTAGTTTTTAAAGTTGTAGCCTCACTTAACTCATTACTGGGACATGATCTGACCCACAATCAGCCCCTAGATAGGTCTTGGTTCTGGTTATTGAATTTCTGAATCTTTCCTGAATTAAAATGAAATCTATTTGATTTATGACCATGTTGTTTACATTGTTCTGGGGTGAGACCCATGTATAGCAATGCATAAGGTGTTGTTCAAACCATTTATTTGCAATTATCATCTTGTTTTCCTTACAAAAGCCAATTAATAATTCTCCTCTCTCATTTCTATTACCCAACCCATGTGGTTCTACTTCTGGTGTTTCTTTCCCTTTCCCAACTTTTGCATTAAAATCACCCATTATAATCAGACACTCATTAAACTTTACGGTATCTTCTTCTTTCTTTAAATCATTGTCTTCATTAAACTAAATACTGGAGGTTTGATTGAATCGTCAGATAAAAGAGGGCTAACCTACTACAATCACTAAGATTTTTTTAATATTGTGAGAAACCCAGATAAGATAAAATATTTACATTTATGCCAGGAAGAAATTATTTGGTTCCTGGAATTATCAGCAATGAAAAACTTACCATATTACATGATGAACTCACCTTGTAAGGCAGACATGAGCTGCTGGGAATTCTGAACACTGACCCCACTTGTACCTATTAACGTGGCACCTGCAACAATATTAAACAATGAAGCCATTAGAACATCCATTAATATTTGTTGTCTAATAGCAAACTCACTCAAAAATGTTAAAATTATTCTTTCATAAAGTTTTCAATCATATACAGTAATACCCCGATTAGCGTACAGGATATATTCCTGGAGAACGGACGCTTACCAAAACAGCGCTCTGAAGGGTCATTATACCATTGCATATGAGGACCTCCAGACCATAACCTGCTTAGTGCCAAAATAGAAAATGGAGGAAAATGCTCAGGTACAAATGTGTAACATACAATAGTCTTTTCAGAGGACTCTCACCCACATGTACATGTTCCCGATTGGCTCTCTTTGGACTTAACCAGGGGGACAGAGGAGAGGTTGGCTCTTAGCAGGTTATGGGCTGGAGCTTCTCATATTTGGAGATGCGTTCCTGATTATATAATTTTTTTTACCTATGAGATATATACAGTATTGTATGTGAAGGGTTCAGGTATTAACAAACACAGATTATTACAGTAACATATCTTTTACCAGTTAATAACAATAAACATTTTTCTGTACTATACAATATTGTATCATTAATGAGTCATAGTAGAATGACTGAGAGGCAGTGTGTCAGTGAGACACAGTGGATGGGAGGGAGGGACGTGGAAAGCAGGTGGGTGGGTGGGAGGCAGTGGATATTGTACGGATCTACTCTGGCATAACCTAATCCAACTCTGCAACAGCGAAATTATGATTTTGGTAGTAGTAGTACCCCATCAGCCAGTAAACCAAAACTGACCCTCCCTCCCTTCCATCCCAAATTGCAACAATCTACCTCTCCCACAGCTCTCTCCTTCACAGGTTGACATCATGGCTGGGAAATGTATTTGTCAATGCTCAGGCCGGAATCAGAAATGAACAACCTGTATTTGTGTGAGAAGTAACATAAATGTGGGTTGCAGGAAAGGGACCAGCTGTCAAAGTCCCTATGGCAGAGATCCATCACCTTATGACGACATGGCAGTAGTGAACCCACTCAGTCGGAAAATACAGTTAGTGACGTGAATGACATAGTGAATGACAAAGAAATGATCCAGGAGATGACTCGCCCCTGGTCCCACTAGCTCTTCAAATGCCGGCCATAATACCCCATTTATTCTGTCAGAGAACACACGCAAGGTCTAAATGCAAAGAAAATGTGGCAGCAATGAATAGGAGATTAATAATGTGGCAGAAAGGGGCCCTTGATGATCTCCTACGCGAAGCAAGAACACTGCAAGAGTGTCTAAAATTCATAGGAGATCGAAAGCAAAACACTGAGAATGTTGCCAGAAAATTTGGTCATAAGATGAGTGAGGGAAAAATGTCCTAGGCGGTAAGATCTTTCACAGGGGAATCTTCCGGTGGTGTGCTGCCAAGAAACAGAAAGACATTACAACAACTGAAGGAAAAACATCCTCCTGCAAGTGCAGAGGAAGGCATCAGGTTCCAGGGTACCTATATCCTTCCAAATGCTGTCCGGTTTGAGAAAATAACAGGTGGGATGGTGTGGGGGGAAAAAAGCACTGAAAGCACAGGGAGGTGCAGGCCCTTCAGGTCTGGATGCAGACGGTTGGAGAGTCATCCTCAGCACTAACAAGTTTAGTGCCACAGCAAGTGATCTCTGCAATGCCACTGCTGCCCTGGCAAGAAAGCTAGCAACCTCATGGTGCCACCACCTCCATGCTCTGATGGCCTGTCGCCTCATACCCTTTGATAAAAATCCAGGATGTAGGCCTATGGGAGTGGGGGAAGTGCTGAGATGGATCATTGGAAAATGCATAATGGAGGTGGTAAATGATAATGTCAGGGCAGCTGCAGGGAACCTGCAAGTATGTGCTGGCCACCAGGCTAGGGGTGAAACTGCCATTCACGCCATGAGAAAGATATTTGAGCAGCCTGATTATGAGGCAGTACTACTGGTTGACGCTTCCAATACATTCAACATAATCAAACGCAAGGCTACACTGCACAACATCAAGATCAAGTGTCCAAGTTTTGCAATGTATGTTGAAAACACCTATAGGAACCCGTCAGACCTCTATATAACAAGTTTCAAGGACCTAAGAGGAGACACCACCATAGAGTCAACTGAGGGAACAACGCAAAGGGACCCGTCGCCATGGCAATATACGTATTAGGCCTGTCTGTGCTCCAACACACAAAAAAATATGAGACCACTGCAGTCAAGTAAGTGGCTTATGCTGATGACCTAACATGAGCAGGAAAAGTGGAGGACATCAAAAAGTGGTGGGACCTGATGACATCACATGGTCCACAAATAGGGTACCACCCAAATGCCAGCAAGTCCTTCCTCATTGTGAAGCCAGAACACTCTGAACGGGCAATGGAGGTGTTCGGCGGAAGTGAGGTACAAATAACAAAGGACAGCCAAAGACATCTAGGTGCGGTAATCGACACGAAGAACTTCAAGACCGAGTACGTAATGGGAAAGGTAAATGAGTGGGTCAGGGAAATCCAAGCTCTGTCTGATATTGCTAAAACAGAGCTACATGCGGCTTTTGCGGCAATCACCCACAGAGTCGAACATCGCTGAATTATCTGATGCGCACTATCCCTGATATCGGGCCCCTCCTCCATCCTCTGGAAGAAGCTATCAGCCTCAATTTTATTTCAAAATTAGTGAAACGCCTTCACTTAACCCCAGCAGAAAGGTCAATCCTTGCGCTACCACCAAGACTGGGAGGAATGGGATTGACCAATCCAGAGGAGCTGAACATCAGAACTCAGTCAAGCTCACGGCAGCCCTCACTGAGCATGTAATAGCTCAAAATGCAATAAGTGAGGTGTATACCAAGGAATTAAACAAGATTCAATCGGTCTATTACAACAGATCAACAGCACACCCAAAGTGATAAACTGCAGCAACTGACGCTCCAAGTGCTAGAGAACTTGAAAAAAAATAGTAACTATTGCGCAGGAGGTGGGCGCCTCGAACTGGCTAACAACGTTACCAATAAGGGCAAAAGGTTTCAGTCTTAATAAACAAGAATTCACAGATGCCATTGCTCTAAGGCAGTGGTTCCCAACCTTTTTTGGCTGCGACCCTAAATTTCCCAACAATACAGTGTCGTGACCCTCAGGCATATAATATACTATATAGATTGAATGTTAACCAAAAACTTGTTTGACTTTATGATAAGTACTATAATTTTAAAATTGTCTGAGGATCCCTCGCGACCATACTGCGGACACCCCGCATCCCTGATTTGGGTCGCAACCTGAAGTTGAGAACCGCTGCTCTAAGGTATGGTAGGCCAGTAGAAGGTTTGCCCTCCCAATGCATGTGTGGCTGTTCCTATGACATCAACCACGCCATGGTGTTCAAGAAAGGGGGCTTCGTATGCATGAGGCATGATGAAGGGACCTCACAGCAGCATACATGTTGAAGGAAATCTGCCATGATGTCAGGGTAGAACTGACCCTCCTTCCATTGGTCCATTGGATAGTGAGAATTTCCATCACAGGACTTCAAACACATCCAATGAATCCCATGTGGACGCCAGTGCTTGTGGATTCTGGACGCAGGGACAGCGAGCCTTCTTTGACATAAGGATTTTCGATCCCATGGCCACATGTCACCGTAACCTAGCTCTCAATGCTGAACACAGGAGGAACGAGAACGACAAGATTAGGGCATATGGGGAGAGAATTCAGAATGTTGATCAAGGCAGCTTCACTCCTCTGGTGTTCACAACCTCTGGTGGGATGGGCCCAAGTGGTGGGACCTGGTAACATCATGAGGTCCACAAATTGGGTACCACCCAAATGCCAGGAAGTCCTTCCTCATTGTGAAACCAGAACACTATGAACAGGCAGCGGAGGTGTTCGGTGGAAGTGAGGTCAAAATAAAAAAGGATGGCCAAAGACACCTAGGTGCAATAATCAGCACAAAGGACTTCAAGACCGAGTACGTCACGGGAAGGGTAAATGAGTGTGTCCGGGAAATCCAAGCTCTGTCAGCTATTGCTAAAACAGACCCACATGCGGCTTTTGCAGCATTCACCCATGGAGTCGAGCATCGCTGGAACTACCTGATGCGCACTATCCCTGACATCAGGCCCCTCCTCCACCATCTGTAAGAAGCCTTTGTAACAATGTTTTAATGTCCCTAATTTTAATGTAACATATTTTATGTACCAAATTACTCTTACATTGTCTTTTACTTATTCCTATTATTCTTTCTCGTTATACTCGTGAGAGGTGGAGGGAGTGAGGGAGGTAATTGTTTATGGTTGCTGGTTGGTCCTCCCAAACATACACCAGTCAGGGGAGACTCAGGGAAGCTGGCTAGGGGAACTATACAATAATTCACAGAGGGGAAATATAGAACTCACCGTATTACTGCATAATACCAAGAAATTTATAACATCTCACTCTTTCTCAATAAGGAAGGGATGAATTTGGACTCTTATTAATGGTTACTGTATTTATTGAATACTTTATATTAGGGTTTAACAGCTACACTTCAAAATAGTAAACCTATGTTCCTATCTAGTTAAACGGGGACCACGTATCTCACAACAAATGGGAACTTAAGAATTTACCAAATAGAATTCACCAATATACCTGCCATCTCGCCACCACAGACGTCCCACACCTCCCTACACAAAATTCCAACACAGACTATGCTTTTCAAACTGCGTCAGCCCACACGGGACGCTACAACTTTCATGACGTCACACCTCGTAGGCTTTCTCATTGGTCAAAAACAGGCCTAAGGCCTTCACACTATTGGCTCAAAATTGGCGGGAACTCCCGGGTGGAGGGAAACTCATGACATTGTTACACCATCAGCGTGAATTTCATTCCAAAATTAGTGAAACACCTTCACTTAACCCCAGCAGAGAGATCACTCCTTGCACTACCACCGAGACTGGAAAGAATGTGATTGACCAATCCAGAGGAGATTGCTGCCACCAAACATCAAAACTCAGTCAAGCTCACGGCAGCCCTCACTGACCACATAATAGCTCAGAACGCAACAGGTGAGGTGGATACCAGCGAAGTAAACAAGATTCGACGGTCCATTACGACAGAATGACAGCGCGGCCAAAGTGATAAGTTGCAGCAACTGATGCCGCAGGTTCCAGAGAATTTAAAAAAAAGTAGGTCTAGTGCAGGAGGTAGGCCCCTCGAACTGGCTAACTACGTTACTGATAAGGACAAAAGATTTCACTCTTAACAAACAAGAATTTACAGATGCCATTGCTCTAAGGTATAGTACGCCAGTAAAAGGTTTGCCCTCCCAATGCGTGTGCGGATCTTCCTACGACATCGACCAGGCCATGGTGTGCAAGAAAGGGGGCTTCGTATGCGTGAGGCATGATGAAGTAAGGGATCTCTGCAAATATGTTGAAGGAAATCTGTCATGATGTCAGGGTAGAGCCGACCCTCCTTTCATTAAACAGTGAGAATTTCCAACACAGGACTTCAAACACATCCAACGAAGCCCCTGTGGACGTCAGTGCTCGAGGATTCATGACGCAGGGACATCGAGCCTTTTTCAACATAAGGAATTTTTATCCCATGGCCGCATGTCACCGCAACCTAGCTCTCGATGCTGCACACAGGAGGAACGAAAACGACAAGAATAGGGCATATGGGGAGAGAATTCAGAACGTTGATCAAGGCAGCTTCACTCCTCTGGCGTTTACAACCTCTGGTGGGATGGGACCAAGTGCAAGATGTTTCTATGCCAGACTCGCGGAGGTGTTATCCGAACAGAAGCAGCAGCCCAGAAGTTATGTTACAGCCTGGTTGAGATGTCGACTGTCCTTCTCTCTCCTTAGGTCTGCTTTGCTTTGCTTTGCCTCAGGGGAGCGAGAGCATCAGCCCCAAAACTGACAACAGCTGCAGATACTGACTATGAGACAACAGCCCCTGAATACTGCATAGATCTGCGGCTCAATGAACTCAACATAGATAGGGTAGCTACTTATGAAGTAGGATAGTTAATTTTAAGGTAATAAAATAGTGGCAAAGGTGTGGCTATTGGGGGAGGCTGGAGGCCACGTGTCTATAAAAAAAAGTAGTAGCAGTGGTGTAATTGTTTGGACTTGTGACTTTTTGACTTCTTTTCTTATATATATATATATATATATATATATATATATATATATATATATATATATATATATATATATATATATATATATATATATATATATATATATATATATATATATATATAAAAAAAAAGAAAGTAAAACTAGAGCTCCAAGAGGCATGTAAGAGCGCTATCACAAAACAGCACTCTACAGGATAGTGCGAACCGGGGTATTACTGTAAATGTACAACTGCTTGGTTCACAATAATACATAAGTAAGCAAGACCAACCTTGCTGATGTTGGTGAGGTGGCGGTGAAGGTGGTGCACTGGTTGTGTTAACATCATACTGCGCAGCAGTATTTAGGGGGTTAAGGGGGGATGCTGTGGCCGAGTCCACATATTCAGGCACAGGTGACCCTTCCCGTGACAATGACTCAGGAGTTACCAGCCCACTGATGCCAATGTGTGAGGGAGAGGCTGGCGCAGATCTGCTGTTCACCGAGAAAAGTCAAATTCAACAATTAGTGCTGAAAGTTTAAAATTCTTAATTGTATGGAAAAATATTTGTAAGAAAGGCAAAATTTGCAGTAGAATCTATATGGAAAAAATATTTAGATAAAAGTTCATAACACAAGGTATCTTAACTCTACAATGTAAACAAGTAGCTTCACTTCAGTAGATTACCAACTTATACCACAGAGCTCATGAACATGTGCAGTAAACCATAATCCGGTTACACCAATCTAATTGATGCTAAACAAATATCTGAAGATTAAAAATTATATATATATAATCCTATTTTACCCCTCATAAATGTATGGATGGGTCAGACAGGGTCCAGTTTAACCAGATTTCTGGCTTAGTGACATCTAGTTTCAGAGGGTTTGCTGTAATAGATCTCTCTCTAACCTAAGCTAGGACCAAAGAAATCTGTTGTTGAAACATACATATATACAGTACTGGATGTCACACATTGTTTTGAAGATTTTCAAAGCAATATGAATGCTTGTATTACAACAGTGACATTGTCCTTACTTGTTGATGTGCGAGGCTTCACACAACTACAGTACAACTGAGGATAATGTCACTGTTACCCAACATTCACACTATCACCATGAAAGCCTGTAAGACAGTGCATTTTCTTTTTTTTTCAAAACAGTACAGTATATACAGTGTTCTTAACATCAGGTTCACATTTGGGAATCTAATTCCAGACACCTTATTTATTGAAATTAAACTTGTATTCTCTGTCATATACACTGCTAACTTATGTCACCTAAAGTTAGGAGTCATTTTAGCCTGAAACTTGAGAAATTTAAATACATGTATCTCAAAGTTTGTGAAGTAAAAAGTATTTTCACCAATCATTTGAGAAATTTCTATGGTTCAGTCAACCAATCTGAGGATAAAGCAGACAGTGCCAAAATTTAAAATAGTCAATCATGTCCCTCCATTGTCAGCCTATCACTGACGTCACTCACTCGTCCACAGCTAACCATTTTTTTTTAATAAAGAAACGTCCGTGAATCTTGGTTTTTTAAGTCATTCATAATATGTAAGGTTATTATACTGATATACTGAGAGATGATTCATTAATTTAAGTTCACAAGTCAATAAATAATCCAAAAAGACACTTACAAATATTTAAAACACAATGTGAAGAATTACCATCCCTAAGGTCCCTATCATGGATGTATGAACTTTGACCCAGCCATCTCAGGTCAACAATGAGCTCTTGAGACTAATGTCAGAGTTCACCCAAGAGATAAGCAGATCAGTATTGTATTGATTTATGTAGGATGATTTGAACATACCTTGGTTTATGAGATCATCTCAGTCTGTCTGTGTTTCTCTCTCTAATTGAGTGTCAACATTTCAGTGGAACAGCCAAGCTGAGTGGCTGTATACTGTATGTGGCTCTGAGCCATGACTTCACAAGACATGGTTTACTGCCACTGACACTTGATTAGGAGGGGGGGGGTTAGTTAAGGTAGGTAAGTAATATATGGCTAGGGCATAGGAACCAGTAAGCATGCACATGATGTTAGTGTGGTCAATGGAGTCTGGTCACAAGCTCAAATACGATAAAGTTGTGTAATGGGTCACCTACTGAAGTCATAACAGGTTCACTCATGCTAGGTCAGTCTTGGTTCTCACTGAATAGGCTATACTCTTTTGTTTATTTTTTCCCCTCAAAGAAATGAAAAAGTGATAGTAGTGAGTCTTAACAGTGTGCTGTGATTCATGAAGCTCAAAATTGTATTTTCTGAGGTTTGTGGATATCTTCACCTAGTTGTATAGAGTGGTGCAGAGTACTCAAGAAGGTAAAAGTGTGGTATTGGCAAGCATTTAACAAGTGGATGGCTAACAGAGTTAAAACACTGGGTAAAATCCTGATGCAAATGATAAGTAAGTTGATTTTGTAGGATGGACCTGTGATCAATTGTGTTTTTTGAGTGCTGGCCATTCTTGGCTTTACCTCAAACCATTATTTATGATGAAGAAGCAGACATGAAGCTCTACCGAGCTCCAATGTTTGGTAAATGAGAAATTTAGCTCCTAATGTAGTTGGTTGACAATATGTTCTTTTTTCATTCCCTAGTGATAATGAACTTATTATATACAGTACTATATTATCTTTTTATCGATAAAATGTTTGAAAAGCTATTTTTTACTTCTATACTCTTACATAAGTACATTTCACAAATGACACTTTAACTTAAGTTCAAAAAAAAATTTACTTTTACTTTAACATGAGTAACACATTTCAGTGTTTTACACACCTCTGAAGCCGGAGATATTTAGCTTACAATTGTATTTAACTTTAAATGCTATTGCATGGTAGCTAGAACTAACAGAAAACATGGGCTCTCCATTTCCTGTCATTCATTCACCCTCACTCTTATAAGATGCATGCTTTGCTATGGAGCTCCCCTTCCACAAAAAATCTACCTTGTTTATCAGCTGTACATCCATACTCAAAATGTACCCAATGATATACTTTGCAGTTATTTGTGTACAGTTACTACTGAAAAAGAGTAGTTACGAACAATTAGATAATTCTAAAAGAATTTAATTACCACAAAAACCCAGCAATGGACAAACCTATTAGAGAGGTGAGTAAAGGGAGTCTTAAAAATAGGAACGCCTCGCTGTCGCCGCCGTTTAAACGCCTGGTCTACTAATTTACTCTCAGACGCTGGGTCAATTTTCCAGAAGCTGCCCTTCCCTGGCTCTTCTTGAGACCGTGGGACTTTGACGAAGTATCGATTTAATGACAGGTTATGCCGGATAGAGTTCTGAAATGTAAAAAGTCATGAGTTCTGAGACAGAACTGTGAATATTAATGACACTACTCCATATTTTGCACTGTAAAGTCTGCAAGTAAATATAATTTTAGATCTGAAAAATTGATAAGATATCAAACACTTAAGCAATGTGTGCCTTCAATAACTTTTTTTCACACTTATGTTAAGGACAAGTGGTTTGCTTTTAGATTCTGTGGCCTCATGAACCTTAACCCCTTCACTACAGGGATCCCACTTTTAAGATTTTATTTGGATAATGCCAGACGATTTTATTCAGCATAGAGGGGATCTCGTACACACATGATTAATTCCTCTAACACCAACCAGGTTCATTTGCCACAAAAAGTTCTTGAACAGCTGGGCACGACAGATTACAGAGTGAGCACTATGGCTCGTGTCATCCCAAAATGGCTTATGTGCCTGGTTGCGAAGTGACTCAATATCTTGTAATAATATATGTTGCTCTACTATATAGTATTTACAGATGAATAGTAGTACCGGGTAATCTAATTTGCAATAAAACTTCCTCAGAGAGCAATGTTCAGGTTTCTCATTCGTTTTGTCATATTGTATGATGCTTAGAGCCTTCGAAAACTTTTTGTGGCGAATGTACATGTTTATTGAATAAGATTAATAAATAAGTAATTTTTTCTGATCAAATAATGTACTAAATTAAATCTTAGAGATAAAATCACAAGTACTGTACTGGGCAAAGTATAATCTGAAAAAAAAAATTAAATAAATTGTTTGGCATATGAAGTTTTTGAATTTTTTCAGGCATCTTTAGTTATCTTGAAAATTGGGGATTGATCTTAAAATGTTATTTTTTTTAGCCAAACCCAGGAGGCTCTGATTACAGTAAAATCTCGATATATCGGACTTTAATACATAGGAATTTGGTTTTTTGGGACTCTCTGATGTGCTCCGAACTGCCCCTCTATTTACAGAATTTTTTTTTTTTAAAAGTCCTGAAAATCATGCATCAGTCCAGAGTTTATGTTCGTATGTGTATGGGTGTCGCACGGCACGTGGCTCAGTCTGAGTCCCGCATTCATCAACAGTGCATTGTACCTTGCTACCTACACTCATTTACATGAACTTTAAGTGACTTACTACAAACTTTTGTGTTATGATGGCTTCCCCTACTCCATCAACATCTTAAGTTGATTACTGTCCAGTTTAAAATTTAAATGCCAAACAATTACTATAATGTTCTGTAAAAGTAATTCAGATTAAATTGTACCTCAACATCATAAGTGTGTTATCTACTTCCACTATTGAGTCTACCATGTACAGCATCTAATAAAGTAAATTAAAACACCTTTATCAATTTTATACATTTTGTTGTTTAATCCGTAAATGATGGCAATAGGTCTAACAAAGCTAATATTTACCCATTCTACACATACTGTAACTGTCACCAGCTACAAGCCACCATCTTACCAAATTCCACAACCAATATGCCATTTGTATCAAGTTTCCAATTAATCAACCACTGAAATCCAAAGCACTTAAATCACTATCGTGTCCAAATCTCAGCTTCCTGGTTCAAAACGTGACTGGAATATTAACCAACCAAGTGAAAAAAAAAAACATACAAACAGAGCAACAACTGAGGGCCCACCTTTTGCATGCACTTAGCTAGCTCCAGGAAATGAAGTCCCATGACCAAAGCTTTACAAGTAACAATAGGACTCCCCACTGCCTTGTAATGAATACAGTTTTAATTTCAATGTTTTATGTTAAATCTTAAAAGAGAAATGAGTGGGAGAGGAGGAAGTGAGTGAGATGAGTGGAGGTGGCCAGTTCATGGGTGGGATGAGAAGAGGAGGCAGATGGATGGGGAGAGATGGAGTCCTTTCCTCACCATTGTGTGTGGCAAAGGGCAGGAAGGTTAGGATTATTAGATATAATAAAGGAGGAGGAACAAACACCAATATTTATAGAGATGGCTTGGAGAACACTACTATTATTCTATAAATAAGAAAATTGAGGATTGGTCAGTCTTATCTACTTAAGAGGAGAGTTCGGTTTTTGGTGTAGGTGCTTTTAATTTTGGTCAATTGTTATGATATTCCTGTCATCAATCTAGGATCATATGTACATCATTTCTAGCCCCATAACCCCCTTCTACCCTTTCAAAATTTTCAACCCTTTACACATTTGTCTTAATTTTCAAGGTATAATTTCTCCATTACTTTCTATTTTGCCTTGAAATTGATCATACTAAGAGTTCTAGTATTGCCATTGAATATTCCAGAGCGATATGTTTGTTTTTGTCTTTGGTTTTAAGGATAAAAAAAATTTCAACTTTAGTTGAAATTTTTTCAAAATATCAAGATTAATATTCAACCAAAAATAAATCTTACAAGACAGAATTTTTTTTTTACTCTGGAGTAATGTTGAGGAAAGGTTCTTCCTGTGCTGAGTGTTTGTTTCATTGAAATCGGTCAAAAACTGGCAGAGAAATTCCAATCTGAGTGTTGGAAAAGTTCATTTTGAGATATAGGCCAATTAAGTTTCTCAACCTTTCTCCCCCGTGTAAGTGCTCATTCTGAGCCAATTTTACATGTAATATCTTGTTTTGTTGTGTATTTTTATATCTCCAACTGAACTCCTGTTATATTCTTTACGTGAGGTCGTGGGGAGGGGTGGAAGGCTGGGGCTGGGCTGCATCAGGTGCCCCCTGAGACAGCTGTTACCGTCGCTATTTTAGTGAATATTTTCTTCTTTCAACCACTTGGTTTTAGCAGTGCTCTTGGCACGTGCTTCCTTTAGTTGTCTTTTATGTTTTGAATCACATGTCATCATGATGTTTGAGGAGAGAAGCCTGGTACAGCAGTACAAGTGAGGTAAAATGTGCGGTGCAGCAGAGTGCACACCTCTCCTTAACAAGGTCCGAGACATACTGATGACAAGTGTGTCTGCCACCTCCCTATACTCACAAGAGGAAGAGAGTTGCCTGAAATGAATTTCTAGTCTATTTTGTGCTATTTATTCCAATTTGGGGGGGGAAAGATATTTTACCACGATCATTCATATGTCTACCCAAGGAAGGTTGGGGGAGGGGGGAACCATATATAACTGCATAAATATTACGAATATTGCCATAAAACTCCATCCAGATACAGTGATATGCAACACCTTTGCCATGGAATTTTGTTCATATTTTATAATTTTTTTTTTTAATCGATCTAAGCCAGATGATCCTCTTGATAAATAGTCCTGAAAGGATCCGTGTTCATTCTAGGAATTAACATTTTGCTTTTCTCAAGATAAATTTCACACACACACACAGTATCATAATGTATGTCATTGGTACAGGTAAACCTCGATTTACAATGAGGGTTACGTTCCTGAAAACTACATCGCAAATTGAGTTCATTAAAATGGCTGGCAAGCGTAAAAGTGAGAGTTCTCGTGGTGCCGAGAAGAAAAAGAGACACCCATTTTAGACTTTCCATGTATTATTTTCGCATTTTCGACTTACGAGCTGGTCGTCGGTCCCTAACCCCTTCGTAAGTCGAGGACTGTCTGTATACAGTACTGCATACAGTAACAGCAAATGTGAGGAATAAATAAAAATAATACCCTGTACCAATAAACAAGTTACAACAAAAAATACTGTATTGCCAAACCAATAAATAAAAGTAAAATGAAAGTTTAACACAGTCACCATTTGCATATAAATCGTGGTTCACAACAGCAACGTGGACACTACTTACGCCGATTTCCTAGCAATGCTCCACCTCCCCACATGTCCCGCCTCCTCCCGCCCCCCACTGAGTCAACTAACTTTTGTGCAAAGAAATGTATATTCCCTTCGTGTATTTGCCCTAGAACAATTACTTCTTTTACTTTTTTTCACAATATGTAGGTAGGATGGTGCATGCATGTAAATGAGAAAAAATAATCGGTGAAAGTTACGTATACTGTACTGTATCTACCCGAAAAAACGAGATGAAAAACAACCATAACACCAGAGGGCCTGGTGGTTATAGTGACAAGTCTAACCAAGTTACAATGCTGCCAGCAATATTAGCAGACACAAATGTGAAAAGAAAATTACATTATATATAAATCTTCATTTGTATCAAGTTTTTGTAGATTTAAAAATAAATGTTGCAGGTATGGCATTGTAAGGGTTCAGAAATAGTTACTGCTTAGCTACTTCTGAAGAGTTGGGTGTCTGCCGCGCAGACGTTAATCAACTCGGGTTATCATCATCAGTACAGTAGTTATAAATCGAGCTTTTATTCACATTTTTTTTAATTAATTACAAATAATAATAATGTCTAAGTAAGCAATGACATATTTTTAATTCTGAACTTGGATAAGGTAGAATTTAGCCTACCGGAGACAGCAACGGGAGGATTCATTAGCTTATGGAAGACCTGAAATTCACAAATAGGCTGCAGACTGATTCTTTTTTTTTTTGCCATTTTTCAGACAAAAAAGTTTCTTATATGCCATAAAATAAATAAGTTATATTAAATAATAATAATAATAATAATAATAATAATAATAATAATAATAATAATAATAATAATAATACCGTATATACTTGTCTATAATACCCCCTCGTTTATAGGTCAACCATGATTTTTTGACCAAGAAATCGTTAATTTATGATATTCCTCGTTTATAGGGCGACCCAAGTTTTTGAGGGTAATGGAACAACAAAACCTTCAGTAGAAATGCTCTACGTCCCATAAACTGAGGCTCGCCGTGCCTGAAACACGAGTGCCGAAGGCAAATTGTTTACCATTATTATTATTTCGACACTTTACACAAACGAGGGTAATTTCAACAAAAATATTGTATATCTACATTCAAGTATTTATTCAAGTCAATTAGGAGGGAATATTATTGTAATACAACAGTTTATTTTAACTGAAAACCATTCGAAAAGCGATTACGGTAACATCTTTTGAACCAAAGAAAGCGAAAGTCATTGTTTTCATCACGATTTTAACCCAATTTCCACTGTAATATCTACGTCATTTCAGCAAAAATATTACATTTCCGTGAATGTATTATATCAAGCACAGTATGAATAGAATATCATTGTGATATAACAGTATTTTAACCGAAAACTATTAAAAAAACGAATAATATCTCAAGAACATCGGAAGCTTAGGTAAAGTCTTTTGTTTCCGTCATGTATTTTATCCTATTTTACATTGAAATACATCACGTTTCAGCAAAACTACTATTTATTTCCGAGAATATATTCATTCAGGCACAGTTAAGGTAAAATATACATGTGATGTAACAGTTTTTTAACTGAAAACGATTCGAAAAACACGTGTGCCGTCTAGCTGATACCCAACAGCTGGTGGTGCGTCATGTGTTGTTGTAAACAATAGGAGGTTGAAGTAGATTACCGGGTATTATATTAAGTTTGAAATATCAAAAAGGTTTTTATTACCGGTATTTTTTGTAGATCAATGAGAACTGTGATACCGTATATGATATGATAAGTTAGCCTGTGCTAAGAACTTCAACATGGACTACTGAAAACACGTTGTAAGGTAATTTAGCCTATTGTAAGTTGGTGAGCTTCATTTGCTAGGTTTATGAGAAAATATCCAAGATATGATGCTGAGAACACAATTTCTTTTCTTTATTCGGAGTTAAATCACGCCCAAACAAATTACTATGGGGTAAATTGGCTACAAAATGTAGATGACCAGACTTCACATAAGTGAACCCAAATGACTTTTTCTGTGGTCACAGAAACTTAAAAACTTATTGTGTGCACGAGAGGGTTAAGTTGCATGCAACAGGCACCAGAGCGCTAATACAGGCATCCCCCATGATATATACATTGTAGATACAATAATTCACTGATACGAATTTCCTAAATTGACACCACTCTTTTGAGATATGAAACCTTTCCCCACTTATACAAATTTGTGACCGGGCAAAAATTTAAATCGCGCGCCAGGACTCAGCTGGCGTTGCCATCTTGGGGAATGATGTGCAGAGTAAGGTACAGTACTTACTCAGCTGTTCACCTCCTTGTGGTGTTGAGTCCAGACTGCCCTCCCATAAGGTAATGTACCAAATATAAACAGTATTTTCTTAAAAAAAATTATGAGTTAGGTAGTATGTGTGCAGATTGTGGGAGAGGCATAGAGTGGGTGGTGGCACTATAGCTCATCTGGGATTGAGAGTGGGATTTATTTTTTTTCATAAAACACAATAGCACATATTTTATGTAAAGAAATAGCTCCTTCCACACTCAAACCATCCTCTGGGTGACTCAACAAAGTTCAGGCAGTCACCCAGCTGACTCAAAGACGTGTGACTGCCGCCACAGTGGTTGTGTGTATGCCGTGACATCACATCAGGAGGCAGCTCAGCCACACAGTTATATTGCATTTTATTTATTTCTAAGCCACATAAGAGTACAATATTTTAGTAGGTTTTTTGACAACTTTAATAGTTTCATTACAAGTAACAATAAATGCGATGGCTAAGCTGGTGAGTGGGAGACAAAGTTAAAGCTAACCACCTACACACAGTTCACTTCTCATACATACTGTACACACCATGCTCTTTATTCTTCTATTTTATAGTCCTATATTTTTTTTAATTTCTTTATTGTTAAAGAAGAATTTTTTCTGAGACATGCACACCGGGAGTCAGCAGGCACAGCCATCTTGAGGAGAGATGTGCAGACTGCCTTCCCACAAGGTAAAGTACCAAAGTTAAACAGTATTTTTTTCATGTGTTAGGTAATATATTAGAGTAGTTGTGTACTATTATCAAGAGTCAGGTAGGTTTTGTTCTGTTTTGTGAACCAATTTTGTGTTTTTTGGGTATGATAATGGGGTATTTTAATTATTGGGGAACCAAACTCTAGTTCCCAATATTTCTATCTACTCACGATATGTAAATTCACCCAACGTGGCAACTTCGGTTAGAGACACATATTGGGAGTCAGAGGTCATAAGCGGCAAATCTAGGCTAATTCTGTCCAAATGCAATATTGATTATATTTTTTACTCTTAACCCATAAAAGGTCACATTATTATACATACAAGGTATCTCCCCTGGTTGGTTAAAATAAAAAATAAAAAACTATGGCTCAAACACCCCAAAATGGCCTAAAACAAGAAATACTAGTAAAAGTAGCAACTCGCCCCATTTTAAAGTGCTACTTGGCATTTAAATCCTGGGCCGGTACAGTATTGTCAAGCCTAATGGCTCCCAGTCCTGTTACAGCACTTCCAGTCGGTCTTGCTGCCATGTACAATTACCGCCAAAAATATTGATACCCTTTAGTTTTTCACATGATATTCATACAAACACTTATTTCAATATTCATACAAAAATTTATTTCAAGGATGAATAAAACACGTTTACGGACTTAAATTTTATTATTCTACTACTATTTAGTACTTTGTCATATTTCCCTTGCATTATATTAACAGTTGAAGTCTTTTTGGCATGGAATCTGCTCACATTTGAAAATACTCTCCATCCATCTCAAACTCCCACATGTGCTTGATTTCTTCCTGTAGCCAATGTGTACAGTTGATATGTCCCTACGGTGAAGATAGAGAAAGCCCTTAACAATTGGATTGAGGACTTTAGCCACCGCCACATCCCTCTCAGCCAGAAGTTTATCCATGACAGAGCCAAGGTCCTGTATGACCAATTCCATGCTGAAGAAGGTGGTGAAGGTGAAGTGAGTGAAGGTGGTGCTAGTGCTAGTGGTTCTGGTGATACCCTAAAGAAATGTTTTCATGCCAGTAAGGGGTGGTTTGAGAACTTCAAGAAGCACTACAACCTGCACAACTTGAGGATCACTGGTGAGTCAGCCTTGGCAGATGATGTAGCAGCAAGGGAGTATCCTGTGATCATTGCTGAGATCATCTGGGAGAAGGGCTACAAGCCGAAGCAGGTTTTCAACATTGATGAGACTGAAAGAAAATGCCAGCCAGGACATTCATTTCCAGGGAGGTAAAGAGTGCATATGGCTTCAAGGTGGTCAAGATCGTGTCTCTCTCCTGATGTGTAGCAATGCTGCAGGACACATGATCAAGCCCATGTTGCTGTACCACGCCAAGCGTCCACTTGCACTCAAGAACAAAGACATGCACCTCCTCCCAGTCTTCTACTGCCACAACAAGAATGCTTGGATGACAGCAGTGTTGTTCACTGACTGGTTTCACAATTATTTTATGAGGGAGGCCAAGGATTACTTGCAGGAGAAAGGCCTGGAATTTAAGGTCCTTCTCATGATCGAAAATTGCCCTGGCCACCCCGAAGCCCTCTTGGTTGTCAACAAAAACGTTGAGGTGATCTTTCTGCACAAGAACACATCATTGCCCTAACCACTCGACCAAGTACATGACATGCACCTTCAGCAGAATATGGCAGGCCTTGGATGACAACACATGGGATAGTGCTGAGTCAGTGTGGGAAATGAGGAAGAAGTTCTCCATTGCAAACTGCATCTCCATCAAGCAGTGCCATGATGATCTGACAGCCCTCTGTGTTAACTCCTGCTGGAGGGCCTTGTGGCCAGAGGTGGTGAACGACTTCGCTAGCTTCCCCACAGTCAACCAGGATGTGCAGCACATCGCCCAACTTGCCCGTCAAGTGGGAGGTGAGGGGTTCGACAACCTTCAGGAGGAAGACATGCAAGAGGAGCTCCTGGGTCAGAGCTGGCCAAGCTTGACGAGGAGCAGTGTCGCGAGGACGAGGAGGAAGACGGTGAAGTGGAGGATGAGCCTACCTTAACTGTCATGAGCTTCAACAGGGGCTTGCTGGCTACTAGGGCACTCATGTACAAGTTTTTTGAGGCCAATCCCTCAATCAAGAGATCAGTCAACTTCAAGAGAGGGATGTAGAAGCCCCTTCTTCCTTACAAGGAAATAATGAAGGAACTCAAACTCAAGGTTACTCGGCCTCCAATCACCATGTTCTTGTCTTCATCCACTCCAAGCCCTATACCTTCTACATCTGCAAGAGCCTCAGCCTCCTGTTTGTGCTCTTCCTCCTGACTCTGATTCCGACATGGACGACCCTCCTCCTGCCGTCCCCTGCCCTGACCTGCCTCCTCTTCCAAGGCAGTTGAGGAGTACTTATTACTCCCCTGCCTTCATCTTCATCATCATTATCATTCATCATATTCATTATTTTCATCATGATATTCATCAGTAGCAGGGGAGAGAGGAACAGGGTCTATACAAACAGCTTGCAAGGAATGGCGAGTGTTACTCTTATTTTTATATGTACTGAAAATAACGAAAAAATGTTAAATAAAAAAATTACAATTTTCTTTTCAAATAGGAAAAATGGACCCCCCCCCCCCCCCAAGCAAATTATATTCGCGGATTGGGCAATTTGCAGCCATTTTGAGACCAAAACCCCGTGGATTTTAAGGGCATGCTGTACTGGGCTGTGTGGTATTGTAATGATGCCTAATTTGTAATACAGTACTTTATTGTTGTGAGGTGTTCGCACCTCAACATCCAGCATTCCCCCTTCCCTGTCGAGTGTCATAATGCCCACATTGTCGTCTTAGGTGTGCCTTGAATGGTGGCTTGTGATTGGTTGAGGGGCCAGTGAGCTGCCCCTCTATTCAATTTTAAAGTCAATATTGGACACTGTGAAGGTGAGGACAGGTGAGCACACTAGGACCCGAGATCCTTACCCGAGAGTTGCTGTTCGACACCACAACCGCATCCAGCCCATACGTGCACGAACTGATCGCTATAAGAACAGCCCAGTCCCAACCATTGTAAAAATTATCAATAACTTGTAATAAACCAGTGTATTCACTCCCAGTAAGTACTACTTCTTGCACTGTCACTATGTTGAAATGCACTGTAGTTTGAGCTTTTCCCCATCTAGTTATTATATATCATATTTGTATCACTTATGTTACTTGTATATTATTTGTAATTCAGAACCCCATTCCCCAAATATGTAACTGTATATTTTCAGCCTTCTGGCTGCCAAGCTCTTTCAATAAACCGTTAATTATTATTATTATTATTATCAGGACATCCAGGGAAGATCAACATCCCACACATGGATAGGCAAGTAGAATGGGCAGGTGGATTACACAAGTGTACAACCTAATTTCAGTATAATATTGAGAGCAACATAGGCTTACTTAATGCCAGGATATATGTTTCAATGTAATGTATTCATCATTTCAAAATTTAAATAAATTATAACAAATGAAGAGCCCTCTCAATAACAACTCCTTACCTAATTGGAGTAAACTGTACTGTATAAGGAAAGTGGACAAGTAAAAAGAAACATATCTCTGTGAAGTGCATTATTATACAACCCTTCTCCTCTGTTAACTCTATCCTTCCTCTCCCCTTGTTATCTCCTCTACTCTCCTCCCCTCCATTCTTGGAAGTAAGGGGCAAGTCTTCGAACCACCTCTGTGCTCCCTCACTCCTCCTCCACCTCATGCCTCTCAGTTCTCTCTAATAATAAACATAAAACCCATAAAATCAAACCCACAGTTGTTACAGTCTTTGGCAGCATCAATTAGTCAGAAAATAAGCATAATAACAAATAAATCCCAATGAGTGACACTATCAGCTGACCCAATGGCAACCATACACTTTCTCCCAAGAAATATTCCCTTTCCTTCACAGAACAGAACAAGGGCACAGCCATAACTACCATTCATCACATTCCAAATACAGGAGGTCCTAGTTATAATTTAAGTGGTTAATACGGACCAGAAAAAAGCCATTGATATTGAAACCACTTGTAAAGGGAAATTAATTCCCCTAAGAATTAATAGGAATAGGGTCAAATTGGGACCATTACATTGTAAGTGACACCCATAAAGTTTAATTTGGTATCTTTTTAAAAGTTATATATATACCTTAGAAACATTTGATTACACATTATTAACTTCACAACTTATTTAAGGCACTTAAATCTTGGAGGTCTGGGTGTTGATGTGGTGCAAGTTACCTGCTACCTAACCATGCACTCACACACTCATTTCAGTGAAAGTAGTTCATTAAAACATGCTCACCATTTTTGTTACGACATGTAACTTCTTCCTTTTAGCCACTACACCTCCTTGCTTCGGTTTGGAACTGATGGCTACAAAAATTGTCCACCAATGTCACCAAAGACACAGCAAAGTTGATAATTATAGTTCTTGGAGCACGTCAAAATAATGCCTGTGGACACAAGCAACTGGTACGGGGCATGCATAGCACGGGTGAGAAGGATGACCTTTAAGAGAATGGGAGGTGGATAGGAATTTCAATCACTCAAACGCTTGTTTTCCCAAAGATTGATGGATTTCAGTCTTAGAATCTCTTAACTGCAGGAACTATCTATGTGTAGGTCCACAATTATATGACCACTTAAGTGCAAAACCACTTACAATGAAGACACTTAAAACAAGGACTCCCTGTACTGTACTGTACTATACAGGAACAAAATTTCCCACTTTTCACAAATCCCAAGTTCTCATAAAGAGGGCTTTGGTCAACTGAATTACACACATACACACCGAGACAAGGATTGTCTGAAGTAATTATAGTCTAGTCAGAAAAAGGTAAAGTCATGGTCTAAGAAACTACCAAATATGAGGAAGCATTATGGACATTTTCTGCACTATCTCCTTCCCATCCCTTCTGTGGAATGTATTGAAAGCTCCACAATATCCCCCTCCTTTGCCAAGGGAATCAGATAACCATGTGTGTAGGGAAGCTACACACATGGTTAATACTTTGATATACATTAAGTAATTAAAATTTACAAGATTCAGTAATAAGGAGTTAAGCACATTAGTAACAAAGGAAAAAAGCCATAGACTAATGAATGGTTGGGGTGCACTGGGATCAATTACTGGACAGTAACAGAGGGAGACACCCCAGTAATCCCCTCTAAACTGCTTATCAGATTTAGAACAACCTTACAGTACAACAAACTCGATGTGAGGATAACTCCAACTTATTGGGAAGTAGGTCAATAACAACCCAACCCCCTTACTGAATGACCATTTCAATACTGTATACAGTATCTTCCTGTGAGATTTGAGGGATTTCAGTACTGTATGTCTAAAGTCAAGTACGTACAGTATATCCATCAATTAGATCTCCTATGGAGTTTCAATGTACTAAGCCATCATTAAGGAGCACACACCAATCACAAAATAATTATAATAAGTATAGATTCAACAAACCCAAAGATAGGATTGACAGCACAACTCCAGGATGGAACTGTTCAGAAATCCACCAACAACTGCTTCCTACTAGGCTAGGCTAGATAATGCATCTTGAATAATGTAGTCCTACAATATGCTACCTTCTTTCACTTTAAAGTGAAGAGACGTGACTGAATTATGTTGACGAGCCACAAGAAGTTTGCAAATCATGTAAACAAACCCCAACAAAACAATGCATTAAAGATCATATGCCATATAGTACCAGTTATACCTAAATGATGGACCAAGCCCCTATACTGGACATATACAATAACAACAACTGTCTCGTGAGGGCCTCCAGTAAGCAACTAATCAAGAAATATGGCTCCAATCTATCAAGATTAAGCTATGATCTAAAGGTTGTTTATGGGATCCCAAATTTGACCAAAAAATAAAACTTACAACATGTGAACAGTACTGTACTAAACTGTTTAGGTTGTACATATAAGGTTAAACAGAAGTGTGTGAGGCAGACAAGTATACACTGTACAATACTGTACAATGAACACAACAAGAGTCTAACTGAAAATTTATAATTCTTGACTACATTGGGTAGCTAATAAAGATGCTAACTTCACATTTGTAAATATAAACAATATAAACAGTAAAGGGAGAAAGTTTAATACCAACGATTCAACCATGATTTTCACTCTGCACTACATTTCTCAAACAACAAATTAGTGCAAGTAACACAATGTAAAATAAAAACCATTATATCATGAGGAAAAATACCAGTGCACCAAAACAAAACAAGAGGTGTTTCAGTTACCTGCCATCCCTTATCAGCTGTCCGATAATATGGATAGTGCTTTGTAATGTAGGAGTAAATACCACTCAATGTGAGCTGTTTGTCTTGGGCTGAGGAAATGGCCTGAACAATCAGCTGGGCATAAGAATATGGCGGCTTTGAATCATCCTGGAAAGTATAAGATGTAATTATCAACTTTTTGTAATAAATATTCAATGGCGGTCTTTATGCTAGTTTAGTTAAATCCAGACCAAAGTTTGTCCTAGATAAACTATCAAATACTGTACAGCTGTAATGGAATAATTAACAAATTGGTTACTCATACATAGTAGACATTTAAGTTTATCACATCCTTTTATATTAACTTCAGGATAAACTCTTGACCTGCAAAATTCTTGGTCATCATATAATTCAGCTCATCAAGTATTAATCATTCATGTCATGACGTACCTTGGCACCTGCACCAGGCGGACTGTGTGGTTGGTCAGGCGGGTGTGGTGAGGTGAAGTACCCATCATCTGCCATGGATTGCGGGAGGCCATTGTGGTGGTACTGCTGGTTAGATGCGGCCAAATTCACTTGATTTTCTTCATGTGTTGTCGATACTGTAACTGTGGATGACAAAACTACTCAGGTTAACTTGGTACCAATTCTCATACTCATAAAATCTTTCAACAATCATGGGATACCTATGGCTTTAATATTAAGTTTATCAGTTATGATTGCCGAGTCACATCAGCTTTCATAAAAAATATTTGAATGTAATACCTGTACTGTACAGTACTTGTATATTGTGTCGTGCACTAGGAAATACAGCAAATGTTATTCCTGTCTTAGTACCCTACCTATGAGAGGGTGGCTTCTTGTGGAATTATAAAAAACATTTGGGAAACCTTAAACTGTTAAAATTCAAAAGGAATATAAAATCAACACAGTAATTTAATCAAGAGAAAGGTAACTGATAGTGAAGATGGTGCATCTTATTACAGTACATTATTTTAAGATTATGGGAGAACTGTACTGTGTACAGCCTCTTCAAATGTACTATACTGTACTGCACAGTAAAAACATCAAGGTAACAGATACTGTAGTAGTATAAATTCAAGCACACCCACAAAAAATATAAATTTAAAGTCATCTGATCAATAGTTTGATAATTTAATGTGATAATGAAAAGGATATATAATAATTATTTTTTTTAAATATTATACAGCAAGCTACAAGCTCCTAAAAATGCAATGATGATAATGCAACCAAATTTCTTCATAAGTCAAATTTAATGTCAAAACAGTTTCTGGAGTAAAGATAATAGCTACTAACAGTTGTCCTATGAATTTTTCAAATCCCAAATTTATTTTGAATCAGAAGTTAGGATGGCAACTTCTATGAGGAGGTTATTTCTGAGGTTGCTCGTAGGTTTGCTATGGTACGGTACAGTACAGTACCCCAAACCTATTACTCCAGCAAAATGCATAAACACTGCATGTACAGTAGTGTAGTACAGTATATTGGCCATAACCATTGACCAGGTTCCTGCAGATAGTGTCTATCTGATATGACAAAGCTTTTATAAAGTACCTGTAGTTTAAAATGCCT
This sequence comes from Homarus gammarus, assembly GCA_958450375.1. NCBI lineage: Eukaryota > Metazoa > Arthropoda > Malacostraca > Decapoda > Nephropidae > Homarus > Homarus gammarus. The sequence continues at coordinate 2,759,047 of CAUDMG010003255.1, forward strand.
TGAAACCAAGGGATATCCTACTTGACAAAAATTTTCCCATTCATGCAAAAATATTGCTGTACAGTGTTGAGTACAGTATTCTTGTATCAGATATCAGTACAATAGTACTGCATTTAAGTGCTTCACCATCATTAGGTAATTAGTGTAAAGTATAAGATTCTCTTTATTACATATCCGTTTTTAACAATATCCACATTATAAGCCTTTTATTTATTTTTTGTTTTTAAATAATTTGTTGGCCAATATTACAGTACAAGTACTGTATTGTACATGCTTTCATTCTCTCCTACTTCTCCTATGCTTCCATCTTCACATCATTGTACTACACGGGGACTGACTTGTTGACTGCTATTATTATGCCTTAAGCATTGCAACAGTTCATTCAATGAAGCTACAACAGGAAGTGACACAATATTAATTACCTGTATAATCTATGTATTGTACAGTATAAGGTAACAACATTGCCATTTTTGGATACCCCTGTATTGTGTTAAAAAAATGTTGGATCCTGGGTAAGGTGCTGTGATAATTTTAGGTTCTTGCCAACGAAATACATACACACATAAATACAGCTGCCTGGTGCTTAAGAGATGGAACTTGGGTAAAACCTGACTAAATAAAAATGGGCTGATAGTAATACAGTACTGTAATGTAACTGATGCAAGGGGCAATTGGTGTTCCAGGTCATATTTTAAGCTATCTCTCATGTGACTAACTAACCTGTATTAGCAATGTCACCTTTATCTTCCATGGCAGCATATGCAGCCTGGACCAGGTTCTCTGCATTGACTCCTCTTTTTATTCCTGCCAGCCCACCGTGGCCCCCCCGCGGGGATGTGGGACAGCTGTTGGCTGCACTGAAAATAGAAATACATTCTCAATTAAACAAAATACAGTATATGCTTTCAGCTATTACACCCTCTTTTTGTGTGAATAGAGCCACTTGATTTATCATTTAGGTATCCAGGTACATTTACCTAAAAGTTTCCAAGAGAAATAGGTAAATCTAACTACTTTTAAATTTTTTTGACTTTGGTTAAATAAATATAATGTACTTGTACAATGAAAGGGTTAAGAATAAACTGGTGAAATGCTGTACAGTACTATACAAGTACAGTAACCCCCAATCTTCAATATTATGCTTGACCAATGGTAATGTATCAAGGCCACCCCCCATCTATCACTGCATTTGTCAGCTGCGGTAAATCTACCCATGTGACACCAAGCAGCCATCTGGAGCACTACATCCCAGTGCATTGTTCCATGGTGATCGTATCTGCCCGTGATCTTCTACCTACTGGTATACGATTATTGATCAGTATCGGTGATGTTACTTATCATCAGTGTTTTTTTTCCTTAAGATGCATCCATACTTGCTAAATAACACGTTACCTGCATTAGCAATGTAATGTAACATGTTTGAGAATATTTAGAGAAATTTCATGTAAAACTATTAAAAAAAAAAAAAAAAAAAAAAAAAATCGAGGTTTATAACATGTTACATGTCGTCCGTTTGAAGTCGCAAAAATCAACTGATGTTACGTAAATTGTTATATAACATGTTATAATTACATCTAGACACAGGTTGTTCATAAGCCTTAGTTTATTCAGTTTCCTCCAGCCAGCTGAGAGGTGAGAATCAGAGGCTGACTTTGCTTGTGACATTTTACCAATACCCTGTACTGTACAGTAATATCCAAATGAAGTGGTCTAGAGAAGCAACATGTCAACTGATTGATTCCAGTGATTTTGAAAAAATCTATATTTGTTTTATAACCAATAAAGCCAGGAGCCTTAGTGTGCACCCACTTTTGAACAAGAAGCTTAACCCTTAGGCCCCGGGTGACGTTCCAGAACGTTGGCCTTTTCCTGCCTTTTTTTTATTATTATTTTGGGAAAGGTTGATTTTTCTTGATTTATCCCTGCGGGGGGGGTACTGCCAGCAGCACCCTGATAGGTCATGCCTGCAATGTTTTATTAAACATAATTTTAAGAATAAAATTTAGAACAGAAAGGTAGTAAACAGCTACCAAACAGGGAGGTACAGTACTACAGCCTGGGAAGATATTGGAAGCATAATGTATTGTCTAATGGTAGACCCTGCTGCCATATGGCATCACGAAAATTGTGATCAAGTCCAAGGTTGCTAATCTGACTTTCTGCCTCATTTACACACAATTGCAGGGTTTCAATTGTTTCTCTTACCATTGACAACACAACATACATATATTGTTTCTCACTTTTGATCTTTTTTTTCATTTTTGTAATTCTTTATTACATCATCATAATTATTATTATTATTATATCCCCCCCCCCCCCCCCAGGCCCTGATGTGGGTCAGTGACCTGTGCCCGGGTGGGCTAATCCCCGTAAAAAAAAAAAAAGCTATCTGAAGAGCAAAAGTGATATTTAGGAAGTGGAAAGGAACTAGAGAAGCTACAGTATATAGTACAGTACAGTATTTGGTTTGAGAATTTTAAGTGAAAGGGCTTTCGAAGTCCAAAGAAATTTGTATATTGTATCTGCTTTGTTTATTTTTAAAAAAGTTTTTTATAAGGTAAAGCACAATAAACTTAAAACGGATCTTGGGAAAAATAGGCATTGATGAAGGAAAAACTATACCTGTATTAGAATTTTAAAGAATCTTTACTAGCAACAGGAGGCCGCTTAGTATACGAGTATAATGAACTTACTAATTGGTTCACAATTAGACTGGGAGTAAGACAAGACTATGTTCCCTCTCCATCATTGTACAATATACAGTACAGTATAGCTATTCACAATTCTTAATGAGAAGTTATAAGTGATAATGAAGGAAATAAAGTTAATGGTAAAGTAATATCACATAGATAGGCTATCCAGATGATACTACTACTATACTCCTTATCACAGTTAGCGAAGAGGCATTACAAAATCTTGTTAACAGATTAGTGGAAAAAGGTGAAAAATATGGTTTAAGAGTTAATGATTTAAAGACTAAAGTAATGGTTGTCTCCAAAAAAGAAATAAATCCTAATAAAAACATTATGGTAGGCAACAGGGAACTTAAACAAGTGGAAACTTTTGTGGTACAGTATTTGGGAAGTAACATTAGCTGTGGTGATAGATGTATAGAATAAAAAAAGAATAGGGCAAGCAAGAACAGCATTTAATAATCTAAGACATAATGAAAAGGGACATTAACTTCAAATTGAGAAAAAAGCTGCTGAAAGGCTTTATCTGCCAAGTACAGTAGCTAAAACAGCTATCTGCGCAGGTGGGGGGTCGATATGCTCCGAAATTTTACGTGTGACTAGTGACAGCCCTCATATACCAAAATTTATCGTCCATGTTCTCATATTGTTTCCCACAAAGTATGCACAGATAGTTGTTTTAGCTACTGTACATGGTAAAAAAAAAAAGAAGATACTTTGGTCAGATGATTAGGGGTGAGGAAATAATAACGGAAATACATAATGAGCAAAGTTGAGGGTAGGAGGGACATGGGAAGGCAGAGGATGGATGAATGAATGAAATTAAAAACTGGATCCCCAGAGATACAAAACCTTGGAGGATTGTTAAAAACAGCCTGAGAACGTTTAGAGTGGAGGACTGTGGGCACCAACCCTCAGATATGAGGAAAGTACTTCTCTGGTTGATTGGGAGGACATCACTAACATTGACAATGTACTCTGCTTTGGTGACTGACGTGATTTTTGCTACTTTTTAGTGACTAAAATGCTTGGCCTCTGTTGTTGTGAACATAATGTGAGCAGTGTTGGCCGTTATCATTGTTTTACGTTATCATCGCTGCCCCCCCCCCCCCCACAATTACATGACATCATGAATGTTCAAAGTGGACTCAGTTTTTGTGTTTGTGACAAGTGTTTTTAATCAATTTGTGTGATTGTGAAGTGCATTAACTCTGCTTTTGTGACACTTGCTTTCACTCTTTTAATTACTGTGATGTGCTTTTGTAGTTTTAATGATTGTAAGGTGCTTCCCACTGTTTTTTACTGTGAAGTGAGTAGTGTAACCTTAAAAATGTCTTGCAAGCATGTTGATGAGAGTCCTGCATCTAAGGCCAAGGCACCTGGGAAAACTGTCTCTCTGGCGGTGAAGCTTGACAATGTAAACCAGCATGGTCCAGTCAACGGTATCTACTATCATTAAAAGTGAAAGCTGTGGCGCAGAACGTGAGCCCAGTCTCTGCTTCTATGTCATTAAAGAAGCATGACCCTATCATGGATAGGATGGAGAAACTACTCCAGGACTGGATTCAAGATCAGCTATAGAAGCATGAGTCTATCACGGACAGGATGGAGAAGCTACTCCAGGACTGGATTCAAGACCAGACTCAACACCATTTGCCTCTCCACAGTTATCATCTGGCAAAGGCGTGCAACAGCAGAGCCATTGAGGCTTTATTCAAGGCAACTCTTGAGTGGTTGAACCGTTTCAAGAAGCACGTCTGACTGGTGAGGCAGCCAGTGCTGACGTCATGAGTGCCAATGCCTTCCTGCAGGCTAAGGTAGATGAATAGGGAGGATTCAATGCCAAGCAGGTCCTGAATTTCAACAAGAAGGGCCTGTTTTGGAAGAGGATGCCCTCAAGGACTCTCCTGGCCAAAAAAAGAAGATTGCACCAGGTATCAATGTTACCAATGACCACCTTATGTTGGTGCTTGGAGGCAATACTAAGGGGTACTGTAAGTTGACTCAGATACTGGTGTACCACTTGGAGACCCCCCTAAGGGCTTTATTAACCTTATGCTCGAAAACTGATATTTAAGGCATAAAATAAATGCAGTCACTCCAAACATACTGTTGTGGCTGGCATGCACATGGTCCCCTACATCCACAGAAACCACGGCACCCACGACCTTGCTGAGAGAGTGGTTGGCGGGATGGGAAAGGGCGTCATTATCTATATCACTGTCCTTCCCGCTGGCCGCCTCAACAAACTCTACATCATTTGGGTCTGTTTCCCCCCCATCACTGTGTTTACCATCCAATACTATATCAATGCCACTCAAATCAAGTTACTCTTGACGAATAGCACTACTGTCGAAGGTATGGAAGGGCAAGGCAGGCCACAAGATGCTGAAGGACTTGCATCCATCATGATAGCTGATGAGTAACTGAACCACTAGAATTGAGACAAAGATCATGTGCAAGTTGAGTTGCCAAGTATCGTAAATAAATATCCTATACAATGCACATCGTCCCGCCTAGACATTCAAAGTACTATGCTGCGAAAATTAGGGATGTAGAGGAACATTACCCGGGGTCACTATGGTGAACGTAGAGGAACGTCACCTGGGCTTTACAAGTTAAGAAGCACATCCCAGGCATCTGGTGCTCCAACAAGAAGGCCTGGGTCACATCAGTGTTGTGCCAGAGTTATGTGGTTGGCTACCTCTCCAAGCGCCTTAAGGAGTACGTCGCCGAGCAGAACATCCCCAACAAGTTTCTCCTGATCCTCGACAATGCACCTTCACACCCGCCTACAATGGGTGAGTAAACTGACAGAATCGGTGTGATGTTTCTGCCCTCCCAACACCACATCCATCCAGCCGATGAATCAGGCCATCATCGCAACCTTCAAAGCCTACTACAGTACTTGAGGCGGTTGATGACACAGCTGTTTGAGGTGACAGATGAAGAGGGAACGTCGACCATAAAGAATTCTGGCACAGCTACATCAAGCATGCCATACAGAATATTGAAAAGGCATGTACAGTATATATTACTTACTAAAAATGTACATTGCAGAATTACTAATATGAATATAAATAGGCAAGGTGGGATATGATTGTTTCTCTCTTTTATTTTTTATAACCTTTTAGTCTATTGGATTGTTCATTCTCAAACTGACAGTTCCAACACTAGGTACAACACAGTAGCCTAACTATAAATAATTTGCAGTAATTTATAATCTTTGACTAGCACCATTTTTCGGGCATTTACCCAATACAGTACAGTGGAAGAGTTGTTGACACAAACGAGATTTTTACAAAAGAAGTCGAGGAAGACAAACTTTATTTTCCCAAACACCATATAGGTGTTTACGTCTTGGCCACTGAGGCAGGTAGCGCCTTGATGTCATTGGCGGCTTAAGAATGAATACAATACCAACAGTACTGAAAATTTAGTGATTGGTTGTGGTAATTATGGTAAAATTTTAATTCCGGTCATCCCTGTATTAGAAGTCAAAATTATGTTTTTCCAGCGGTTTTTGGAGTGTTATTAAGACTTTTTTACCTTCGTTTCTGTCAAAAATCACTACTACTTGTTAATAACCCCCCCCCCCCCCCACCCCTTTAACCATCAGTAATGGGGGGACCCCCAGTGGGAACCCGAGGTTTTGGGTGGGGAAAAATCACAAAAACAAGTAATTTCCGACAGATATAAAGGTCCAAATAGTTCAAAACACATCAAAACCCATCAGAAAAACATAGTTTGGAAATCTAACGTAATCGAACCTAACCTAATGTAACCTGAATAATATGCGACAGAAATGCAATAGAAGAAAGGTGTCTTAGAACTATCTAAACTACTGATTCCAAGAGTTATATTCCTAAGAATCCCCATATGACCAAACCCTTGATGACCGAAACCACAATACAGTACAGTAATAACAAATCAATTACAGTTAATCCAAACCTCAGGTCCAATAGCACAGCACTAAATCGTACACAGTTAAGTGGGGTTTTTTTCTTCATTTGCTGGAGCCGTTTTCCTCCAGCATCATGGCATTATTTGTTGTTGTAAGCGAAACAAACACTTCCATGCAGTTAAGAGGAACAATTTTATATTGGTATTTTTGCATTAGTGCACACAACTTTCCTACCCCAAATCTATTATCATATTCTAATAAGACGTCTAATTATAAGATAATTTTCTTCTATTACAATACCGTCGCAAACGTATAATAACGGAGATAGCGCATGCCAGATATTTCTCTATTTTCTTCCATTAATCTTCCGCCATTATCGCCTGCCACTCTGCGTGTTTCCTTCACAAATCGTCACGCGCATGTGTTCCCATACACGTCATACGGCCAATCAAAAGCGTCGCCCCCCACCCCCCCCCCCCCCCAATTAAAATGATTTGAGGTTTTATTCGCGGTATTTTTGGGCCAGTCAGTTTTAATTTTTATTTTGGGTCTCATATTTCAAAATTAATTTCCGACCATGGAAGTCTGCGATGGGTGTTACTTCAATTACAGTATATGGAGCTGATTGCGCATTTTGGGGAAAATAATAACAAGCTATAGCATTTTTTAGATCTCGTGGTATTCTCACAACCTCAGTAACGTGTCCTAAGTGTAAGAACGAATGTAAATATCGTCAAGACCAACATTGTGGTAACTCGTCCCTTATTCCCAAGACAAAGAAGAGACGTTGGTGTTCGTACACCATCAGTGATTACAAAGGGAAAATTTTATTAAAGTGCCATTTTCACCTGTACTAATCTCAAGAATCGAACCAGAACTAAGCCAATAAGGTAAGAAATAAATGATTCCATCATATGGTGAGAGTTAAGTTAGGTTAGTTTGGTTTGGTTAGGTTAAGTCAGGTCAGGTTAGGTTAGGTTTATATGCTTGTTTTTCTAGTGTTTTTATTGTGTATTTTGTATTCGATTGGCCATAATTTTGGTCTGAAAACGCTCCACCCAAAACCCCCGATAACTAAAACGGTCAATTTCCGACGGAAATCAAAACACAAAAATACACTAGATGAACAAAGTTTAGACTTTCTAACAGAGTTGAGTGCACTAATGCAAATTTACCTTGATATTTTTTTGACATTTGCCCCGACGTTCATGTACAGTATAACTGAACAAATATTTAAAAGGTAGAGGAGCCAATCGTCTAGAAACATTTTTTGGGGGTGTGTAAGAAACTTAACAAACTTAACTGGTGGATGGAGGTGGTGCAGATCATCTTGATAATTACCCACAATTCAAGTCTTGGGATTTAAGGAATATATTTAATGTGATCTTTTTATTATACAATAAAACAAAGAATGCAAAATTATGTCATTAGCCTCACCTGCTTGGCATGACAGCTGCTACCATCACTAATCCTACTACTACTGCCGCTGCTGACAACTTCCGCCGACCTCTGAATGAATGAAGTTAGACGCCATTATGGGTCGTCATTTCCGGCAGTCATTCAAGGGTGCGTGAGTGACTGACTTCATAAATTCACATCCATCACGAGGCTCTCGCCAGCGGCCAGCCACCCACAACAAACACCATAACTGTCGAGCGCCCACCTATCTACAAATTAATTTACTCTTTATCTTATCTTGCCACCTTATTATCGATCAGCAAAATGTTATATGACAATAGGGGTGCTATGCTACATGGGATGGGCGCGAAGTGACTGAACTTCATAACAATGTTATCATCAACAATCGGGTGCTATGCTTTATTAGCGTATGATATGATGTCAAAATACATCCACCCCGAACTACTACATATACTGTACCTGTAGCTATGGTTATCAGTTACTGAACATTTATAAAGTCAGTAAAGACGTCAATTCACATTTATAGTTTAAAGGGTATTCGTAAAAAAACAATCATTAGCGTAGATTTCACATGCTCTGACTTTCAGTTCCTGAGTCATTTTCACTACGACCAATGTAATATTCAAAACACTTATACAGTTTGGAAAAATGGTGGTTAATGAAAAAAATTAACCAAATAAACCATGTTTGTAATTAATGTCTTGAGTTTTGATGTAATCAATTGCATTATCTTTCATATTTCAATCGAAAACTGCGGAGTACAATACAGCACTGTAGGTCTAGTGTGTAATATTTTCATTATAAACTAATTAAAAAAAAACTATTTAGTTAACACGAATGTGTTTTTTGTGCTTGCTATTGAAATGTTTGCAATATTAATTATGATCGGTTCTTAATATAACATAATTCAACTCGTTAAAGGGACAAAAACACAATGAAAGAATGAGTCACTCTAGGTCAAGATGGCGGTGGTAAAGTTAACCGTCCAAGATTTTAATGTGTACGTGGTCCTAAATTTCGATTGCAAATGTTTCTGTCACCGATTTCATTCCATTACATAGCAGCTTGGTTAACTTATTGCCGAGGCACGCTCTTGAAATGGTCCAACAAGCTTTACATCTGTGTGTGGAGGAACAAATCTTAAACCAACAAACCCCATCAACTCCTAGACTGTTTATTATTCTATACCAGAGTGGGAAGGAATGAGCGGGAGAGACGATAAAAACTAAAAAGGGTAAAAAGGGAGGGAAAGTGTGCGAGGAGACAAACAGTGTGGCGGAGGTGATGAGGACTGATTCTTGAGTCATCATGGTGAGCTCACCAAAAAAAAAAATCCTTGCACGTGAAACAATCCATCGTCTTTCGATTGCAGACGGAAGGCAAGAATGTTTGTCTGGTTTCCACGTTCTTGCCTTCCGCCTGCAGTGGCACTCTTGAAGGTACAGAGGTAGTAGCTGGCGACTCTACCAAAAACCCAAGAGAGAATACATTCGGAGAAGAAAGATATTTTGTGTGATGATGAAAAGTAACAAAGTACCAAGCGAGTGAGTGCTGAAGGGGCATAAGCGTAAAGACCACCACTGTCCTCATATAAAGAAAGTGTACTTTATCCCGCGAGGCTCTACCACAGTTCAGTGCGTAATACCAACACACGGAGTGGGGAGGGATGAAGGGAGAGGTTTCGGTGTGGTGGCGTCGACATCTCAATAATTCTCTGGCAGACCAGGTTGAGCCACAACAGATCAATGACCTCCGACTACCTCTAAGGGCGGATCCAGGGGGGGGGGGGGCCACTGGGAGTTCACCCCTTTTCCTCAGAAAATTATAAAAAAATTCTTTAATGCAATATTATATCCAGGCATTTTTGTATAGTAAAAAGTAATTTCTATTGACCTCAGAATCTCCAAATATGAAGTGCATATGGCTTCAAAATGCCCATGATATTGGTCAGATTTAAAAAAAAAAAAAATACCCAGCTGGATGGGTACGGGCTCGCTGTGCTCGCCATGTTCCCCCACCCACAACTTCTTGATATTCCTGGATCCGCCCCTGCACCACATCACAAGTTTTATACCTAGTACACCACCTCACAAATTAATTTGACAAGCATCGATCACCTTTTACATCTAACATGAAAATTGAGTTCAACCAGTCCACAAATGTGTAGTTAGGAACAGCCACCATTTAAACACTTGCTTAATAATCAAACAACGATGCAGTAATGTTCATTTAGATAAAGTTCAAGCTGAATGTGTAATTAAGGCCTATGGTTTAGTTAAATACAGGTAAGAGACAGTCTTCTGTCACTAATCTGATCTCAGCTGGATAAGGTGAGACAAAGTAAGTTCTCTCTACCATTCTACTGGCTAATTTGCTGAGTCCCTTGGAGGTTGTGTGCCAGAGGGGCCTTTTTCGTCCTGAGGAAAATATTATCCCCGCCCCTTTTTCAGACTTCTCTCTATTCCCCCACCTTTTCCATATTTCCTCTACCCCTCTCCCTCCCCTCACTACTTCCTCTCTATCCACCTGTTTCATCCTCTTTTTTTTTGTTATTCACCCTCCATCTTTCCTCCCTCCCTCCTCTACCTTCATCCTCACCCTCCCCTTCAGTCTTCCTCTATTTTTTGTCGTTATTCACCCCATCTCTCATTCTTTCTCTCTCACCCTTCTTGCCGATAAAAAGCCTCCCACCCAAAAATGCACCTGCGTGTGTACAAAAAAATAAACAAAAAACAATCGAACACTACAATATGTCCAGGTTTCTGTTCCAGGTACAGACTACAGTATCGTGACAACACAAGACTCGCCTGGATGTTTATCTCATGAGCAGCTATTAAATTTCGTAATGCTGATCCGTGTTTGGATTTTGTCAGCATGGCCAACTCTGTTTCCTGTGGTCTCGGTGGGGGAGGGGGGTACAGCAACACTTGAGATAAAGGTGACAGCTAAGGGGACGTTTCGGATCACCTGAAGATTAGACATAGACACATCCCAACGCTAACTTTACTTTACCCTACATAAATTTCCCCCATGTAGCACTAGGGTGTTTCATCATGTGGTAAAATACAGTAAGCTGGGGTGCAGAATCTTAAGTGATCCCAGGTTTCCTCTCCCCTCCCTTTTATCCGTTATCGTTTTTCTTTCTCTAATTTCCATAACTTCCATTGTTCAACCTTCAGCCTTTCCTGCCCGTGTGCCTCTCTCGTTACATTTCTTCCGTTTATGTTCACTTCCCTTCCTTAATTATCCTTATATCACTTTTTTACTTTAATCACGAGTTTATCTTACCTCACCTGCCCTTTTCTCACCTCTACCAACTGCCTTATCTACGTACGTACTCCACCCCCCACCACTTCACCATTCCACTTATTCCATAACCTTCCCACATACCTCAACCCCTACACCAATCACCCTTAATTTCCCTTTTCTCACTCCTCCAGCGTCATCGCTATTCACCAACCCTATCAGCACGTTCATTCAGGGTCTTCCTCGTCCTCCCACTATTCCCCCGCTAGTCAGCATGCGTATTGACTCCATACTCTCGCTATCACTCCTCATGGGCTCTCGTGCTTAAGGTTAGGTGAGGTTAAGGTCTACTGACTAAGACAATTATTTGTAAATAAAGTAGTGGTGACCTTACAACCTTAGGCCTGAACCCGAGTTACAACTGGCAGTGATCACATCAATAATCAGATCACAACATCAATCCGCTGGATCACCTTTAGATTGGACACCCAAGCTTATTTCACCTGATGTAATATTAACCATCCGAACTCCCTTCAGTGGGTTAGAGTGATTAATCTTCAGGTGAGTGAAATATTGTCCTTTTGATTACTCACAACAGTGCAACACTGAAGTTGATTTATGCGCTGAGTGTAGGGAAGTTGCCACCGCTGCCTTAACCACAATAACAAATGTTAAAGGATTGATCAGATGTTATACTCGATACTAATTTGAAAGAAAAAACAAATACACTTTATAACACGACCGTCTACTTACTCTCCAGACGCAAACAAGCAAAACAAACAAGTGATATCCTTCCCCATTACACCCCTCCCTCCAGACGCGTGGCCTTCTCCATTTACACCCCCCTCCCCTCTACAATCATTTCCCCTCCCTCCCGACGCATGATCCTCTTCATTTACACATCCCTTCATCCTCCTCCACTACAACACTTCCAGGATCCATCCCTCCCTCCCGCCGGCTTATGAAGGAGCACCCCACTAGGACCACAGCAGCAGTGAGTCGCACAACACTCTTGTTTACGTTTTCGTGCAGGGGGTGTGGGGGGAGGAGCGCGAGGCCTGGGGGATAGTATTGTGCCCCTCAGCGAGCGTAGCACGTCTTCCATCCCGTACCGAGCTTTGTATTGCTCCCCCACCACCACCATTAGGCAGCAAGGTTTGCTTCTCACGGGAAAAACAAGGATACTCCGCAGGGCATTGCAGACTAATGTAGAAAATACATGCGGATAACGTAAAAACATGAGCGAGTGAACCTTAGTCTCCAGTTGAAGGGGAGCGTTGGCAACATGCATAAACCTGTTCATAAAGCAGCACTTGTTTATTACGTCAAACTAATGCTCAGCTGGTAGTACTGTAAACATGTTGGTGTAGTGAGGCGATATATACTGTATACTGCGGCGAAATCTCTCTCTCTCTCTCTCTCTCTCTCTTCTATCGGAGTGTTCTCATGTATTATTTTGATCAACATAATTATAACAATTCTGATCACCAAAACAAGTAATAACCTCCCGCAGACAACTCCTGGATGCAGGTTCATGTTCCCTATAAATGATATGATGTTCTTTTAACGATATCGATTTATCTTGACTAACAGAATCTTTTAGTGTGAAATTAATACTAAGGTAGTTAAATCTATTCACAAATAATAATACGGATACAGGTGTAGGTACAACTACTGTACAAGTATATAATGTACAATTGCAGGGACCATTTTTTGCTACCACTTATAATATACATCCTCGGCTATGATGACACAATCACCTTCCATAACACAATTATCTCCTCTGTTTATTAATGTACGGAACCCTTCACCAAAGGACCTACTGCCCCCGTCATCCAACTCCATGAACAAGGTCTGGGTCACTACTTAGCTAATAAGATTCCTCACGCGAACGTCTGAGTCAAGTATAAACTACCAGTGCAGGATTGTTCTTATAGCGGATCACCTGAAGAATCTGCACCCTAGCATATTTCACCTAAAGATTAACCACCCTATCACGATTCGGGGGGATGGGGTTAGGTTAACTTAGGTACAGATTCTTCTGGTGACCCTTCATAGTTCCGTGCTTTTTTTTTCTCCTGTCTGGTAACGATAACAAAATCTAGTTACAGTCTTAATATTGCAGGCTCTCAACCGACTCAGCCATGTTAATATGTTATTATCCACTCTGTATCTGTATTTTCTGGCTAAATAAACTGTTTCAATATCAAGTTCAAGCTCCACATTTTGCTCCGTTACTTAGATCATTCAGATGAGCCAATTATTATGGACCGTGAAGTTAGGAAAGCATCCTACAAGACGAATTAGGGAGAACCCGGACCTAGGACAATGTGAGGGACCACGCGGCGCTCGCCCTCAATCTGGTAGTGATAAGATACTAACAACACTCACCTCCACCACTCATCACGAACTCCCCCACCATCATCACCACCTGGCATCGCTACCCTGTTTCCAACACCCAGGTACACCTATACTCTGACTAATAAGAAAAAAAAATTAATAATAATAATAGATGGGTGCTACTATATAGCAATATAAGATGCGGTCTACAGGGATATTTACACTAGCGTCCATTAACTTAACCCAACTTAAGCTAACCCAGTAGGTTAGGTTAATGGACGCTGGTGTAAATATCCCTGTAAAATGTAGATCAACTCCAGCACGGTACACCACATACTACAGCAGCACCCAACAAATTCATGTCTATTGTTTCTCACCTACAGTGTACAACATTTATCACTCCACACATTAGACGACTACTGTACTGGTTTCCTTCAGTAGCATGTAAACGTACCGCCCAGCAACTACCAGACAGCAACGACACCAAGTCATACACACGGACGCCGGAACACTGGGTGTCAACAACAGGTATGAAATATACATGGTAATGAATGAGACGAACACTGTCCCCGGTAGTACATAATGTGACAACACTACTGCCAGCTGCTACGGTAACCTTACCCAGCCGTCGATAATACGTTCCGCCACCCTCACTCACAACAACCCCTCCTCTTCCTCCTCCCCAGCCACCACCACACCTCCTCCCCCCTACTTGCCCCCCCTCCCCCAGCCATCACCAAACCTCCTACCCCCCTCTACTCACCCCACACCTCATACCCTCTTCCATTGACTCCCACACTTCTTCCCCTCACCCAAACACCCCCACATCTCCTCTACTCACCCCCAGAGCCTGCCCCTATCTAGCCATCACTACCACATAATCCCTTGCCCTTCCCAAACTACCACACAATCCCTTGTTCCTCCCCAACAACCACACATTCCCCTGTCCCTTAACTTTCACACCCAACCCTCTGTGTGTGTCAGCTGTTTCGTTAATGGCCTCCAACCACCAGTTCATCGCCCGACACGATACCCTAGAGACGTGTCCCGAGACAAGCTCTGGGTTATATCTCTCTCTTATATATCTAAGGTAATTACAAGCTAATAGGTGATGCTCATTAGTCTGACAATAACAAATAATTGTACAGACATTACTTCCCAATATAACTAGAAAATTACCGTGTGTGTTTATATTAAACCAAGGAACAACGAGTGAACAGAAAACTACATTTGTGTCTTGTGTAACTTACAAGCTAAGATAACTACAAGTACAACAGTATGACAGCTGTGACGATTCAAACTATCAACCAATCTATGACTATCAAAGGTGACAAGCCGTGGGATTACCTGACATCTCACTCAGCTGCATCAAAGGTACCAGCGATGGAACAACAGTTAGTTCAAACAAAAGATAGCAAGTGAGATAGCTTTGACATCTCACCATAGCGAGATCACCCAATCCCTTGCCCCTCCCCAACTACCATCCAACCCGTAGCCCTTCCCCAACTGCCAAACGAACTAAATTGGAAAACATACACCAGTACAATAGTCAAATCTTCCAATTTTCGCCTCCACTTCCTCCGCCGACTCAAGTCCCTTGGTTACCGCACCCAAACTTCTCAGTGCTTACTCAATATTCATACTTCCCAAACTCGCCTGTGCCTCCCCTGCCTGGTCTTCCTCCCTAAATGCCACACAACGGAAACGTACGCAGAAGAGAGTCCAAGATTATTCCCTCCTACGCCACATATCAAGAAGCACTCAACACACAAACCCTATCAGCTTTCACTTAATTATTATTATTATTATTATTATTATTAATTAATAAGTGTTTATTATACCATTCTTTATTTCTTCTTAATTCATATTTCTCTATTTATATTTATTTATTTACTTTGCTTTCTCTGCTCCAAAATTCGCTTTTCTTATTCTTACACTGTGTTTCAGCAAGTGAAGGAGGGCGTGTGAGAGAGGGGAGGTAAGGAGGGGAACGAGGGTTGCGGGGGGGGGGGGGCCGGTTTATGGTCGACAGCTACCCTGCATGTGTAATATAAAAAGAAAATGAGATGATAGTGTCAAACATGCAAAGACTGAACAACTGGGCCAGCACAACACAAACTGAACTAATAGGAATCTATTTAGCTACAGACTACCTTAAAGAAAATGGAGGTAGGGTGATATTCTGTGACTCCCAAAGTGCTTTGAAGTCAATGAACAGTCCGTCAGGCTCCATGTCTAAGGTTGTCTGTGATATTAAAGGAAATGTGATAACTGCTGAGAACAACTTTTGTATTGAATTTGTGTGCATTCCGTCCCGTGTTGGAATTAGGAATCATGACTGTGCTGAGAGACTGGCCAATGAGGCATACAAGAAAGAAAATGTGGACCGGGACCATGGCCTGTCCAGTGCTGTACTTAAAAACATTCAAGTCAAAATCATGAACTCTGATCGAGAAGAACTAAGAAATGCTGAGACCTGGTAGTTATAGCTTTAGTAAATATGAAAAATTTTGTGAAAAGAGGTACCGGTATGGCCAGCACAAAGACAGAACCAGACAATGTGATGTAGTCGTGGCCAATATTAGGATACAGACACATCTGACAAGTTACTAACAGTGTACCCATACCAGGGTGATGGTGGTGGGGGCCGAGGGTGGTGTGGTGGTGGGGGCCGAGGGTGGTGGTGGTGGGGCCGAGGGTGGTTGTGGTGGGGCCGAGGGTGGTAGTGGTGGTGGGGTCAAGGGTGGTGGTGGTGGTGCTGGGGCCGGGGGTGGTGGTGGTGCTGGGGCCGAGGGTGGTGGTGGTGGTGGGGGCTGAGGATGGTGGTGGGGGCTGAGGATGGTGGTGGGGGGGCCGAGGATGGTGGTGGGGGGGCCGAGGATGGTGGTGGGGGGCCGAGGATGGTGGTGGTGGGGGGGGGCGAGGAGGGGGTGGGGGGGGGGCGAGGGTGGGGGTGGGGGGGGGGGAGGGTGGGGTGGGGGGGGGCGGGGGGTGGTGGGGGGGGGGGGGAGGGTGGTGGGGGGGGGGGGGCCGAGGGTGGTGGTGGGGGGGGGGGGGGGAGGTGGTGGTGGGGGGGGGCGAGGGTGGTGGTGGTGCGGGGGGGGTGTGTGGTGGTGGTGGTGGGTGCGAGGGTGGTGGTGGGGGGGGGGCCGAGGGTGGTGGTGGTGGTGGGGGCGAGGGTGGTGGTGGGGGGGGGGAGGGTGGTGGGGGGGGGAGGGTGGTGGTGGTGGGGGGGGGGGGGGTGGTGGTGGTGGGGGGGGGGGGGGGGGTGGTGGTGGGGGGGGGGGGTGGTGGTGGGTGGGGGGGGGGGGGTGGTGGTGGGGGTGGGGGGGGGGGCGTGGTGGTGGGGGGGGGGCGAGGGTGGTGGTGGGGGGGGCCGAGGATGGTGTGGTGGGGGGGGGCGAGGATGGTGGTGGTGGGGGGGGGGGGGTGGGGGTGGTGGTGGGGGGGGGGGGGGGGGTGGGGTGGTGGGGGGGGGGGGGTGGTGGGGGGGGGGGGGGTGGTGGTGGGGGGGGGGGGGGGTGGTGGGGGGGGGGGGCGGGGTGGTGGGGTGGGGGGGGGGGGGGGGTGGTGGTGGTGGGGGGGGGGGGGGTGGTGGGGTGGTGGGGGGGGGGGGGGTGGTGGGGGGGGGGGTGGTGGGGGGGGGGCGGGTGGTGGTGGTGGGGGGGGGGGGGGTGGTGGTGGTGGGGGGGGGGGGGGTGGTGGGGTGGGGGGCCGAGGGTGGTGGTGGTGGGGCGGGGGGTGGTGGTGGTGGGGGGGGGCGGGGTGGTGGTGGTGGGGGGGGCCGAGGGTGGTGGTGGTGGGGGGGGGGGGGGTGGTGGTGGTGGGGGGGGCGGGGTGGTGGTGGGGTGGGGGGGGGGGGGGTGGGTGGGGTGGGGGGGGCCGAGGGTGGTGGTGGTGGGGGGGGCCGAGGGTGGTGGTGGTGGGGGGGGGCCGAGGGTGGTGGTGGTGGGGGGGGCCGAGGGTGGTGGTGGTGGGGGGGGCCGAGGGTGGTGGTGGGGGGGCCGAGGGTGGTGGTGGTGGGGGGGCCGAGGGTGGTGGTGGTGGGGGGGCCGAGGGTGGTGGTGGGGGGGGCCGAGGGTGGTGGTGGGGGGGGCCGAGGGTGGTGGTGGGGGGGCCGAGGGTGGTGGTGGTGGTGGGGGGGCCGAGATTAGTAGATATATAGATAGATGGGGCTGAGTGCGGTGGTGGTGGGGACCGAGGGTGAAAGTGGTGGGTGCCAAGGGTCGTAGTGGTGCAGGCCGAGGGTTTTGGTGGTGGGGGCCGAGGGGACCGAGAGTGGCGGTGAGGACCGAGAGTGGTGGTGGGGACCGAGGGTGTTTTTTTTTTTTTTTTTTTTTTTTTTTTTTTTTTTTTTTTGGTAGAGAAAGGAGGGGTGAAAGAAGATTAGAGGTGGGGGAAGGAAGTTATAGCTCGGAAATTGAAGAAATTTACCAGGAGGTAAGAGAGGGCGGGCTGACCACCTAGCTAAGCTAATAGTGTGTTAGGGTTGTGTCATGGGTTAGTTATTGTCTGTCGGTACAGGCACTAGACATCCTACCCTGTCCCATATATGGGTGTTTTGAGGGCCTTATTTCATATACCGCCAACCCTACTGGCGGATGCTGGTCTAGGGAGGTTGTCTATTGCCTAGCCGTGTAGATCAGGGGTGGTAATGGACCTTTTGAAATTTGGTAACTGCCACGTGCCTGTAACACGCATGTCGTGTGGTATCTGTTTACGCCTCCACTCCATACAAGCTATTAATAACTTGTTACTTTTACTATTACCTTATTGTTGTTCTTAGTTATTTAGGTTAATTGTATATCTATGTATGTCATTAATATGCAACATTTGTGTTACTCTGTTAAGTCAGACCAAGAGTAGTATTAATTAGTTATAAGACTATTTGGCAACTGTCCTGGGTCACGTGAGCTAAGACGCTCCTCACTCATATGCTGTGTGGCCAGTCTCTCTCTCTCTAGCAAACCGTGGTATAGGCAGGACGTGTCTACACAGACTCTATCCTCGACACTTGCCCAGTACAGACGTGCCTTGTTCAGTCATCTACAATACCCTAGTGGTATCTGGTAATTAGTGGCACGTTAACTTAGGCCTAGGATGGGATCCTGGTGTTAAGGAATCTCCTATTTGGTAGGAAATAACCAGTTGGTTGATTGCATGTATATATTGTAATGTCTGTGTTTAATATAGTTAATGTTAACTAGTATTCATTTGATTTAACTCCTTAATGGTATATTTTAATATACAATCACTTATTCCCTTAAATTCCATGGTTGCTAGACAGTACTCCTTTAAGAACATAAATTGAATTATTTAATTATCTTCCCATTTGTGACTCGCTTACTCCAACTTATTCTTATTTATTCAAGTACATTCAGTCGAGTCGGTTTTTGTGGGGATAATTATTGCCGTGTTCCCTGTTTGTTCCTTTATTTGATGATAACTTGGGGTAGGTTTCACTCCCCAGGTATAAAGGATATTGGGATCACGACAGTAACTTTTTGGGAACCACGTATGGCTGTTGTCGTTATTTGGTGAGAGTCTTTGAAGGAGTTCTTGCTCTGATCGTTCTATCTTTTGCCAGATTCTGCTGGCCAGGGTGTGCAGCTGCTGGTTGATGGGTTTTATTCTCAGGTCTCTATGTACCTCGGCTGTGGTTCTGGTGAAGGGGTATCTTTCACCTGTGACGAATCTTCGGGCTTCCTTTTGGACCACCTGTAATTTTAATATTTTAGTGGTGCTCATAGTATGAAGAGGTACTGCTGGGTAAGTTAATACCGGTGTGATAAATGATGTCACCAGGCGGAGTTTTATTTTCTCAGGAAGCGCTTTAAAGCAGTATAGTTTTCTCAGCTCTCTTCTTGCCTTTTCCTTCCTGGTGTGGACATGATGAGTGTAACCTGTCATGGATATATGCAGGCCCAGGTGGGTGCCTCTGCTTTTGTATTCTATCTGGGCATTATTGGTTACTAATGGATGGGTTTTCCTTCTACATAAGGTTATCACTGTGAATTTCGGGAAACTGGTTTGGATTTGCCATTGTTTTTCGTAATTATTTACCCATTCTAATTCCCGCCTGGTGTTGTCGACCTGTAACGCTCGCGATTTTCCTTGATGTATTGTTATTTGAGTGATGTCATCTGCATACATAATATCTTCGTTACCTCTTTTAGTGGGAGGCGGGGTGTCACTTGTGTAGATAATATATAGGGTGGGGGAGAGGACGCTCCCCTGAGGGACTCCGCTCACGAGTGGGAAGGTCTCTCCTGTGTGTTGTCCTACCCTCAGTCTGGCATTTCTGCCGTCAAGAAAGTTGCAAAGCAACTTTTCAATGTTGGTGGGAAGTCCGAGTTTGAGGATCTTATATTTTAGACCGTCAAGCCAGACTTTGTCAAATGCCTTCACTACATCCCTACATCCCGGAGAGTTAGATTACATTGTCTACCACTCGCCGCGGTTCTGGCTGACTCTGTTTGTTGTTTCCAGGTGATTTCTCAGACGGTTATTGATGATTTTCTCTAGGATTTTTCCTGGTACTTCGAGGAGGGAGATCGGTCTATAGTTTAGTGGGACGGATGGGTTCTTTCCTTGTTTTGGGAAGTATCCCGAGGCCAGGCAAGCGTTCATTGTGGTGGGGACAGAGGGGGGGTGGTGGGGACAGTGGTGGTAGTGGTGGTGGGGACAGAGGGTGGTGGTGGTGGGGACAGAGGGTGGTGGTGGTGGTGGTGGGGACAGAGGGTGGTGGTGGGGACAGAGGGGGTGGTGGTGGTGGGGACAGAGTGGGGGGGTGGTGGGGACAGAGGGGGGTGGTGGTGAGGACAGGAAGGGGTGGTGGGGACAGTGGTGGTGGGGACAGAGGGTGGTGGTGGGGACAGAGGGGGTGTGTGGTGATGGGGACAGAGGGGGGTGTGTGGTGATGGGGACAGAGGGGGTGGTGGTGGTGACAAAGAGGGTTGGTGGTGGGGACAGAGGGGGTGGTGGTGGTGGAGACCGAGGGTGGTGGACAGAGCCGAGGGTGGTGGTGGTTAAGCCGATGGTGATGGTGGAGGGAGCCGAGGGTGGTGGAAGGAGCCGAGGGTGGTGGAGTGAGCCGAGGGTGGTGGTGGTGGTGGAGGGAGCCGAGGGTGGTGGTGGTGGTGGAGGGTGCCGAGGGTGGTGGTGATGAGGACAGAAAATGGTGGTGGAGGGTGCCGAGGGTGGTGGTGATGAGGACAGAAAATGGTGGTGGTGGTGGGAAACTGAGGGCGTGGGTGGTGGTGGGGACCGAGAGCGGGGGTGGTGGTGGGGGTGTTGGGGCCGAGGGTGGTGGTGTTGGGGGCCGGCGGTGGTAGTGGTGATGGGGGCCGGCGGTGGTAGTGGTGATGGGGGCCGGGGGTGGTGGTGGTGGGGGCCGGGGGTGGTGGTTGTGGGGACCGTGGGCGGGGGTGGTTGTGGGGACCGTGGGCGGGGGTGGTAGTGGGGACCGAGGGCGGGGGTGGTAGTGGGGACCGAGGGCGGGGGTGGTAGTGGGGACCGAGGGCGGTGGCCGAGGGTGGTGGTGGGGGCCGAGGTATGGTAGTGATGGGGGCCGAGGGTGGTGGTGATGGGAGCGACGGTGGTGATGGGGGCCGAGGGTGGTGGTGATGGGGGGAGGGTGGTGATGGGGGTTAGGGGGGTGGTGGTGATGGGGGTTAGGGGGTGATGGGGGTTAGGGGGGTGATGGGGGTTAGGGGGGTGATGGGGGTGATGGAGGTTAGGGGGGTGGTGGTGATGGGGGTTAGGGGGGTGGTGGTGATGGGGGTTAGGGGGGTGGTGGTGATGGGGGTTAGGGGGGGGGGGTTGATGGGGGTTAGGGGGGGGGGGTGGGGGTGGGGGGGGGCGGTGATGGGGGTTAGGGGGGTAGTGGTGATGGGGGTTAGGGGGGTAGTGGTGATGGGGGTTAGGGGGGTAGTGGTGATGGGGGTTAGGGGGGGGGTGGTGATGGGGGTTAGGGGGGGTGGTGGTGATGGGGGTTAGGGGGTGGTGGTGATGGGGGTTAGGGGGGTGGGGGTTAGGGGGCGGTGATGGGGGTTAGGGTGGCGGTGATGGGGGTTAGGGTGGCGGTGATGGGGCGAGGGTGGTGGTGGCGGTGATGGGGCGAGGGTGGTGGTGATGGAGGTTAGGGGGGCGAGGATGGGGGGTTAGGGGGGGCGGTGATGGGGGGTTAGGGGGGGGCGGTGATGGGGGGTTAGGGTGGCGGTGATGGAGGTTAGGGGGGTGGTGGTGATGGAGGTTAGGGGGGTGGTGGTGATGGGGGTTAGGGTGGTGGTAATGGGGCGAGGGTGGTGGTGGTGGTGATGTTGGGGCGAGGGTGGTGATGTTGGGGCCGAGGGTGGTGGTGATGTTGGGGCCGAGGGTGGTGGTGATGTTGGGGCCGAGGGGGGGTGGTGGTGATGGGGCCGAGGGGGGGTGGTGATGGGGCCGAGGGGTGGTGGTGGTGATGGTGGGGGCGAGGGTGGTGGTGGGGGCGAGGGTGGTGGTGGGGGCGAGGGTGGTGGTGGGGGCGAGGGTGGGGGTGGTGGTGGGGGCGAGGGTGGGGGTGGTGGTGGGGGCGAGGGTGGTAGTGGTGGGGCCGAGGGTGGTGGTGGTGATGGGGGCTGAGGGTGGTGATGGGGGCGAGTGTTGTGGTGGTGGGGGCGAGGGTGGGGGCGAGGGTGGTGGTGGGGGCGAGGGTGGTGGTGGGGGCGAGGGTGGTGGTGGTGATGGGGGCGAGAGTGGTGGTGGGGGCGAGGGTGGTAGTGGTGATGGGGCGAGGGTGGTGGTGGTGATGGGGGCGAGGGTGGTGGTGGTGATGGGGGCAAGGGTGGTGGTGGTGGTGGTGATGGGGGCAAGGGTGGTGATGGGGCCGAGGGTTGTGGTGGTGGTGATGGGGCCGAGGGTTGTGGTGGTGGTGATGGGGCCGAGGGTGGTGGTGATGGGGCCGAGGGTTGTGGTGATGGGGCCGAGGGTTGTGGTGATGGGGCCGAGGGTTGTGGTGGTGGTGATGGGGCCGAGGGTTGTGGTGGTGGTGATGGGGCCGAGGGTTGTGGTGATGGGGCCGAGGGTGGTGGTGATGGGGCCGAGGGTGGTGGTAGTGATGGGGGCCGAGGGTGGTGGTAGTGATGGGGGCCGAGGGTGGTGGTGATGGGGGCCGAGGGTGGTGGTAGTGATGGGGGCCGAGGGTGGTGGTGATGGGGGCCGAGGGTGGTGGTGGCGGTGATGGGGGCCGAGGGTGGTGGTGGCGGTGTTGGGGGCCGAGGGTGGTGGTGGTAGTGATGGGGGCCGAGGGTGGTGGTAGTGATGGGGGCCGAGGGTGGTGGTGGCGGTGATGGGGGCCGAGGGTGGTGGTGGCGGTGTTGGGGGCCGAGGGTGGTGATGGGGCCGAGGGTGGTGGTGGTGATGGGGCCGAGGGGGGTAGTGGTGATGGGGCAGAGGGTGGTGGTGGTGATGGGGGTGAGTGTGGTGGTGGTGGTGATGGGGGTGAGTGTGGTGGTGGTGGTGGGAGCGAGGGTGGTGGTGGTGGGAGCGAGGGTGGTGGTGGTGGGGGCGAGGGTGGTGGTGGTGGGGGCGAGGGTGGTGGGGGCGAGGGTGGTGGTGGTGGGGGCGAGGGTGGTGGTGGGGGCGAGGGTGGTGGTGGTGGTGGGGGCGAGGGTGGTGGTGGTGATGGGAGCCTAAAATCCCCACCACCATACCTCCCTAAAATCTCATACCCTACACTACACTACTAGGTCCTCGCACCACACCTCCCTAAAATCCACTCGCTTTTCCTGATACTACCCGGTCGTCGTCACCGGAATTCCCTGTACCTCACCCACGTCTGACAAGAGCTATGGAGCGACGACTTACGATGGTGTTGGTAGCATCTGCTGGTGGTGGTGGTGGTGTTATTATTATTATTATTATTATTATTATTATTGATAATACATTCTTGCGTATTTTAATCACCATTGCTGTTATGAAAAAATATGAGCGTTTGGCGTGTTTTGACGTGTTTAAACTTCACGTGACACGACTATATGCCCGGGTTGGGCTTATCGTCAAAAAGTAAGAAAAATTTTAACTATAAAACAATATTCTTGACGCCCTTCTTGTACCACCACTTCCAAACCACTTCTGGCGATCATAAGTTGTTTCCCGGGTTCCTCCTTCCTCCCCTGGGCACTGGTTCACGTTCCCGGGGTCACAACGGTCCGATAATAATTTAATCCAACTCCCCGCGGATGTTTTTATCCGCCCCTTCAACTATACACAATCACCATTTTACCTCCCAAGTCCAGCTAGTCGCAGCACTCCTCATGTCCGCCCACCACCAACTACTTTCCATCCACAGAACCAAAAACTAATCCCACACCATCTACTTCAATCCAGTCAGTGCAACACCTCTTTGTGAACCAACTCGCACCTACCTCACCAGCACGCCACAGTGCTCCTCAAAGTTAGAGGTTCCTCCTCCGTCACAAATCAGCTGTTCTGAGGTCAACATGTAAACTACGGTCTCGGGCGTCGGATGGAGCTGCATTATTAGTCTGCATGTCAGAACTCAGCGACGTCCCCTTTCACTATCCTCTCAGCACCCACCACTGTACCCTGCACTATTCCCCGACATACAGGTACATCATCAGGTGCCTGTGTCTCCCTAAGCGTGAGGTCTAAAGCCACGGCCACGCTGCTGCCACTGCATGTCCTGCAAGTGAATTAAGTGAACTAATCTACGTCCCTTATGACTTTCTAATAACGCCTGAATCGTCACCATAAATCAACGTTCGCTCAAATACTGTACAACCTCACCCGAAATTTTACCAAGACAAACACCTTGCCAACTCAATTCAAGCTCTAAATTAAAACAATTATATGACAAACCCCGCTTACATGACATACAAACAAGTGGTGACCCTAGAAACACACACAAAGTTAAGTGACCGTTATCATGATATCTCATTGAAGGTCTCCCCCTAACCCAATCTTCACCAAGTATAAAAATAAAGAAGTTTTACTGCCTAACCATTACCGTATGTATAAAGAAAGCCACACAAAACTGGCCGACGTCAGACGCACAGTCGTCATAGTCTCATCGTTTAAAATCAGACGTATAATTGCGAATAAGTAAGGGATTTTTGTTTATCATTTGCCCCGCAAGGGAGCTAGTTTATTGTGCACTCCTTGCATCCTGTGCAAGGCTTAGAGGGAAGTCTCCAGCATCACCCGTGACTCGCCACGTGTTAATCATCCCTGGTGGTGGCTCCCCTCCATCAAGAGAGGGTACAGTATAGTACCGCTCACAACACCTCATAATAATCCTAACATAGGTGCAGTTTACTACTTTTTGAACCAAACATTTTCAGAAGGCGAAACAGTCACAGCCGCGAATACTTCAAAATTATAGTTTTTTGTTCAAATGTTTTGCTGTTTTTTTTTTTTTTTTTTTGAGAGAGTGTGAGTGTTTAAATCTTAAAGTACGTAAACAAACTGCCAAAACGATTCCACTTATTATATTCCGTCATGAATAACAAGAGAGTGACGGGGAAGACCCTCGCCCCCCGTACAGTCATCATGAATGCACAGACAGGTCTTCCCTGAGACAGTAATTGTGCATCAGCTTACTGACACCTGTGCTGCACTACCAGTTACTAAAACACCCTGCCACTTTACGTTACACCACAAAACACTAGTCCCACATTATTGCAACAGGAAAGCCTCATGGTGACATAAAAGGTGCACTTTGTATTGCATCACAACAAAACTATTGTTCAGCAGTGGCAGCCTACCACACAATAACTGCTGGGCCACATACAATTGAAGTTTATATTTTGTCCACCACTGTCGATGACGTAACTCGCCGAGCCATGTTGGTGGCGTAAATGACGGACTTGGTAATTAATGTTTGTTGCAACGTCCATCCATCGGCCAGTAGTACTCTTCCTCGCGCTACATTCATTGACCTTCTTCACCTTTTAGTGCCCTTCCATAGTCGTCCTCCTTAAGTCTGTTTGTCTAGTTCTTTTGCTTTCTCCTTTCTTCGTCAATTTCTCCTCAAGTCTTCCTATCTATACTTCTTCTGATCAAGATACAATGGGAGTGTGCACACCAAGACAGCAACTGACACACACAACAATACGCAGCTTAATCTGCGAAAGTTTCGTTTTTGACTGGGCTTACGCCATAGATCCTCAGCAATTTGGCAATATGAAAACTTCCTCCGCCACTCACTATCCTGTCAGCTTTCTCGACTACATATACCGTCATCTGGAAAAATGAAAGACGTCTGTGGTTGTCGCCTTCATTGACCTCACCAAAGCATTTGACCAAGTCGACCACAATTGAATCATCAACAAAGCTATCGACCTCGGGTTGCGAAGAAGTCCTATACAGTGGCTTACAGACTTCCTTAGTGACCTTCGCCAAACAGTGCGCTTCCGTGGGGCTGTCTCCACTTTTCAGTCACTCACCTGTGGCATCCCCCAAAGCACCGCTCTACTTCCTCATGCTTATCAATGATGCCCTAAGAGAAACCTCTGCTCGTTGGAAATATTTCGACGACTCCACCATTGGGATCAGTGTGAACAACTCGGCTACCGACTACATCACCCTCCAGGATATATTGAACAGTCTCCAAAATTGGGCCACCAAAACCATGTCACCATCAACCATGCCAAGACCATGGTTATGCACATCAACCTCTCCTCCGACTTTGCCCCACCTCTCTCCATTACTTTGAGCCCCAACACACTCCAGGTTGTGGACTCCACTAAGCTCCTCGGCGTCACTATAGATAATAAACTAAATTGGAAATCACATGTCAGTACAGTTGTCAAATCCTCCAGTTTTCGTCTCCAACTCCTCCGCCCATCCAAGTCCCTCGGGAGTTTCTGCGTCCGAGCTCCTCAGTGTTTACTCAACATTCATACTCCCCAAGCTTACTTATGCCTCCCCTGCCAGGTCTTCCTCCCTAAATGCCACACAACGGAAAAACCTTAAAAAAGTGCAAAAGAAGGCATTCAAGATTATTCTCTACCCTTCTACTCCACATATCAAGAAACGCTCAACACAATGACCCTTCCGGCTCTCTCTGACCATCACCATGGCCTCATCTGCAAATTTGGCGAGAAGGTTCTGCACCATTTTCGACACCGGCTCCTGTTTCCACCCGAGATCCCTCGTCCGCGAATTTCTGTTCGACACCACAACCGCATCCTGCCCATACAAGCACGTGCTGATCGCTATAAGAACAGCCCAGTCCCAACCATCGTAAAAATTATCAACAACTCATAATCAACCATATTATTCACTCTCAGCCAATCTTACCCTTTTGCACTGTCACTATGTTGAAATGCCCTGTAGTATAACCTTCTCCTCACCCTGTTATTTTATATCATATTTGTATCACTCATGCTACCTGTATATTATTTGTCAATCATGTGACCCATTCCCTAATTATGTAACTGTATATTTTCAGCCTTCTGACTGCCATGCTCTTACAATAAACCGTTTATTATTATTATTATTATTATTATTATTATTATTATTATTATCACACACACACACAGTGTTAAGTGACTACACCGCTGCCATGTTGCCAAGACATACATGAAAACCGTTTCATTATGCAGCTTCAAGTCGACTCTCTCTCTCTCAACTTAACCTAACCAAAGCTAGTTAAGGTGAGCTACCTTAACCCCCTCCCCTTTCCGGGGGTAGCGTTACGGTATTATCAGTTGAAATAAGTTGAAGGAAAAGAGATCATCTAAATTTTAGCCTCCAGCTTATTTCAATAGATATTTAATACACTAACCCCAGGAAGGGGTAGTTAAGGTAGCTCACCTTAACTTAGCTTGAGTTAAGTAAGATTAGGTTAAACAAGCTTTGCTCAGGTTAGCTATGGGTTAGGTTGCTTTAGTTTTAAAGGGGTTTATCTTAAGAGGTTTGGCAAACTTCACGTGATCCAGGAGAAAATATCATCTAATCTGAAGACTTAAGAAAGGCTAACAAATATTCAGCCTTGTCATAACACATCTCCAGGTTAGGTCGGAAAAGGCAAGTGGCCTCACAACAACAATACTACTACGACTGTACTACTACTACGACTGTACTACTACTACGACTGTACTACTACTACTACTACTTTTTTTTTTCTTCACGTGGCCTCCAGCCTCCCCCAATAGCCACACCTTCGCCACCATTTATTTACCTTAATATTAAATATCCTAATACATAAGAAGCTATCCTATCTGTGTTAAATTAGTTGAGCCGCAGATCCATGCGGCATTCAGTGACTGTAGCCTCATAGTCAATATCTGCAGCAGTTGTCGGAGTAGGGGCAGAAGCTCTCGTTCCCCTGAGGCAGAGCAAAGCCGACCGAAGGAGAGAGAAGGACAGTCGACATCTCATCCAGGCTGTGACGTAACTTCTGGGCTGCTGCTTCTGTTCGGAGATCAGCTCCGCGAGTCTGGCGTAGAAACATCTTGCACTTGGGCCCATCCCACCAGAGGTTGTGAACACTAGAGGAGTGAAGCTGCCTTGATCAACATTTTGAATTCTCTCCCCATATGCCCTTCTCTTGTCGTTCTCGTTCCTCCTATGCGCAGCATCGAGAGCTAGGTTACGGTGACAAACGGCCATGGGATCAAAAATCCTGATGTCGAAGAAAGCTCGCTGTCCCCGCGTCCAGAATCCTCGAGCACTGACGTCCACACGGGCTTCGTTAGAAGTGTTTGAAGTCCTGTGTTGAAGGATCTCGCCATCCAGTGGAAGGAGGGTCGGTTTTACCATGACGTCCCGGCAGATTTCCTTCAACATATTTGCTGTGAGATCCCTTACCTCGTCATACTACTACTACTACTACTACTACTACTACTACTACTATAATAATAATAATAATAATAATAATAATAATAATAATAATAATAATGAAACAAAAGAAATAATAATATTCGAATCTGTTTATTCCGCATTGTTCCCTCCTCCTATATCCAACTCTCTCATAACACTGATCACCCAGCTCCCCCCCACTTCTCCCGACACCCCTCTCCCATTCCTTCACCCAACACCTCCCTCCTCTCCCCTTCGCCCTACTCCTCCCTGGGTGGGTTTACATGATGGGGGTAGAGGCAGGCCAGGAGCTACAACACCTGACCGGAGCCTTCGTACCTGCTCACCCCAGTAACTGTGGTGATGACATCTGTCTGGCTACGGGGTGCGTCTCTCTCTCAGCCTTACTTGTATACTCACCTCCGTGTAACGTGACCAAGTCATTAATAAATATATATATATATATATATATATATATATATATATATATATATATATATATATATATATATATATATATATATATATATATATTGTGTTGTCAATGTGTAAAAGCCATGTGACTTTTTTCCTGTGGACTTTATTTCCGTTCACCATTTAAATCACACTCGTTACATACATAGCCAACCTAGTTTACACAACTTAAGTACGGTGCGAGTCAGTGACCTAAAACTACTTCAGGGATTAAGTTCACTAAACACAACCAAACCCAATTAAGTCTCCGAAATACAGAACGTAAAACAATAACTTGAGCCGAGACAAGGAACGCTGGTTAAGGTGATCACTGCCTCAACAGGTACAGTAGAGTTAGGAACAGGCAAACAAACGGCTCACACTTAACTCCAGACACCACCAATACTGCCAGCCAAAGGGGCCCCTCATTCGTCGCCTCACGTACCTGCAAAGAAAAAGAACCTATATCAATCATCTCTCATCCACACTACAGAATAAATATAACCAAGCACCAGCACTAGATAACAATGTATATCAGTGTACGGCGCTTAGGCATGGCTGAGGCAAAGGGGAAATTCGGTACTGGTAGTTTGTGTCGTAGATCTCTGGTCATAATGGTGTGGTCTTTACAGAAACGAATGTTCAGTCACGAAAAATAATCCCTTTACAAGTTTGAGACTCCGAACTGCTTATTTACCCATACAGTAGATGGCAGTGTAGGAATATTTGTTAGTGACTACACACACCTGCATACCAACATGAATATGTATAATTACAAAAATACAAAATTGTGTCCCTGGAAGTGATGGTAAAAATAGACAACCTGGGGAATGTGCTCACCAGGCGACAACACCCGGGAGAGGCACGCCACTGAAAACAATGTTAGGATGAATCTGCTAATCCCTCTATTATAACAACCAACGCAACAACAATAAACACACCCAACAATATCACTCATTTTATTCAAGGAACGGTGTGATAAGTGCGAGCCTTTGCCATAGCTCTGGTGAAAATAGCAATGACCACGACAACAACACTGCACGCGGTGATAACAACCCAGCTTAGTTCACTCATGTCAACAAACCACTCGTGTGCTTCCGGCTGGCTGCATCAGACCAAATCATGGAGTCATGTACAGTAATAAATGGTGACTCAATACAACATACATTTACCGATAACCATCTCTCGTTGTTTTCTAAACAACTAAGGACACGCTCAATACAGCTACTCTGTACACAACGAAGAGATGCAGCGTAGTGAAAAATTTATTTACAATATAGTGAGTAATGAATGTTAAATATACTGACTCATGAGTCTCAAATATAGTGATTCATGAGGATAAAATATAATGAATGATAAAGAATTTACAATGTATCAAAAATTATAAACTCAATATTTGTCGGTACAACAGTGGCTTTAAAATCAAACATTTCAATATTCTCTGCTAGATATATGCCGAATATGGATTTTATAAAATATATAATATTCACAATAAATCGAATAATTATTTTGAAATATACCGAAAGATATGAAATTAATCCAACCATGCAAGGTTCACGGAGTAGCACTGACAATAACACAATAATCTGCCACCCACGGCCCCAGGAACCCTCCCTGCCCTTACTACATAATATTGTTCTCCTTCAGATTTTCAAATTTGTCCGGCATAGGGGCTAGTTTACTGGGCTTCCTAACACCTCCCTCTCCCTACTTGACATATTCCCTTACCCTGTGTGACCCCACTCACCCTCCCCTCGCTTCGTCCCAACAGGTGCACTTCCCTACCCCCTCCCACAATCCTCCTCCGGCCAGTGCCAACATCTCTCCCACCCTAACCTAGCAGTGCCATTCAGGAAGTGTGTGATATCACCCCTATATATTCACAGCCAGTTCATGCCGTCTTCGTGCAAATTCTACATTCAATTTCTTTCACGTGTTGTCCTTCTGTAGTTCCCCCTTGTTAGTATACACTCGAGAATTATTAACAATGCCTTCAAAACTCACACAGGCTGGGTGTCTTATATCAATTGTAACAAGTAACGTCTCTCATATCGACACTTTCCTCTGCCGTAAATTTTGTACATGTTGACTCAAATACCTAGAACATAATTTCTCATCTATCGTCTGCCCTTTGTCAACATAGAAGTTTCCTATACCAAATAATAATAATACTCCAGGTGTAGTCAACGATGCATCATAACAAACTAACACCTCTGGCCCCTCAACAATATTCTTACACCCCCAAACCAGTGAAAGATATTATGAGGTGGGTCCGACGGTGTTGTGCTCGTCCGCCACATTAACTGGGGGTTACTGAGCCACCTCACTCCCTATTGTGTGAAGTCTGGCCACCACCTTGTATGGGCCGCGGCGCGGGCTGGCCTAATACAACCATCCCCATCACCCTCCCTGCTGGAGTTGGAGGGAGGAAGGTGAAAGGAACTTAAGGAGAGATGGAGGAGTAGAAAGACAGCACATTACCCTGACTAGGATCTCTCACACACACACACTAATGTACTATATTTCTATTTCCAGAAGAAACAATGATAAAAACGTGAAGAGTAAGACCCAAACGGACAACAGGTGGACGTGAGAAAAGGGGTAACAAAGGCGTAGGAAGGAGAGGTGAGTGGCGAAAAGGAGGGAGGTGCAGGCAGGCAGGCAGGGAAGGCAGCATGACCCCAACATCACCCACACTTTCACTTTCATTCCACGCCAGACACTCCCTCCCTCCTACCCCCTCTCATCCTCCTCACAGTCTTCTTTTGCTCTCCCTCCCTCCTTTCTTAGAATCTTTCCTCACTTCCTATTCCTATCCTCCTCGCAGTCTCCCCCCTCGCTATGCCCTCCCCTAGTCTTCCCTTGCTAAATTTGAGGGGGAGGGGGGGGGGGGGGACAACACTAACTTCGCTAATGCATAAACCAGCATTACCAATTAACGTATCTATCACCATTAATATTATCTCTACTTTGTCAGAGAGAGAGAGAGAGAGAGAGAGAGAGAGAGAGAGAGAGAGAGAGAGAGAGAGAGAGAGAGCCCCATCCATCGTGCCACAATGTTATCTACCGTGTTATTCCATACTTTGCGAGGTAAACAAAGCAATTTTTCAGTAATGATATGCAAACCAATTTCACTTGCTCACACCCTTAATAACGAGTTTTATTATTACCATTAATATTACCACTGTTGTTATCATCATCATTAGCTAATTACACCTGCATTACTTATCGTTATTGCTCACCGTCATCATTATTATTATTATTAGTTGTTTTTAATACTGCTAATCAATACCATTATTCTTACCACCAAGTTTCCCCAGACTGATGTGTTGACGCCTTTTTCTCTCTAGCTGGTCTTCAAGCAGATGACGGAGGCATTACGGGTAGAGAAGAACAGAACAAACAGACATAACTTACATAATTCAAAGTTGTTTCAGCGTGGCTTGGTACGGGTGGCTCTAAAACGATTCTATTTCATGCAGCTGTTTCTGCCGGTAATTGTGCACATGACCCGAGGTGAGAGAGAGAGAGAGAGAGAGAGAGAGAGAGAGAGAGAGAGAGAGAGAGAGAGAGAGAGAGAGAGAGAGAGAGAGAGAGAGAGAGAGAGAGAGTGTGTGTGTTATTAACCGAATGAGATTGCAAGCTTATACTGTATGTGAACAATATATCAGGAATGTGATTGGGTCTTGAAAAAAAATGAGCTTGGGGTCCGGGAAAACACCTACCGGGGAAGTTTTTACAATAATTCCTTTACAAATTTTTTTTTTGTCACTTAACTTGCATTTGTTTAATATTTTTAATTGTGCGCCACTATTGAGAGAAGAAAAACTAAATGGTAAGTCTTTTTTTGCACTGAATTGTGTGAGAATTCAAAATGTAATACTTACCAAAGGGATTTATCTCTAATACATCAGCAACTGGGGTTTCAATAGCATAGGTAGTACTAAAATAAGAAAAATAAGCATGTTCCATGATATACAGTATATATACTATATAAGACAAAATATTTAGTTTTCTTTCTCATGTGATATTCATTCATTTTATTTTGTTTTGTTTTGTTTTATCCTTAGTTTTAATTGCATCAGCTAGTTTTTTTTTTTTTTTTCAGAGAGTAACCGTTTCTGTTGCTGGAAAGCCTCTCTGCTCTTCCTTGATTTTTGAGCCATTTCCTCACACTCTGTTTTCTTTGATTCTAAATATTTATTTAACAAAAAATTCCTCTTATTTTCTTCCTGCTGCAACTTCTTCTGCTTTAACAAGCTTCTATCTCTACTGCTGATGAGTTTTATGTTCCTACACACTATAGGGTCCACCTCCTGGGGGGACATATACACTTGCCCCACAGCCCTGACCTTCTTGGGCACATAAAAACATGCCCTACAGCCCTGACCTCCTGGGGGACACACACATGCCCTACAGCCTTGACCTCCCGGGGGGACACGCACATGCCCTACAGCCTTGACCTCCCGGGGGGACACACACACACATGCCCTACAGCCTTGACCTCCCGGGGGACACACACACACACATGCCCTACAGCCTTGACCTCCCGGGGGGACACACACATGCCCTACAGCCTTGACCTCCCGGGGGACACACACACACATGCCCTACAGCCCTGACCTCCTAGGGGACACACACACACATGCCCTACAGCCTTGACCTCCCGGGGGGACACGCACATGCCCTACAGCCTTGACCTCCCGGGGGGACACACACACACATGCCCTACAGCCTTGACCTCCCGGGGGACACACACACACACATGCCCTACAGCCTTGACCTCCTGGGGGACACACACACACACATGCCCTACAGCCTTGACCTCCCGGGGGGACACACACATGCCCTACAGCCTTGACCTCCCGGGGGACACACACACACATGCCCTACAGCCCTGACCTCCTAGGGGACACACACACACATGCCCTACAGCCTTGACCTCCCGGGGGGACACACACACATGCCCTACAGCCTTGACCTCCCGGGGGGACACACACACATGCCCTACAGCCCTGACCTCCTGGGGGACACACACACATGCCCTACAGCCCTGACCTCCTGGGGGACACACACACATGCCCTACAGCCTTGACCTCCCGGGGGGACACACACACAAGCCCTACAGCCTTGACCTCCCGGGGGGACACACACACATGCCCTACAGCCTTGACCTCGGGGGGGGGGGGGCACAAGCTAGAGAAGGTACAGAAAAGGGCCTGCAGAATCATGCTTGGCGCAGAATACTCCGGCTACACCTACGCTCTCGCCACCCTGGAAATGCCATCCCTCAGTGACCTCCACCACCAAGCACTGGAAAGGTTTGGCAGTGGACTTCTGCACCACCCTCGTCATCGCCACCTCCTGCAGCCCCCCACCCAACTCGCGCAGTCCGCCACTACAACAAAATTCAGCCTGCACCGATAGATATAAGAACAGCACCATCCCATCAATTGTTAAAATAATAAACAACTCCTGATTTGTGTACTGTACAGCCCTGTAAATGTATTCAATGCACATTATATCATTGTGTCTAAATCAAATGTAAGTCTGTATATTTCCAGCCACCGGCTGCAGCTCTATTAATAAACCGTTTATTAACATTATTATTATTAAACACGCCCTACTGAGTTGCCTATACAACTCTGGAATATGGCATGAGTTATAGAATAAATTGTGAGCATCAGAAAGTGTAAAATGATTATAGAAACTTAGTTATATTGAAAAATGCTTAGCCCCTTGGGGGTCAAGTGGATAGGGTGGAGGGGCATATTATAACGCTTCTAATAATGGCGTTGTATGATCTTTGGTCAATGAAATACTAAAGATTTGAAGAATGAAATGCAAAACAAGCAATACACAGCCAATGAGAAATAGAGTATTTGATGTAATGCATGAACATGTATAATGTGGCCACTATACTCAGTATACTGGTTCATCGTCCTCGCACACCAGACCCATAAAACATTTCCCTCCTCATCTCCCCCCCCCCCCCAAAAAATCAACGCACCTACGCGATTCACGAAGGTCGCCTAAAACGATGGGAAAAACAGGAAAAAAAGATAAATCACATCCCTGATGCAAGTTTTCACGCTGGAAACTTTAATTAACTTACAGCGTGTTAGTGCAATGCACAACACACAGATCTCGGTGTTCGTCCACCGTTTTTAATAGAACGACAATTTATAATTAAATCAGAATTGATTTTACTGGCACACTTATATTTATAACTCGCAAAATGATTGTCGGTGGTTACTAATGTCCCGGCAGGTACAAGTCTAGTATTTCAGTGAACGTTGGAGTATTATGGTTGTCAACGTTAAGAGTCTATGAGGACACTTCCATAGGCTACCGTCAATACTCTCCATTAACAAAGAACAAAACCAAATTGTGGGTTAAAAAAAAACCAAGGTCTAGATTATTATGGATAAGGAACACCCCCCCCCCCCCCCCAAAAGTATCGTTACCCAAGGTGTCGATGTGGTTCATGAGCAGAATTACTCCACCCGTCTGGGAACGGTTGTACAGTCGACCACAGGTATTTGTATACACAATTATTTACTGTGCAGAAAAAGGACAGAATTTCAAAGTATGTAGACAGTAATTCAAGTTTTATCCCTGCGGATACTTTATAAACACTTATTTTGTGATATATGAATACTGTCAACCGTTGGGGAGCAGACATACCAACATATGACGAGGCACTGCAGAATAAATCAAACATTTCGCCCTACGTTTCAAACTGTAAAGACGGAAAAACAATACGTACTTGTTTGGGGGACTGTACAGTGAATGTTCCTCATAACTAAATATACAGGTGTACTGTACACTTGATTGTCTGACAAAAAATAAATAAAAGGCCAAATCTAAAACATAATTTATACTCGTATTAAACCTTAACCAAATAACAACCAGGTCGACCAGTCTGACGACACATCACTCAGATTCGGCCCAGTGGTTAGTCTTTAACTCTTTTATGCGTGATAAAGTACGAGCCAGTTTCAGCTCCCTGGTAAGTGTTAACTGTAGAGAGCTGCTTTTACTGGTCCATATTATGTGTTAATTAGTCCCTCTCAAATATATCTTATGAGATTCACTGCTAACTCCCCGAACCCTTAAAGAGAAAGGACCATGATTAACAAGTTTACATTAGGTTAAGAAAACT
The DNA here is from genome assembly GCA_958450375.1 of Homarus gammarus. Lineage (NCBI taxonomy): Eukaryota > Metazoa > Arthropoda > Malacostraca > Decapoda > Nephropidae > Homarus > Homarus gammarus. The sequence goes on from CAUDMG010003255.1 coordinate 2,795,072, forward strand.
AAAGTGTTGTTGTGATCCCGCGTGATGTTACGTCAGTGTGTGCACAAGTGACGTGCCCACACTCGACCTTAGATAATATACTGTGATGTGACGAAAGGTTTGACTCACCATGGAAATGCCTCTTGGAAGTTTGTAAATAATGTATTAATTTATATAAGAAAAATTTAAGATTCCGCTAAAAAAACAAGTCTCTGGAAAGAAAGTTTGTTAAACTTATTTATTTTACAGGTATTTACTCTCTTCTGCTCTTTTACATACACATATCGACAAGAATATGGTGAGGTTCCATATACTACCATTACCCCAAAATTCACATCCTAGCCATATAAAGAATGTTTATAGTTTCTTAATTAATATCTATATCCCATGTTTATATTTGTCCCCTGGAGCACACAAGTCCCTGTCCCACCCAAGTCCTGGATCCACCCGTAGCACTTGATAACAACAGACAGGTCAGAGCTGAGCATCTTATCTAACCTGGCGCTATTATTATGACGGGCGGCTGATCTGATGCACCTATCATGTTATCTCTGTTATGTAACCACCACCAATACCTCCTCCTCCTCCCCCCAAACACATACACAAGCACATCATAAAAACACATTCACCTCCCCTCCAATCACACACACACACACACACACGAAGCTCCTCGGCGTCACCATAGACAACAAACTAAATTGGAAACCACACGTCAGTGAAGTTATCAAATCCTCCAGTTTCCGTCTCCACCTCCTCCGCCGACTCAAGTCCCTCGGAGTTCCTGCACACGAGCTCCTCAGTGTTTACACAACATTCATACTTCCCAAGCTCACCTATGCCTCCCCCCACCTGGTCTTCCTCCCTAAATGCCACACAACGTAAACACCTAGAAAGAGTGCAAAAGAGGGCATGCAAGATTATTCTCTCCCCTTCCTACTCCACATATCAAGAAGCGCTCAACACACTGACCCTTTCGACTCTCACTGACCATCACCACGACCTCATCTGCAAATTTGGTAAGAAGCTTCTACACCATCCCCGACACCGGCTCCTACTACCACCTGAGATCCCTAGTCCGAGAATTGCTGTTCGACACCACAACCGCATCCAGCCCATACGAGCACTAACTGATCGCTATAAGAACAGCCCAGTCCCAACCATTGTAAAAATTATCAATAACTTGTAATAAATTAGTGTATTCACTCCCAGTAAACACTACTCCTTGCACTGTCACTATGTTGAAATGAACTGTAGTTTGAGCTTTTCCCCATCTAGTTATTATATGTCTTATTTGTGTCACTTATGTTACTTGTACATTATTTGTAATTCGTAACCCATTCCCCAAATATGTAACTGTATATTTTCAGCCTTCTGGCTGCCTAGCTCTTTCAATAAACCGTTAATTATTATTATTATTATTATTATTATTATTATTATTATTATTATTATTATTACACACACACACACACAGACAGACAGACAGACAGACACACTGATGACGTCATGGTTATCCCCAGCCTCACTGACGCTCTTGGGAGGTCAGGGTGACGTGCGCCACCACGTCCGGATTCTCAAGGATTCACACGAACTGTATAAGCCTTTTTCTCTTTTAGTAGTTACTATAGAATCTCGACGCAACTTCGATTCGAGTTTGTTAGCAATCTACATGTCGTTGCTGTAGTAAGTCAGATACGGTACGTTCTCACATCTTCATTCAGGTGATAATTATAGTTTACGCACAGTACGTAATACACAGCATATTAAAAGACAAGGATCGCAGTCTTAAGAGCTCCTACGGTAATAATATGATATATTTATCTGGCGCTCTAAAGATAAGAAGAAAAGACTAAAATTACGTCGAAAATGCACTGGATAACTGAGATGCGTTTGCTTATCTCCAGTTAGAGGGAGGGAGAGGGGAGGGGAAAATTAATGTAAGGACCCATGAGAGGCGGGCACCTCACACCAACCATTACGACCATCTTCCCAGAAAATATCAAAAGCAGTTTGTCTTGTCTGGGCAACTCTTGGGAGGGTGGGCCCATGAAGCACTTTGGACGGGACTGAAACAATACTTACATATGTATGTTTACATTCTTGGAGTACATGTTTATATGGCTAAACAATGTACAATGAGCCTGAGAAATCTTTGAATACTGTTAATACACGAATAAGAAAAATAAAATGAATAAGAATTAAAGTTTACATCTGCCAACTGGGTAAATAAACATAACAAATGGAACCCAGGAAACATTTTAGAAAATAACTGTTTGTGTCTGTACTGTATATATTACTCCCACAGTGTCGACTGAATAAGTAAATGAAACAAACTTAAAACAATTGCGTTATGTATCTCCTAATAAGAACTGACACCTGTCATCCAGAATCATCCTTGTAGAGAAGACTTATCCTAAAATTATCATGAAATGTCATTAATATCTTCATCATCATTACTTGTATTCTAAAAATATCATCAACAGCCATTAGTATCATTAGGATGGTACTAATAATGTTTAATATTATCATTACTATCACTGATGTTGTCACCAAGCGGTTATTATATTTCACGCTCAACAACCCTCCTTTCCCACGATAAGTGAACCATCAGCCATAAAGCAGTGAACGACTCGTGGCTATCTGAGAGAGAGACGGTGTGGTAGGGAACATGTGTCGTCATATCTGTAAACACCCCATCACGTTGACCTCCACCAAGATCAATATTGAGCTTTCCCAATCATAGAAAAAACACCACAAACGTGCACAGCGAGATGAACCTCAAGGAAGAGTAGTGGTGGAGAGTGGTGGTAATACGGTTGGCATGGTAGAAATATTTGGTAATAGAGGTGGTGGATAGTGGTGATAAGAAACGACTGGTAGTGGTGGTAATGATAATGGTGGTGAGGGTGTTGGTGGGAAATAGCCCACACGGACACAGGTCACCGACCCACAACGGGGCCTGGGGGAATAAATTAAAATTAGAAGAGAAAAATACTAAATTAATCTACACCACGAATATGCCGGATAACCAGCTTTTTGAAGCGAGACATTGTATGAGTATAGAAACACAGAAGAAGGCAGAGTATTCCACAATTTGGCTGAGTGAGGAAAAAAGCATGTACTATATAACGGGTTATTCTAGTGTGACCGACATCCACACACAAACGGTGGGCACCGCGGGCAAGACGTGTGTTACGAGCCCACGGCCTTGCTGGCGGTGCACAGGATGACAAATCTACAGTGATGATAAATAGTGACAATAATGGTGATGGTGAGTGGTGTTGGGATTGTGGTGTTGAAAGTGGTTGTGATAGTTGTGTTAATGGTGGTTGCAAGTGGTAGTCATGGTGGTGCTAGTGAAGGTTGATGGTGGTGACAGTGGTGGTATAGTGTGGTGTCTGAAGCAGGTGGCAGCAGCAGCACCTTTTGCACACCTCACTTAAAGAGCCAGCATCAAGTCAGCTGGCCGCCACGAGGGGAACCACACATATTTATGAACGTGAACCCACACATACAACTGTGTCTGCAACGACTAGGCGAGGGGAGACGGCGAAGGGAAGAGGGGCATGAGAGAGAAAGTAGAGAACGAGGGTGAAGAGAAAATAGGAAAGGGGGTGGAAAAGGGAAGTAGAAAGGATAATGATAAGAGTGGTAGAGAGAGGGGAAGGGAGGAGTCAAGAGTGGGGGAAAATATTACGGGGAAATAATTGAGGCGAGGGGGGTAATTACTCCTGTTGAGAAGAAAGTGCGAAGGGGGGGGGGGGAGACATGGGAGGGAGGAGGAGCAAGGCTGGAGAAATGGTAGTGAGAAGGTATAAGGAAGGGTGGAAGTGAAATTAGTAGGATTGGAGAAATGGCAGTGGTGAGCATAGGAAGGAAGGAAGGAAGGAAGGAAGGAAGGAAGGAAGGAGGGGGGGGGAGGGAGGGAGGGAAGGAGGGAGGATAATGGCACCGTCAGCCAGCGTGATCACCGTAACAAGCAGGCACCGTATTCCTCCACTCACTCACCCACACGCCACGCAAATAGTAAAGGGGTGAGAAGGGCGGGTGAGTGTGGGAGGTGGTGATAATGGGTGGAAGAAGGAATGGGGAGGCCAGACGTGAGAGATAGTAAGGGGATGGCGTGGGGAGGTGCAAGAGACGAGAACTGAAAACTTAAACTGTATAATCTGTCACAAAAACGGAATCAAACGTCAAACAGGCGTATCTATCATCATCAACGGGTACACAAGTGAAATTTCACAATACTGACAACCTCTCTCTCTCTCTCTCTCTCTCTCTCTCTCTCTCTCTCTCTCTCTCTCTCCTCACGGACGAGTTGTTTATGAGACGTAAAGTTACAGTACTTAAAGTGTGGTCATGAGAAACTCATGGTAGACAGACAGACACATACAAGACCATCCAAAGATAAACAAAGATTGACAAGATAATATTACTATAGGACTCTCGTGTCTCACTGAAGGCGCCAACAGAATAAAAATGAGAGAGAGAGAGAGAGAGAGAGAGAGAGAGAGAGAGAGAGAGAGAGAGAGAGAGAGAGAGAGAGAGAGAGTCACAACAGGTAGGACAGGGAGGGAGGACTCCGCCACCTGCTACAGTGTGACCAATCAACATTTACGCAACCCTCCAGCCTAGCCAACGCCCCACCTACACCACAACAACCCCGCCCTCTTCCTCCTCCTTCCTCATCTACACCTCGCCCTTTTCATCCTCCTCTCTCACCTACATCCCTCCCTGCCCATCCTCCTCCCTCACCTAAACCCCTCCCCTGCCCCCCCCCTCCTCTCCCACCTACATTCCATCAAAACTCAGTTACGAATTTGTTAGTAAAAGCCGAGGATGACGTTAAGATATGGGAATAAATGCTCGGTGCCAGAAAACATTAGTACCGGTAAGTTCATCTTCACCAGTGTTCCGGTAATGCAGTATAAGCCACCTCGTATGACAGGGTAACGTTACGATACTGGAACATCAACTACTTGGGAACACAGCTAACTTAACCAATCTTACATTACAAATCTTAAACCAACGAACGTCCTGTGCCAATAATACCAGGCAGTTAAAATACATCACTAATAACTTACACGTTAAGCTTTCAGCATATTAACCCGCAGCAATAGACACGTGCAGCCCCCCCCCCCCCCCACCACCTATACACACACTGGAGCTCGCTAACAGACATAATCACCCACAGGAAGAATTTGATAGGTCTTTACTTAGTACCCGGTCATACTCATCAAGTGGCGGTGGAAAGGAAACTCCGGGATGCTATTCAGGTGATCGCTAGTTACAGGTGGATGGTGTATGGAGGTGTAGGCACGGGTGCCCAGGAGGATGTAAGGTGTGTGGAGGTGTGGACTAGGCGGTGTGACGTAACGATGAATGGATGGCCCATTCATCATTCACTTAACCTTAATAGTCAGTCACCACCCCGACTGATCCGTCCACCCACCCGACTGTTTTTCAGTGACAGACATCACCCCCACATCTTCCCAGGGCAGTCAAAATACAAACGCATGTCCAAAACACAACTACTAAAACACACACACACACACACACACACACACACACACACACACACACTATCATCACCAGCACACAATGTCTACCTGCCGATACAACGTCAGTCACGCAAGAACCAGCACAAGCAAATTTACAATGAATTACATTGTCACTGTTAATAAAAAAAACTAATAATAAAGATGGCCGACCAATAACAAACAACCACACCCGTCTCCCCACTCTAAGAAACGTGGATATACTTTTTTTACAAATGGACTAAGGTTTAAAAAGCACCAAACACAAAGCCACGTGCGTCCTAGCTGTCTGTCATCCAGCTGGGCACCGCCACGTTTCGACTCAACCGATCAATCTCTCTGTCTCCCCTCAAGTCACGACAGTTTTAATTCTTCAGCAGTAGTCAAGGGGATAACCACAACGGAAAATTGATAAGCTAAAAAGTCATATTCTTAGTACGCAATACCGCTCCGAGACGCACTGAATGCATTTACCTACAAAAATCTGTTCAGCGACGAGCTAGTGCGTAGTGCAGCGTTGGTTTACGTTGTACTGTCAAGTTTGTCTTCTTTTTTTTTTCATGGTCCTGCACTTCCCCAAATACTACTCGATCAACGACACCGAACCTAAGCTACAAGGTTACTACAGCGCCGTGGTGGTGCAGTGTGACAATAACTAGTTGCTGGTCACCTGTGGCTGCCTCACTATGTCCAGGGGAAGGTAATGACGGCGTGAGAACGAACACACACACACACACTTTCAGCCCCTCACCTTTAACTAGGGACGGAGGGAAAGGGGGGGGGGGGGATGAGCTCATTACAATTATAACTAATTTCAACTCACACACACGTCAACCTGCACCACCAGAGGGAGAGAAACGCCTCAAGTATGATCTCAACCACTACACACCAGGATACAACAAACCAGAAAGTGCTCATTAAATATTTTATATTTATATAAGAAATACAATACATCCGTTGAAATGCCACTCTATCCCCCCCCCTCCCCCCAACCTTCCTAATTAATGGACAACAATCCCAATAACTGCGACGAGTTAAAATGCTCGGTATGCGTCGTTAATATAGCCGATAATACGCCCCGGTTACGAAAAACAAGTGACGCGCTTAAAAAACATTTAATTCTCGATCACATCACCGCTTATCAATACAAAATCCCCTGCACCTCCCACGAGAACCCGTCGCAATCACAACATGCCCCCGAGGGCGATAAAAGATCGTAGAAAGACGGGCGCCTCCTCAATATCAAACTATGAATGGTGGGCGAATTAGAGTAGAAATTTACAACCTACAACTGTGCGCCTACTACCTACACCAACCTTCTGCGTCCCAAGCGCGTCGACAATGTCCAAACTCTCATCAAAATATCCCCAATCACGTTCTTTCACGACCTAATTAAGACAGTAATAACAGCTACCAGAATATAAGCATACATATCAAAGAATGGTGCATAATGTGGGTATTTAAAATCAACCATATATTGTAAACTTGAAGATGAAAAATATAAATATTTCAAAATGTAGCCAGGTTCGCGCACACCCAGTATTGACCTTGGGACTGTGTTTACACGCCGGGATGCCAACTCGCCTCTCAAAACAGACCCACTTCTCCAACAAGTAAATATCCAAATACAAATTCTTTATTTAACTCATCTTACTCTCATTTAAAGGTACTGATGTCCAGTTATATAATCAATAGACAACATAAAACATGAAGAAAGAAAGATTGGCAACTTTGGGAGCTTATCGTGCGGCGGTAGTGGCAAGGTGGTGGGTGGGACGATGTGGTGTGCGGCTGCGCTCCACCGTCGCCCACAGGCTTTGCTCGTGTTTGTCCCCTGACACCTTTAAGGTGGTACGTTCGGTGCACACCAAACACCCCCTGATATGCACATACAGATAATCTACTAGGTTTCCCAACACAGGAAACACACACATGGGGACCATGATGACGCTAATAACAATAACTCAAGTTTGTTCAGTGATAACTCCAAATTTTGATATCGACAACGATAACTACGACAATTAATAACAAACACTCATTTTTTGTACTATAATAGTGAGTCAATTATTATTATAAACTTCGCATATTGAAGATGTTACCAACAATAATTTTTGTAGCAAGAAGATGATAATGTTAATAACTGATCAGTTTCAATATAGAAATGTTCAAATGCCATTGAATTAAAATTTGGTGTTTTACGTTGATAAGAACCGCTTATCAAACTGAGGTTACAAACTAAGGATTTATTACACTCGTGGAACACGTTCTCTTACACACTACTCGCTAGTGTGAAGCGTGAGTCATAATAAACTTTGATGGCGCATGTATTAAAGAGAGTATGTCACGTTAAGTGGCTGTTCTGTGATGGCTCTGTATCGTTCATGCAACATGTGTAAGGTTGTGTTCATAGTAGAGTGTATGTATGAGTGCAAGCGTGTACTGTACGCGTGTGTGTGTGTGTGTGTTTTATGCGGTGTGTGCGTGCGTACGAGTGTACAAGGTCAGTCCATCTTAACCAAGAAAATGTAAACACGGTAATATTGCTTCCCACTCAACATACCACACACCAACAACATACCACACAGTACCACACCAACAACATAGCACACAGTACCACACAACATACCACCCCCCAATCAACGGACTCACCAGCAAAACAACGATCGCTACCCATCACAAAGTTGAACCGACAAACAAACGCGAGGTGTGAAACAACAATAAATCTGTTAAGACATCAAAAACGACCACACGCCATCCTGGAACACCCAGTGGGTACGTGCGCCACCCTCTCCCTCTCCCGAGGCAGTGAGGCACGAATGATGACGAGCAACACAAGTGTCTAATGGAACCAGGTGTGAGTCACCAAGAGAGCAACAGGTGTTCAGCACATGTGCAAATAAATACGAAAAAAATTGTGTAACCAACATGAATATGACCTAAAATGGCCAAAACGCAAAAGTTAATAAGAAATGAATCACAGCCCAAAAGGTACCAAAACATTTATCACAGACATTACTGTACTCATGATTTTCTTCTACAGTACAGTCAATGCCCATGATGGTTAGTTGGTTGTGCCCGTGCAGAAACAATAGTACTGTATTGAAGAAATTAGCTCGCACTTACAAGTAACGCTACACGGATGACCCTTCCAGCCATAGCGAGGCATAACACTCAAGGACTCGTCCAAAAGACAAAAACGTTTACCAACAAACACCCCCGTCATTCTGAACACCGGGACTACACACAACCACGGCCCCACCCTCTATTACAACACTAAATTTTCTATACCGCCAGTGTGTAACGCCGAACATCAGCCCGGACTAAAAACTTTACACAACTGATTCAAAAGAACTCTCAAAAGCACTGTCCGAAAGACATGGCCTCCGACTGTTAAAGTAATACAGGTACTCATAAAAACGAATGTAAGTTGTCCCTGCAAGCAATAACGCAAAGGATGACAGCCTACACGGCGTGTATGACTGAGTCTGCACCAATCGACTCCACACCAGAATTAGATGCAGCCTCTCAACATGTTATGGCGGAAACTTGGGAGAACTCGGGACCAACCAAAACTTCCCCAGCAGCTCACACAATCCTGATCCCCTGAAGCAACTCACACGAACCCGCCCTTGCTTTGGTATTACTGGCTGGGGGGTGGGGTGGAGGGGGGATCTTAAGTATGCTAACTATTTAAGAGACATTTCTATTCACAAATATATATTAAGGAACCTCCTGCTTCGGTGTACTACCACCACACCTGTTTGTATACCCAAATTTGATACTTTTTACTATCACTTCCGAACCAATCCACCTTCATGGTATGCCCCATTACGATAAATCACCACCACTACACCTTCTTTTCCCTATCCTAAATCTATACTTTTACTGACTTTCGGAATAAATCATCTGCACCTCATCCCCCCCCCCCCTTTTGTCCCCTATGCTGTACAAGTCACCACCTGAGACATATTACAATTACCACGATAAGATATGGTAAAAACTGACAGCGATACCAATCAACTGGACGGCGGACCGATCTAGATTACCATGATGCCAGCCACCAAATTATTACCATGATATCAGGGTAACGTTAATCATGACACGGGAGCCCATGTCATGACTAAAGCGCTTATACCATGACTCAACCTTTATCATAAAACAGAGCCTATAGGACACAGAGTCTATATCATCCTTGACCACCGAAGGGTCAAGACGTGCCTGGCGCTCCCCTGTGAGCAGCCAGGTCAACTGTTAAGTTGGCCCATACCAACTCCCTCCCCTGAACCCTCCCCACCGGAATATCAACAAGTTCTCGCCAGAAGTCACAATCTCATTTAGGAAAGGAATGAAACCAGTGTTGAACAGAGGTGAACAGTGCTTAAGTCAGTGAGAACAACTCAACAGTAACAGCCGAGTTGTATTCAAGTTGCCTTCACACAGTGAGGTCACAGGTATCCAGTGATAACTGCCAGTGAGACCCAACAACAACCAGTGATGTGTTAATCTGTCTACGATAGGAAGGCCTGGGACCACCCCTCACTCAAATAACACCATCCCAGGGAATTACTACACCACGTCAGGTCCCTCATAACACCATCTGTGAGGGAGTTACTACACCAAGTGAGGTCCCTCATAACACCATCTGTGAGGGAGCTACTACACCTCGTGAGGCCCCTCATAACACCATCTGTGAGGGAATTAATACACCATGTCAGGACCTCATAACACCATCTGTGAGGGAATTACTACTCCACGCGAGGTCCCTCATAACACCATCTATGAGGGAATTACTACACCACGTGATGCCACTCATAACACCATATGTGAGGGAATTACTACACCACGTGATGTCCCTCATAACACCATCTGTGAGGGAACTATTACACCACGTGAGGTCCCGCATAACATACTTCTGAGAGGGAATTACTACACCACGTCAGGTTCCTCACAACACCATCTGTGAGGGAACTACTGTACTACACCACGTGAGGTCCCTCCTAACACGATCTGGAGGGGAGTTACTACATTACGTGTTTGCTGTTCAACACCTACATTAATCTGTATGTTCACTGTATGTTCCTTTACCTTTCTCTAATGAAGGCTTTTGTTAAACTACCAATGAATGTAATAAGTCATTTATGTCCAGTGTATATTTTCAGCCTTCGGGCTGCAGAACTTTTTCAATAAACCGTTAATTATTATTATTATTATGATGATACAGCCCATTTCAAGATAAGAGCCTATACCATGACTCTAGGGCCTATATCATGACTAGGGCCTATATCCTGACTCAGCCTACTTCATGACACAGCCTATACCAGCGGTTCTCAAGCTTTTTCACTCCATTTCCCCCCCCCCTTTTTTTTACGGGAATTAGCCCACCCGGGCACAGGTCAAACGACCCACAACGGAGCCTGGGGGGCGAAAAAAAAAGAATGGAAAGAAATTGAAAATATAGAAAAAAGGTTATACTGTATTAATCTACACCACGAAGATGCCGGAAAATCAGCTTTTTAAAGTGAGACAGATTGTAAAAGCAAGGAAACACAGAAGAAGGCAGAGCATTCCACAGTTTGGCTGTGTGAGGAAAGGAGGTACTATAACGGGTGACCAACATCCAGAGAAATGGTGGGCACCGCGGGCAAGACGTGTGTTACGAACCCACGGCCTTGCTGGCGGTACACAGGATGGCAAATCCACTGAACATTGCCAGTTAAAGTACCTGTAAAAGTGTGTGTGTGAAGCAACATTGCGGCGAAGAGAAAGGGGAGAGAGATTGTCGACTAAAGGAGAAGAGTTAATAAGACGAAATGCCTTTGATTCCACCCTATCTAACAGTTGGACAGAAGAAGAGTCACCCCAGATATGAGAGCAGTACTCCAAGTTAGGACGAATGAATCCCTTATATACTTGGAGCAACTGCTCAGGAGTGAAATAGCTGCGGCATCTGTACATCATTCCCAACTTTCGGGAGGCAGCTTTAGTTATACTAAGGATGTGTGATTTCCGGGACATATTGGAGGAAATGGTGAGGCCTAACATATTTATTTCAGAATTTGGGAGGATGATAGCGTCCTGAAATGTAATTGGTAGGAGATCGTCTAATTTACAAAGTGTAATTGGTAAATATTGAGTTTTGTTACTATTGAACTTAACCAAATTTGTATCTCCCCATTCGGAGATGCTGCACAGATCCGCGTTGATAGAGTAATGATATCAGTTCTAGAAACAGATTTAGTTTGAGAGTTAGGAGGACGGGGAAAATGTGAGGAAGAGTGAAGAGTAGAATCATCGGCGTAAGAATGGATAGAATTAGTTGTAGTAAGAAGTAAATCATTGATAAAAAGAAGGAAGAGAGTTGGTGAAAGAACAGAACCCTGTGGGACGCCACTATTGGTTGAGAATTTTCAACATCCTGGTGGCCTCCATCATTTTTCTCCCAAACCCCCCACAAATAATGTTGAAAAATAAAATGCAGATAAGAAAATAAAGAAGACAATGTCAGAACAGACAAGTGATAAAGACTAAAGAATGATAAAGGACAGATACATAGGACAAGAGTTAGAATGGCAAACAAAAAAACACACACACACACACAACACGCCCATGCACTCACACATAAAGCACACACACAGTCATACACACACACAGGTAAACATGCACACTCAAGCTAGCAAGCTGAAGTGTACTTCCTGTAAGCAAGAACACGCCTCCTTTGACAAGCACTGCCCAACTTGGAAGAATGAGAAAAATAGTGAGTCATACCAATTTAGCACTAAAAATGGTGAGATTATATAAGTAAAAAATAAGTATGAACAACAATGGCACCAATAAATAAGAAAATAATTAATAAAGGAAGAGTACAAATATTTCACCCACGTAAAGCAGCGTCCACATGAATTATGAAACAAAATAAGTAACACCAATTACGGAGTATATCATGCTTGAGCCAAGCTCAAACACAATACTGTATATGGTCAGAGACAATACACTCCACTGTTTTCGTGATGGTATCCCAGGCCAGACTGAGATCATTCGGTCCTATCACCACTTGCAAAGGGATGACACACGGACACGTACTGAACAAGTCAGTTCAGCAGCTCGGTCCAGCGCCTGTCACACAGACAGGGACTGGACCTGTGAAATCTTAAATAATCCGTAAAAAAATTAAAAAATTAGCACCAGAGTATGTAAATATTAAAACTTTATTGTACTTATGATTAAACAAAATGACAAAAAAGAATGAAAATTATCTTCTGCCAAGTCAAAATAAGTATTACAACTTTTATTTAATTCAGATTCCCAACATTATTTGGAAACGTACAATTTATAACAGCTCGCCGTGGCTCCCCTAAATTCTTACCGTCGCTCCCTTGGGGGCCATGGCCCAGGTTGAGAACCACTGGCCTATACCATGGCACAGCCTATACCATGATACAGCCTATAAAATGAGTCAGCCTATACCATGATACAGAGCCTATACCATGGCACAGCCTATACCATGATACAGCCTATATCATGACTCAGCCTATACCATGATACAGAGCCTATACCATGGCACAGCCTATACCATGATACAGCCTATATCATGACTCAGCCTATACAATGATAGAGCCTATACCATGGCACAGCCTATACCATGATACAGCCTATATCATGACTCAACCTATATCATGACAGCCTATACCATGATACAGAGCCTATACCATGATAAGAGCCTATACCGTGACACAGAGCCTCCATTGTGATAAGGGAACCTACACTATGACACGGCCGGACCAAAACAAGCAGAACACGTGCCACGGAGGGACTCAGACACCACCTTACTCTATCAACGAAAGTGTGTGTGTGTGTTGCCACTAGAGATTCTACATGTCACCAATCAGTCACCAACCACTCGAAATACAATATAAGTGATCAAATAAAGCACACTGACGAACCCTTAGGCTATTGCTATTATTATTATTATTATCATCATTAACGTCAAAGAGAACCATCGATCAAGAAAACAAAATATTAATAATTAGCGTAATTAATATGCTTCCTCTCGAGTATTCCTTTTCGCCTAACTTTTATCATCAGCATTTTTTTGTTAAGCTTGTCCTAACTTTCTCAGTGGCTCCATGCCAAGACCAGGCAGACGAGGAGGAAGGGAGGAATTAATTGGCGTAAAAAAAGAGTGGAAGAGACGGTGGAGGAGGAGGAATAGGAGGAAGATGAGGAGGCACACGATTAAGGAATGGGGAGAATGGGATGGAGTAGTTGGGAACGAAGATGAGGAGAGTGAGAGAAAGTGATAGAGAAGAAAATGACGAAGGGATAAAGTTAAAGGCTAAGAAGACTGTGAGGAGAAGGATAAGGAAAGGAAATGGAATGAGGACCACTTAAGGGAATAGGGGAAAGGGGGAGAGGACTAAGAGTGTTAAGTATGAAGATAAGAAAGACATAATGCAGATTAAACTAAAAAGGAAAGCAATGAAATGAAGGAGACGGAGGAGGGTGGGGGCAGGAAAATTAATGGGGGCAGAGTGGTGGACAAGCGTTAACAAGGAGTTTTTAAGGGAAAAATGAAAACAAGGGAGCCGCGTGTCGTATGTTGCTATTCTCAGTAGAATGAAGGGCGACGTGAGACTTGGACCTTAAAGAGGAAGTGTGACGCGCTTGGGTCTGCCTTATGTAAAGTAGCGTGTGTACAACTGGGGACGAGAAACAAACAACTGTCAATGGCCTCACTCTAACCATTACCTATATGAGCACGTTAGGGAATAACACACACACACACACACTGAGATATTTAACCTCATATGGATAGTTAACTTCTTATGCACAGTTAACTCCATGGTAATTGTTAACCCCAGAGGAGCAGTTAACCCCACATGAATAGTTATCTCCAAAGGGGCAGTCAACCCCACATGGGCTATTAAACCCACAGTCTTAATCCCCCATCAGGGGAGGAGCAGCGCGCTGCAATAAGTGGTAACAAGAAAATAGGCAGCGGCTTAAATCATGGACAGCATGCGGACCAGCCAAGAGCGTGTATCCAGGCGAGGTAGTATTACAGTGCAGGGACTTGTTGCAGGCGGGTCTCAGGGAGGCAACACCAGGCCACCTCTCACAGAACAGTACACTTCGCAGGTCACTCAAATAGATATTCAAGCAAAAATTCTCCCCCGGAATAGAATATATACAATATATATACAATATATATATATATATATATATATATATATATATATATATATATAAATATATAAATATATATATATAAATATATATATAAATATATATATATAAATATATATATATAATATATATATATATAATATATATATATAAATATATATATATAAATATATATAAATATATATATATATAAATATATGTATATATATAAATAAATATATATATATAAATATATATATATATATATATATATATATATATATATATATATATATATATATATATATATATATATATATACGTATATGCTGATAACCACAAGGAAAGAAAAAACACGAAGTTCCCAAGCGCTTTCGTGTAATTCACATCTTCGGGGGTGAGTATATATATATATATATATATATATATATATATATATATATATATATATATATATATATATATATATATATATATATGCAAGTAAATCACTGTAGGTGCGCGTGATCTAGGTATATGCTGATAACCACCAGGAAAGAAGAAAACACGAAGTTCCCAAGCGCTTTCGTGTAATTCACATCTTCAGGGGTGAGTACAGACTAGGCTGTACTCACCCCTGAAGATGTGAAGTACACGAAAGCGCTTGGGAACTTCGTGTTTTCTTCTTTCCTGGTGGTTATCAGCATATATATATATAAAGATGCCCACAAGACTAAACATTAAAAAATAGACGATATTCTAATGATGTATTCAATTCAGATACTGTAGAAGAGGTACTGTAGCTACACGGGAGGTCTCGCCCATTTTATTTATACGGGTGGTTTTTTATCCTACATGGTGATTTAATTAAACCACTAAAGAGAAAAAGGGAATATATAATGAACCTGCATTAAAAGCATCCCGTATTATGCACTATTTGTTATGGCCCGAGGCTGTTAGTTTAGGTTAGGTTCTGACCCACTTACATTAGCATTGTCAAAGTACCCATGATTGTAAGGTACCAGTCTAGTGTGTATGGTGTGGGCACTACGAAAGGAAGAAGTAAAGTAAGAATAACAGCCAACGAGGAGCATAATATTTACCTCCACTGCTTCCCCATTATACCCCCCCCCCCCCAATCCTCCTCCCCTCCCCGCCATCCAGGTGGTGAGTCAGCGTGTCAACAGAGCGCCGGCGAGCACGACTGAAGACTCCCTCCCACAAGGTACTACTCCCATATCTCATCCATACACAGCCCTACACACGTACACCAAAAACCTCCTCTCCTTACCACCACCACTTCCTCCAACAGCAACAACTTACTCTATAAATGTTACCATACTAAGGAACAGCATGAATCACCACCACCGACAGCTGCATCAACCACCATCCTCTTCCACCACCAACAGCAGCATCGATCTCCACCACCACCACCATCAGTAGCAGCAACAGAGCCCTGGTAGACAGAACTCTCCTCTCAGCCTCCAGCTTCACCCGTCTACCTGCCCGGGCGTCAGTCCAGTTCCCAACCGCCACCTGCTACAGGCTGCTCGGGCCTAATCTAGTGACAAGATTAACACACACACAGGCAGCTGTGACACGACACGCCCAACACTCCACCCATCACCACCAACACAAACTTCACCACATCATCATATACAGTATAAACTTCACACCGTCACCTCACCAAGATGAGCAGCTTCTTGTAACGGGATTATGGTCAGACGGAGGGTAATAAGAGAGCCGGCCGGCCATCTTGATGTTTAACCACACCATTCACCGCTAACACAACGTCCACCACTGCATCTACCACCACCACTATACTCACAACTCTGCATCATCGCCACCACCACCTTACATACCTACTCCCGCGGCCCCCCGCATACCTGTTCGACCGTTTAACCCCCACTTAGACCTACCATTCATTCCCCTCCACCAACCAACTAACCCAACACAACCACCAGGGAGCGCGGCGGGGGGGGGGGGGGGGGGATATTGTCAGGATGGGAAAAGATTCACCAATTTTACTCACGTAAACACCCAGCTTACTTCACTTGCCGATCAAACACCCCAACTCTAACCTAACCTCTACCAGGTAGCGTTAGGGAGTTTAATCATCAGGTGAAGTAGGTTGGGGTGCCTAATCTTCAGGTGATCATCTCCCCTCGCCCCCATTGCCAATACACGAATCCAAAAAAGCAAACTGCTTCTCTGTTTGGCATCATTATATAACCACAGCGACTCCCTCATTAGCATGTTTCACCCCATCCCATCCCCCTCAAACGACACCGCACCGTCCTACTCATCACCAAGAAAGTCATCAGTATTATCATCATCAATGACACCATCACCATCCCTCGCCACTAATACTAGTTCTAGCAGCATCACCCACACATCCACCCCATTTTAAAGTTCAGGCAACACCATCTCTTTAAAGTTCACCATCACCAGCAACAACGTCTTCATCACCTGCAGTTTCACATTAACAACAGCAGCGGCAGCACAGCCGGGGTGGGTGTCTCCAGGGCCCAGAGGAGGCGCCACCCAGCCGTTTGTTTTGACGGGGCTGCTTCGCTTTACTCCCCCTCCCACCCTCCGCCACTAACCCAAACATCCCCCAAACCATCCCGCAATACCCCCCCCCCCCCCCCCCCGCTGCCACCACCACCACTCCCCGCCACATACCTCGCACTCGCTACTCCACGCCTCCTCCCTTCACACACACACACACACACAACAACCCCGATCTTATCCCCCTCGACCCCCTCCCCGCACCATACACACCCTCCCTCTCCGTAAGGCGTACAGGGAGGATATTCTTGCTGGTATGGTCAAGTCACCCGGATGTCCAGGTGGAGGAGGTGAAGGTTAGCCGGCTAGGGGAGGGGGGGGGGGGGGCACTGTTACTACTCGCACTGGTATATCTATACACAACGGTATATACCCATATAATCGGTATATATACTGTACAGTCATCTATACATACATACATGCATACATACATGCATACATACATACATACATACATAGAGAAAGAGGGGTGTGGGTGGTGGGAGGAGGGAGGCAGCAAGGTGTGGGAGGCGAGGCAGTTAAGGGGGGTGTGTACTGTGTACACAAGATTAGTTTTTACCAACAGCTGTGCTGCTGCAACACCACCACCACCAGGCTGACCCCTTGAGTACGCCACCACCAACACTCCCAACTGACACACTTACTCTTAACCACAATATACGGTATACTACTCAAGCTCACAGGCATTACATTACATCCATTCACCTGATCTCTGTTGGCTATCAAGTGTTCAATAGGACGAATGAAAATCAATATCTGGGAAAATACTGTCTACACTCTACCCAATGCAGTAAAATCACGACGACCTTCTTTTCTTTTTACACGACGGTGGGCCACGGGAAGTGTACATTAGGGTGTGCACTGACCTACAGTATACTCAGCTAAGTCTATCTCGGTGCACCGTGGGACACTGTCAAACTCGACGCATGGCGTCACACTTCATAGATTGAGGTAGCATGGTTAGGGTCAATATCTCCTCTTATGATCTAGATATTTGAGAGCCCGTCAGGATATAAGTATTTAACTTATACTGGCTCACACAGGACATCATTGCCTCCTCAAAAGGTATTAGAACCAAAGACGACTGCCAGGGCAATGTGATGACCACTCCGAGACAGCGACTGAATTTGATAATGTACTATAGTTCATATACTGATAAATGTATAGTATAATCTTTTCAAATTACAAAATAAGAAAAGTAAATGATGGTCAGTTACAACCATACACGTGCAGTCCGCTTCATCTCATCATTAACCAAAACTCCTACCCAACGTTTCTATCAACGTCTAAGTACTGGTAACCACAATTACGTCCACCACCTGAGTGTCACCTATAATAGTTTGTACAGGTAACAGAGCACATCGTGGACGAATAGATAACAGGCCCCCCATACAGACTATGCTACACATCACAGACAAGTGGAGGAGGGACATTACCACAGAATATCCAATAAAATTTGTCCCACATGCTGGATGGCAAAGAGGGAGAACTTTATATTATAAGGTCATCTGTACCGTTCCCTTCCCTTCCCCCAACCGCCGTCATCTCTGAAGCCACCACCTGTGTGAACATGTCCTGGACGTGATACGCTTCCTGGTGAACTGTACTGTACAACCCCCCCCCCCCCCTCCCCCGGACAACACCGTACGGTCACTAAATTCACCAACACCAATACTTCCTGCGGTGAGGTACCGTTATAGTGAAGTGGTTGTGATGGTGATGAAGGTAGTGGTTGTGGTGGTGATAAAGGTAGTGGTTGTGGTGGTGATAAAGGTAGTGGTTGTGGTCGTGATAGTGAAGGTAGTGGTTGTGATGAAGGTAGTGGTGGTGATGGTGAAGGTAGTGGTTGTGAAGGTAGTGGTTGTGATGGTGACGAAGGTAGTGGTTGTGGTGAAGGTGGTGGTTGTGGTGAAGATAGTGGTTTGTGATGGTGAAGGTAAGTGGTTGTGGTGGTGATGGTGAAGGTTGTGGCGATAGTGAAGGTCGTGGTTATGAAGGTGATGATAAAAGTAGTGGTTGTGGTGATGGTGGTGAAGGTAGTGGTGGTGATGAAGGTAGTGGTTGTGGTGAAGGTAGTGGTGAAAGTAGTGGTGATGGTGAAGACAGTGGCTGTGGTGGTGGTCAAGATAGTTGGTCCCTTGTGAGTATGGTGACCAACCAGGGTGGTGGTAACAGTGATAGAGATAAGAGTTGGTGGAAAAAAAAAGGGACGAGGAGGAGAGGGAGGCGGGGGGGGGGGGGGTCCTCCGTGCACAAACTCAGGCCTCGCTCCATGACATTCCAACACTCACAACTTCCCCTCACTTTTACGGACTCTGTTCTACGTGATTTTCACAAAATTCTGGGCTTTTTCCAGTAAATTTTATATCTGTGTATAGCAATTCTACCGAAGAGGTCAGCTTTGTGTGTTACTTTTGATATAATGGATACCCCTCGTGTAACGAGAACGGCCGGCCCTAGGGCCACCTCGGCGTAAAGTTGTTTAAGGTGTAGAAGCTGTCGCCAACACAACAACCACACCCTGAGTTAACAAGCTGCATGTCCCAGTGTCAAGGAATAGTCCGAGAAGATCAGAAAACTCGCCAGCTGCACTGGCTAACCGTTACCCCGGAATACGATCCGCAAATCGATTACCATCCAGGTTCCCAATTACTGCAAGGTAGACAGAGGCAAATGGCGTAGAGAAATTTGCCCAAAGTTTCACCCTGCCCGGAGATCGAACCCGGATCTGCTTGCTTGAAAGGTGAGCCTGCTGACCAATACACACACACACACACTACTACAAAACGTAAAATCCAGTTGCGTAAAATTTTGGACTGTGTTCAGTTTTTTAATTACAGTATGCGCCTACAAACGGGGCTGACTGGGTCCCCCCCTCCAAATCGTGTGCATATCCCGCTCTCAATGAAGCCCCCCCCCCCCCCCACACACACACACATGCAAACCAGAATAGCAAATATTGGGCGGACCAGTTTAGAATCTCCAGCGCAGGTGACTTTATTCCCAATAATATAGGACACATTCCAATACATGTTGGAGGGGAAAAAAAGACGTATTAAATGTTATACTGGTAAAAAATACGCAAGAAGCGTTCGGCAGACGGACGAACACAACCTGTGTGTGTGTGTGTGAAACTAAGCAGCAGGTTGACAGTCTGGGAGACGGGACAGGTGTGTGGGAAGCATAAACACACTCAGGTAGAGGGCCGCTATCCCCAGCACTGCTGCTGCTCCAACAACTGGCCGGGGGGGGGGGGGGGGCTACGAAGTAAACAAACACCCACGCCAACAATACATACACTCAAATATACACATATAAACATAGAAATACACAAACACCGAATAAATGCTGAGACAAATGACGAAAGACAAGAACTGGAGGACGATACCAAACATATGGACAACAGCACACAAACAAACACCTTCTAACACATCAACAACCACAACATCAAACATAGATCTTGTGACGGCTTTGACGTACCTGGCTAGAGAAAAGTAATTACCAGTTGAGTCACGACGCTGATACAAACCTGTCCTAATACCTCCCCCCACCCCATCTCTCTAACGGGTGTACCAGACAACCCCCCCCCCCTCCCAATCCTCCTCCACCTGCCGTACCTTCGTCTAAGTGGGAATTTTATTGAAGGAGGGGAGGAAGTGATCGGTCGGACACGTAAATTATGAGAAGGGTGAAATGAAGATGAAGATGTGGG
Source organism: Homarus gammarus (assembly GCA_958450375.1). Lineage (NCBI taxonomy): Eukaryota > Metazoa > Arthropoda > Malacostraca > Decapoda > Nephropidae > Homarus > Homarus gammarus. Next base: position 2,816,009 of record CAUDMG010003255.1, read on the forward strand.
GAAGCACCGGTTTCAGAAACACGAATATGAGAATACCAAAGCAGAATGGGGAAGTTATAAAAACACGAGGAGGGGGGGCTATAAAAAAAACAGGAAGGAGGATGATTAAAAATTTCAGGGGGGGGGAGAGGTTTGAGATGATAAAGAATAAGATTAAGCTATCGACCTTGTAACATATTAAGTGGTAACATGGTATTAAGTGGTGGATGAGTTACAAGTAAGTTGAGGCCACACCCTGACATCCACAAAACCACCACTTGCTGAGACACTGCCACCACCAGGAGGAATGGGAATGTTGATAATTTTATAGGGGAGGAAGGTGTGGTGGGAGAGGGAAGAGGTAGTACGTGGGGAGGAAGTGGGTTGAGAGGGAGAAGGAGAACACAAAACAATGAGTGATAAGAGAATGTGAAGAGAGGACAAGCCGAAGAAGTCGAGAAAAGAAAAGCAAGGAGGAGCAACAGAGGGCAGACGGACGGAGGATGAATGAGAGTAGCGTACAGTATAGTGAGTACCAGCCTCTCTCACACACCCACCTACCTCTCCCTCACCGTGCCTACCTCTCCCTCACTCTCCCTTACCGTGCCTACCTTCTCCCTCTTATCCTCGCCCATACCTTTTATATCCTCCCCTCACCCCCGTCAATAACCTACACTTTCTCCCCCATCCCCGTCAATAACCTACACTTTCTCCCCCACCCCCGTCAATAACCTGCACTTTCTCCCCCACCCCCGTCAATAACCTACACTTTCTCCCCCACCCCCGTCAATAACCTACACTTCCTCCCTCATCCCCGTCAATAGCCTATACATTCTCCCTCATCCGTCAATAACCAACACTTCCCTCACTCCGCCAACATCCACTCCTTCCTTACCCTCCATACATCTTCTCCCTCACCCCCACTCTACACTGCCTGTATCCAGAAGGGATCGTTTTCCTCTCGGGACCAAGGCTGAGCGAGCAGTCCACTCACCCTGAAACTCCCCAACTCCGCCTCCCAGGGAACACAGAACAAAATCCCAGTGAAGAAAAATACGCTTGAAAATTTCCCACAGGAAAGAATCTCACCAAATGGGAGGTTCTCTTAGTCCTAAGACTGCTAGATTGAAGTCAAGGTTTATATAAAAGAAAATTACAAATACAAGTTGTGCAGCATTGTCTTTATAATGTGGACGAGACTGACACTTTTGTTGTGCACTGTACAAGGAAGACACCTACCTGATACACGTATATAAACAAAAAGAAAAAAATATTAAATACTATAGCATGGATCGTGACTAGGGCCACATAAAACTTTTTGATACTCGCGGATACTTGAAGGATGGTCACGTTCTCTGTTTTGACAATGTGAAATTTTTAAACAAAACAATATATAGTTACTCGCCAGTGGGAGTATTTGCGATTAACTTCCCAGTTATAAGATTGAAAAGGACTTCTTCAGAGGATCATATAATGTGTAACACCGCTGATGAAGTAGGAAAAAGTAAACTCAACCTGAACTTACGGACAGATAACGCAACACCACTTGCAGTTACACTGGTATAACAATGTCAGAATAGCTACTCATCAGTAGACGAACTGTGGCGAACATTTCTGTATCTATAAAAGGACTGTATAACGTATATAATGGTAAAGTTACTCATCGGACATAGTATATGGGTGTGTGGGCAGCCTTAATGTTACAATATATACACAAATATTCCTGAATTTTGATAAAAAAATGTGTTAAGATCTGACTCAAGGAATGGAGTAATCATCCAAAACATCACATCTTGGTATTTTGTGATAAGAGACAATCTCATGGCGGGCGAGGTGACCTCAGGTCCGAATTTCCTAAGTGTTACCTCACTTGTCCGGAACAGGAAAACGTCATTCTGGAGCTGGTGGTTAACCGATTTGAAAAACAGACACGAAACAGTTTGTAAATATTAGTCCTCAAACTTTAACATATTCAATTTAGTAAATGCTTCGTTTGTGGTAAAAAAAAAAAAAATGCAGAAGCCACAGATTCTGTCTATCAGAAGTTCCCCACAACGTTATGTCTGTAAATCCAGTGTGGATATTTAAGAGCATAATAAACATGTTTAAATGATCCAGAGGAGTACGAGGTTTTAAAGCCATGCTGTTGAGTTTACTCTAAATTTACTGAATATGGTTAATACGGTTTAAATGAACATCAACAAAGCCATCTTTTTAAGTACAATAGATTGTTCTCGTTTACGGATTGGAAAAATAGTTTTCCTTCTGTGGAAAGGCAAGTAATGACTTTTTTCAGGGGCTAAAGTCCATTATTTCATACTAACCAGTTTCTGACATACGCGGACACAATTCATGGAACTTATAAAGGAATGGAAATGTGTGTGGCTGACATCCAAATATAAAACGTGTTTATGCGAGGTGTGACCGACAGTACCAAAGGTTCCTGGGACCGAAGAATACAGTACTGTGAACTAGTTGTAGACGGTGTAAGACACAGTAAGGCGCGCTCATTTGACCTTACAGATCTAAAACCAAACTGAGCATTTTGTGATGTTATTAGTAATGTGCCCGTCCGGGACGGTGGTTCCTGATGAAACTTTCATCACCAGATTTATTAAGCAGGTTGGACTTTTGCAAGTTTCATTTATGTGGAATGACACTGGTGGCAAAGGACGATTGGCAAATGCGTAGTACAAGTAACAGTGTTGCCATGCCTCCTGCTCTATGTTAGGATGTTTTATATTACATCTATTGGCTTTCTGAGATAAATGACGATTTAATCTCGCTGCCAGTTGCAAGAAAGCTTCAAAATTACCCTTATTATTGGGAATAATTCCACCAAGGATCTTGACTAGACCACGAAGTAATTGCAGAAGGGTGGGTGTGTGGGAGAGGTATGTTAGGAGCAACATCAATCACTCACCCAGTGTCCGAGGAAATGGGTTGATTTGGTAAGCTTACGTGAGTTCTGTCCTACCACTGTGTTCTAGTTCTTCCGAACCAGATGATTCACTTATTTAACTAAAACACACAAAAGAAGGTTTTACAGCAAGTCTCTCTCTCTCACTTCTGCTGCTGCTGCTGCTGCTGTTCCTCCCAGCCTTGAGTGGCCTGCCTGGAGGGAAGGGGGAAGGGGGAAGAGGGAGGGAGGGAGGGAGGAGCCGCGAACAATGTTTACAAACACAGCTCAGCCCCGTTACCAGCACACCACCATCGCCGCCTCACTATCCATCCACCCGCCAGGCATGTGACACTGTCAAAGACTTCAGGCCACCTGACTTATTGTATCTTGAACTTTGTAATTACTACATTAAATCGGGGGTGCTTGAGGACATTCTTGCTGTTTATCCTAAATTTGCTAGCCCACACTGATTAGTCTTCAATTGGAATATGACTCCAATGTATGTGACCAACTGACCTGTATATACTGCAAATGAATATGATGTATTTCTTTCTTTGTGTACGAACCTCTGTCCTGCATGGCAGTGAACAGTGGCATTACCCACATGAATCTGACCTATATATTTAGGAAGAAACCAGAGTGTGTAAATAAAACCTCCGCGATGCAGGTCCCATTGGACAACACCCCCCTCACATTCCTCACTAACACAACCTATATATTTCCTGTAAATTAACCGATACCCACGTACAGTACTTATCCTACCAGGCAAACGATCCAGTTAGACACAACAACGTACACAGACACACTTGTGCTCCCGAGCACAAGCAACAGATATTCTCACGCTCTCGGAAAACTTGCTCCTTGAATGATGACAATCATGGTGTATGAAGGACGTTAAGCAGCAAAGTTGATAGACGGAAACACCACCACCACCGTCTGCTCCACTCCTTTTGGCGATCTCTTCTACCTCAGCACAAGAATCTGCAATCACCAGGGGACACACAAGCACCTGCAATCACCACACACACAAAACACCATGAAGATACAACCAGAATAACACTGAAACAAACATGCTGAAGTACATGCACTTGAATTTAAATGAATCGGAAGTTGGTTAACTACAATTTTACATATGCAAATTGCATAGCAACAACAGTACTGACAAGGTTGACGTGCGTATTATTAAACATCTTCCCTTGATGAGGGTCGTGATTCAACCCGAGTTTTAAACTAAATGAGTCCTGAGGGACACCGCAGTACAGTACTTAACAGGGTGGTGTGGCGGTAAAATTATCTAATTCTAATAAAATTATTTTATAATATTGGAATTAGTTAATTTTACCGCCACACCACCCCGATAAGTACTGTACTGCGGTGTCCCTCAGGACTCATTTAGTTTAAAACTCGGGTTGAATCACGACGACTCTCTTCAAGGGAAGATAATGTTTAATAATACGGCGTAAGCCTTTTGATGGTTGCAGGTCTTGAAGGGCACATGATGTATCTAGCTTATTCGTCTCAAGAAAATTATTAAATACGTAATGTACACACTGAACATACGTTTTTATATACTGTAATGTAAACACGGACCTGAGGCGAGTGAGGTATAGGATTCCGCAGTTTCCAGTAATTAGTTTGTGAATAACATGAATGTGGTTTCAACAGCTTAGGTGGCCATCGGTGGAAAGGCACCTCTAGTAAACGAAGTAACATGTGTAAAAGAACGGGTAATGATAGTGAGGCCTCCTTCATAATGATGCACTCTGGTATTTCGTCTTTTGCGTTCTGCTTCGTGTCCGTAACAGGAGACAAGAACAATTTATTTTGCTGTCTGTTATGGAAGTGGGTTCAGAATTCTCCATGGCGACCAGACATGTGCTCCGCCAACGCTCAAGTAGTTATCAAAGAAGTGGTGGATGTGTATGAGGGTCCTCTTACCCTTGTATCATCTACTGTATCGTAACAGTTGAGTGTGGGGCCGTGAGTCACTATATAATTAAAGACACCCAAAAGTTGCCGCATGATGGCTGCATCTTTTGTGTTTATAATAGTTACATATGGCGGTTCTAACTGCTGAAGATATTGTACTCAGCACCGAGAAATGTGGACTTGTTCACGATTTTTCTCTGGTGTTAGTTTTTTTCCGCTATAATTGCCCTGACTTCAGCTGTAACAGCTGGGGGATTTAACGTTTTTTTTTTCTAATTTGACTTTGAGGGGAAACATTTACCCAAACAGACACTGAATATACAGGAGATACAACAAACTACATTCGAGTTTATTAGACATGAATAAGATCTCACCTACTGTAGTATTCTCTCGCAAAATTGTTAGGGGAATTAGTCAACCAATTATGATCAATCGCCGAGATAGTTACCTTTGTTAGGTTCAGTTATTGTAATGTCAGGTAGCAAGTGAGTATCACGGAGGTGTCCGCCTCTCATTTTGTGAAGGCTATGTTGAAATCCCACAACATAGAATATCTTCTCAGAACTTATAAGAAATTATTTCGGTTGTCTTATAAGGAAATGTCCTTATATGGATTTAGGGCCACGCGTAAAACTATCCCTACTACAGTATCGTGTTTCCTGACACGTTATGTGTCATCATTACCTCCTGAACTTTAATACTGTATCAACTTATACAAAAATGTTATACTGCACAATATTTATTGTCATCTAGTACAGCACCACCAATATGACGCGACACACACACTGTAGCTGGGTATACAGTATATACTTTTGTGTGTGCATAAATAATAATAATAATAATAATAATAATAATAATAATAATAATAATAATAATAAAGATAATAAAGGTAACAAAATAATAATAATAATAACAGTTTACTGAAAAAGTTCTGCAGCCCGAAGGCTGAAAATATACATTAGACATAAATGACTTATTACTTGCATTAACATTGGTGGTTTAACAAAAGCCTTCATTAGAGAAAGGTAAAGGAACATACAGTGAACATACAGATTAATGTTTACAATGGAGGTCACGTAGGTCTTGTGCGCTGAGGTGTTGAACAGCAAACACGTAGTGTAGTAACTCCCTCACAGATGGTGTTATGAGGGGCATCTCGTGATGTGCTAATTCCCTCACAGATGGAGGTATGAGGAACCTCACTTGGTGTAGTAATTCCCTCACAGATGGTGTTATGAGGAACCTGACGTGGTGTAGTAATTCCCTCACAGATGGTGTTATGAGGGACCTGACGTGGTGTAGTAATTCCCCCACAGATGGTGTTATGTGGGACCTGACGTGGTGTAGTAATTCCCTCACAGATGGTGTTATGAGGGACCTGACGTGGTGTAGTAATTCCCTCACAGATGGTGTTATGAGGGACCTGACGTGGTGTAGTAATTCCCTCACAGATGGTGTTATGAGGGACCTCACTTGGTGTAGTAATTCCCTCACAGATGGTGTTATGAGGGACCTGACGCGGTGTAGTAATTCCCTCACAGATGGTGTTACGAGGGGTATCACGTGGTGTGTGTGTGTGTGTCATTAGGTACTCTGGTCTCATAGAACTCAGGAATATCAAAATTGTGAGCAAGCCTGTGAGAGTATCTAGGTGAAGGGGATATTATGGCGCATTACTGAGGAGTGAGACGGGAGATTTGAGCCGAACTCAGTTGTGTCACGAAGATTAACCAAATGAGCTTTACAGGAAGGTATGAGAACCACTATTCCCGGTTAAGACATATGGTCCAGAACACCCAAGAGAACAATTATATTACCATCAGTGGGGGAGACATACAGCCCGTGCACTGAAACAGTTAAACACACACATAGTATACCGTACAGCAGAACCCTCCACTGCTCTTTACCTCTTCCCTTTATTACTTAAGAACAACCTAATACAGGAAGTCTCAGCGGCCAGTGTATGATGATGCTCGCCAAGTTTCGGGATGACAGACAGGTTCATCTATCCGCACAACAGAAGCATTAACAACAGGTAAGAGAAGCTAGGGCAGTGAGGGGAGCAGCATAGTAGAGAGAGTTAGCGTCGGGCAGCGCAGGTAAAAACTGCCGTGTGAGGTACACCTCTGTCCTTGAGTCTCTTGTTTACCTGTACCCGCCGCCGTCCTGGAGTCACCCTCCCTGCTCCCTCTCATCCCCTCTCACTTTTCACATCCCACGCACGTCCCTCTCCCACACATGCATCATATACGCCCCTATCCTACACATGCATCATACACGTCCCTCTCCCACACATGCATCATACACGTCCCTCTCCTACACATGCATCATACACGTCCCTCTCCCACACATGCATCATACACGTCCCTCTCCCACACATGCATCATACACGTCCCTCTCCCACACATGCATCATACACGTCCCTCTCCCACACATGCATCATACACGTCCCTCTCCCACACATGCATCATACACGTCCCTCTCCTACCACCACCAGGAACATGGATGACCACCAAATAGGCTAAACAAACTAAAATTTAAAGTGAAGCTTATTCGGATCTCCTGAAGATTAGGCACTCCAGCTCACCTCACCTAAAGATTAACCACCCTAACTTAACCTAACCCCCAGGAGGCGTTAAGGTTATTAATATTAAAGTGACAAAGACTGGGGTGCCTAACCCTCAAGCTATCCGTTTTAGGAGTTTCTTATATAAATTGCAATATGTTAACGATATATTAAACCGGGCGTTTAGGGTTGAATAGCTGGTATGAAAACGATGAGGATAAGTGGACAAAACTAAATCATCATCAATTATTTAGTCTGAGCAATATGACATGAAGCAAGCCACGCAGGGAGAGAGCCGCAGCATCCAACGCCACGACACTACGTAGTGATCCACCTCGATGCAATCACAAGATGGTAATCGTCCCCGTGTGAGAGGGTACATGCACACCATGATCAGTCCACGACAAGATACTTGAAGGCGGGAGCGATAAATAGTTCCAACTGATAACACTACCTCTGTAAACATTTTTTTGTAAATGGGTTACTATCAGTATGACGTCCAGTAACTCTTTGGTGATTAACTTTCTGCTAATGGCTGATGTTAAGGTTGTGTGAGGAACAGCAACACCACAGCAGAACACATAGAGCACAACAGTAAGACTGTCTGAAGGAATGAATGAAACAGAGAAGAGTGTACAAGTGTCCTCCCTTATCACCCTCCTGGGTACACTATCACTGCTATAAACAAGACACTTTACAATTCACCCAACTTGTACTAACACCAACATCTCACACGTAACAACTGCTGCTACAAGTGTTAAGTGTTGGAATATCATCCACCCAGAGGGGACTTAACAGTACTAGAGCCCTGACACAACAGCTACAGCTGGCAAGTGTTCCAATCATTTTTTTTTGGCACCCCTACATCCTTGTGTAAGGTGAAGCGCAGAAGCGTTTACAGCGCCCAACAGGGAAGCGTGCTAAGTTCATGCTTGCCTTTACGTCTCATGAGTTAAGGGCGTAGAAGCCTGAGGAGTCAATGGTTTATGTCTAAGCAAGTTATTGTAAATTCCAACAACTTTCCTTGAATAAGAATTCGCAACTTTCGATTTACAGCAGGTACCTACTTTGCTGCTAGGTGAACAGGGACCAAGGGAGGCTGGGAAGTGTGTCCGAACAACTTTCCACCGGCCCGGGAATCGAACTCGTGACATCTCGCTTGCGAGGCAAGAGCGGGACCGCTCTACCTACCGGCGCCCCCTGTTCAAATCATCCCAGAGGAATTTAGTACTCGTGTCACGGGGTCGACTTTCACTCACAACAGTAGAGTACTCATGATCGGGAGGGTGGACGAGGTTAGAATCTCACCTGAGAAAAACAAATGCTCCCACAATGATAAGAGTTACAAACATCATTTACAATGAACTAATGCAAGATGAAGTAAAGCAATACTTCAATCACGCGAGACTGGAATCGTCAATATTTTGGGACAACACTATGACAAAAACAACAATAATAATAATGATGATAATAACAACATATGGTGTCGTCGTAACAAACTATACAGATGTCAGATTCTGACTGGCCACCACCTGGCAGAGTAAAACATTCGCCCTTGACCATAACCGTGTGGTCGTGAATTTCGTCCAAGACGCAGCCTTGAGTGATGCTGTACAGTACAGTTCCCTGACAACAACTTAACAGGTTGTATTACATTTACCAGGTGTAGCCTATACAACGGTGTAGTGCAGACACAGCCAGACACTCCCGAGTCTTTAACAAGGTGCAATATTATACGAAAAACAACGAAAAGGAGAGGAAACGAAGAAGAGGAGGTGGAGACGAAGGGAGAAGGTGGAGGTGGAGACGAAGGGAGAAGGTGGAGGAGGAGACGAAGGGAGAAGGTGGAGGAGGAGACGAAGGGAGAAGGTGGAGGTGAAGACGAAGGGAGAAGGTGGAGGAGGAGACGAAGGGAGAAGGTAGAGGAGACGAATGGAGAAGATGAAGAAGACGAAGGGAGAAGGTGGAGGCGGCGGCGAAGGAAGAAGGTGGAGGCGGCGGCGAAGGAAGAAGGTGGAGGATGAGGCGAAGGAAGAAGGTGAAGAAGACGAAGAGAGTAGGTACAAAAGGAGGAGGATGGAAGGTCGAGGTGGATGAGAACATGTGCACTCGCGGCCCGACAAGGTCACTTGCCCCCCCCTCCCTCGTCAGTAGCAGTGTGTCTCTGGGTACTGCTGGTGGTGCTGGGAGGGGGTAGTAAGGGAAGGGAGGGGGAGCCTGCTCCCAACAACCTCTCCTACCCACTCCTCACCTCACTCTGATATTGTTAATGTTGTGTTATTTACTCCCTAACCCTCCCTCCCTATCAATAACCCCCCATCACCCCCCTCACCATCAATAACCCCCATCAACTCTCCCTCCCCATCAATAACCCCTCCCTCTCTATCAATAAACCCCTCATGACCCCCCTCTCCATCAATAACCTCAATAACCGAGATAAGGAAAGCCAAGAGGAATAATGAGGTAAGGATAGCAAGGGAGGCGAAGACAAACCCCAAAGGATTCTACCAAATGTATCAAACTAAAACATGAGAAATGATTGCACCAATACGGTCAGACACAGGCGAGCTCACTGATAACGACAAAGAAATGAGCAATAATTTTAATAAATATTTTTCAACAGTTTTCACCACCGAAAATTTAAACATGATACCCGGGGCACCGACTCTATTCAGAGATAGTGAAGAAAACAAATTAAGCGAGATAGTAGTGACTAGTAACTATGTTAGTAAGCAAATAGACAAACTAAAGCCTAATAAGTCACCTGGTCCCGATGAGATATTTGCCAGAGTATTAGAGGAATGTAAGGAAGAGCTTAGTATGCCCTTAGCAAAGTTGTTTAACATGTCCTTAAAAACAGGTGTAGTACCAGAATCCTGGAGGATAGCAAATGTAATTACGATTTTCAAGAAGGGGGATAGAGCACTATCCTCTAACTACCGCCCAATCAGTCTAACATCAATAGTAGGCAAATTACTGGAAGCAATCATTTCAAACTCTATTCGAAATCACCTGGAGAAGCACAGATTGATCAATGATTCCCAGCATGGCTTCACAAGCGGACGTTCATGTCTAACTAATCTATTAACATTCTTTTCATCAGTTTTCGAATCAGTGGACAAGGGGCACAATTATGATGTGGTATATCTCGACTTTAGCAAAGCCTTTGACAGAGTCCCCCACGAAAGACTAATTAGAAAGGTAGAAGCACATGGCATCAAAGGTAATATCCTTAAATGGATTAGGGCATGGTTACAGGACAGGAAACAGCGAGTGAGCATTAATGGCACTAAGTCCCATTGGAGCAACGTCACAAGTGGAGTTCCCCAAGGCTCAGTACTTGGACTATTATTATTTATTATATACATAAACAACATAGATATCGGCAAAGACAGCAACATAAGCAAATTTGCTGATGACACTAAAATAGGACGTGTTATTAAATCTGACGAGGACTCCACAAAACTACAGGAAGATCTAAACAAATTTTTCGAATGGTCTGAAAAATGGCAGATGAAATTCAACGTGGACAAATGTAAAGTACTCAGTGTAGGAGATGTAAACAGGGAAACCAGATACCAGATGAACAACGATGCCATAGAGAAATCCAACTGCGAGAGAGATTTAGGAGTAATGATAAGTAGGAACCTTAAGCCAAGTAAACAATGTGTTTTTGCTCGTAACAAGGCTAATAAAGTACTTGGGTTCATACAAAGGAGTGTTAGTTAAAAGACTAGCGAGGTCATCCTAAAACTGTATCTTGCTCTTGTGAGACCACACTTGGATTACGCAGTTCAGTTCTGGTCACCGTATTACAGAATGGATATAGAATCCTTGGAAAGAATTCAGAGGAGAATGACAAGACTAATCCCGGGCATTAGGAACCTTGAGTATAGAGACAGGTTAAAGCATCTTAATTTGCACTCCCTCGAGAGACATAGAGCGAGGGGCAACCTGATAGAGGTGTATAAGTGGAAGGCAGGGCTAAACAAAGGGGACATTACAGAGGTACTCAAACTATCCAACCAGGAGCGAACTCGTAACAATGGTTTTAAATTAGACAAATTTAGATTTAGGCGTGAAATAGGTAAACACTGGTTTGGAAACAGAGTAGTGGATGAATGGAACAAGTTACCAAATATCATCATCAACTCGAATACACTGAATAGCTTCAAATATTGGTTGGATGCTTATATGAGCAATAGGGGTTGGGTGTAAACGGGACTGCCCAGTATGGGCCAATAGGCCCGCTGCAGTTTCCTCCATTCTAATGTTCTTATGAACCCACTCCCTCTCCATCAATAACCCCTCATGAACCCACTCCCTCCCCATCAATAACCCCTCCCTCTCCATCAATGAACCCCTCATCACCCCTCCCTCTTCATCAATAACCCCTCATGAACCCATTCCCTCTCCATCAATAACCCCTCATGACCCCCCCCTCCCTCCCCACCAATAACCTTAAACATGACTAAAGTACTGTCTCCATAGTGCTCTGACTGTTGCTGCGCTTTACTGCCGCTCTTGTATTTGCTGTTGTTAAAAGCCACTATTTTCTTGCTATCCTGCTGTTCTTGCCCCTACTGTATAGCACAACTGTTGTTTTTTTTTTTGTCTGCTGATGCATTTTAATATTAGTAGTAAAAGTATTATTTATAGTAGTAAAATTATTCGTAGTAGCAATAAAAGTTGTAGTAGTTTGTTGTTGTTGTTGCTAATATTCCGGAATAAATACTCTCTCGTGTTCATAAAAAACGCGTCGTTGTTGTTGTTGCTGTTATTGTTTCCCCAACGTGAGTATAAATCAATTTTTCTCCCCATGTTTACGTTGCCGCTGCTCATGCCAAGCCGCTGTTGTTGTGTTGCTGTACTTATTTTATGACTCCGAGCACTAGTGTCCTGTTCTTCTTGTTGCTGATGTACAGTAGATGCCGTTACCGTCCTTGTTCTGTATTTGCTAGCCTACTTTTCTGTTCTTGTTGCTGATGTACCAGATGTGTTCTGACCTCACTAGGGGAAAGGTCACAGCAGGGTTAGCGACCGAGGGATAATTATCAGATATGGCCAGTGCTATGTGCGATCTTGGGTATGTGAGTTTGTTGACCAAACTGGAGTGGTCCATGGAAGAATTGGCGAGGGCCAAGGAAGAAATTGAGAGGGCCACGTTGGAGAACCTGAAATTAAAAGAAGAGCTGGCGAAGTTAAAAGGGGAGGCTGGACGAGTAAAGCCAGTGTCTGACGAAAACTCAAGCGAGTGGAAAGGTGTGAGTAGTGGGAGGACCAGGCTGGTGGTGAAGAAGTACACCAAGGATACAACGATAACAACAGCTAAGTGCACCAACCCGTTCAGTCCCTTGATAGACGAATTGGACGTTAGTACAGTCAGGAACAGGGATGACAAGGAAGGTATAAAAACTTTAATTGTTGGTGACTCACAGGTAAGGTACATGGACAGGGCCTTTTGTGGTAAAAACAAAAATAGGATGAGGGTATGTTTGCCAAGAGCTGGGGTGGGGAATATAATTGACAGGATGGACAATATCTTGTCTGGTAATGGGAACAATCCCATTATCTGCCTCAGTGCAGGAGGCAATGATATTGGCCGGTGTAGGAGCGAGGAGCTTCATGATAAGTTCAAGGCAGCTATAGATCGTATTAGGTCTAAGGGAGAGATCCCTATCATATGCGGTGTCCTGCCTAGAAGGAGAGTTGGCAGTGAATGGTTGTCAAGGGTGGTTGGTGTCAACGACCGTCTTGACAGATATTGCAAGTCAATATCGGTCCCATTCATTGACAACTGGGACAACTTGTAGGGCAGAAGGGACCTTTATGCTAGGGATGGGGTGCACCTGTCTCGGGATGGGGTGGCAACCCTGGCTGGGTCTCTAGAGGGGGCAGTTCGAAGGATATCGAAGTCTTTAAACTGCTAGGGGAACATATGGGCACGGGGGTGGGGGAAACTGCAGTGGGAGCGGGTAAACAAATCGAAAAATTACAGGGAAATAGTGTTAGGAATGATGACATAACTAAATTAGACAGGGAGTTTAAAACTAAACGCAGTAAGGGAAGGACTCAGAACACGACTAACTTAAATGTATATTACGCGAACAGTAGAAGTATGAGAAACAAAATGGATGATATTAGGGCCTTGGTATGTCCAGAAGAAATCGATATAATTGCATTCACTGAAACATGGATCAACCTAGACACACGTGAATTACCAGTCGAATACCAAATTGCGGGTTACAAACTGTTCCATACCGATAGGCAAACCAGGAAAGGAGGCGGAGTAGCAATCTATGGTAGAGATAATCTGAAGTGTGAAATAAATAAGGAAATAAAAACTGAGCGGAATACAAACAATTTTGATAGAATTAAGCGAGAGTAGGGAAAAATTAATCACAGGAGTAATATATAGACCTCCCAATCTTGACAGAGTCAATGAGCGACTTATCTGGGATGAAATGCGCAGGGCTTCCATACACAACAAAGTCTGTATAGTAGGCGACTTTAACCTTGGCCAAATAGATTGGACTGACCTTACGGGAAACTCAGAATCAGAGGATTTTCTCGAGACGATCCAGGACTGTTTCCTAAGTCAACATATAACCGAACCCACACGGGGTAATAATATATTGGATTTAGTTTTGTCAAACAGAGAAAACCTCATTAGCAATGTCGAGGTAGGGAACGAACTTGCAAACAGCGATCACAAAGAAATTCGATTCCAGTTAGATTTTCAGGGCAGACGTTAGGAAAATTCCACTAAAGTACCAGATTTCAGAAGGGCAAACTTTGACAGTTTAAAGAGGCAGCTGAGAGAGGGGGTGTCGCGCTTGGCCGTGAACCTGACAGATGACACCGACCTGATAACGAGATCTGAGATTGCCGAGTTCCACGACAATTTAAATAGTGAGTTACTTAATGCACAAAGGCAGAACATACCATACAAAAAACTCAGATCAAACAACAATGACCCTAAATGGATAAATAATTATTTAAAGAACATCATTGGCCAAAGGAAGGCTATAGGTAGAAGGATAAATCGTGGCGAAATTCACCTCCGGGACTATTATAAGGTATTGGCGAGTAGGGTTAAAACCGAGATAAGGAAAGCCAAGAGGAATAATGAGGTAAGGATAGCAAGGGAGGCGAAGACAAACCCCAAAGGATTCTACCAAATGTATCAAACTAAAACACGAGAAAAGATTGGACCAATACGGTCAGACTCCGGCGAGCTCACTGATAACGACGGAGAAATGAGCAATAATTTGAATAAATATTTTTCAACAGTTTTCACCACCGAAAATTTAAACATGATACCCGAGGCACCGACTCTATTCAGAGATAGTGAAGAAAGCAAATTAAGTGAGATAGTAGTGACTAGTAACGATGTTAGTAAGCAAATAGACAAACTAAAGCCTAATAAGTCACCTGGTCCCGATGAGATATTTGCCAGAGTATTAAAGGAATGTAAGGAAGAGCTTAGTATGCCCTTAGCAAAGTTGTTTAACATGTCCTTAAAAACAGGTGTAGTACCAGAATCCTGGAGGATAGCGAATGTAATACCGATCTTCAAGAAGGGGGATAGATCACTATCCTCTAACTACCGCCCAATCAGTCTAACATCAATAGTAGGCAAATTACTGGAAGCAATCATTTCAAACTCTATTCGAAATCACCTGGAGAAGCACAGATTGATCAATGATTCCCAGCATGGCTTCACAAGCGGACGTTCTTGTCTAACTAATCTATTAACATTCTTTTCATCAGTTTTCGAATCAGTGGACGAGGGGCACAATTATGATGTGGTATATCTCGACTTTAGCAAAGCCTTCGACAGAGTACCCCACGAAAGACTAATTAGAAAGGTAGAAGCTCATGGCATCAAAGGTACATCCTTAAATGGATTAGGGCGTGGTTACAGGACAGGAAACAGCGAGTGAGCATTAACGGCACTAAGTCCCATTGGAGCAACGTCACAAGTGGAGTTCCCCAAGGCTCAGTACTTGGACCATTATTGTTTATTATATACATAAACGACATAGATATCGGCATAGACAGCAACATAAGTAAATTTGCTGATGATACTAAAATAGGACGTGTTATCAAATCTGACGAGGACTCCGCAAAACTACAGGAGGATCTAAACAAATTTTTCGAATGGTCTGAAAAATGGCAGATGAAATTCAACGAGGACAAATGTAAAGTACTCAGAATAGGAGATGTAAACAGGGATACCAGATGAACAACGATGCCATAGAGAAGTCCGACTGCGAGAGAGATTCAGGAGTAATGATAAGCAGGAACCTTAGGCCAAGCAAACAATGTGTTTTTGCTCGTAACAAGGCTAATAAAGTACTTGGGTTCATAAAAAGGAGCGTTAGTTTCAAGACTAGCGAGGTCATCCTAAAACTGTATCTTCCTCTTATGAGACCACACCTGGATTACGCAGTTCAGTTCTGGTCACCGTATTACAGAATGGATATAGAATCCTTGGAAAGAATTCAGAGGAGAATGACAAGACTAATCCTGGGCATTAGGAACCTTGAGTATAGAGACAGGTTAAAGCATCTTAATTTGCACTCCCTCAAGAGACGTAGAGCGAGGAGCGACCTGATAGAGGTGTATAAGTGGAAGTCAGGGCTAAACAAAGGGGACATTACAAAGGTACTCAAACTATCCAACCAGGAGCGAACTCGTAACAATGGTTTTAAATTAAGACAAATTTAGAATTAGGCGTGAAATCGGTAAACACTGGTTTGGAAACAGAGTAGTGGATGAATGGAACAAGTTACCAAATATCATCATTAACTCGAATACGCTGAATAGCTTCAAACATAGGTTGGATGCTTATATGAGCAATAGGGGTTGGGTGTAAACGGGACTGCCCAGTATGGGCCAATAGGCCCACTGCAGTTTCCTCCATTCTTACGTTCTTATGTACAGTAGCTGCCGTTACTGTCCTTGTTTTGTATTTGCTAGCCTACTTTCCTGTTCTTCTGCTTGACGATGTACAAGAGAAGCTGTGGTCACGTTTTAAGGGCAAGAAATATTTTGCTGCTGTTTACGTAAAATTTGTTGTTTGTCGCTGTTATTTGCCAAAATGTACGCTGCTGTTATTTAAGGTGACTTGTTTGTCGATGCTGTTTACGGTAACGAACTGTTGTTTGTCGATGATGATGATGACGACATGTGTTGTTAATTATAATTATGATGTGTAATTGGTTGCTTGTATCAGTGATGAAAATGATGACAAACAATTACTACCCAACACACAGGAACAGCTACCCACCTTCTGACACTGTATGTACAAGGTAGCACTTCAAGACGTCTGTTACAGAACAATTTGTCCGATGTTCTACACAGTGCATAGTTAATATTACCACCAATATACTTATCACACACACAGAGCACCCCGTTACAGCCACCCCACACAAGGCGTGTGACACTATTCGAGGTGAAGAAAACCACCTGTCTGGTGGGTAATATGTCGAGTATACCTAAATGCGTGTGTAATGTTAGTAGATCCTCGCCCAGCCCCGCACCTCACGATGCAACCTTCCTTGCCAGGAGACAGCCAGAAATTACTCTACCTACGGTGTTAAAGGTTCAACGAGAGTTTTTGACGATCAGATATTCCCAGTAAAATTCAAAATCATAATTCGAGCCCAATGTAAACCTGTTACAAATACTCTGAATGGTATAAACATCTGTAAAACATATACTGCATCTAATGCCAGAGAAATAAAATAATTATAATACAGTACAGTCAATAAACTTTGTCTAAGAAAAAAAAAATGGCAAGAAAATACATTGGGCCTAGTTTTAGATCTAACGGGAAAATAAAAATATGTGCCTTTTAGAAATGTTTTACTCACTTTCTTTTAATCTCTTTTGTCACTTTGGATAAGATGAAACTTTGCTCACCTGCAGTCAAGATCCTTTTAGCCAGAAAAGCCTCTGGCTACAAATATGATGTAGCTACTATACTTATGTGTGTACATTGAGAGAAAGCAGCACCGTGAACCTGTGAGTGAACTCTCCGACCAAACCTCATTCTGTGGTATAGTAGGGTGGTCAGAGGTAGGCTACCGTAGTAGGCCTACAACCATGGTTTCTCATACTGCTCGTAACCTAGCCAGACTCTTTTACTAATCAGGAAAAATTCTGGGTTTTTTAGTGGTAAACATGACTCACCACTGCAATGAATATAAGACGAAAAATGTATGACGTTACACTGTTTACAAACGTAACTACCAAACGCATATTAAGTGTTTTTGTTTTACTATTTTTTTTTATTATACAGAATAATTCTTGATCAATATTGGTTGGTAATATTTATGCTGCACCATAACCAGTACAACACACCCGGTCTTCATCGGCCACAGCAATTTTTTTTTCTCGATATTTCAATGAATCATCTCATCCATGATAAGCTTCCTTTAAGTATATGTGAACAATTCTTTCCATGAATACTGTGTCTACTCATTGGTTAAAGGGAACACTGAGTCACAAGAGACCTTTAATGACGTCAAATGTTCAAGTGTTACAACTGGCCAGCTGAGCATGTGAACAATCCTAAATAAAAAAGAACATAAAAACACGAAAAGTGCATCGTAACCATCTCAGAGATCCCCAGACCCCACTGCGTATTAAACACCACCCAAGCGTAACAATGGGTATGTCTGTCGCATATCACAGCCCATCTGATGACACACACACACACACACCAAAAAATTTATGTAGTATGAAGTGGGCAGTCAGATAGCATCAAGATGACGCTGGTAAGCAAATGGTGGGTGTTGGTAGTAGGTAAAGGAGGTCAGTCGGTAGGTAGTAGTACTGTACTATTGTGGAGGCCGAAGTTAGTCAAGGTGGGCAGTAGGTGGCGATGGTAGTTAATGGTAAGTAGAGTGGTAGGAGATGGTAGACTGAGTGACAGTTGATGGTAGATATGTGGTGGTAGTCGGAGGTGAGATAAGCCATAGGTAGTAGATGGAGGTAGACCGAGGTGCTGAGTGTCAGGGTTGGTAAGCCGGGAGGCAACAATGAAGAGGACGCGGGTGATAACATTGTTGACATGGCGCAGCTACCCACCAATCCCCAGATACCCAGGATGTAAACAATAAACCAGCCGAGACCCCCAAGTAAACAATCTTATCAGCTGGCGGCAACACCCAACCCCTCAACCTTCACCAGTCACAACAAGGCAGCAAGGTGACACGCACACACACACGAGGGAAAATTGAAAGTTTGAAAGTAGATAAGAAAAACATGAGCAAAAACAGGGTAAGGAAATAAGAAAGAAAAAAGATAGATAGGACTTAAGAATAAATCAAAATGAAAAGCGCATGCGCGCACACGCACAACGACCTTGAGTTGGTCAAATGAAGCCTTCTATAAATAGCTCAATAACCCCCCCCCCCCCCCCCCACTGGTTTTAAGGAGTGAGACGTAGCTAGCGCTCTCTCTCTCTCTCTCTCTCCCTGTGTGTGTGTGTGCACAGGGTGGTGTAATGCGTTTAGTTTGGCAGCATTATGTTAGTGTTAGGGTGCAGCACTGCTTGCTTCCTCTCGCTTTCAGCTACCACCGCTGACTGGCCTTCGTGGCGAACAGGGTACCAACTTGCTTAAATCCTCCCCTGCCAGGACACAGCCTCTTCACCATCGACTCCTGCTGTGCCTCATCATGGCAACACACGGCACTGGGTGCCTCGTGAACCTAGGCTAGATCAGCAGGGGATCTCGGAACTGCAGTGGGCCCCAGAGGAACAGCATAGGCGCCTACCAAGCACTGCCCCACTGCCTTGCGGATTAACCATAAGAACATAAGGAGTCTGCAATAGGCCGGTTGGCCTGTGCATGGCAGCTCCTGTCGAGTTACTACCACTCTCTATCATCCATGAATCTATCTAGTCTCCTTTTAATACTTTCCAGCGTTCCAGACAGTAATGTCACGGCTAAGGTCATCTCAGACCACCTAGTCAGTGATCATTATGCAATACTTACTAAATACACTGTTGCTGATGTCAAGTTTGAACCCCATCCTAAGGTCAGAATTAACATCCCAGATAATCTTAAACTGCACTTCAAGGCATACTGTAGAAGTATCGAGGCTACCATTATCCACGAACAACTACGTTGGACTGGCCATATTACCGCATGGACGACAGTAAACTGCCAAAGCAGCTACTTTACAGTCACCTTACGAAGAGTAAATGTAACGCTGGCGGGCAACTGAAAAAGTATAAGGATAGTCTTAAGAACAACCTGAAAAAGTGCCAAATCGACCCCCTCACCTGGGAGACCATTACTACACACAGTGCTGCTTGGAGGAGCACCACACGAGGTGTCAATACTTTCGAGTTAGCCCGACTGCATACCAAGGCAGACAAGCGCCAACGCCGGAACGCCACTGGATGTAGCCCTCCACGCGTGCAACATCTGTGGACGACACTGCCGGTCCCGTATCGGCCTCTCTAGTCACCCCAGAGCTCACCAACGAAGGTGACATCCTTAACAACTCATATCATTTTATCATAGCTGGATGATCGTCATACTCAATTCCGAGTGACAGCAAAGTAGTGTGTGTGTGTGTGTGTGTGTCAGGATATATTAGCTTCACAAGTGGCCACTGAGGCTTCCTGGTGAAATTTTTGCTTTGTCACAATAATCGCGGAAAAGCCAAAATCATTTCTCTATACAATGTTTCTTTCTCCCTACATCTACAATATCAGGTGAGAATTTGGGTTTAAGAGTCACACAACACACATGGCATTTAAGAACGGATGGTAACATTTACTAACTAATAATAAATTTTATCTCTCATCCAAGACTCCAGACGCCCGATGGAATATTGAATTGATGGTCATAACGAAAACAGTAAAAAAGATTTTCTCATAGGAAGTAAACACAAACAAACTCAGCTAGTCAATGGGCAACATGACGTGCGGCAGGCGTGAACGGAGCCATTTGAATACGTGAATACATTTGTGCTTAAAAGTTGAGGATATCTGACACGAACAGCAACGGAGAAAACTTGTGATAGGTCAGCATTACGCCAGGAGAGGCCTGGGTAACAGTAGTATAGTAGGTTCATACCCCCAAAGGCTAATTATATATATATATATATATATATATATATATATATATATATATATATATATATATATATATATATATATATAAAAGAGCGCGCGTGCACACACGGGGAAGGGTAACAGCACAAAGTAGTTTACGCTCCTCTCTCAAGCAATTCCACCCACCACCAGACGATAAACGGGCACAGCAACAGCGTGTGTGTGTCTCTCTCTCTCTCTCTCTCTCCACACTAATATACTCATACGACCACAATTAATAACAAGCACCACTACCCACACGAATCTCTCCTAAACCCTCACCAAGGTGTAGTGGTTGCCACCCAACGAGCAACAGCAGTAAAATCACTGCCAACTACTATAAGAGATTACCCACAGCATCTGTCCACCACACCAGACACACACATACACACAATTTAATATTATTTAAAGTTTACCTCGTTTACCCTTAAAGTAATCCCAGATTACAGCCATATGGTGTGATACATCCCCAAAAGAGGGGTACGATTACGTCAATAATATATTCCAAAGGCAGAAGCTTAAACGCCTTAACGATTCACACGTTTTGACTATCATGTTTACATCAACCAGCTGACTGTCACTAATGAACTGATCATGAACTTATTATTAGTTATAATTATTTTGTATTAATGGAAATTATTACTATATTCTTGATACATTACTATTATACTGCAGTATTAATGTTATTAGCAGAAATACTGGTTATTATTACCGCTGTTAATATTATTCGGCCGATTGTTACTTTTCACAATGTCCAGCATGATTATGGACATAATGGTATGGTAATATTCGTTTGTTACTGTGTAATAATAACAATAATAATTAACGGTTTGTTGAAAGAGCATGGCAGCCAGAAGGATGAAAATATAGTTACATAACTAGGGAATGGGTCACTTGATTGACAAATATTATACAAGTAACAAAGTGATACAAATATAATATATAATAGCAAGGTGTGTGTGTGTGTGTGTGTGTGTGTGTGTGTGTGTGTGTGTGTGTGTGTGTGAAACAACACAGCATCAGACACAACCCAAGATTTATCACCCTCCCCCCCAGCTGTGTGTCTTGGCCTATCTGCCTCACCAGCAACACGAGCAATTCAGACTTTTCTGTTCTAGCACCACCGGTATCAGCAGTCCTCCTACCCAGCCTCCCCCCACTCCGTCTCCAGAGTAGGAGGCCGGTGCGAAATGTTGTCAAATAAGGAGTAATTCCCCCTACCTCCGCCAAGCCCACCCCCCCCCCCCCATACTTACCTACATCCCCTATACTATACCTGTCCAGGCCCATGGTCACTCACTACTATCCCTCATCAAACTTACGAGTACAGTACCTACGTTTTCAACTCACTTACCCTCATCGACCTTCCTGACATCACTCACAACTAAAAATTTCAAATTAACTGGATAACTTAAGTCCCTGGTAACACTATCACACCATCGTTCACGTTATCAAACTAAGAACCACCAACTACCGTGTGTCTCAACTAAGTGTCTGTAAACCACTCATACCTTCTCACTGTCACCTAGATGGATCACAAATCTTTCGTCCCTAACTGAACATTCATTCCCCTCAACACGTTCAACGTTGAAACCCTAAGACCTGAGGTTAATATCGACACTTACATTGTTTTATTTGGCTAACGCCAGACGATTTTATTCCTAAGAGGCAACACCGTACACAAGGGGTTAATGATTTCAGCCTACGCTCACAGGTCTACATCATACACGTTTCAGAGCCACGAAACCTTCCCCTTTCAGTCTCCTTAAAATATCACTCAATACCGAATACAGATGTAAAGTTGTCAGTGACTGCGACACACAAGCTCTCTGACAGTAAATATCAAGGCCACATTACAATCAATGTCTGAAATATCCATGACACCAGCTAGAGCACAGACGAAGGTGCGTACTTGAAGATTAACTTGTGAATGATCCACAAAAAAAAAACATGAATGACGTCCACGTGGAAAGGCCTGAGTATGCACCAAAGGCAGCTACATGAATGGTCCAATTAAAAAATTACGCCAACAAAGAAAACACAAGACAGATGCGTACTTCGGAGGTTTATTCGTCCATGCACCGGCAGAGAAAAATAGCACGCATGTCACAATACGAGAACACAGCCAGGGTACGGTAGGTCCTGCGAACACAATATTATGATTGAGGGCGCCCCGCCACGCTCGGGACCACCGGTACGTCATAAAAACTCAAGTTAAATGTTCTTATCACAACACATTTCTAGAGGTACGGTACTGGGTAAGAGAGATACACTATACAGTACAGTGAACACCGACTCACACAACATTACGTATGTCTCCAGAGGTAGCAATCCCGCGGCAAATATGGATATATCGTCAAAACTACGCACACATTCTCCCCAGAACTACTAACAAACCAGGTGTATAATATATCGTGCAGCTATACTATACAAAGTAAATCGACAGAGATTACTAGAGATGTTTGAACACAGGCTCCCTAACACAAGAACTACACCTGTCGTGGTGACTGACACATCCCCTCACCCAGTGTAAAAACTCAATATTTACCCCATGATGTAGAATTATTCTCCCACAACCCCCTTGAGGAGCGTGAAGCTTTTACAGTCAAGTGCGGGAAAGAAAGGCATCAAACACCCAGACATAGTCACCGAGGCAAATATTCTAAACATTTCATCAACACAATAAAAAAGAGACAACCCCAAGTGTTTTTGAGATAGAGATCAGCTGCACGGGTCTCTCTCTCTCTCTCGCACGCGCACACACACTCGCGCAGTCCGCCACTACAACAAAATTCAGCCCATAAGAGCCCGCACCGATAGATATAAGAACAGCACCATCCCATCTATTGTTAAAATAATAAACAACTCCTGATTTACGTACTGTACAGCCCTGTAAATGTATTCAATGCATAATATATCATAATGTCTAAATCAAATGTAAGTCTGTATATTTTCAGCCACCGGCTGCAACTCTATTAATAAACCGTTTATTATTATTATTATTACAAACACACAAGACAACCCGTTCAATAATGTACCCTTCATGGTGGGATGTAAGAGCCAACAAAAATCCCGTGTGAACCACTTGGCCACTTAACAATTGGCCATGGAAAAAATGCTTCCCCACATACTTGTCTGTTGCTGCCACGACCACCACGCCCACACTCACCTATCCCTCTCCCGTGCCCACACACCCCTCCTCTCATGGCACGCCCACTCAAGTTATCCCCTAAAACTTTCTCTTAAGCCCCCCCCCCCCCCTAACATCATATTCTATCAGGTCAAAACCGACCACGATCAGTTATTCCATCACCACACCACACCATGGCAACCATCCCCACCACTACCAGCCTCACACCACTATCATCACCATCCCCACACCACACAATCACCTTTCCAAGCAAAGCACCAACATCCTTCACCACATCACCACAGCCCGGCACAGCACCATCCTCTGCACACAACAAAACCGACCCTGCACAAACACACTTCCCAGACTTTCGCTCCACCTCAAGGCTCGGTCACGCAGGAGGAGCACCACAAAAACTGCACCAGCTCCACCAAACACCACTCAGCCTGGCCCCAGTGCCTCCCCCCCCCCCCTTTTCCCAAATTTCCGAAACACGCACGTCACACCATAAACACAACATCAACCATACCCAGACTGGGACCACAATGACTCAACTCGAGCAACAGTTTCTAACAATCAAATTTTACGATCAATCCAACACACAAACACTTTCTGAACCTTAATGGGTCAACCAAATTAGATCTGCTGCATTCCATGCATGCCTAAACGTGTCTCCTCTAGCGGGGTCTGGTATGTGGGAGACAGGTGAGCGGGAGGGCTACAGCCGGAGAGAAGAGAGTTGGGGGGGAGGGCGGAGGGAGTGGGGAAGAGAGGTTTCCTGCTAGCAACAGTTTTTATCACTTGACCCAGAGCGCCCTGGGGTTCTTGATGTCTGCCTTTGGGAGCTACCTGGTCTGTCTGGTCACTCCCAAGACGTACGTACGTACACGTACGTGTGTGTGTGTGTCCAGAGACCAGCTTAGTGATCAAGCAGGCGACCAGCCTACAACAAGGTGACCGAGCGACCAGCCAGCTGACCAGTTGGCTGGCTGGGGTCTGCAACTCGTATTCCGTTGCCCACTCCGCTAAGCAACAAGCTATGGCAACAACCACCGTGAAGGTCCTAACCACACCACCATGACCCCCCCCCCCTCCCCAGTCACCACCACAAACTAGGATAATCCCCATACAACGCATCAACCTGTTGCTTCACCACACAAAATAGGAACCGCTGTCAGGTGATAAAGAGACCGAGACCCGCTAACCTTACAACATACCTGCCCTCCTGTTCCTGCTTGTGTTGGACACAGTACCCAAGACTCCCAAAAGGATCAACAGTCACAAGTAGAATAAAGACTTCTTACGTTATGTTTTCGTGGTGTTTCAAGATATACCAACACCCAGAATCTAAACAAGAAAAGAATACACCCTCCACCAACTCTTAATGCAAACAGTACCCCTGCTTGTTACAGCTTCATAACAACGAGCGGAAAATTAATTATCACCACCAGACACTGACTACGCACACAAGTGTTCCGGCAACACGGTCTCCTCAAGACCACTTTACACCGAGAAACACAAGTCTTTTTACCCGTCTCAAACCCCCGGGGTCCAAGACGGTGCTTAAGCCTCGCCCTCTCACCAGCCCACACATTCCCCCGTCACTCACTCCCACCAGATAGGTTACCCGGTACCTCGCCCTACTCTGGAGGCACCCCTCAACCTCACCCACCCGAGTTGAATGGATCTATTCCTCGAAACAAGTGAAACCCGTCCTCGGATTGCCTCCACCTAATGAAAGTGGCGATGTCAGTGCTGGCGTACTTGCGTATGGAATTGTATTTGCTGGTTACTATACTTATTTTGGAATAAGAACATATTGCTAATGAATAATACTAAGTTGTGAGCAGCAATGGTGTACCAGATAAATATTTGGAGCCTCGTTGTAAAAAAAAAAAAAGGAGAATACCACGATGGAACACACCCTTGACAGCTGTAAGAATAAATGAATGATACCGAATGAAGGTGTGTGTGTGTGTGTGTGTAATAATATTAATATTAATAATAATAATAATAATAATAATAATAATAAGAGTGTGTGTGTGTGTAATAATAATAATAATAATAATAATAATAATAATAATAATAATAATAATAATAATAAGATGTGTGTGTGTGTGTGTGTGTGTGTGGTCTCCGCTTTACTGAGGAAAAAAGGATTGAAAAGGTGAAAAAAATGCATTCAGGTACAAAATCGTTCCGTAATACAATTGCATTACGTCTGGCAGGTACTTACCCTCCACACAAGCAGTCAACAATGACATGACCACCACCATATACCCGCCAAGGAACTCTCTTGACTAATACAGTATCTCTACGGACTAAATACAGCACACAGGACAACAAGGTAACAAACATTAATCAGCCCCTAGAGATTAACGAGTCAGGTTTGAACCATCCAAGTTAAAGAACAGCAAATGGCCGGCTATCCGTTAAGTTAATCCCCACTTGACGAAATTATCCCAAAATTACGATAAAAAACGTCAATTAGATCAGGAAAGGCGGACACCAGGCTGACTAACCACAACCGGAAAAGTCACCCTGACAACCCTCTCTCTCTCCCACACACAAGCTTTCAACAACAGCCGTGGATAAAATTAATTCTGTCCAGTTCTACCCGGTAAAGGGATTCAAATTTATGCAGCGTTTACTATGGCATCTGTTCAGAAACTTCCTTAAAATGCTGTTCGGTGTGTGTGTGTGTGTGTGTGTATGCGCGCGCGCTCCGTGTTTTTCGTCGAAAAACACTCTGTATCTGTGTTTTTCTGGCTAAATAAACTGTTTCAATTCAATTGACAGAGGAAGGGAGACTTCAACAGCGTCATCGAGTGCCACGAGAGGTAAACTTGCGGGTGATGGAGCCGTCTGTTCACCTGGGAGGAAGGGGTGGTTAAGGCACGACAGGCAAGTTCGGGAGAGGGCAATGACAGTTATGTAAGGGTCAGAGGCCATGCAGGGTTAAAGGTGGTTAGAAGATGTCATAAGTAAACATAAGAGGGAGTTACAGGCAGGAGCAGAACATCACACTAACCCTCGTGACCACTCACCACACTAATTTATGTAAACACTATGAAGATGTTTCAGGAGAGATAGAGTCCGGTCTCCTGGCTAATGACTCGACCCTGTCTATGCCCAGCCCAACCCTGCCTAACCCTACCCTACACTTCCCCCATTGCAACTTCTCCCAACCCTACACTTCTCTCATTGCACTTCTCCCGATTCTACGCTTCCCTCATTGCCCCTTCTCCCGACCCTACACTTCCCTCATTGCCCCTTCTCCCAACCCTACACTTCTCTCATTGCCCCTTCTCCCGACCCTACACTTCTCTCATTGCCCCTTCTCCCAACCCTACACTTCTCTCATTGCCCCATCTCCCGACCCTACACTTCCCTCATTGCCCCTTCTCCCGACTCTACACTTCCCTCATTGCCCCTTCTCCCGACCCTACACTTCCCTCATTGCCCCTTCTCCCGACCCTACACTTCCCTCATTGTCCCTTCTCCCGACCCCACATTTCCCTCATTGCCCCTTCTCCCGACCCTACACTTCCCTCATTGCCCCTTCTCCCGACCCTACATTTCCCTCATTGCCCCTTCTCCCGACCCTACATTTCCCTCATTGCCCCTTCTCCCGACCCTACACTTCCCTCATTGCCCCTTCTCCCGACCCTACACTTCCCCCATTGCCCCTTCTCCCGACCCTACACTTCCCTCATTGCCCCTTCTCCCGACCCTACACTTCCCTCGTTGCCCCTTCTCCCGACTCAACACTTCCCTCATTGCCCCTTCTCCCGACCCTACACTTCCCTCATTGCCCCTTCTCCCGACCCTACACTCCCCCCATTGCCCCTTCTCCCGACCCTGCACTTCCCACATTGCCCCTTCTCCCGACCCTACACTTCCCCTATTGCCCCTTCTCCCGACCCTAGTTCCCCCATTGCCCCTTCTCCCGACCCTACACTTCCCCTATTGCCCCTTCTCCCGACCCTACAGTTCCCCCATTGCCCTTTCTCCCGACCCTGCACTTCCCTCATTGCCCCTTCTCCCGACCCTACACTTCCCCCATTGCCCCTTCTCCCGACCCTACACTTCCCCCATTGCCCCTTCTCCCGACCCTACACTTCTCTCAGTGCCCCTTCTCCCTACCCTACAATTCCCCCATTGCCCCTTCTCCCGACCCTGCACTTCCCCCATTGCCCCTTCTCCCGACCCTACACTTCTCTCAGTGCCCCTTCTCCCTACCCTACAATTCCCCCATTGCCCCTTCTCCCGACCCTACACTTCCCCCATTGCCCCTTCTCCCGACCCTACACTTCTCTCAGTGCCCCTTCTCCCTACCCTACAATTCCCCTATTGCCCCTTCTCCCGACCCTACAGTTCCCCCATTGCCCCTTCTCCCGACCCTGCACTTCCCTCATTGCCCCTTCTCCCGACCCTACAATTCCCCCATTGCCCCTTCTCCCGACCCTACACTTCCCCCATTGCCCCTTCTCCCGACCCTACAGTTCCCCCATTGCCCCTTCTCCCGACCCTGCACTTCCCTCATTGCCCCTTCTCCCGACCCTACAATTCCCCCATTGCCCCTTCTCCCGACCCTACACTTCCCCCATTGCCCCTTCTCCCGACCCTACACTTCTCTCAGTGCCCCTTCTCCCTACCCTACAATTCCCCCATTGCCCCTTCTCCCGACCCTGCACTTCCCCCATTGCCCCTTCTCCCGACTCTACAATTCCCCCATTGCCCCTTCTCCCGACCCTACACTTCTCTCAGTGCCCCTTCTCCCTACCCTACAATTCCCCTTTCTCCCGACCCTACAGTTCCCCCATTGCCCCTTCTCCCGACCCTGCACTTCCCTCATTGCCCCTTCTCCCGACCCTACAATTCCCCCATTGCCCCTTCTCCCGACCCTACACTTTTCTCAGTGCCCCTTCTCCCTACCCTACAATTCCCCCATTGCCCCTTCTCCCGACCCTACACTTCCCCCATTGCCCCTTCTCCCGACCCTACACCTCTCTCTGTGCTCCGCCTCTCTCCCTGCTATACACGCACGCAAGCCCTGAGCACATCCCTATCAAAACAGATCCACGCCGGGGACGACACCTACCTCCTCGCAGGCAGGTTTCACAACAGAAGCTTTCCATCTTGGCATTTATCAGCGTGGACGGTGTGTGTGTGGAGAGAGCGAGAGAGATATTTGCCATCACTTACCCATAAAATCGACCTCAAAAAACAACTCACCTGTAAAGACAAAACAAACCACCTTTAATGCACCAACATTAAAAAAAATAATCGCCAAGACAATTACATTAAAAAATACCATTCTAATAATAATGGCACCCACAATGAAAAATAAATCGCGAGTCCCTCAACTGTTATATAAATGATCACAACAAAATAACAATGGACTAAGACCGACTTTAACAACAATGAACGGGGGGAGGTAACAGTAGTTCATTTATGTATAAACCAACATTAACCATTAAGTAACATTACTATTCTCTCTATTTACGTGGTGTAGGTCGAGAGAGAGAGAGAGAGAGAGAGAGAGAGAGAGAGAGAGAGAGAGAGAGAGAGAGAGAGAGAGAGAGAGAGAGAGAGCCGTTTTATCAGAAATACTTCAGAAAATAGGGTTCATGTATCATTTGAATGGAAAATAATATCAAAAGATAGACGCTAATTAGGTAAAAATTTTCTTATAAACAACAGCCGCGTCTGTTAGTTTTACCAAGCAAGATGGAGTTGAGTGTACAGTATATTTAAACAATCGAGCTTTACGACGTTGCAAGCAGGTACCGAGGCTTACTGGACCCTCACATAATTACTACCCCAGTGTGAAATTTTGAAACTGCGCGAGGAAGTACACCCCATTATTAGTAGCGGTTGTACTTCTCATACCCGGTAATGTTTTTATTATATTATAAACTGTGCTACTTGTTTCTTGAACTGTTAAGTAGTGTCCATGATGTTTTTTTTTATTGCAAATTGTTTTTTTTCTAGTTTAAATTTAGTTGTAATCTTTGTGGTTAATAAAAAATAATAGTTTTGTTTAGTTTGTAGACAATAGGTAAGATGTGAACATAAAGTCCCAGGGCTACTTTTTTTTTTATTTTCTTGACACGTCCAGAAGTCAGTGAACTTTCTCCTAACTTCACCAACATCTCTTGGTACTCCAACCACAAAATTCACCGCACTTAAAACTGAGCCGTAAGATATTTTTCATTTTGGAGGTGTTTTGTTGTCAAATTTTCCCAAGAAAACATCCTTCCACTTTTTCACCTCTTCCGGTATAGCTAAAACCTGTTCATAAATTTCGTGCCCTCAGCCAGCTGACATCTTCAGCTTGTGATTGGTCGTTATATTTTGAAAGCCTCAGTTTATATCGGAGTTGCAATACCCTAACAACATCACAAAATAATTTTGGGTATAGGGGAATTTACAATATTGTAAGCAGTTTGTAAATTTTAGTACAGTAAGTCGGTTACAAGATCATCGAGTTTTGAGTATCCGGACCAAGCACGGACCCCCCCCCCCCCCCCAACACACTGCCAACAAGATAAACACCTTAACGACCACAAAAACAACCCCAACATTAATTAACGAAAACAATATATATAAAAAATCTCCATATACGGTTACACAGTAACAAAAACAATCAAACATTATTTATGATGAGAACAAATCTCCAACTACCACTAAATATTTCGGAGCATGAAATCTGTCCAAAAGATATGCATATACAGCACATAAACATTAACACATCAAAACACTAATAATCAAAGATTTTTTATCGTGAGATCCAGCGTCGTCACAGTTCACAAATACCAAAGAAACATGAGAAACCAAACAACAGAATCACCACACTAACAATACACGCACTCATAAAAGCGTAATCACGACACAACAACAATAACTCCAGTAAACAAATTTCACTATTGAATAAATTGAAAACAAAAATAACATCGAGAAATTCGAATCTAGATCACGGCTCACCCTCGCCCCCTTCACGACGACGGACGGCGACAGTAACATCCGTCAAGAATGAACCATTGTCAACACTCGCCCTTGTGCTGCCCCCCGTGTGATCTCGTGCGACGTAACCAACCAACCACAGTCGCCCTTTGTGTCCGTTGTGTTCTGCCTCATTATGTAAAACGACAAGCATCTTCTTCAAGGAGTTTAGTAATCGTCTTTTGTTTCCAATCCAGTCCAGTCCAATCCAGTCCAGTCTAATCTCTCTCTCTCTCTCTCTCTCTCTCTCTCTCTCTCTCTCCCCGGGGCTGCGGAGAGAAGGGGAAGAGGCGGAGAAAGGAAAAAGGGAGGAGAAAGGGGGAGAGGTGGAGAAAGGGGAAGAGGTGGAGAGAGGGGGAAGAGGTGGAGAGAGGGGGAAGAGGTGGAGAGAGGGGGGAGAGGTGGATAGAGGGGGGAGAGGTGGAGAGGGGGAAGAGGTGGAGAGAGGGGGAAGAGGTGGAGAGAGGGGAAGAGGGGGAAGAGGTGGAGAGAGGGGAAGAGGTGGAGAGAGGGGGAGAGGGGAAGAGGTGGAGAGAGGGGAAGAGGTGGAAAGAGGGGAAGAGGTGGAGAGACCGGAGGAAAAGGTGGGGAGAGGGGGGAGTGGAGAGACCGGAGGAAAAGGTGGAGAGAAAGGACAATAGAAGGGGAATATGAGACCAGAGCAAACAAGAAACTGAATGATAAGAGGTTTAAGTAAGGGCAAAGGTTGAGAAAAGGAGGATGAACAGGGGATGGAGAATAAATTAGGTGGATGTCAAGCGTTCCAATTACATCACCACATTTATTCTGAAGGAAGTTAAGAAATACAGACACACGTGTGTGTGTGGGGGGGGGGGGGGGGCAGAGATGCTGACATTTGGCAGGGAATCATGAGGAGAAATGGACTAGGCTAGTGTAATCCCAAAGGCCTACTCCTCCTCAGCAAGTGTGCTGCACACAACCTCACTATCACCAATCCCTTGCTTTGGTAAGCCAACAAGTTCAAAGATTCGTGGCAACACCCACGAACCAAACACTGGCATCTCATTGACTGCATCATTGTCAGAGAAAGAGATCGCCGAGATGTCCTCATCACCCGAGTCATGGGTGGCTCAGAGCACTGTGACGCTGATCATCGGCTCGTCAGGGACAAGCTCTCACTTCACGTTGCCCCAAAACGGTGAAGGCAACAAGCCTCCAAGAGGTTTTAAAATTAAGCGTCTGGAGGATCCAGCAGCAGTGCACACCTTCAGAAAGCAGTTGAAACATGGGCTGATAAACAACCTGATAACAAACAACCCAAATCCCAGTGCCGATAAGGTATTCTCGACACTGTCAGAGACCCTCAGCCAGATCGAAAGAATACACCAGGACTGGTTTGATGAAAATGACCCAGAAATCAATGTACTCATCAATGATAAACGTGCTTCTATAACTGACCGGCAGAACAACCCTCAGTCTCGAACCAAGGCTGATACCTTCCGCAAGAAGAAAGTTGCGGCCCAGCACAAACCTTGCAATATAAAGAAAGACTGGTTTAAAAATAAAGCATGTTAAACACAAAATCTTGCAGATCAACAAAAGATGCACAATTTTTTCAATTCCACTAAAACATTTTATGGGCCAATCACTCATGACACAGGCCCCCCTCACCTCATCCGATGGTAACTCCCTAATTAAAGACAAAGAAGGCATCCTTCAGGGCTGGAAAGAGCACAACCATTCACTGCTCAATCGAAACACCAATGTGGATGTTCTGACTACCCAGCAGGTCCCTCATCATACAGAGCTGACCCACCTCAGCTATCCTCCATCCCTGGATAAGGTAACTACTGCCATCAAACAATAAAAAATAACAAAGCCTGAGGACCTAATGGAATCCCAGCCAAGGTGTATAAAACAGGACCTCTGCCTATCAGCCATTTCCACTCTCCTGGAAAATATATAGGAAAAGGAGGAAAACCCCCAAGCTCTTAAAGATGCCTCCATCGTTATTATTTATAAGAACAAGGGAGACCGGTCAGACTGTGGCAACTACCGCGGGATCTCGCTGCTGTCCGTAGCTGGCAAGATTATCGCCTGAGTCCTCCTAAAGGAACTTTTTCCTGGGGCAGATAACTTCCTCCCAGAATCTCAATGTGGCTTTAGACTATCACGTGGTACCACTGACATGATCTTTGCTGCCTACCAGATACAGGAAAAGTGCAGAGAACAGCGTCGTGACCTGTACATTGCCATTGTGAGGCAACCCCACGATGGCATCAACGGCAGTGTCCTACACAATGCCACCCAGTCTAAGTTCGTCCCCATCCAAATGGGGGTTAAACAAGGGTGTGTACTGGCACCAACTCTCTTTTCCATTTTCTTGGCTGCCTTCCTTACCCGTGCCAGTGCCAGTCTCCAGGCAGGAACAAAGGTGTCGGCAGCTTCCATTACTGAGCTTCAGTATGCAGACGACCCCACTCTAGTCGCTCACACTGAACGCCACCTACAGATCCTGAATACCTACGCAGATGCTTATGCACACTTCGTCCTGCCTTGAGGTGAATATATATAAGACTCAGATTCTCTTTCAGCCAGCCCCTGGTTCAGCCACACCTCCACCATCCACCCAGCTTAACAGTACTACCCTCTCTAATGTTACCACTTTAAGTATCCCGGTTCCCACCTGTCCACCACCGTGGACACATCGATGAAGATTAAATATCGGATCAGATGTGCATCTCGAGCCTTTGGCAGACTCAGTACCCGTGTCTTCAGCTGTAAGCTGAAATTATCTACAAAGTTGCAGGTATATCAAACAGTGGTCCTCCCCACTCTGCTATATGGCAGTGAGACGGGTCACATCAGGAGGCACCTCAAATCACTTGAAAACTTTCACCAGCGTAGTCTACGTTCCATCATCCGAGTTCGCTGGGAAGACAAGAGAACAAAATAATGCCAGTATTATCGCTGACACCAACTGGAGGAGCATTGAGGCTACCATTATCCATGAACAACTAAACAACTACCATGGACTGCCCATGTTACCCACATGGACGACAGTTGACTGCCAAAGCAGTTACTTTACAGTCACCAGCTACTTTACAATCACCTAATGAATATTAAACGTAACACTGGCGGGCATTAAAAAGAAATAAGGATAATCATAAGACAAACCTGAAAATGTGCCAAATCAACCCCCTCACCTGGGAGACGATTACTCCACACCGTAACACTTGGAGGAGCACCACACAAAGTGTCAATACTTTCCAGTTAGCCTAACCCCAAACCGAGGCAGACAAGCGCCAACGCCAAAAAACAGTTGCCGCCGCCTGTCCGGCACTAGATATAGCCCTCCACGCGTGCAACATCTGCGGACGACACTGCCGGCCCCGTATCAGCCTCACTAGTCACCCCCAGAGCTCACAGCGAAAGTGACATCCCTAATAACTCATATCACTGTCCCAAAGCTGGATGATCTTCATACTCGATTCCGAGTGACAGCAAAGTAGTAGTAGTAGTAGTAGAAATCCAAGCTCTGTCTGAGATTGCTAACACAGAGCCACATGCGGCCTTTGCTGCATTCACCCATGGAGTCAAGCATCGTTGGAACTACCTGATGCGTACTATCCCTGATATTAGACCCCTCCTTCACCCTCTGGAAGAAGTTATCAGTGTCAATTTCATTCCTAAATTAGTGAAACACCCTGACTTAACCCCAGCAGAAAGAGAACTTCTTGCACTTCCATCAAGACTGGGAGGGATGGGACTAACCAATCCAGAGGAGATTGCTGCCACTGAACATCAAAATTCACTTAAGCTCATGGCAGCCCTCACGGACCACATAATAGCCCAAAATGCAACAGGGGAAGTGGATACCAGTGAAGTAAATAAGATTCGTAGGTCCATTACGACAGATCGACAGCACTGCCAAAATGATAAGCTGCAGGTACCAGAAAATCTGAAAAAAAAGTAGCTATAGCGCAGGAGGTGGGCGCCTCGAACTGGTTAACTACGTTACCGATAAGGGCAAATGGTTTCAGTCTTAATAAACAAGAATTTACAGATGCCATTGCTCTAAGGTAAGGTACGCCAGTAGAAGGTTTGCCCTCTCAATGCGTGTGTGGCTCTTCCTATGATGGCGATCACACCATGGTGTGCAAAAAAGGGGCTTCATATGCATGAGGCATGACGAGGTAAGGGACCTTCACAGCAAATATGTTGAAGGAAATCTGCCGTGATGTCATGGTAGAACCGACCCTCCTTCCATTAGATGGTGAGATCTTCCAACACAGGACTTCAAACACATCTAACGAAGCCCGTGTGGACGTCAGTGCTCGAGGATTCTGGACGCGGGGACAGCGAGCTTTCTTCGACATCAGGATTTTTTATCCCATGGCCGCATGTCACCGTAACCTAGCTCTCGATGCTGCACATAGGAGGAACGAGAACGACAAGAGAAGGGCATATGGAGAGAGAATTCAAAACGTTGATCAAGGCAGCTTCACTCCTCTAGTGTTCACAACCTCTGGTAGGATTTTTTTTTTTATGGGGATTAGCCCACCCGGGCACAGGTCACTGACCCACATCGGGGCCTGGGGGGCAAAAATTTAATAATAATAGTAATTCATAGTAAATAAAATATATAATAAAAAGTAAAATAAAATAATAATAATAATAACAACATTGTAATAATGATAATAAAGAAAAGAAAAACAATAATCAATAGTGAGAAATGCTATATGTACAGTATGTTGTGTTGTCAATAGTAAGAGAAACAATTGAGATCCTGCAATTGTGTGAAAATGAGGCAGAAAGACAGATCAGCAACCTGGGACTTGGTCACAATATTCATGATGCCATATGGCAGCAGGGTCTACCATTAGACAACACATTATGCTTCCAATATCTTCCCAGGTGGTAGTACCAGGTACCTCCCTGTTTGATAGCTGCCTACTACCTTCGATGGGACCAAAAGCAAGATATTTCTACGCCAGACTCGCGGAGGTGATCTCCGAACAGAAGCAGCAGCCCAGAAGTTATGTTACAGCCTGGATGAGATGTCGATTGTCTTTCTCTCTCCTTCGGTCGGCTTTGCTCTGCCTCAGGGGAACGAGAGCTTCTGCCCCAACTCCGACAACTGCTGCAGATATTGACTATGAGGCTACTGTCACTGAATGCCGCATAGATCTGCAGCTCAACTAATTTAACACAGATAGGATAGCTACTTATGTATTAGGATATTTAATATTAAGGTAATTAAATGGTGGCGAAGGTGTGGCTATTGGGGGAGGCTGGAGGCCATTAAAAAAAAAAAAAAAAAAAAAAAAAAAAGTAGTAGTAGTAGTGTGTGTGTGTGGGGGTGGGGGGGGGGGGGGTGGGGTTCAGTCGTTCGTGATCTAGGATTAATTGATATAACGTCTCATTTTTACCATTAACCACAATTGAAACATTGAAATTATGGATGCATATTCAATTTCACTGTACCGGTACGTATTTTTTTCTCCTGGCCCATATGCAGTGAACGTACACACTTCAGGTAGAATGTGTACTTTAGATGCCATTTGTGGATCTTAGCTAAATTTGGTGGGCTTACATTTCCAGTTATGAGGAAACGCCGACCTGAAGTATTATTCCCACAATGCATCACCATATGAGAACAGTGGAGGACCCAGCAACTGCCCTCGGGAACCTTAAAAGTACAGTACCTCGTCCTCAGCAAAACCCGCCGCACCTGTCAGGTTCCTCCTCACGTACAATACTACCCCCCCCCCCCACTTAACACACAAGGCACTGCGTCTTGTATAACCAGCACCACGAGACAAGGTTAGGTAACTCCCCCAAGACATATACAATCTATATTTACAATACAAAAATATAAACAAAGCAATAATAGTTGTCTGTCAAAAAATAATCAGTACATAGAGACAAAGTATGGGAGGTGTCGAGAAATAGATCCAACAGAAACATAAAGGTCAACCGAATATGGACGAACACAATTATTTAACAGAGAAAGACGAAGAGGTGGTCATTGTCAGACAGAAGTTTAAGGTCGAACTAGATGTCATATGGCGTCATTTTGTCCACCTCTCGTTCCTGTAGTGTAGAGGCAGCTATAACATCTTTCTTCTGTTTATATATAAATTTTTAGTCTCATACATCAGATCACGGAAACCGAAGCCTCTTGGTAAGTACAGTACACTATAGTACAGGCGTACCGGTACTCTTGTATCACAACTCATTGATAAAGGCAGTCAACGTCTTGTTCCGCCACACGCATGCGCGCGCGCACACACACACACACATCCTCGACCACCGAAGGGCCAAGACGAACCTGGCGCTCCTCTCGGAGCAG
This sequence comes from Homarus gammarus, assembly GCA_958450375.1. NCBI lineage: Eukaryota > Metazoa > Arthropoda > Malacostraca > Decapoda > Nephropidae > Homarus > Homarus gammarus. The sequence continues at coordinate 2,852,959 of CAUDMG010003255.1, forward strand.
CCAGGTCAACTGTTAAGTTGGCCCATACCAACCCCCTCCCCTGAACCCTCCTCCCCACCGGAATATCAACAAGTTCTCGCCAGAAGTTACAATTTCATTTAGGAAAGGAACGGAACCAGTGTTAAACAGAGGTGAACAGTGGTGAACAATACTTAAGTCAGTGAGAACAACTCAACAGTAACAGTCGTACCCGAGTTAACCTTCACACAGTGAGGTCCCAGGTACCCAGTGATAACTGCCAGTGAGACCCAACAACAACCAGCGATGTGATAATCCGTCTACGATAGGAAGGCCTAAGACCAAACCTCACTCATATAACACCATCTGTGGGGGAATTACTACACCACTTGATGCCCCTCATAACACCATCTGTGAGGGAATTACTACACCACGTGAGGCCCCTCATAACACCATCTGCGAGGGAATTACTACACCACGCCAGGTCCCTCATAACACCATCTGAGGGAATTACACCACGTGAGTTCCTCCTAACACCATCTGGGAAGGAGTTACTACACTACGAGTTTGCTGTTCAACACCTACATTAATCTGTATGTTCACTGTATGTTCCTTTACCTTTCTCTAATGAAGGCTTTTGTTAAACCACCAATGTATGTAATAAGTCATTTATGTCCAATGTATATTTTCAGCCTTCGGGCTGCAGAATATTTTCAATAAACCGTTAATTATTATTATTATTATTATTATTATTATTATTATTATTACACCCCCCCCCCCCCATGGTAACACATTGTCTGGTGCCCAAAACAATACTCAAGTTGACCATGTTAATTAAAAAGTCTTGGGTCAGGAAATGATATACTGTACGCTAAAACTTGGAGAGCGGGGAGTCCCCTGAGGCTGGACCGACCTTTTACGTAAGTGACTGGCGTCACCAAGTGTTGACAACTTTGGCAATTAAGCCTACACCAACAAACTCACCACCTAAATTTCACATTCTTCCGACCACACCTATGTCCTCCAATAACCATACATACAATTTCCTCTCCGTCTGGAAGCGTAAGAAGGCATACAACTGTCATGAAAGTGTTGAGCCACTGAGATAAACGAGTCCCCCAACAACAGTTAGGCTTCTCTGATTCTGCATCCCAAGATCCATTAACTATAATTAATAACATGAAGACTTAATGTCCCGTTTCACGTTACTTTTGTCTCGTATTTTACGAGACTGCTCCAAGATTCACGATGCAGTGTACAGCCTTGGATGAAGTCCGGACATGCTATCAGGTTGCGTAGTGTTGACAGCCAGACACACAAGCAGGATGGAGTGATTGCGTTCACTCAAAGTAGATGTCGTGAAAAGTTGTTTACAAGCCGTGGGAGGCATCTGGATACGCTACTCAGGATGAAGTGAAAGCAACACACGTGGTTATCAATGAAAGACGTGTAAACACTAGTGAGTGACACACGCACGGCTGGCCCCAGCCTGAGTGTCGTCCACTCCCATCCAGCCAACACAGCCGATGTCGTCCCTCATCCGCTGATAAGCTTACCCATGAGCATACCCAGAGACCCCGGATGCTTAACTCCACGACAAGCAGAATTCTACAACGTAGTGAAAACCGTTACTGAACTTGGAGTGTTTACTTCTGGTAAGTAACGAGGGCAAAAATAAGTGATCGAGACTTTTTCATTCATTACTTTAAGCCACACTTAACAAGCGCCCTTCACACAGGAAAATCTCCAAAAATGTGGGCATCATTTTACGCACATCTGCCTAAATACAACCTAGATGCGACACTGATGAAATACGAGGCACATATCACCATCAACTGTTGATATACTGTTGATTATTTTCACGACCTTCTACGACTGAGCGGATACCGGAAGTGTGTACTCTATGTGCGTTTGAATGAATTGAATTGAAACAGTATATTTAGCCGGAAAAACACAGATACAGGGTGGATCATAATAACAATATTAACATGGCTCAGCCAGATGAGAACCCGAGCTCTCCTGTAGGCACCTGATATATACTATACAATTATCTCTAGGAAGTATTATGTAACATTTAGTATCATCTGGAATAGTACAATAGCATGGTGGTAATAACATCTCATAATGTTACCACGGTTATCACTTCAGTATTTATTTATTTTAATTAAATTTTATTTTTTTATTTATTTTATATTATAAGTATATACATAAATTACAATGGAATTGAAAAACAAAGGGGAAGCAGTACAACATGGGTTGTACAGTGTTAAGGTTGAGCAAGAGGACAGGGCTGTCAGGATTATGTCTAGCTGGCAAATATGTTTATTGCAATGGTAATTACTTATCTATTTACATGATAATTTCCTGGTTAGTATTACCTATAACTCCCTCACCCCTCGCATGGGCCAGTCACTGACCAGCCAACCACAAGTCCTTGAGTCCGGTGAGCAGCAGGTTCCTGTTCCCCTCACTCTGGGCTTAATAGCTAGCAGTTAGGTAAAGCGAGAAGTATCAAATTGTGAGTGACCCTGGTCTAAGTAATTACCTAGTTTAAAGACTTGCTTAAGTGAAACTGGCTGAAGTGCTTACTTAAAGACAAATTTGGATGAAATATTTACCTAACAAAGCAAGTAAGCTAAAATAAATTCCAACTGGGCTGAGGGGAAGCTGGTGCCCTAAGATACCATGCTTCCCTTAGGTACTGTTAGGCAGGGCCGTCCCTAGGAGGGTGCGGGGCCCAGGGCAACTCAGCCACTGCGGGGCCCCAGAAAATATACATATGGAGGCAGATTATGCGGTCAGAGGAACCCACCCCCCACCAACCCCCATGGGACTGTCGCTATGGATGGTAAGGTCACGGTTGCGATGGTGGTGCAAGTCGTCAGGTCAGTTTAACCAGTCAACAGGTAATGTGTCGGAGGTCACTGGGTCTAGTGCTGGGCCCCGCGGGCCCCCACACGCGCGGGGCCCCGGGCGGTTGCCCCTGTTCGCCCCCCCCCCCCCCCCCTTGAAGGACGGGCCTGCTGTTAGGTATGGGTAATTTAGATAAAAATTTACGTTGATTTCATTTACAGTAGATTCGATGGTAATGATAGTACTGTACTGTAAGTTAATTTTAAACACCTAATCCGTTTGTCTTTGGTTAATTTCGCCGCTAAATTCCTGGTTCTCGAACAGCGGTGAGGCCGTGATGGTAATGAACTAATGATATACTGTAATACAATATCACCAGTTACAGGAAACGTCGATGATGAAGGCAACAAATTACAAGGGACAACAACGTTTAATTGACGAGGAATAATGTAATTTGTGTTACGCCAGTGCCAGGTTGACTTTCCCTTTGGTGGACTGTAGTAGCGTCCAAAATTAAAGAAACGCTCTACTTTAAGCAAATACATTCACTTATCAACCAAGCAAATACGTTCACTTATCAACCGTTTACAAATGCTTATCCGTGCAGAATTGTGAATCCGGACCCAAACCACGTCACCTCGCACCTCTCCTCGTTCCCCCTGACCTTGGCCCAAGACCAACAAGTAAGAGCTATTGATTCACCCTCTGTAATAGCCAGTAAACAAGACGCCGGCTGAGTTACGTGGTGGAAGCTGGGGCGACTACTGCGACACTGCCCTCTCAGGTCAATCCCGTGAATTACTAGTTGACCCCTTGTCAAGTAACCTATCGTTTTATTGTTGATTTGGGACCTAGGAGTCATATAATTATGAATTGCTGGGTGTGAGTGTGTATGTCTAAGTTCTTACCCAAGGTCATTTAATATTAATCCATCCAAAATCGTTTTCACAACAAGAAAAAAAAAAGCTTCGAGATCACAGGTGATTTCCACGGCGAATGCTGATTTGTCCTTGCCTTTCCGTTAATCCCTTTCAGAAACTGATACACTTTTGTTATCCAATTTAACGCTACCTAACCTAATCTGAAACTGCTATTAATAATCTAATCTAAAGCAGTCGAGCTTTAAGTAACTATAATAAAGGAAATAAGAGAAGAAAAAACAATCACAGACCACACAAGGCCTATTGACCATTCGGGGCAGCTGTTTTTTACACCCAACCATTATCACTTAAACAGGGTGGGAAGCGACGATTTGACAGTTTTCATTGCGGTGTTGTTGGAGATAGTGGGAAATAATCAGTAAAAACATTTTAAGTATTAGGAAGAGTATTTATTGCAATTTTATGAGATAAACAAGATCAATAAATACCACCAATCTTAGCGTTTGGAAATTACATTTTCCAAATAACCTCCATCGCAATCTATACATTACCATAATCTTAACTTGAAGTTTTGCATAACTCGCTGTGAGGAAACTGCAGCGGGCCTATTGGCCTATACTGGGCAGTCCCATTTACACCCAACCCCTATTGCTCATATATCCATCCAACCTATGTTTGAAGCTATCCAGCGTGTTAAGTTAATGATGATGTTTGGTAACTTGTTCCATTCATCCACTACTCTGTTTCCAAACCAGTGTTTACCTATTTCACACCGAAATCTAAATTTGTCTAATTTAAAACCATTGTTACGAGTTCGCTCCTGGTTGGATAGTTTGAGTACCTTTGTAATGTCCCCTTTGTTTAGCCCTGACTTCCACTTATACACCTCTATCATATCGCCCCTCACTCTACGTCTCTCGAGGAAGTGCAAATTAAGATGCTTTAACCTGTCTCTGTACTCAAGGTTCCTAATGCCCGGGATTAGTCTAGTCATTCTCCACGGAATTCTTTCTAGGGATTCTATATCCATTCTGTAATACGGTGACCAGAATTGAACTGCGTAATCCAAGTGAGGTCTCACAAACGCATAGTTTTCGGATGACCTCGCCAGTCTTGTAACTAACACTCCTTTGTATGAACCCAAGTACTTTATTAGCCTTGTATCGAGCCAATACACATTGTTTACTTGGCTTAAGATTCCTACTTATCATTACTACTAAATCTTTCTCACATTTTGATTTCTCTAAAACATCGTTGTTCATCTGGTATCTGGTTTCTCTGTTTACATCTCCTAAATTGAGTACTTTACATTTGTCCACACTGAATTTCATCAGCCATTTTTCAGACCATTCGAAAAATTTATTTAGATCTTCCTGTAGTTTGGATAGTCCTCGTCAGATTAAATTACAAGCCATATTTCAGTGACATCAACAAATTTACATATGTTGCTGTCTACGCCGATATCTATGTCGTTTATGTATTCAATAAATAATAACGGCCCAAGTACTGAGCCTTGGGGTACTCCACTAGTGACGTTACGCCAATCGGATTTAGTGCCGTTAATGCTCACTCGCTGTTTTCTGTCCTGTAACCACGCACTAATCCATTTTAGAATATCTCCTCCAATGTCATTAACCTGCACTTTTCTTATCAGTCTTTCGTGGGGGACTATGTCGAAGGCTTTGCTAAAGTCGAGATATACCACATCACAATTGTGCCCCTCGTCCATTTATTCGAAAACAGCTGAAAAGAATGTTAATAGATTAGTTAGACATGAATGCCCGCTTGTGAAGCATTGTTGGGTAGCATACACTTGAGATTTAAAGTAGCCCCATAAGAAGTCTCGGACTATTAAGTCAGGCAATCTTGCTGGTCAATGGATGTCTCCAAATCTCAAAATTAAGTGGCCTGGAAACATCGTCCTCAGCTTGTTCATGCTTTCCCTCGCTGTATGTACTGTAGCGCCGTCTTGTTGGAACCACATAATCGGATCGGGCATCGTTCTTTGAACCTCCACAGTGAAGAAAGTGTCCAGCATGGAGCGTTGAACTTGCACCGAAAATGTCTTTGTGTCACCACAACTTAGGTTTCAAAGTAAGTTCTTACAGTGAACACTCAATGCTTCACCACCCAGTTGTCCATGGCAACTAAACTGCATGCACAAACTTGCTTCAGTGTATGTAAGCCATTCATATCAACCTAACCAATCACACATAACATTAATAAAACCGTCAAATCCTCGCGCCTCACCCTACTGTACTGTACTGTCCATACAAGAAACTCCCCGACAAATGTGAGTTAATGATGTAAAGCGTGTAACTCGTTCCACGCCTTAACCTAATCTGAAGTCGTCTAATCCAACTTATTACTTAAGCTCACCTACAGAATCCCAACCCTGCATTAACCTAACGAATTAAACTAACCTAACATCAGGCAGTCAAATCTTAACTTACACAAACTATATAAATTAAAGCAACCTAATCCTAACTTAACCTAATGTAAAGTTGTCAAACATTTAACCTAATCTAAATAAGCATAATTCTAACTAAAACTACAGAAACCCAAGCTACCTAACTGTAAGCTTAACCTTATTCTTAAATCAACTTCACCAAACCACTTATATACACTAACCTCTTAGTGGATGGGAGATATAAGCTGAAACGGCGGGTACCCGTGAACCAATCAGTGGAGTTCGGGCCCATATGCTCGTGGATTTAAGCTTTTCAGCGACTTAGGGCGACGGTTCAGTGTAGTGGCTAAGTGTGCGGGTTACGTCCAATCAGGGAATATCATGCCCGTAAACGTGTGGATTCTGCATTTAAGAGGGCCAGCTGGGTGAGGGTGTATGACCTCCAGGCTCATAGTGTATGTGGTTGACCGCCAATCAATGCATATTATGTCCTTATTGGGTGGGTTTTGTGGATGGAGACCAAAGACTGTTAGCAGTGTGTGGGGTGGGGTGACGTCCAATTACCGAACGCCACAGCCGTAAACGCGTAGATTTAACTTTTTATTAAATGAGTGAGAGTGACGCGTAAAGTGAGTAAAGGTGTGTGTGTGTGTGTGTGTGTGTGTGTGTGTGTGTGTGTGTTGTGTGTGTGTGTCCAATAATAAATAAATAAAAATAATAATTAACGGTTTGTTAAGATAACCTGGCAGCCCGTAGGCTGAAAATATACAATGAGCAGAGATGATAAGTTACATACTATACTGAAATCGGAGAGTGGGTCACTTGATTGTGTGTTTGCATATCCTGGTTCCATCTGATGACCTCATGTTTCCTGTTTTGTTTTAAGGCAATTTTAGTTGTGTGTGATTGTTCGGCCAGTGTTTATGTTAGTACCTGGTTGCAATGTCTTTTGGCTTTGTAAGATTCCCCTTTCTATAATTCAGTGCATGTGTTATTATATATATATATATATATATATATATATATATATATATATATATATATATATATATATATATATATATATATATATATATCATTTTTAGTCCATATAACACGCGACTTTGAACATATAATCAACGACCTCACCAGCCAGGACTCCAACCCTAGGTCAAGGGTTCGAGTCCTGGCTGGTGAGGTCGTTGATATATATATATATATGTAATATTCAGAAATTTCAGAGTAATTTCGAATGCCCCGCCATTAGCGGTACTGAGCGTTCAAGGTCGTCTGAGGGAAGAGAGCGCTCCCCGCACATAGTGGGAGATTGCGGAACTAGGCCTATATGATATTAAATGTAATTTACCGGATTAATAATGATGCGATTCATGAAGTTAAGGGACTATTATTGAATTTGAAATTATTATAGATCGTTTAGCAGTCTGAATAATGTTAAAGGGTGTCCCAAGGAGTTATTAGTTAGGCGGAAAATAGGTCACGTAGGCCTAAGCTAACGCCTTGAGAGGACACGAAGCGGCCTCTCTCTCAGTCCCGGATAGCACTCACACAAACAAGACGTCTCTGCGCGTCTGTCCCAGAAATAGTCACGTGGCCTAGTCACCTGTGCTGAAATATTGCAGTATAACAAGTAAGTCTCATTCGATCTCAGACAGGGTTAGATAGGGCAGTGATAAAGTAAACTAGAGCTAACAGTGAGTTCATTTCAGGGTTTCCGTGAGAACCCACTTGACTGAAGTTGACTGGAGTTGACCTGAGATTGACTGCCGTTTGAGACTGCCGTTGAGGATTGAGGGTGGCGATTGTCGCCATTGGACCGATCAAAGTAGGCCTGTCACTGTTTAGCGGGGTAGCAAAGGATCTCTTGAGTGAACGAGTGCTCCCGACAACTAAACGACACGGGACGCTAAAGCTTCTCTCAACTGTACAAGGTCTGATTGGCTCACTCCCGTCCGCTTTATGGACGCACTGGGAGTACACTGAGGCTATCTGAGTAGACTAATGGTCACACACTGAGACCGTGAGTCTAGGTCTCTAGGAGATACCTGGAGGAACATTTTCCCTCCCTTATTACGGGTGTAATTTAATAGTTTCTAGATAATTTTGATAATATTGTTTTGAATGTTTGTGCCATCAAGTGGAACCAGAGTGATACTGTGATTTGATTCTTTTAATGCCTCTGATTGTTCTTCATAATTCTGATCTCAGGTATAACCTTGTTCCCCAGAGTAGTGGTTAGGTTAGGTTAGGAAGTGTGCATCTGTTGGGGTGCTATAATTTTGTTGAGTGCCCTTAAGGCCTATTCATTGTAGAGTATTTAATTTCATATTTTATTACCATTTCCTTAGTGACTGATATAATTTTGTTGAGTGCCCTTAAGGCCTATTCATTGTAGAGTATTTAATTTCATGTTTTATTACCATTTCCTCAGTGACTGATATAATTTTGTTGAGTGCCCTTAAGGCCTAGTCATTGTAGAGTATTTAATTTCTCATTTTTATTACCATTCCTCAGTGACATATAATTTTGTTGAGTGCCCTTAAGGCCTATTCATTGTAGAGTAGTTAATATCTTTTTTTGGTACCTAAGTGACTGATATTATTGTGTGAAAGCCTTTAAGGCCTGTTTCATGTGTGCACGGAACAGTTCTTAATACTTCAAATTTATTGTTGCCTGAGGTTCTAATAATTTTTATATCATGTATGACTTTTATTCCCCAGAGTAGTGTTTTAAGTTCAAGTTAAGAGGTGCACATATTGGTGTACCATTATTGGATTGTGTTTGTAGTGTTGGAGGGAATATAAGTGTCTAAATGTAACAGTGTGTCTCATTCATCCCAGTCACAGACGCTATCCTTCCACGGGTCACGGACAATTTATTTTGTTTAGTAGTTTTAAGTGTTCTTGTGCTGGTTCGGGATTTTTCTCAAAGGGGCGCTTCCACTGCCATTACCATCTATTAATTTTAAATAAACCCCAAGTCAAGTGAGAAATTAAAGTCCAGTAAATTCCGACCGGTTACAAATGGTAGCAGAGCGTAGTTTTTAATGTCGTGACTGATAGTTCTGTGGTTGGGATAATGAACGCCATCATGTGTTGGTTAGTACTGGTAGGGATTGAACTCGCACTGATGCTCATCCTTGTGCCCGGACTGAGTTGGTTAGGCTTGACAGTAGAGATGTGTATGAGGAGGAAGAGAGACGACCGCGGGACCTTGGTACAGCTGAGAGAGGAGTTCCGAGACCTAAAGAGGGATTATCAAGCACAGGTAAACAGGTTCAAGTGGGAGTCTCAGGCACACATTCAACGGTTCAGGGAGGAAACAAGGGGTGAATGTCAGGCACACGTTCAGCAGTCAAGGAAGTGTGAGGTCCAAGTGGGAAATATAGGGGTACGTAAGTAGTTCAGAGAGGTTGATCGAGCCCTCCAGCTGAGAGACAAGACGAAGCCGACCGATTACAGTTTAGGGTGCATGGTAATGAGAAAAGGCAGGTTGTCGAGGGTGAGTTGGAGGAGTCGTGAGTAGGGCAGAGGGGATGGGAAAGATGGTTAGGTCAGAGATGTGCGTTGAGTAGTGGTTGCTGTCATGAGCGGGATTGAGAGTACAGTTGTAATGTCCAGGGCCTCACTAACATGGACTGGTACATTGTCAGAGGGTTGGTCTGCCGGCATGAGGTTCGGAGACGTGGACTGAGTATTTTTTTTGACACTGGTTCCTCTTAGCTCAAGGGCCAGGCAAAAGGAGAGCATGTTTGTTTGGGACTGAGTATTGTTTTGACACTGGTTCCTCTTAGCTCAAGGGCCAGGCAAAAGGAGAGCATGTTTGTTTTGGACTGAGTATTGTTTGGACACTGGTTCCTCTTAGTTCAAGGGCCAGGCCAAAGGAGAGCATGTTTGTTTTGGGCTGGTATTAATTTTGACACTGGTTCCTCTTAGTTCAAGGGCCAGGCCAAAGGAGAGCATGTTTGTGTTGGGCTGGTATTAAGTTTGACACTGGTTCTCTAGTTAAGGGCCAGGCAAAAGGGGAGCGTGATGTTCTGGTTGGTTTGAGTTGGGCTAGGAAGAAATGGAGTTGCTGGCTGCGAGTGGAATAGTACAGAGTTGAAGGTGGGTTCTAAGTTGTTCTCTCAGCACATGAGGGCAGTGCTGTTTTTTCTTTAGGGGGGTCGAGTGTTAGCGGGAGAGAAAAGGAGAGAAGAGAAGACGGGAATGCTGCGTTTAGCAAAAGGGGCAAGATGCAGTTTCTTAGAACAAAATTTTAGGGGGGTCGTATGAATGGTCTTCTCAGCACATGAGGACAGTGCTGTCTTTTTTTAGGGGGGTCGATTGTAATATTCAGAAATTTCAGAGTAATTTCGAATGCCCCGCCATTAGCGGTACTGAGCGTTCAAGGTCGTCTGAGGGAAGAGAGCGCTCCCCGCACATAGTGGGAGATTGCGGAACTAGGCCTATATGATATTAAATGTAATTTACCGGATTAATAATGATGCGATTCATGAAGTTAAGGGACTATTATTGAATTTGAAATTATTATAGATCGTTTAGCAGTCTGAATAATGTTAAAGGGTGTCCCAAGGAGTTATTAGTTAGGCGGAAAATAGGTCACGTAGGCCTAAGCTAACGCCTTGAGAGGACACGAGGCGGCCTCTCTCTCAGTCCCGGATAGCACTCACACAAACAAGACGTCTCTGCGCGTCTGTCCCAGAAATAGTCACGTGGCCTAGTCACCTGTGCTGAAATATTGCAGTATAACAAGTAAGTCTCATTCGATCTCAGACAGGGTTAGATAGGGCAGTGATAAAGTAAACTAGAGCTAACAGTGAGTTCATTTCAGGGTTTCCGTGAGAACCCACTTGACTGAAGTTGACTGGAGTTGACCTGAGATTGACTGCCGTTTGAGACTGCCGTTGAGGATTGAGGGTGGCGATTGTCGCCATTGGACCGATCAAAGTAGGCCTGTCACTGTTTAGCGGGGTAGCAAAGGATCTCTTGAGTGAACGAGTGCTCCCGACAACTAAACGACACGGGACGCTAAAGCTTCTCTCAACTGTACAAGGTCTGATTGGCTCACTCCCGTCCGCTTTATGGACGCACTGGGAGTACACTGAGGCTATCTGAGTAGACTAATGGTCACACACTGAGACCGTGAGTCTAGGTCTCTAGGAGATACCTGGAGGAACATTTTCCCTCCCTTATTACGGGTGTAATTTAATAGTTTCTAGATAATTTTGATAATATTGTTTTGAATGTTTGTGCCATCAAGTGGAACCAGAGTGATACTGTGATTTGATTCTTTTAATGCCTCTGATTGTTCTTCATAATTCTGATCTCAGGTATAACCTTGTTCCCCAGAGTAGTGGTTAGGTTAGGTTAGGAAGTGTGCATCTGTTGGGGTGCTATAATTTTGTTGAGTGCCCTTAAGGCCTATTCATTGTAGAGTATTTAATTTCATATTTTATTACCATTTCCTTAGTGACTGATATAATTTTGTTGAGTGCCCTTAAGGCCTATTCATTGTAGAGTATTTAATTTCATGTTTTATTACCATTTCCTCAGTGACTGATATAATTTTGTTGAGTGCCCTTAAGGCCTATTCATTGTAGAGTATTTAATTTCTCATTTTTATTACCATTCCTCAGTGACATATAATTTTGTTGAGTGCCCTTAAGGCCTATTCATTGTAGAGTAGTTAATATCTTTTTTTGGTACCTAAGTGACTGATATTATTGTGTGAAAGCCTTTAAGGCCTGTTTCATGTGTGCACGCAACAGTTCTTAATACTTCAAATTTATTGTTGCCTGAGGTTCTAATAATTTTTATATCATGTATGACTTTTATTCCCCAGAGTAGTGTTTTAAGTTCAAGTTAAGAGGTGCACATATTGGTGTACCATTATTGGATTGTGTAGTGTTGGAGGGAATATAAGTGTCTAAATGTAACAGTGTGTCTCATTCATCCCAGTCACAGATGCTATCCTTCCACGGGTCACGGACAATTTATTTTGTTTAGTAGTTTTAAGTGTTCTTGTGCTGGTTCGGGATTTTTCTCAAAGGGGCGCTTCCACTGCCATTACCATCTATTAATTTTAAATAAACCCCAAGTCAAGTGAGAAATTAAAGTCCAGTAAATTCCGACCGGTTACATATATATATATATATATTTATATATATATATATATATATATATATATATATATATATGCTGATAACCACCAGGAAAGAAGAAAACACGAAGTTCCCAAGCGCTTTCGTGTTTTCTTCTTTCCTGGTGGTTATCAGCATATACCTAGATCACGCGCACCTACAGTGATTTACTTGCATATATATATATATATATATATATATATATATATATATATATATATATATATATATATATATATAAAAGCAAGGTTCCCCCAACTGAACCGGTGTAGAGAGTAACACTTCCGGAAAGGAGGGAGGTGAGGGAGAGGAGTGAGCAAGCCAGTCAGTGACGATGGAGCAGCGAATCAACAATGGCCAGAGGCAGAGTGACGCAATACCACCACCACACCGCTGTGTCTGGCTGGTCCGCTCTCGCTGCCCGGATGCTGTGTGACTCGTACGTTAAAATTCTCTCTAACTGGGATAGAAAACGGAAAGCGCATATCTTAAGACATTTAACTCCCATCGATTTCTTTATCTTCCACCTACTTGACAACCTAAGATAACTACAGTACTAATATCGAAAAGAACCTGATTTACAAGGAAGATCTCGGGTTAACTCAGTAGGACCTAAGAACATAAGAATGGAGAAAACTGCAGCGGGCCTATTGGCCAATACTGGGCAGTCCCATTTACAACCAACCCCTATTGCCCAAAAACCCATCCAACCTATGTTTGAAGCTATCTAGCGTACGAGTTACTGATGATGTTTGGTAAATTGTTCCACTCGTCCACTACTCTATTTCCAAACCAATGTTTACCTATTTCGCGCCTAAATCTAAATTTGTCTAATTCAAAACCATTGTTACGAGTTCGCTCCTGGTTGGATAGTTAGATTACCTTTGTAATGTCACCTTTGTTTAGCCCTGACTTCCATTTATATACCTCTACCATATCGCCCCTCACTTTACGTCTCTCGAGGGAATGCAAATTAAGATGCTTTAACCTGTCTCTGTACTCAAGGTTAATAATGCCCGGGACTAGTCTTGTCATTCTCCTAGGAATTCTTTCTAGGATTGAATTGCGTAATCCAAGTGTGGTCTCACAAACGCAAGATATAGTTTTAGGATGACCTCGCCAGTCTTGTAACTAACACTCCTTTGTATAAACCCAAGTACTTTATTAGCCGTGTTTCGAGCAAATACACATTGTTTACTTGGCTTAAGATTACTACTTATCATTACTCTTAAATTTTTCTCGCAGTCAGATTTCTCTAGCATCGTTGTTCATCTGGTCTCTGGTTTCTCTGTTTACATCTCCTAAACTGAGTACTTTACATTTGTCCACATTGAATTTCATCTGCCATTTTTCAGACCATTCGAAAAATTTATTTAGATCTTCCTGTAGTTTTGCGGAGTCCTCGTCAGATTTAATTACACGCCCTATTTTAGTGTCATCAACAAAATTTACTTATGTTGCTGTCTACGCCGATATCTATGTCGTTTATGTATTTAATAAATAATAATGGCCCAAGTACTGAGCCTTGGGGTACTCCACTAGTGACGTTACGCCAATCGGATTTAGTGCCGTTAATGCTCACTCGCTGTTTCCTGTTCTGTAACCACGCCCTAATCCATTTTAGAATATCTCCTTCAATGCCATGAGCCTCCACTTTTCCCATTAGTCTTTCGTGGGTGACTGTCGAAGGCTTTGCTAAAGTCGAGATATACCACATCATAATTGTGCACCTGCATGGTAGACCGCATACTATAATAGCAACACATTCTTTTTGGTATACACACGAAAACTTAGAACCCTGGGAAGCGTCGGAATGCTTAAACTTCAGGTAAGTTAAGCGAGTGCCGAATCTCCAGGTGAGTACTTTGGGATATCTAATCTTCGTGAGATCCACTCGGTCCACCAGGAAGACATTATCGTACGCCAGAGGTTATGCTAAAAGTTGTGATCTCGTATAGTGTTCTATTACCATAATTGTGGAAAAACGGTGTCGTAAGTTAGGGGTGTCAATGTAAAGTGCATCGTGAATTGGGATAGACGCTGTATGTCAGAGGTGAAATGTAAGTTTAGAGCTATGGTGCTGGACGCCGGGAAAAAGGTTGCTAATCCTCAGAAATTGAGTAAGTTCATAATTACAAGGTCGCACGCCAAGGACTCTGATGCTCAGAGCCCAGAATTCATGGTTTCAAAGCTGGCAAGATATTTCTGTAGTCTGTGTGTACATAACACACTAATAGATGTTTGGCCAGATAACTCACCTTACGACACGTTAAGACGCATAGTTGACAGAACGTTGATTTAGGAGCGCGCACGCGCACACACACAATACCAAACACTCTAAACCCATGAGTTGGTTTCCAGTGATGCAACAATTTCCTGGAACATATTGAATACTATCCCCCTCAAGGAGTGGCTGACAGCATCACATTAAGACGCTGGTCAAGACTGCTATATATAAACAGGTACACTCAACGTGGTTGACCAAAAGCAGTGACGCAAGCCAAGATAACGAAAAATTAATTTGATGATAACTCAGCAATGCACCTGAACTCAGACCCTGAGACTGGAAGCTACAATGACACGGAGTGACACATGATAGCTCCCATCACTATTACCAAACAACACTAGATGCTGTGTCACCACTTCCCACCACACCACCATGTTAATCCAGAGTGAGTCACGACAATCTACAACGACGGTTAAAAACACGCAGAGGCATCCAGAACACCAATATACGTATACATAAAACCATGTGTTAAATATACCCAGTAATAACTGTACAGATAACAGCAAAATACTGAAAACTTACAATAATATATAAATGTACAGTAGTATAGTCACAGAAAACTAAGTATAGGACAATAGTCGTGGTTCAGACGGCAGGCAGGCACAGGCGACACGCCACACTCGAAAACATGACGCAACTCTTTCAAGACGAAGCATGTCCCCCTCCCCACGTGATCACGCCCACGTAAACTATCCATAACCTAAAACTACCATGACCTTATATTCCTAACATCTAAATCAGTCCTAAACTAACCATGAGTTAAATGCATCACATCCAGTACCTATGCTGAAACTTAAGTTATTATAAACCAAACATTTTAAATACATATTGTAAATCGATCATAAACTTCCCAAGAACCAGCTGTCCCATAACCTAGTCCAGCACAACTACTTCATCTGATTCGAATACAACAGAAACCTAACCTGGTAACTCCTAAATTTGATGAAGCACTAGTGCAGCTTCTATTTAAAATTTATCAATCCTTCTTGAAGAGCGATTTAAACAGTACAGTACATTTAAATTACAAACAAATACTCCCTGAACTTGACAACCATCTAAAACACTAATCTAAAAGTAGGTAATCTCTCTCTTAACGAGTCATAACTTGTCACAACCTGGTTAAATTTTCTCGAGTTCAAAACGTCGGTCATCATAACAGTACCAGTACAGCCCCCCACCCGGAAGGTGCTGGTCCCCCACCTTGCCGCCGATGCTGCTTCTCACCTCTTTCACCTTAGCTGACCTCGGTCGTCTCACCCTCCCCTCCCGTCCCCCCAGTGACTCCAACCGCCACTACAAAGAGTATCAATCTCTGACTCGATCTCAACAGATTATATACATGAGACTGCACCTAGGGTACAGGTACCTATGGGAATACATTGGCAACCCTGAGCCTGGCCGCACTGTTTGTAAACTTTGTGGCCAACCCGACTCTCACACCCTCCGTCACTACATCCTCACTTGCCCTATGACCTCCTCCTAACAGGTCCCTAGCCGTTACCAACACCTCTTCCCTCCCTGACCAGTCACTGGCCTGGCACTTGACATTATTAGGGACCTGCCACGCTCTGCTATAAACAGATGAAATGTACCGGGAATTCCCCCCCCCCCCCCCACACACTCATCATTCTGTCACTTTATGTAACTTGCTGACAAAACCCATGACCCTTCAGGCTTCCACGCCCTTAATGTATGAGTCATAAAGGCAAGCATGAACTCCGCAAGCTTCCCAGTTGGGCACTGTAAACGCTTCTGCGCTTCACCTTGCACAGGATGTAAGGGGGTGCCCAATAAACTAGCCCCCCCCCCCCCGGGGGCAATCTGTAAAATCTGTGTTCCTACGGCCTCACACCCCATAGGGTAGGCTGTCTAGTGCCTGTGTCAACAGACAATAACTAACCCATGACACAACCCTAACACACCATTAGCTTAGCTAGACGGTCAGCCTGCCCTCTCTTACCTCCTCCTAAATTTCTTCAATTTCCGAACTATAACTTCCTTCCCCCACCTCTAATCTTCTTTCACCCCTCCTTTCTCTACACAAAAAAATAAATATATATAAAAAAATAAAAACCTAAAATTATTGTACCAACGTCACATTTCCGAGCGGCACATCATCTGCCTTGTCACCCCATCCCAGCCTCCCTACACCCTCTCCCTCAACCACCTCAAATCTAGGCATACACCACACAACGTGAAACCTTCCAAGAGCACTGGACAAATATCAGACATCAAGAAGTAACACACTATACCACTATGACGCAGTAACAGAAGATATTTCCGTGGATATAGGCACCCCAAAGAGTATATGAACAACCTTGAGCCTGGCGGCACTACATGTAAACTTCGTGGGTGACCCGACTCTCATACCCTCCCTCACTACATCCTGTCACGTCCCAAATGCCATGACCAAATATTCCTCCCCCTAAAAACATTACGAATCTACCACGTTTTACCATAACATAAACTAATGAACTTTACAAAGAATCCTTCCCCTACATCACATGTAACCTGTCACAACCAATGGCCCCTCGGGCACTCGCTCCTGTTAATTTTTATAAGTCAAAGAAGATGAGCACGAACTCCAGATGCTTATCTGTTGGGCGCTGTAATGCTTCTGCGCGTCTAAGACATCGCACAGGATGTATACAGGGGAGCCCAATTAACTAGTCCCAGTACCTGCACAAGGTCAAATGAACACTGAAGGTTTCTCATATGATACACAGTACAGTATTGACCTGGAGTATGTGCTGATGAGCAAATTGCAATGTATTACTAAACCCTACCAAATTAACAGTGTTGCAAGAACCCACTTCAGTTCCATATTATCCACGGTGAGGGAATTACTACACCACATGAGGTCCCTCATAACACCATCTGTGAGGGAGTTACTACACTACGCGCTTGCTGTTCCAACACCTCAGCTCACGTTACCTCCATCCCAGCGCAAAATTTCACGCCTGCTGAATGACCATTTTAAACTTCCTGGAGTAAAGTTTGACGGTGTTCAACGCTTCGGGAAACTCAACTTCTCCCGCCCACGCGACATCATAACCAAGTTCTCATCCCCCTCTGACCGTGACAAAGTGTTTTATCAACGCAGTAAACTAAAAGGGGGCCACTATCTTCGTCCAGGTACGACTAAAGCCCGTCTACAGCAAATGGACCAGTTTAAATATGCCAGGAAACAAGGGAAACACGTGACGTTCAGTCATAAAACCCTTGTTGTGAGGGATCAGGCAAGTGGACACCCGCCCACTTTACCAACCCCCTCCCCACTGAGGGAGAAACAGCCACTGTCGCTATCATCTGAAGAGTCCCCCCCCCCCCCCTGCCGGCCAACTCGAGTACTACACGTCTACCCTCTGTGGTGGAAACCAGCAACCCTCAAACTCGAGTGACAGGCGCACCTCCCACTCTATCTGAGAATCACCCTCAACAGTACCGGTCATCCTAATTCTGTTGGTTGTAGCACTTGTGAGTACGTTACCCCCCCCCCCCCCCACTATTATAATTTTCATAGATCTTCCCTTTGAACACCTCAGTGGCACTAAGTTTTTACTGTTCCTTAATCAGTATCAATGTTCCCACACTGATGATGCTAGTGTTATTCCCTTAGATGTGCTAGATCGTATGTGTTACACCCCATTTACCCATGGTGTCAACACAATACTCCCTCATATCGATCCTGATGCCTTTCTATAAAACTCACTGGGTTACACCAACCCAAACTGTAACTATTACTTTCCTGACTCTCCCGAGTTTAGTTCTAGTCTTCTACTACCTCATTCCTTCTCCTTGATTAGCAATAACATCAGCAGTATTCCCCTTCATCTAGATACCTTTTTAGATCAGTGTTTATCTTCTATTACCCACAAATTTGATGTACTTGGGTTCTGAGACCAAACTCACTAACGATATTGACCATTTGTATAACATTCCTAATTACAATAGACACTGCGTCAACACGTCACTATATAACATTCCTAATTATACAGTACTATACACTGCGTCAACACGTCACGACACAGTGGTGGTGTCGCCCTATATGTTGATATCAAGTACACACTTCTGTAAGAGATGATTTAAAGGTTCAGGAGGAGTACATGGAGAGTGTTTTCACTGGATTATGTAATGACACACGAAATATCCTAGTAGGAGTAATCTACAGAAGACCTCACACTAATGTAAGGAATTTTCTTGATAAATTTTCGGAAACTCTGGGAGATTTCAACCTTGATCTATTAAAATCAGAAACCGACACCTCAGTATTAGACCTTCTTGCTACCTGTCATTCTAAACTCTTCTTCAACACTATAACCAAACCCACTCTGGACTAACAACACTCCTAACATCTTGCAAGTGGAATCATTTATAACAATATCTCAGATCACTTCCCAGTTTTTGCCATGTATAAAACAGCCACAAGACCTGAAAGGTCTAGTAGAGTCTCAGTACAATACAGAGACTACAGCACCGACAACATGCTCCGACAACATGCTCCTTTTTGAAAACAACCTAATGAATGCTAACCGGGATCTTGTCTATGCCTCCGACAACCCTAACGTGAACAGCTGTAACTTCTCTTGCATCTTCGATGCTTGCTTTGATAAATGCTTCCCGCTCAAGACTAGACTAAGTCAGTGAAAACTGTATCCATTTCCAAACCCTATATCACAAGCAAAATTAAGATAATGATAAAAGAAAAACACAAACTCCAAAGGAAATTTGCAAAAAGGCCCATAACTTTCGGTGATGCTTACCGAAGTATCAGAAATAAAGTAACTCAAGCAGTTAGAAATGCCAGACGTAGCTATTATACAAATAAGCTCCAGTCAGCATCAGGCGACGGTAAGAAAACCTGGAATGTCATAAATTCTATTCAGAACAGGAACACTCAGCCTTCGCCCCCCCCCCCCCCCCACTCAGCTTTTATGATAAATGATTCAGTTGTAATCCCTCATTGCCAACCACTTCAATGAATATTTCATTAATGTTGGACAAAATCTTGCAGAGAGCATCCCTGATCACTATGAGGAATTTAGAGCCTACCTGCAAAACATACAGCAAAATGAGCTGTTCTTATCCCGTCACAGCAGATGAATTATTGGCCACCATAAAAATGTCCAAAGATGCAGCAGCAGGCGAAGACAATATACCCATGAGCATCACTAAGAAAGTAGCCCACTTATTACTACCTGTTCTCCTACACATTTGTAACTCCTCCTTCACTAGCGGTGTCTTTCCGGATAAACTGAAAATTGCTAAAGTTCACCCGGCATTTAAAAAATCTGGGGACAAAGGTCACTTCAAGAATTACCGCCCCATATCAGTCTTCCCAGCCTTGAGTAAGATACTGGAGAAGCTAGCATGTAGTTGACTAAATTCCTTCTGCAATGCCAATAACATCTTTACAGACTCCCAGTTTGGATTTAGAGCTAGAAGGTCGACTGAGAGTGCTCTGCTATCCTTTACTAATGACATCTTAAATTCCTTTGATGACAGTCAGTTCACAGTCGGTATATTCTTGGACCTCTCTAAAGCCTTCGATACTGTCGACCATACCATCCTCCTTTCAAAGCTTGAATATTACGGCGTTAGGGGCGTCCCACAATTGGTTTACCTCATATCTGTCCAACAGAATGCAGGATGTCTGCTATAATAATCACCAATCTCACTCGTCGCCAATCTTGTATAGCGTCCCCCAAGGTTCCATTCTCGATCCAGTACTGTTTTTGTTGTACATAAACAACATAGTCCACGCCAGCACACTCATAAAATACAACTTATTTGCAGACGATAGTAATCTCTATGGCAGCAACACAGACCTCCATTCCTTGATGAGAACTATGAACACTGAATTTATTAAAGTCAGGACCTGGGTAATACGTAATAAACTGACCTTAAACCTTGAGAAAACCCACTACACGATCTTTCACAGAAGGAAAAACTTACCCCCAGATTTGGACCCTCTGTACCTGGGTAATACAGTCCTCAAATGCGAACAAAATACTAAATTCCTCTAAGTTATTATTGATGAGAAACTTAACTGGAGAAACCACATACGAGCCATTCACAGTAAAATCAATAAACAGTGCGGTATCAGGTATCACACTCGACAATCACTCACTCTCACAGCAATGAAAGAAATCTATCATGATCTTGTTTACCAACACCTGATGCACTGTCACACACTATGGGGGGCCTCTGGCTCTTCAAAAACACAATCCCTTGTTACCGCACAAAAGAGAGTTGTACGGACAATTGCCTACTTGAAAAAAACATATCACACAAACGAAAAATTTGCTAAATTTAAAATATTAAAATTCGAAGATATTAACACCTACTGCTGTGCCCTCTTTGTTTACAAATCTATCAATCACTTGCTTGACAATAATTATTTCCAGTTCCGGAATAATCAGAGATACAACTTAAGGCACCCAGAGCTACCTATTAAGACCACCCCCCATGCGTTCCTCTCAGTCCCAGGCCTCCATAAAATATCACGGTGTGTAGGTGTGGAACAACTTACCCCCACCCATCCGAGCAAAGACTACGCTCCTTTCCTTTAGATCATTTCTTAAAAAATATCTATTGTCTAAGTATTAATATTTCTTGTAATACCTACTATATTTACAGTACCTGCTTTTATTGTACCATCAAAACCGTTTCATCAGAAATTATCATGTAAATATATAAGTAATTACCATTGCAATAAACATAATTGCCAACTAGACATAATTCTGACAGCTCTGTCCTCTCTTGTTCAACCTTATTACTGTACAACCCATGTTGTACTGCTCCCCCATTATACTTTGTTTTTCAATTCCACTGTAATTTATGTACATACTTATAATTTAAATTTCAAAAATAATAATAATAAATAAAATAAATAAATATTGAAGTGATAACCGTGGTAACATTATGAGATGTTCTTATTACCACCATGCTATTGTACTATTCCAGATGATACTAAATGTTACATAATACTTCCTTGAGATAAATGTACTGTATAGTATATATCAGGTGCCTAAAAGAGAGCTCAGGTTCTCATCTGGCTCAGCCATGTTAATATTATTATTATCTACTCTGTATCTGTGTTTTTCTGGCTAAATAAACTGTTTCAATTCAATTCTGTAAACATTACAGTCGACCCTCGTTAATTCGGACTAATAGGGGGGGAAGGGCGTCCGTTTTAGCCGATTGTCCGAATTAACCAATTTAGGGGTTAATATTGCATTATATTTCAAAGTCATTGTTTTCGTCACGATTTTATCCCACTTTCCACTGTAATACATACGTAATTTCAGCAAAAATATTACATTTCCGTGAATGTATTATATCAAGCACAGTATGAATAGAATATCATTGTGATATAACAGTATTTTAACCGAAAACTATAAAAAACCCGAATAACTTCTCGTGAACATCGGAAGGTTAGGTAAAGTCTTTTGTTTTCGTCATGTATTTTATCCTATTTTACATTGAAATACATCACGTTTCAGCAAAACTACAATTTATTTCCGAAAATACAGTGACCCCTCGTTTAACGAACGCCTCGGTTAACGAAATTTCGGTTAACGAACTGCCTTCCATAAGGATCTTCAATTCGGTTAACGAACAAAAATTCGGTTAACGAATTTCTTACGAACCGACCTCAACATGTTTTCGCTTGCACTGGCCGGGCAACCAGCTTTAGTTTCAGTCCACCAATACATTAATCGGTTCTAGGGCTTAAATTCCTTACTATTTTAGTAAATATCAAGAAGTTTATACTATTCAATAATTTTAAAAGTTTAATATTCAATTTTTTAGTCATTTTAACAATTATTGAACATAATTGAAGGTAAAGTGACTAGTTTAATGCGCGGCATTCAGCCTCTTAACACAGCAAACAGGCGTTAGTCTCTCTCTGTTTTCACTGGAGGCAACATCTTGCTTGAGACTCTCTTCAACTAAACGCTTTTTTGTGTGTTTCCAAGCAAATTATTGGTCATTTTGAAATATATTTTACATATTGACAATATATAATGCAGTGCAGTGTTGATTTAAAGAAAATAATCTTGAAATACACCAAGAGAACTAAAATTTTATGGGTGAAATGGTGCCATGGGGTGACTTCTCTTCCACCCCAATGCCTTCTCTTCTTCCTTCTCCTCCACCCCCATTCTAATTCCCATCATCATCATCATCATCCAGGAGCCTTCTACATACACACCTCAAAGTAAGTGAACTTTTCTACCATTTTTGTTGAATTTAGGCAATTTTCGGTGAGCTGGAACCAATTACCCAAAAACCCATTGAAACAATGGTTTCGGTTAACGAACGACCTTCCGGAACGGATTGAGTTCGTTAACCGAGGGGTCACTGTATATTCATTCAGGCGCAGTTTAGGTAAAATATACGCGCGATGTAACAGTTTTTTAACTGAAAACGATCGAAAAACACGTACCCTCTAGCCCTGTTCAAGGAGAGGACTGGGAGAAGCTGTTTGGTGCTGCAGATGATGACAAGGAAAATGATTTGGATGGATTTTAATGAAAATATTCAGAAATATGATATCGTAGTATTTATTCAAGTCAATTAGGATAGAATATTATTGTCATACAACAGTTTTTTAACTGAAAACCAATCGAAAAGCGATTACGGTAACATCTTCTGAGCGAAAGAAAGCGAAAGTCATTGTTTTCATCACGATTTTATCCCACTTTCCACTGTAATATGTACGTCATTTCAGCAAAAATATTACATTTCCGTGAATGCATTATATCAAGCACAGTACGAATAGAATGCCATTGTAATATAACAATATTTTAACCAAAAACTATTAAAAAAAAACGAGTAACTTCTCGTGAACATCGGAAGGTTAGGTAAAATCTTTTGTTTTCGTCATGTATTTTATCCATTTTACATTAAAATACATTACGTTTCAGCAAAACTACTATTTATTTCTGAGAATATATTCATTCAGGCACAGTTAAGGTAAAATATACATGTGATGTAACAGTTTTTTAACTGAAAACGATTCGAAAAACACGTGTACCATCTAGCTGTTACTCAACAGCTGGTGGTGCGTCATGTGTCGTTGTAAGCAATAGGAGGTTGAAGTAGATTACCGGGTATTATATTAAGTGTGAAATATCAAAAAGGTTTTTATTACCGGTATTTTTTGTAGATCAATGAGAACTGTGATACCGTATATGATATGATAAGTTAGCCTGTGCTAAGAACTTCAACATAGACTACTGAAAACACGTTGTAAGGTAATTTAGCCTATTGTAAGTTGGTGAGCTTCATTTGCTGAAGGAACTGCACAACTTTTCATTACTAATTGGTACATATTTTACGTTTCCATTGTTTACTGACAGTAAATGGTAAATATTTTTCATGTCTGAAGCTAAAAGTTGCATCCCCCCCCCCCCCCCCACACTAGTGATGGAGATGTTACATTTAACCAAAAAGATGCTGGTGTTCTATCCCAGCAGTGGGTGGACCAGCATTTTAGCTTAAGGTCCGTGTAGATAATATTCCTTAAAAAAAAAAAAAAAAGTTCATTCAGATTTTGTCCGAATTATCCGAAATCCGGATTAAAGGGGTCCGAATTAACGAGGGTCGACTGTAATCTGTATGTTCATTGTATGCTCCTTTACCATTCTATAATGAAAGCTTTTGTTTACCCCCCCCCCCCCCCCCTCAATGTATGTATTCTCATTTATGTCCGATGTATACTTTCAGCCTTCGGGCTGCTGAACTTTTTCGTTAAACCGTTAATTATATTATTATTATTATACTTCTTACAACAATGGGGTTTAACCAATACATAATTAAAACACATTGACAAAATATTCTTAATTTATCAAGTTTAATGGATGACTAAATGTAACTAAAATACAGTGCAGTATTGTACATGGTAAACATAAACCATACATACTGTACAGCTCCTCCCCGACTTACGACGGGGTTAGGGACCCAAATCCAGTTTGTAAGTCGAAAATGCTTACATACCTGTAATACAGTAAATCAAAAATGGGTGTCACTTTTTCTTTTCAGCACCACAACTCTCTCTTTTAAGCTTGTCAGCCATTTTAAAGTGAATTACAAACAAAAATTTTGTGTGTGCTGACGTTGGGACTCGAAAATACGTAATTTGACAAAATTTTGGTACGACCGAGGCAGGTCGTAAGTGCAGGTGGTCGTAAGTCAGGGTTGGAGCTGTACTTGTAAACTATCCAGTACTGTACAGTTTTTGACATGACTCCAGCAAACACCCAACAGATGGTACTCTACTTCATTAATACTTGTTTCTTTCTTTCATATAAATATTATTTCTTTCAACGAGGTAATTTTTTTTCAATCGTCTACAATGTAAAGTATGAGAAAAATAACTGTTACTGGCATTCAATATTCCTTAATACTTTCATAATAGTCATGTGCAAGTACTGTACCCTGAAAACAATTCCTCAAAGTACAGTACAGTAAAATAAAACAAGCATCAAGGATTTTTTCAATGGAAAACTTAAATCATCTTTAAATGTTAAAGGAATCAGATAGTAAATACAGTAATCCAGTGTTTTCCGCGTTTTTTTTTATTGCAGTTTTAACTTCGCTTTTTTTTACTAAAAAATTATATATATATATATATATATATATATATATATATATATATATATATATATATATATATATATATATATATATATATATATATATTAAATATCTTTTAAAAACAAAAATTTTAATTTTGTGCCATTTTTTATATTCCAGTGAGGTGCGGCAAACAGACGCCACCCTTTCCCGCCTCAGACACCTGCTGCTCCGAGAAGCCTCAGTCCACACGTGCCTACAGTTCTGTGAACGCTTTTGTGATTACCTCTTCTGTTTGTCCTCTCACGTGCATTCCACATGGCTCTGGGACGTAAGCCAGCCTCATCAAAGGCAAATATTACTAGCAAAGACTCTAAAGTGACCAAGAGATCAAGAATAGTGATGACCTTAACAGAAAAAACAGTTTTATTGGACAAGCTCAGAGGTGGTATGAGCTATGGTTCGAGATGTGGTAAAGACTGACCATTCATTTGTGTCTTTTATCAGAATACAAGTCTTCAAGTGGAGGAATGTGGGTGGAAGAGGACTGGCTGGCTGGTGTGAGGGCGGGCAGACTCCAAGACAGCAGGGAGAGGCTGGCAATGCGGGTGTTGCCGATCTCAACGAATTATAACATTTATTATTTACTTGTAAATAAACATTTTTTGTATATAACTGTGTTTACGTTTTTCCATTATTATACTACACTGGGCCATGAGTGTAGAGCATGGCTTGGTTAAATGCATGACCTACCTGAGCTGTTTGGTGGCCACAGGCTTTTCGCAGGGATTTCAGGAACGTAATTCCCGCGAAAAACACGAGATTACTGTAGTCAGCTTGTTCTGTCAATATCTACATAATTTTTATTTGCATATTCCATTTTATCTCTACAACTGAAAGTTCAAATTGAGCTCACAACTTTCCAGACTCAAGGACCTGATTTCAACTTTGGTGTTAAAAGTGTATTATAACAGGTTCTCACTTACAACTGATGGTTGAGTTGCTAGCCCAAGTACAGCAATTTGAAAATTACTCCATAGCCATTTATGGCCAGGGCAATGCACCATTTCCAAATGTGCACATGGCAATTTACACTATCACTTTTCATCTTTTTCTCCCGAATTAAAGAGAGACAGAAAGAAATGTATGTTAACTTAAATAGAGAAAGTTATACAGTATGTTCCAGTTACCTAAGAGCAACTGAGTTGGTACCAGGAACAATAAGTGATGAGCTGAACTACACAGTAGCAGAATGACAGTACAGCAAAGAAAGGATTGAGGAAGGTAAGGAGTGTGAATATATCATCAAAGGAGGCTGTTTTTCTTACTCTATTAGATAATATGTCAATGTTGCTCCAAAAACTGCCACCAGTTCTCTGCTCAGTTTGCTATTTCCCCAAATCTTTTCTTCCCTCCTTTGCAATAAGATATACAACTTGATTATCAATTACATATACAGGTACAGTATACTGTATTCCTAACACTTTTATATCATATTCAAGTGAATGAAAACTCCTCAACCTATTTAATAACCAACAACTCAGTTATTAATGTGATATTAAACTCCTCAACCTATTTAATAACTAACAACCCATTTATTAATGTGACATTATATTCATTCACATCTTCAGATGATATGCATTGTGAATCAATTTGGGAATGAAAGATTCACTTTGTAAACTGTGAATGCTAGTGGAGGATATGAATAATATTGTAGTAAGTGGGTACTGTACTTGTCTCAAACTTTTTGCATCTTTCTACACATCTTCAACTAACATCTAATCTTGATTGGCCCCACAAAATTTTAAGATAACAGACATTCTTGCACCTAATTTTTGAGTGTGTGAGATGTTTGGTAAAGTTTCCTACAAGAGTAATAAGGCATACATGGATGTTGCAAGGGATGACATGGATGCATACACAACATATACAATATCGTCTCTACTTACGAACAAGTACAAAAGCGCAAGTCATTAATTTTACAGACGCACAATAGATAGCATTGGTGAGCTACTCCCAGCATTCCCGGATCAGCGGTAGACAATTTCGTTGTTGTTGTCTCATTCGCAGTTACGGCAGTGACAGTTCATTTCTTGTGGTTTTTACGAACATTATTGACCCCGATATATCCAAGAAGCATAATGGTAGTGCCAGTAATGAGAGCACGAGTAAGAAAAAACGCACGGTTACAAAGGAAACGGAAGTGGCAAAAATAAAGCAAGTGGAGAGAGGTGATATGATGACCAATTTGGCCCATGTTTTCGGACTGAATCGTTTGACTGTTGGTACGAATTTAACGGACAAAGAAAGAATTATGGAGCATGTGAAACATTCTGTGCCTATGCAATTGCCCATCATAAGTAAGAAGAGGAAAATTGCATGAGATGGAAAAACTTTTGTTTCTGGCTGTATATTTCTCAGGTAAGTCATACAATAAATTATGATGGAAAACTGTGCTGTGGGTGAGCTGTACAAAAGTATCTTTCATATTTAACACAGCTCGGGGGGGGGGGGGGGTGGATGCAATATGGACACCCACTCCCCGATAAATCTGTTTTACTGTCTCTCCTAAAATACTGCATGTTAAAAAGTAATTTGCCCATTCCCATGTCCATTAAGGAAGGTACACTACCATGTCTATTTAAGAAGGAACACTTCCATGTCCATTTAAGAAGGAACACTTCCATGTTCATTAAAGAAGGAACACTTCCATGTCCATTTAAGAAGGAACACTTCCATGTCCATTTAAGAAGGAACACGGATGTCCATTTAAGAAGGAACACTTCCATGTTCATTAAAGAAGGAACACTTCCATGTCCAATGAAGAAGGAACACTTCCATGTCCATTTAAGAAGGAACACTTCCATGTTCATTTAAGAAGGAACACTTCCATGTTCATAAAAGAAGGAACACTTCCATGTCCATTTAAGAAGGAACACTTCCATGTCCATTTAAGAAGGAACACTTCCATGTTCATTAAAGAAGGAACACTTCCATGTTCATTAAAGAAGGAACACTTCCATGTTCATTAAAGAAGGAACACTTCCATGTCCATTTAAGAAGGAACACTTCCATGTTCATTTAAGAGGGAACACTTCCGTGTTCATTTAAGAGGGAACACTTCCATGTCCATTTAAGAAGGAACATTCCATGTCCATTTAAGAAGGAACACTTCCATGTCCATTTAAGAAGGAACATTCCATGTCCATTTAAGAAGGAACATTCCATGTCCATTTAAGAAGGAACATTCCATGTCCATTAAAGAAGGAACATACCATGTCCATTTAAGAAGGAACATTCCATGTCCATTTAAGATGGAACATTCCATGTCCATTAAAGAAGGAACACTTCCATGTCCATTTAAGAAGGAACACTTCCATGTCCATTTAAGATGGAACATTCCATGTCCATTAAAGAAGGAACACTTCCATGTCTATTAAAGAAGGAACACTTCCATGTCCATTTAAGAAGGAACATTCCATGTCCATTTAAGAAGGAACACTTCCATGTCCATTAAAGAAGGAACACTTCCACGTCCATTTAAGAAGGAACATTCCATGTCCATTTAAGAAACACTTCATGTTCATTAAAGAAGGAACACTTCCATGTCCATTTAAGAAGGAACATTCCATGTCCATTTAAGAAGGAACACTTCCATGTCCATCAAAGAAGGAACACTTCCATGTCCATCAAAGAAGGAACACTTCCATGTCCATTAAAGAAGGAACACTTCCATGTTCATTAAAGAAGGAACACTTCTATGTCCATTTAAGAAGGAACATTCCATGTCCATTAAAGAAGGAACACTTCCATGTCCATTAAAGAAGGAACACTTCCATGTTCATTAAAGAAGGAACACTTCTATGTCCATTTAAGAAGGAACACTTCCATGTCCATTAAAGAAGGAACACTTCCATGTCCATTAAAGAAGGAACACTTCCATGTTCATTAAAGAAGGAACACTTCCATGCCCATTTAAGAAGGAACATTCCATTTCCATTTAAGAAGGAACACTTCCATGTCCATTAAAGAAGGAATACTTCCATGTCCATTAAAGAAGGAACACTTCCATGTCCATTAAAGAAGGAACACTTCCATGTTCATTAAAGAAGGAACACTTCCATGCCCATTTAAGAAGGAACATTCCATTTCCATTTAAGAAGGAACACTTCCATGTCCATTAAAGAAGGAACACTTCCATGTCCATTAAAGAAGGAACATTCCATTTCCATTTAAGAAGGAACACTTCCATGTCCATTAAAGAAGGAACACTTCCATGTCCATTTAAGAAGGAACACTTCCATGTCCATTTAAGAAGGAACACTTCCATGTCCATTTAAGAAGGAACACCTCCATGTCCATTTAAGAAGGAACACTTCCATGTTCATTAAAGAAGGAACACTTCCATGTCTATTGAAGAAGGAACACTTCCATGTCCATTAAAGAAGGAACACTTCCATGTCCATTTAAGAAGGAACACTTCCACGTTCATTAAAGAAGGAACACTTCCATGTCTATTTAAGAAGGAGCACTTCCATGTCCATTAAAGAAGGAACACTTCCATGTCCATTTAAGAAGGAACACTTCCATGTCCATTTAAGAAGGAACACTTCCATGTTCATTAAAGAAGGAACACTTCCATGTCCATTAAAGAAGGAACACTTCCATGTCTATTTAAGAAGGAACACTTCCATGTCCATTAAAGAAGGAACACTTCCATGTCCATTAAAGAAGGAACACTTCCATGTCCATTAAAGAAGGAGCACTTCCATGTCCATTAAAGAAGGAACACTTCCATGTCTATTTAAGAAGGAGCACTTCCATGTCCATTAAAGAAGGAACACTTCCATGTCCATTTAAGAAGGAACACTTCCATGTTCATTAAAGAAGGAACACTTCCATGTCTATTTAAGAAGGAACACATGTCCATTAAAGAAGGAGCACTTCCATGTCCATTAAAGAAGGAACACTTCCATGTCCATTTAAGAAGGAACACTTCCATGTTCATTAAAGAAGGAACACTTCCATGTCTATTTAAGAAGGAACACATGTCCATTAAAGAAGGAGCACTTCCATGCCCATTAAAGAAGGAACACTTCCATGTCCATTAAAGAAGGAGCACTTCCATGTCCATTAAAGAAGGAACACTTCCATGTCCATTTAAGAAGGAACACTTCCATGTCCATTTAAGAAGGAACACTTCCATGTCCATTTAAGAAGGAACATTTCCATGTCCATTTAAAAAGGAACACTTCCACGGCCATTTAAGAAGGAACACTTCCATGTCCATTAAAGGAGACACTCCCTTATCCATTTAAGTGGGCCAACTCAAATGTACATTTAAGAGGGTTGTTGCGCCTCAACAACAAAGGTTTTAGGGTGAGTAACAAGGTTTGCAATTACACTACAGTTGGTATTCTAAAAACATTAAAAAAATTATGAGATGGCATTCTTATTTGTGGGAGAGGGTTAACTCTGACGTCTATTTAAGAGGGCACACTCCCATGGTCATATAAAAGGGTACTCTCCTATGTCCATTTAGACGGAGGCAATCTCCCACTTTCCACATACATTAAGAGGATTTCACCCATAATCCATTGCAAAGGTAATCTCCCATGTCCAATTAACCCCTTTGTAAGAGGCCACCTCTGAGCTGAATCAAATTTTCTGGGGTAAAGCCAAATAAAATATTAAAAGTGGCATTCCCATAGTAAAGGGGTTAAGAAGATGCACTCTCATGTCAAATTTTAGAGAAACGTTTCAATAACTAGCTGAGAGGAATCAGAGGATGCATTCCAACCCTGCCTGATCAACATTAACTAAACCAGGCTCAAGCTACAGCCTTCAAAATGCCAAAGTATTTACCTCTTTTGCCTACCATAAGTTAATGTTCCAATTACTGTACTGTACTTCAAGCCATATTTCTCACCAATATCAACCCAAACAGCATACTCTTTACCTCCTTATGAGCCAACAATACATAACTGAAACATACTCTACTGAACATATTCAGTCAAACGTCTCCTCTATATTATGTTTGGGCGAAAGAATACCAAAGAATGAATAATACAAATACTGTATCCAATTTTCCCTAAAGGAAAATACATCATAAAATTTTTTTTAAGAAATCACATCCCACAACTATGCAAATTTCTGCTAACGTTCATCTTCCCTTAATGCTACAATCACATAATTCTCATCTAGCTCTACTCATTGTATCGGTATTTGGCACAAAATCTGCTTAATTTATCGTTTTGCTTTAAATAGCCTCTTCTCTTATGAAACACAGTCCAGAACAATATTCTTCAATTCAAAATCATCCATCATTAAAAGAAAACCGTTCCCTTTTTTTCATTTCCATGCTACCATTTTTTACCAACTTACTTAATTCTGCTTTAGACAAGTACAATACAGTACTGAACTCACAAGTTAGGTCATATCATTTTTTTAGTATACCTCGTACTGTATTGAAAACACAAAAAAGGTCCTACAGGAGTGACTACAGCATGCCATGACAATTCAAGGATTTTTGATTCGCAGTCCTTAATTATTCATGGATGACACCCTGGAAGTACCCAAGAATGTCTGAGGATAATTTTAAAGTTGCCAGCATTTTCGCGGCTGGGACAGGGAGCCATTCGTTCTAGAGACATAAATTTTTACGAGGAAAAAATTGCTGTCTGGCAACTCAACCAACTCCTTTAATAACAAAGCATGGAATTGACTTGAGGGTAGACTCTCGCATTTTTTCACATTTCGATTTATTTTGTTGTCTTGTTTTTTATCAATTGTGAGTGGAATTTCCCATTATCATTTACTTGTATGTGTTTTGTGTGTGTGTTTATACACACACACATACATATACAGTACAATACAGGTAAAAGAAATAATTGTCCAGAGGGCAAACACATAAAAGGAATATGGACACATTTCTTTGAATATGAGTAAAAATGTAACCCCCCCCCCCCCTCCATCAGCAAATGATATTCGCGGATTTGGCTATCCGCGGCCATTTCGAGACCCATGCCCTGAGAATTTTAAGGGCGTGCTGTACACTACAAACTTATTGGGTACAGGCATTTGGGAAAAAATTTAACCTTTGTATAGTACACTGTAGCCTACATAGTAATGTAACACTGACTAAAGTATTACCATAATTTATCTGGATACAGGTTTGAAAATTTGTATTTAAAATAACTACAGTACTGTATCATAATTAATACCAAGGTATGTCAAAGGAAAATAATAATTGTCAATATTCTAGTCTTACTTATGAAATGAAAGTGGTGAATCATTTAATAATCTGATCATCAGTTTCATGGCATCATTTACCACTGATGGAAGTAGTGAACACTGCCCATATCACTGTTCTTAGTCAATAAATTATTCCCATGCTCCCCTACCTTTCACCAGTCCATCCAATTTTTTTTTCATGAGAACTTCAGGTTGAATTTTGCGATATCATCCTGGATTATCTACCTTCAAAATCATATTCGATATCAGCATAAATAACCAACAATGACTGCCGTTATTATGCAGTGAAATAGAATACAGCACACAAAAACCTCCAGGGTAAATGTATTCTTGTCCAAAACATCTTTGTTAAATTCAGCTGATATTTTGTTTGACAGTTTCCTTTCACATACACCTGTTTGTCCAGTCCATTTTGAGTTTCTGCCACTGCTCAAGGACATCATCCCTGAGATCCAAATAGAAGATCTTTTTTGTTTTGTCTAAAATTTGGGTTTAAAAAAAAACCGACATTTTTTTTTTCAATTTTTTGGTAGAACAGTTCCTACAGTAGCTACATTCCATTTCCTACCACAATCGATTTGTGAATTCGAAAACTACACATCCTGTAGATGCCAAAAGCTTCCAGATATAACTAGTGTATACTCCAACAAAATTTAACTAACCAACCACAACTCAGCACTATTCGGACTATTCGGTTCTATTAAGGGCAAAAGACACGACTTGTTCCTGCAGTGATGTGAGTGATGAAGTGTAGAAAATAAGCACCAGACCTACTCACTCCTTTCAACTCATTGTCATAACTACTTACGCTTCGTCAAAACAAATTTCTGAGTGCCTTATTGAAGCTAAGCAGTATTTTCCTTGTAAATACATAAGAGTATATCAAAACAATTGATGCTAGATTATTTTTACTCCTTCAAATGAGCATAGTAACTTTATATGAGCCATGTTTGAGAACCTGTGTTAGCACTGAGAAGTTATAGTGCTTTATAAGAAATCCTGAAGTACTACTACACCCACTAAAAATATACTGTACTATCTTTGAATACCAAGCAACGAACAAATGTGTTGAACGAAAAATTAAACACATTCTTGCATCTTTCAAACAGTCATATTACAATGTAGAGTATGTTATGAGCAATAAGCATACTGTACATCAATGAAGATGATAAACTTACCTTATAGTGCCTGTAGGTGAGGGGAATGGAGAACCAAAGTTGGCATCTTGTTCAGGAATGTTTATTTTCAGAGGTTGCATTTTTCTTTTTGGTGGAGATGGGACCCTGGCAGGCGGGGGGTCCAAGTCATCTACTAATGACTGGAACTGAATCTTGATATTTGTGCTAGGGAACCGTAATGTGCATCTGTTGAGACAGAAGAAAAAGCATCATCAGTGTTTTGAATATATTATGTCAGTTGCATGTATTACCGTAGTGTGAAGTTACACTGCATTTGAAAAACCAACAAAATTTAACAAATTAAAAAAATTATTTTAGGAAATGTTAGAAGACTTGTATACTGTACAGTATCTTTCATTTATATCAGTATATTGTACTTGTAATATTCAATCTTCAGTGACCATTAACCTAAAACTTATACTACTGTACATACACTGTACAGTACGGGGGGTTCCCGGATTGCGAACGAGTTCCGTTCCTGAGTACGTTCTTCAGACGGATTTGTACGTAAGTCGGAACACATACTACCTGTACAGTGGTCCCTCGGTTAACGAAATTTCGGTTAACGAATTACCTTCCATAAGAATCTTCATTTCGGTTAACAAAATTCTTACAAAAATATTTTGACATGCTTTGGCTTGCTCACCAGCTGGGAGATCAGTCTGCCAATACAGAAATCGGTTCTTACATTCGTTAAAATTGGAGTAAATATCAAGAAGGTTGTACTATTCAATAATTTTCCAAGTTTTATATTAAATTTTTTAGTCATTTTAACGCTTGTTTAACATAACTGCAGTATAGGGAACTAGTTTTTGGAGTGCCCATCAGCCACTTCACTCACCCACGAAGGCCTCAGTTTGTACCTGTATCTCTGTTCAGTGGAGGAAACATCTTGCTTGTGGGTCTCTTGAACACAGAGTATTTTTACATTTTTACAGTACAATTATTGGTCATTCTGAAATTTAACATATTGTCAATACGTAGTGCAGTGTTGATTTAAAGAAAATAATCTTGAATTACACCTAGTGAACTTAAATTTTATGGGTGAAATGACAGCATCAAGCATGGGGTGATTTCTCTTCCACCCCCACTTCCTTCTCTTCTCCTTTCTCCTCCACCCTCACTTCTAATTCCCATCATCATCATCAACCAGGAGCCATCTACTTACACACCTCAAAGTAAGTGTACTTTACTGCATTTTTTTTTTACTTTGTATGTAATTTTCGGTGAGCTGGAACCAATTACCCAAAATCCCATTGAAACAATGGTTTCGGTTAACGAACGACCTTCTGGAACAAATTGTGTCCGTTAACCGAGGGACCACTGTGCGTGCATACCGTACTTACAGAATAATCTTGATAAAATCACACAGGAGAAGCGGTGCACTGTTCCTTCATGTGAGGAGCAATAATCATTCCATAGATTGGGAAAACAGTTTAGAAGTGTATAAATCATCATGTGTCACAGAAAGACTTTTGGTTGAAGCAAATTTGATTAGAGAATTGAATTCTATAAACCTTAGTGACGGTCAGTACAAAACTGTTGTTACACAAATTTATTTGTCAGTGGCCCAAGTTTAAAAATGCTTTGGAAGCATTCGAGTTAGATGTAGGATAGATGATTAGTGGGTCCCATAATTTTTTACCCGACTTAACATGACTAGTTACGTAGCCCTTTCTTTTAAGCTCCTCTTATGTTGGCAGTGGTGTTGGTGTGCGGATTAGTGATTGTCGTATTTATGACCTGACCTCATGTTTAGTAAGGTCCTTGTAATTCAGTTGTCTCTGAAGATGTCTTGAATAAGGATGAAAGCTAAGGTGCTCCATTGTTTCCCCTTTTCCAGTGTGATTTTATCATGATTTATCTTATCCATGTTTTCATTGTGGATCTATATGAATTACAAAATAATGTTTAAAACCCCAATACATCATAGCCTAAATCCTTATATACATCTAAAATAACTTGTAACAAAAGAAGAAATAGAATGGCAAAATACAGTAAATGAATGTAAAAATATATGTCATCAGGTAAATAAAATACTATAAATTTCAAGTTTAACCCCGTTCACAAGTTGGGGACCCCCTATATGCAGTATATACAATAAATGCATGATAATCAGTTTCAGTAAGTTTTAGTATTACAAACCTTGAGTATAACAGTGGGCAAAAAAACATGTACCAGGTATATCGATTTTCCCTGAACATCACTTTAACTCTTGTGGATCAAAAGATAATATGTATAAGAATGTGGAAACCAAATATGTGTCCATTACTTTCCTTAGTTTGGCTGCCAGTCTCTCATAGGTTGGAAAAAGGATTCTAACCTCTATTGCTCACCCCAAAAACTTGACTTATCTTGACAATTTAACTAAAAGGAAATATAGTTGAA
Organism: Homarus gammarus; assembly: GCA_958450375.1. Classification (NCBI taxonomy): domain Eukaryota; kingdom Metazoa; phylum Arthropoda; class Malacostraca; order Decapoda; family Nephropidae; genus Homarus; species Homarus gammarus. Next base: position 2,888,891 of record CAUDMG010003255.1, read on the forward strand.
GCTTTCAACACCACTCACAATGGATATTCAATTTCAAAGCTAAAAGTAGATACAGTATATATATATCTTACAGTAACACATACAACATCAACATCTCAGTGGGGGGACCCAAGAAACTGGCGAGAGTAAACATTCCATACTTGACCCCGCAAGAAAAAAAAATTGCGTGCTGCATTAAGAGCGCTCAGAATTCCAGAATGTATGTCGCAGTTATGGTGTTAATCCTAAATAATACACTGTAACTAGAAGGTAATAAATACTGTTTTATAATAATCATTAAATTATGTCCAGTTTTAAACCATTCTAACCCAGAGACCAATTTTGATTACCTATGACTTATTTCAATAATCGTCAGTATTAATAAAAAGGATAAAACTCAGACAAAAATACTGAAACAGTAAAAGACTATTATAATTGCAAAATTTGAGTGCAAAGTTTAAAACTGTTTCACTGTGCATACAGTACATGTGTGTGATTCATGCATTATTTTTTATTCAGCTCATTTAAAAACCAGTTATACAGCTAAAGTAAATGTTCATTAGTACCTGTACAGTATTAAATAATTGGATTAGCAATAGTACCGTACTGTACAGTACTTTTTTAACTGGGTGTCTAAATATTTGGTACTGAAACAAATTTCTTTGTGAAATGCCTGTAATGATATACTATTTGCTATGACTCCCATAATGCACCTATTAGGCCTGAAGGTCAGAGACTCTAGTGGCTGGAAATTACTTTGAAAATATTCCATCCTTCTCTATTGTAATACCCTTAAAAAGAGTAGATTAGAAGACATATAAAGCAGCCAATCAAAGCAGGAAGATAAATGACCTCATAAAACAATCATCACCACCTTCAGCTGTCAAGAACAACCACTTAGCTATTCATTACCGCGAACCAGTTCAATTTGCTGTTCGTCCATGATGTGAAACAAAAGTGAATAAATCAACTAGGATTATACCAAACTGCAGACCCTCCAGCCTCCTCTCTAGCTCAAACAGACTGTTACTGACCGTGTGTCTGTTCACACCATCCGTAACTTATCGGAAACGGTTCGGCATGGATACATTTCATCAAGTCAAAATATTCTCCTGGAGATACTGAGACGTGAAGGAACTGAACCAAACCGATACGTGACGTGCCAGTTTGGTGTGAACAGCTCCATTTGATTACAAGTAAGAAATTTTGACGGACCGTTGCCGATCCGTGAAGGATAGTGTGAATTGGCCTAAACTCTGCCCCTTTTTACTTTCTTTTCACGGTTATTTTTCTCCCAGGTACTCCTCGACTTACAACCACCCGGACATACGACTGCCATAGTCGTATAAAATACTTTTTTAAATTACGCATTTTCGAGTCCTGACGTTAGTAATTGCGCTATGTACTGACAAAATTTTTGTTTGTAATTCCCTTTAAAATGGCTGGCAAGCGTAAAAGTGAGAGTTCTCGTGGTGCTGAGAAGAAAAAGAGACCCATTTTAGATTTTCTATGTATTATACAGGTAGTCGTCGACTTACGACCTATGCGACTTACGTCTGTTCGACTTTACGACCGGCGGTACGACAGTTTTGGCCCCAGCCCCAGTGTAAATAATAAACCAATTGTACTGTAGTATGCAGTGATTTACTTAAACCTGACGACCGTAACAATAATGAACAAAGAAAATGTTGATAAAATATGACTTAAAGATGATTATATTATCATTACACATTACAGTATAATATACGTAAGGTAATTATAACATAGGCCGACTTACGACCAGATCAACTTACGACCGGTCGGCCGTAACCAATCTAGGTCGTAAGTCGACGACTACCTGTATTGCCTTTTCGACTTACAGCCAATTCTACTTACAACCTCTTGCCTCTGAATGTAAAACAGTATTGGTGTAATAAAGTGTATTTTGGATTTACAGTGAAACCTTCATATACAGTAATCCTCTAAATAGGGGTTTCACATCTAACAGACCCTTGATATACAGTAATGGATTTTCCTCTTCATGTAGTCTATTAAATAGAGGTTTCACTGTATAGTACTGTATATAATTATTTTGCTTCTAACACTAGAGTAAGGCTTTTTAAGAATTTCTGACATCTCATATTGTGTTGGCTAATTTCTATGGCAGAAATTTCATAAATACTGGAACTTCATTTTCAATATTTTTCATATCTTTCACCTGCTGTCAGATGTTTTGAAGAAATATGCCAAATATGATAAAATAAAGTACAGCCATTAAAAATGGACCAATTCGCATTTTCATATTCTACTGAAGAATTAACTCGCCTTGGAAATGCAGCTCGGAAACGAATTACAGGTACATGTCCAGAGGATTCCGCAATATCTAGCTTGGTTTATACTCATGAAAATAACCACATTTCTTTTTGAACCATTTATTCTACAGACAAAGTAATCTCTGGTAATCGTATGCAATTCCTTGTTTATAAAATGAACCAAATTAACCTACCTAAACTTGAACTTCCCCTGAACATTGTTATATAATTTGCACATAATTTTTCTCCCCAGCACTCAAAAGATCACTTGTAACTATAGGTCTGTAGTGATCCAAGAAACCATTCTGCCAACAGCACGAACAATGGGGTAATGCAACACATATCTTTTTTTCCTTTACAGAGTACAAGATAACGGCAGTACAGTATTTTGGAAGAGCTTGCATAGGCAGGTACAATAACGATTAACATAAGCTTGCGTAGATGGGTGCCCCAGCCATTTAACACATGTGCTTTTGTAGACGGGTACCTTGGTCTTACAAGATTTATGCTACCTTTATGATATTCATATTAAATTGGTAATGGTCTGCAGGTGGTTTTGGTTTACAGATAGAGAAACACATGATAAATTTACCAACATCCATTTCTATTAACCCAATAATATCATCACAGCATATAACACAAATATAATAACTGAGGTCTCCAGTAATCTTTAATGATATATAACTTAAAGGAAATTATACCAAATGTAACCTTCACTTCTAATTATTATTTTCTCAAAAAATAACTGAAGCAGAATCTGGGAGAACTAGAAACCTTCTGTACTAGGTCAAAATATGCTGGTCAACACACACTACAGTCTGTGCGGAAAGTGTTCATCTGCTAAAAAAAATGCATATTTACTGTTATGATATATAAATAAAGCCAAGTAACATTTACCACTTCAATTAATGCTTTGTAATGTTCCCTTTGCACCTCAGGCAGTCCTTTAGCAAGGTTTTGCAAGAGGTCAGGTGGCAAGTTAGCCCAGATATCCTTGATAGCTGCCTCTAGCTTCGAGATTGATGATGTGTCAGTGTTGCACAAACGATGCTTAACAATGGACCACAAATTTTCTAATGGGTTGAGATCTGGGCTACTACCAGGCAAGTCATTAAAGAAAGGTACCTGACAGTCTTTGTGCCACTGTATGACACTTTTAGCAGTGTGGCATGAAAAGGCTTGCCTTAGCTTTATCAAATGATTCAGGTAAGAAATCACTGAGCAGTTCAAGATAGTTGTACTGATTCATCATCTGGTTCTTAGGGAGGATTACTAGTTCACCAACACCATAATACATAAAGGAAGCCCAAACCATAAGCGAGGCAGGGTGTTTAACAGTCTTCACTGTGTACTGTGGGAGATATGCGTCCGAGTGAGGAGGACGATACACCCTCCCTCCACCACTGCCAGTCACAAAAAACATAGCCTTGTCAGACCACAAAACACTCCTCCATGACTCGAAACCCAACACTGCATATTCCTTGCAAAATTTCACTCTATTTTCCTTCTGTCTCTTCGTCAATAGAGGTTTACGACGGTGCACAGAGGCTCTTAAATCCAAGGGCATCATACACTATAAGGATTGCCGAACACAGCTTAAGAGACGTGGCTGAGAAGACGGGGTTTCTCCCTTTCACTTCGTGTGCTGTGAGGGCGGGATTGGACTTAACTTGCCAACCAACCCAGCGAACTAACATCTCACGTCCCGGGACAGCCTTCACAACATATGAACTTATTTAGGCGAGAAGTTTGTTCGTCGGCCCTATCGCTACCTAACTTTCCACGCAGACTGTAGGTAACTGGCTACTTAAAATAGCTGGGGTACCCAGCTATGCAGGCACGTTGTAGTACAGTAATTTAGGTAAGTTATATAGTTAAGTTTGGTTTATTTTATGAAAGATAAATTATGTAATGTACTTTGGGAAGTTCCCAAACTAACCAAATGTAAACAAAGGTGCAGTATTTGTGATTTTACACTCGTTGAATACAAAATTATCTGTCTAATCTCTGATTTTACTCCCCAGTCCTCAAAAATATATTGTCCCATATATTTATTTAAATACTTTTTTCAATAAGGAATAAGATCAATTGTGCTATTGCCAATAGTTTCCTGGTTAAGTTAAAAAAAAACTTTAACAAATACAGATGCAGCTAAGTTCTTGATTTGTTTGAAGTACTTTCAATGTCTGGAACCAAGTTTAGTTAAAATCCATTGCGAATCACTTCGATAAAATTATCATTTCCGTCATCCAGCGAATTTTAGGATTTTGAAGTTTTGGAATCAGTAGTTTAGACAATTCTAACGCCCGTATTAGTAAATAACATCTTCCCTTGAAGAGGGTCATCGTGTTTAAACCCGAGTTTTAAACTAAATTAGTCCTGAGACACAGCAGTACAGTACTTAGCGGGGTGGTGTGGTGGTAAAATTAACTAATTCCAATATTATAAATTAATTCTATTGGAATTAGTTAATTTTACCGCCACACCACCCTGTTAAATACTGTGCTGCGATGTCCCTCAGGACTCATTTAGTTTAAAACTCGGGTTGAAACGTTACTACCCTCTTCAAAGGAAGATGTTGTTTAATAATAAGGGTGTAAGACACTTTTGTTCTTTTGTGTTTCCGTTGGAAATTCAAATTTTTTCTAGTAATTAAACAGATAAAAGTACCAACAATATTAATTGTTTAAAGTGGACAGGGCTTTGAAGTAGAGGGAAAATGTGAAGCAAAAAAAAAATAAATAAATAAATAAAAAAAAATAAAGAAAACCTGAGTTAACGTTTCCTAACCACTAAAAATCCTAAAACTATAAAAAGTTTACCTTATTTGTGTTTTCGGTGTTTAGTAAGTGTTGGTGTTGTTTACGGTGTTAAGATGAGGAGGGATCCATCAACTCGAAATTTATTCTTCAGAGGTTTGTTTGATGTTATTTTTTTGTATTTTACCCCACATTTTCTCTCTACTTCAAAGCCCTGCCCACTTTAAATAAACAAAATTTTTGGTAACTTTATTGGTTAAAATACTTGAAAAAATATACATTTCCGATAGAAACACTATACTGTAGAACGAAAGTGTCTTAAATTTAGGGTGGCCAGACGTCCGGCCTTTGAGCACTCTGTCCTCCGTCCGGCGCTACCCCGGGCCAGACGTTAATTTGTCCTCCTTTTTGTTGTCTGACAAAAGAATTATATAAATTACCTAGCGTATACTTAAAACAGCGGGAACTGAAGGCCATAATAACCGTTAACGTATTTTTATTATATGTAGTTGTCGTTGTCAACACTGCATATGAGCCGCAGTGTAAGACAGTACAAGTCAAGTTGTCAACACGTCCGAGATGGTCAGTCTGCCCAAGGCCGCAGTGGAAACTGGTTGACTTTTTTGTTCTTGCTTCAATTTGGTTAGTACAGTACAAGTATATGCTATTTCAGCAGGAGTAAAAATGATTATTCATTTCTTTCAGTCCTTTATTTATACTGTATGAATGCATGCATGTATGTACTATATACAGAGCGTTCCAAAAAAATTAAATTTTAGAGAAATGACCACAAAGTAGCGTTCATCACATTACAGTACAGTACAGTGATATTTGACAAATCAACAATTCTTCTAAATATATTTTATGCAACTTTTTATATATTTTCAACTCATCATTAAACATGATTAATTTAGGTTAAAAATAGGTGTCGCCCCAAAAAATTTGAAAACATTTTCCTCCTTTTCGAAATGGCCACCCTACTTAAATTTTTCTAAACTACGGATTCCAAAACTTAAAATACTAAAACTCGCTGGATGACCAAAACGATAATAATACATTCACTTCAGCCATCAAAAACTAGGAACACACACATGCTTACCACTTCAATACTCCTATCCATTGAAACAACAGTGGATGTTTTTAAAAGATAGAGATTATTTCCTAACCTACCCAAAAGCACTAGGATTTGTCTGCCTGCATTAGTTGCTTAGCAACAGAAAATGATTTCAACTTCAGATTTTATGTACCAGTATCGTTACAGTATTTCTGTTTCTCAACAATTTGGAAGAAACAAATACTTGTAAAACTTTTATCAATACTAGCACTGTATATAATATAAAAATTTTAAATCAGTATGCATTAACTATTTGTGTACTTCAAACCCTTATAAAAGACATCCATAGTTTGTTAAGAAACTACAATTCATCAAATATGAACTGTTCTAATCCAAGAGGGACTACAAAATCAGGATAGCAAGAGAATCCAAGGCAAATCCCAAGGGATTTTTTCCAGGTATATAGGACAAAGGTCAAGGACAAAGTGCGGGCCTTTAAAGTCAGAGAGAGGGGAAGTGATCGATTATAATAAGAAAATAAGCAACGCATTAAACAGCTACCAGTTTTCACAAAAGAAATTCACGAGGAAATTCCAGGGGTGGAACTGATATTTAGGCGAAATGAAGAAGAGAAATTAAAGAATATCACTATCAGAAAAGAGGATGTTCTTAAGAGGATAAATAAACTAAAGAAGATAAAATCCCCAGGGCCGGATGAAATTTTCCCTCTTGTTTTAAAAGTGTAAGGAACAGATTAGAGGACCCCTTGTAAATTTATTTACAAAATAATTAGACACGGGAGTTGTGCCAGACTTGTGGAAACAGTTAAATGTAGTACCCATATTCAAAAAGGGAGACAGAACATCAGCGTCAAATTACCGGCCGATTAGTTTGACGTCAGTAGTGGGGAAATTTCTTGAATCAATTATAGCAAATAGCATCCGGTCGCATTTGGGGAAAAACAAATTAATCTACGACTCTCAACATGGGTTTACAAAGGGAAAATCTTGTCTAACAAATCTGCTGACTTTTTTAGGAAAGTCTTCGAGGTAGTAGATAATGACGAAAATTACGATATATCTGACTGTATTGGTCAAATCTTTTCTCGTGTTTATAGAATCCCTTGGGGTTTGACTTCGTGTCCCTTGCTACCTTCAATTCATTATTCCTCTTTGCTTTTCTTATCTCGGTGTTAACTCTACTGGCCAATACCTTATAATAATCTCGGAGGTAAACTTCACCACGATTTATTCTCCTACCTATAGCCTTCCTATGTCCAATAATATTCTCTAAATAATTATTTATCCATTTTGGGTCCTTGTTGTCTGAGTTTTCTGTATGCTATGTTCTGCCTTTGTGCATTAAGTAACTCATTATTTAAATTGTTGTGGAACTCGTCAACCTCAGACCTCGTGATCAGGTCATCCTCAATCGTCAGGTCTCCAGGTAAGGTGAGGTCGCCGTCTGTGGGTACATTGTGCGAGGTAATGTAATTCACCCACAAGCCTGATACCCCATCTCTCAGCTGCCTCTTCAAACTATCAAAGTTTGCCCTTCTGAAATCTGGGACTTTAATGGAATTTTCCTTACGGTTGCCCTGAAATTCTAATTGAAATCTTATTTCTTTGTGATCGCTGATAGGAAGTTCGTTCCCTACCTCAACATTACTAACGAGGCTTTCTCTGTTTGACAGAACTAAATCGAGTATATTATTACCCCGAGTGAGTTCGGTAATATGTTGGTCTTAGGAAACAGTCCTGGATTGTTTCAAGAAATTCCTCTGATTCTGAGTTACCCATAAGGTCAATCCAATCTATTTGGCTAAAGTTAAAGTCGCCTACTATACAGACTTTTCTATGTATGGAAGCCCTGCGCATTTCATCCCAAATAAGTTGCTCATTAACTCTATCAAGATTAGAAGGTCTACAGGTATATATTACTCCTGTGATTCATTTTCCCTACCATCGATTAATTCTATCCAAATTGTTTCTGTATTCCGCTCAGTTTTTATTTCCTTATTTATTTCACACTTCAGGTTATCCCTGACATAGATTGCAACTCTGCCTCCTTTCCCAATCTGCCTATTGGTATGGAATAATTTGTAACCTGCAATTTGGTATTCGACAGGTAACTCACGGGAGTCTAGATTTATCCACGTTTCGGCGAATGCTATAATGTTGATTTTTTATGTACATACCAACGCCCTGGTTTCATCCATTTTGTTTCTCATACTTCTACTGTTTGCATAGTAGACATTTAAGTTAGTCGTGTTCTGAGTCCTCTCTTTGTCGTATTTAAGTTTTAAATCCCTGCCTAATTTAGTTTTGTCATCATTCCTAGCACTATTTTCCTGTAACCTTTCACTTTGTTTACCCGCTCCCACTGCAGTCGCCTCCACCCCCCCCGTGTTCACATGTTCTCCTAGCAGTTTAAAGACTTCTGCCATAAAAGTTGTCCCAGTTGTCAATGAATGGGACTGATATTGACTTACAAAATCTGTCAAGATGGCTGTTGATACCAACTGCCCTTGACAACCATTCATTGCCAACTCTCCTTCTAGGCAGGCCACCACATATGATAGGGATCCCTACCTTCGACCTAATACGTTCTATAGCTGTCTTGAACTTATCAAGAAGCTCCTCACTCCTACACTGGCCAATATCATTGCCTCCTGCACTAAGGCAGATAATGGGTTTGTTCCCATTACCAGACAAGATATTGTCCATCCTGTCAACTATATCCCCCACCCCAGCTCCTGGCAAACACACCCACATCCTATTTTTACCACAAAAAGCTATGTCCAGGTACCGTACCAGGAAATCGCCAACAATTAAGGTTTTTGTACCTTCCTTGTCGGCCTTGTCCCTGACTATGCTAACGTCCAATTCGTCATTACCTGTTAACAGTGTCGTGAAGAATTAGTGTTTATTATGGAGGACTACAATGCACAAGTGAGCTTCCGTGACCTGGTGGAAATTTACCGACCCGTTGTTTGTCTGTATACACTGATACCGATCGTTGGGAAATTACTGGAGAATGGCGGGACAGCCAGTGGTAATTCAACAACACTTCTGAAAAAAGGAGGGTCGTAACTGTATGTACACAAAGATAGTAAACCAGTCATTACGTCTTCACTGCTTCAATGAATAAATAATGAAGGTCCAAAGCCCTTGAAATAGTGAAGGGAATGAGCATGGTGATGAAACAGGTAAAAAAAAATGTGATGACGAAACGGGTTGGTGACAAAATGGGCACACCTCATTTACGGTCTACACAACGATCGACTCACAGCGAAATAAGTGCCAAATGCCACCAGTCACAGTCAAATATTCTTTTCGCATTGTTCACCGGTAATGGGCAATTTGCCTATTGGAGCGCACTCACGATAAAATAGCGATAGCAAGAACTTAGCCAGTCACAGTAAAATATCCACTGCCTATACAAAAAAGTAAAGTTTTGCCAACTAATGTCACTTTCATGGTATTATTAAATTTAACAAAGCCACCTTTATACAATCATTTGATAAAACATCTAACCAATAAATAAAGTTTTCATTATCATTCATAAACTACTCAATTTATTCTTATACTCTCTAATATTTAGCAAGATATAGAAGAGAAAATACAAAAACTTCTTTATGTACAACGGTGCTTGGTTATGTTATTTGATTTCTCACTGACAGCTGTAGATCTAAGGGAAATTTAGATTTGAGGGCATAGGGCATAATTCTACATCAAATTTCTCTTGTTCTCTTTCATTCAAGGGCTATGAATAGTGCATCACTTTAAAAGGAATAAATAAAGTTAAAATAAGGAAATTCCATACAGAAATATAATCATGCAACATATATACTTTTAATTGGTCTCAGGTGCTCACTGTATACAGCTACGGTAACATTTACTGGTACTGTTCACAAGTTTTACATACTTATGTCTGGCTTCTACCAATTTCCCCTGGATATTTCATATTGGTCTAACATTACCCTGACTACTAGCAACCCTGAAATAACCTAGACAAAAATTATTGACATTCTTCATTCAACTGTCAACGAGTGTCACACACAAACTAGACACTTCCATTCCAACATCTGGTTTTCTACCTTAATATATTTATATAAAACTTCAGTAAATAAGGGCATGAAGCTATATCCACGCGGTATAGTCATCACTTACTGTCTGGGCAGCTGGAGAGGTGGGGCGCCCTTCCTCTGGAACACACCGTCCACAAAGACACCATTCTTTCCGTTGCAGATCATGTAGAAATGGGGCGTTTCGAAATATATCTCGATATGTCGGCGCGATATAAAACTATTATGGCCCATGTTTACATCGACATCGCCCTTGCTTGAGTTGCGCCCAATCACCACCCGACTCTGCCGCACCATGTATTCGAATTCTTTCCCTTCCAACCTTGCAATGGGGGTTCCCTTTCTGTCGGGTGACCACGGCACGCGGTGAGGGGAAGTTGGCGCGGACTTCTGGAGGGCTAGCAGGGCCCAAGCATGCTGATCGGGCCCCCTTAAAGGAGCAGACATCGTGTGAAACCTACGAGCCGGTGAAGATGGCGACACGGCTAGACACACAACCCGCGTGCGCACCACAAACATACCAACAGAACACCTCCCACAATGCGCCGCCTCTCAGACAAAACACACGCGCGCCGCGATATTTTTGTTTACATTCCAATGTTTGTAAACAAATACATATGTCTAACGGCATATACACCGTAAAATATATAAACAATATGTAATATATTAATGGATATCAATTTAATCTTTAATAGAGTCCAAATTATCGCGAAAAAAGTTGATTTGCGATAAACAACTTGTTCACACCCGTCACATGGCGCTCTGGATATTCTAGAGCCTCTTCTATATTTGGCAACGCATTCTCTATGGAATTATTTTTTGTATTACCTAATATGGACTTATTTTCTTTAATAATAAGATAATATAATATTTATAAACTTACATCAGTGTATTAATTAGTTCTTGTGATATGAAATTAGTAAAGGTCAATAAATAATCATTATAGTTACCTTCGTACGCAGGTATTCCTTGTTACCTATCCCCAAAACGGAAACTTTCCAGACTAACGGCAGACGAAGTGACCTTTTCGTCACGTATTGTCCCTTTTGTCTTATTATCACGGTGAGTTTGATATATATAAAGAGTACGTTATACCTTTAACACTCATGTTTAACGTGGATTTTGATATCTACACTAATTACAATTAGAGATTTAGAGAAACGTTATTTTCAAAACACAGCTGTGGTAACCTTTATGATATACCAAACTTTACTTTATCCTCTCTTAACCGAAGGAGAATACTTTGGTGACGTTTGTATAATTTTAGTACTTTACAGGTTAAGGGAAAATTGTAAATTGAACACAAGACCGATTCCCTAACCATCGAGAGATTCCGGTCATAGTGAAAGGAAAACTAATTAATTATCTCACTGAACTGTAATGAATTTGTCACATAATTGTCAGTTAATTTCATTTTTTATCCTAACGTTGTGTGTTTGTGTGCGTGGACTTGGCTGAGCTGCTTGACCCCACAATAAGCATTCCACCTTACTTCCCATTCCCTGGCCTTGATATCTGGTAAACCTCGGGGATTACCTTCAAGAATGGAGATTTATAAATTACCCTGACTGGTTGATTTACGCTAAAACACAAAATAAACATTTAATAATATTCCAAATTATACGGAGATTCTATCTAATTGAGAACCTTTAATTTTAGCATCAAATGAATAAAAGAAATATGAGAGAAATTTTAAATCTTAAGAAAAAAAAATATTTTCCTTTTGTTTATCTTCTAATAGATATTAAGTAAATGTTAGAAAAATAATATCGAAATTATACTGAGACTAGCCTAACTAGATAATTAATTATCGTGAATACCTTGTAGTGGATCTCTCCCCGCCAAACTACATCCGCATTCCAATGTGACAGTATCCTAGCAACCAAACGAGCGGCCCAGGGGGGTGTCACCAGCTGCTACCGTATCCAAGCAACACAGGGGGGGGGGGGGGGGGGATCGCCACCTGCAACTCTAGCCTAGCAAGGGAGTCAAGAAACCGGCGAGTTGCCACGGGTTTACTTCTGGCCTACGTTCCTGAACACGTAACACCTCCTCCAAGCAAGCTCCTCGCTGTCCAGCCCTCATTCACCCTGGAGGACAGTAACACGCAACATCTCCTCTAACTAAGCTCCTGCACAGATACCTCCTCAAGCACTCTACTCACTGAACGTGTCTCTCAAGCCAGCCTCTCACCACACGGCATCCCCAGCACCAGACTGTCTTCCATATAATATATTTTATATAAGAAAACCACCATCTAGAGTTTCTATCCATCCATCCTGAGTGCTAGACAACATAATATCACGTAACCCTACAACCTATTATGTCAGTGGTTCTAAATCTGGGGTTGAGGGTACAATAATATGAAACCTCATCAGCGGGTTACGTTAGATTTAATTTCGAGGAGCCAATGGTATAGCGAGAGTATACAGAATATTCCACATGTATAATTTTTTTCGGTTCATTCTACACTTAGTTTATTAAAGAAATATAAATAAAAAATTACTAAGTCACCATTGGTGGGGGGGGGAGGGATACCTGACGTACTGTACAGAGGAGTATGCTCACCGAAAAAGGTTTGGAACTCCTGTTAGTTAGGTCCATTCAGCGAGTAGTTTAGCCAAATGATGGGGATTGGTTTAACAAGTATCTAACTTGTAAGGCGTTTTGTTTGGTCCTATAATAAAACTTTTTGGTAGAATCCACGAGATTGATGCTCATGGATGCTGTCACGTGAAACATTTAAGAAGTCGCGAAAGCTGAATGCACATTCAGAAATATTTTATTCGTATGAAACATTTATTCTGACATTAGATGCGTATATCATGAGACAGTGTACACACTGACACTAGCTTAAATATATAAATATTACTTACTTGCTTAAAATAGTTTTCCAGCCCAGGATTTAAGGATCCTCTATGCTGGACTCCATGGTGCTGTGTGGGTCAGTGTTTCAGTCTTTGACACAGTTGCACTTACATTATTGGGATAGTTCTGTGCCTTCCCACTGAGCTTTCTTGCAAGAACATTTGTCAGTGCAGCCAGCTACGCCCTCGCAGCCACACTTCACCAACTCCTTGCGTGCTTTGGAAGCCGTTGGTATTGTTGTCCACATTGGGGTCCAGGAGTGGCTGTCTCTGTCCATTGACCATCCCCATTAGGGTGTGTCATAGGAGGGAAGATTAGCTAAAACTAATGGCCCATCACTTTTTTGGTAGATTTTAGTGTATATAAACAGAAAATAATTTCAGTTTCAATATTTTGCAACCTTTTGCTAGGTAAATTTTAGCGTGAAATTTATCGAAAATCTAACGTACAGCTGCATTAGTGCATTACAATTAAATAGTGAACATTGCTTTCTGACTTCATTCTTTAACAACCCAACTAACAATATTTTTTTCTGTTTCAGATTCTGATGCATTTATAAGTTGATAATATTTGCGATGGCTGCTTGTGTCAGGACGAGGAACCAAAAATCCAGCCATCTCAGTCACTATCTTGGGTCTGGGAGAGAGCTCCTGAAGTCGGAGTTGCCTACATTGAGAGATGCTTTGAGATACGGTGTTTTAATCAGGCAAATCAGTGAAAAGAACCAAAGAATCTACACAAACAAAGACATTGCCAGTGATATGACCAAAGCTGTCTTGGCACAGTACACTCTGGCTAACGCTCAGTTCAAGCCTCCAGTCATATCAAGTCAGAAGAAGATTAGTGAGAGACTGCTAGCCAGTTGGGAAAAGGCAAGAGATATCTCTCTTGGGAGAGGAAAACTTGCAGTTAAGGACAGCTTTGCCAAGCAACTGGACCAGTTATTAGACATAATTACTTGCAAGTGCCCATTTGTTCTCTGTCCTGAGTTTGGATGCGATCGTGACTGTAAATCCGAGGCCCACATCTCCTGTATTTGCAAGCGTGAACTGAAGATTCCTGTGATCGAACTGGCATTTGTCAAAGCACAGAGAGAGAAGACTGGCAGTATAGGGGCTCTCATGATTTCTAGCCAAGATATTCCGGAGTCCAAGAGACAGGAGGCTGCCACAGAGAGACAGAAGAGGAGAAGAGTTGCCGAGGAAAAGAGACTTGAGAAGGCCCAGGGTGAGGTAAAAAAGGCCGATGATTGGAGTCAAGCTGATTCAGAGTTTAATGACTTCCCCATGGCTGAGTGCTGACCAGGAGAATGGTGACTTTGTCCCTAACCCAGAAAATAATGATCCCAAACCTTTCAGGCATAACATTCGAAATAGGAAAGATATCCCGAGCATAGCTCTGGCCAGCATGCGACACCACACTGGTCTCAGAGAAACTGCAGAGATAGCAACAGCTGCCTGGAATGACGGTGGTTTGATAACACCTGATGATGTTCACCTGGTGATAGATCATAATAAAGTAAGGAGAGCTCAGGAGAAACTTGTCAGTAACCTAGAAGAGGAGTTTGATAAGGGGATAAGAGAAAATGGAATCAATTGTTTGTTCTTTGATGGGAGAAGGGATGACACTAAAGTGTTCATGAAAGTTGGAGATTCTGACAAGTTGTTCCCTGCCATGGTGAAGGAGGAACACTACTCCTGCTGCAGTGAACCAGGAGGGAAGTATTTGTGGCATTTCACTCCAGAGAAAGATGACATCAGGAAACCAGCTGAGATAGTGGCAGATAACATTGTGAACTGGCTCAGAGAGAGGAACGTAGACCAGACCCTGCAGGCCATTGGAGGGGACAGCACCAACACGAACACAGGGTGGCAAGGGGGGGTCATACAGTGGATAGAGCGGAAGATTGGGAGGAAGCTGGTCTGGATTGTTTGTGACCTCCACACCAACGAGTTGCCACTCAGACATCTGATCCAGGAGCTGGATGGCAAGACTCTTTCAAACAACAGATGGTCTGGTCCTCTTGGCAAGATGCTGGACTCTGCCACTGAGTTAGAAATAAATCCGAGCTTTGAAAAAATCACAGTTGGCCCTCCACTCGTTGAGCTTGCACATACTGTCATTGACGACCTGAGTACTGACCAGTACTATGGTTACATGATTTGCAGTGCCATCAAAACTGGGGTCATGCCTGATAGACTTGCTTACCTGCAGATAGGTCCAGTCTCACATTCTAAGTGGCTCACAACGGCTCTCAGGTTCTGCAGAATTTGGGTCGCTCATCATAAACTGAAAGGGAACCAGCTTCACAACCTGAGACTTATTGTCCAATTCATCGTGAGTGTCTACTTGCCAAATTGGTTCAACACCAAGGTCAAGTCATCATTCTCCGAAGGTCCGAGGCATGTTCTCTTCCAGCTTGAGCTCCTGAGGAGTCAGCCAAGGAAGGTTGTTCAGATTGTGGAGCAGACTGTGAGGAGATCTTCCTGGTATGCTCATCCCGAGGCAGTTCTGCAGACAATGCTCTGCAGTAAGGATGAGGAGGAGAGAAGAGTGGCAGTCAAAAAGATCTTGGATATGAGACTTATGAGAGGATCTGGGCATGACGAATCAGTTGGTGACGATTCCTTCAGGGTCAGGAAGACTCCTGAAGTCAATCTAGGTGCCAAGACCCTCACTGATCTCATAGATCTGGATAACATCCAGGCTGGCAGTGAGCCCCCTCTTACCTGCAGCCTCACCAATGTTCAAGTCAGAGCTTTCCTGGACAACCCCATGCATGTCCCTGCCTGGCCCTCGCACACCCAGAGTATAGAGCGTTGTGTACAGCAAGTGAGCGAGGCCAGCAGTCACGTGTACAGCCAGGAGAGGAGGGAAGGCTACATCCGAGCTCAGGTGGTCAGCAGGGAGGTGATGAGTAGAAACAGAAGCAAGAAAGACATGTTCTCTATGGTGTGCAGCAACACCGGGTCGTAGTAGTAAAACCGGTTTTTGTAATGATTTTGTTTTCTAAAGGAATATTAAATTTAATAAATGTGTCAAGATCATTCGTTTCACTATTCTGGATCATTTTCATCCTAATAAATTAACCTGATACATTTACTTTACTTTAAATAAGCTATTTAGTGGTGTTGGTAAAAGGGTGGGAATACTGAATTTTCATAAGATTTCAAGTTAAAATTTACCTAGCAAAAAATGAAAACTTTTCAAATCTGAAGATATCACATGATTCTGCCCATAGAACTTCATCATTAATACCATGGGCCGATGTTTCAAACTCAAAAAAAAAAATTCGCCTCCGTATGACACACCCTAATCCCCATCCCTCTGGAGTAGGTATTTGCTGCTGGAGTAAGTCACACGTGGAGGAGATGTTGCGTGTTGCTGTTCTCCAGGTTGAATGAGAGCTGGACAGCGAGGAGCTTGCTTGGAGGAGGTGTTGCATGTTCAGGAACTTAGGGCAGAGTGCATCTCCTCTGAGCAAGCTCCTCGCTGACCAACTCTCATTCTGCCCTACTTTCCTGAACACGCAACACCTCCTCCAAGCAAGCTCCTCGCTGTCCAGCTCTCATTCAACCTGGAGGACAGCAACAAGCAACATCTCCTCTAACGAAGCTCCTGCACAGATACCTCCTCAAGCACGCTACTCACTGACCGTGTCTCTTGAGCAAGTTTCTCACCACACGGCATCTCCAGCACCAGACTGTCTTGTATATAATATATTTTATATAAGAAAACCACCACCTAGAGTTTCCATCCATCCTGAGTGCTAGACAACATAACCTCACGTAACCCTACAAACCCTCCAGCTGCTGCAAAATGGGGGGCAAGAAGACATCGGTGGCATAGTCTGCAAAAGTGCTTGTGCCACTGTTGGGAGGAATGTGCACGACAGCAGCACCATCCAATACCTTCACATCAAAAGAGTTTGGTAATTCTGTTTCGGTTGTTTGCTTAAGAGAAGTAAGCAGCTAAGGGGCAGTATCTAGAACTTTGACTTCCATTGCTAGTTCTATTTCGTTCAGTTGCTCCAAGATGGTCAACAAATCAACTGCTTCATCGAGATCAAGGTCAAGTGAATTTGGTGCTTCTGTTTCTGCTGTCTTTACCAGGCATGTCAGTAAGTCAGACTTCTTTCCAAGGCGAAGTTTACCTCTGTTAGGTGGTGACTTGTTGACAGATAAAGCAGGCTTCCCAGTCCATTCTTTATCCATTAGTAGTCGAGCCTGAAACAGAAAATAAGCATTAATGTAAAAAAATCAAACATCTCTTCACATCAGAATTTTTTTTTATGGGGTTACCCCACCTGGGCACAGGTCAGATCTCACCCAGCTGACTTGCCCTGGATCACACCTCGGATCAAAAGACTTATGCAACAGAGAGACAGAGCCTTTCATCTCAATGACCACATCCGCTACAGGTCCCTTCGCAACCGAGTCATCCGCGAAATATGCACTGCAAAGAAGTCCCACTTCCCAACCAAATTACAACACCTGAAGCAGACCAACATCAGTCAATGGTATGGTAAGCTTAAAGAACTCTGTGGACTAAACAATAAGACACACCCCCTCCCCTTCCTTAGCCATCTCACTAATGTTGACGCAGCTGAGCAAACAAATAACCATTTCGCTACTATATGCCAGGCGCTCCCCCGGCTTGACACAACCACTCTCCCTGCTTACCTACCAGCCCCCCTTCCCACTGACTTAGTAGAAGAATTTGAAGTAGCAAAACGCCTGGACAAACTAAAATTAAAGCGCTCTACCACCCCCATTGACTTACCAATGAAACTCTTCAAGGAGTTCTCCCCGGAGCTTGCTAAACCCCTATGTTCCATCATCAATGCTTCTCTCAGTCAAGCCAGATGCCCAGCTGACTGCAAGACCTCTTATGTATCACCAGTGCCCAAGTCAACCAGCCCACAATCCATAAATCAGCTACGACCTATTGCAATCACCCCAATACCCAGCCTAATCTGTGAAAGTTTTGTGTTCGACTGGGCTTATGCTGATATTGCAGGAGTCGTAGACCCTCAGCAATTTGGCAACATGAAAACTTCCTCCACCACTCACTGTCTTGTCAGCTTTCTCGATTACATATACCGCCATCTCGAGAAACGAAAAACGTCTGTAGCTGTCGCCTTCATTGATTTCACTAAAGCATTCGACCTAGTCGACCACAATATAATCATCAACAAAGCTATTGACCTCGGGCTTCGGAGAAGTCTTATACCATGGCTTACAGACTTCCTCAGTGACCGACGCCAAGCTGTACGCTTCCGAGGGGCTGTCTCCACCTTTCAGTCACTCACCTGTGGCTTCCCCCAAGGCACCAAGATGGGACCACTCTGCTTCCTTATGCTCATCAATGATGCCCTAAGAGAAACCCCTGCTCGCTGGAAATATGTCGACGACTCCACCATTGGGATCAGCGTCAACAATTCTGCTCCCAACTATACCGCCCTTCAGGATTTATTGAACAGTCTCCAAAACTGGGCCACCAACAACCATGTCACCATCAACCATACCAAGACCATGGTTATGCACATCAATCTCTCCTCCGACATTGTCCCACCTCCTTCCATTACTCTAGGTCCGAACACACTCCAGGTTGTAGATTCCACGAAGCTCCTCGGCGTCACCATAGACAACAAACTAAATTGGAAACCACACGTCAGTGAAGTTGTCAAATCCTCCAGTTTCCGTCTCCACCTCCTCCGCCGACTCAAGTCCCTCGGAGTTCCTGCACCCGAGCTCCTCAGTGTTTACACAACATTCATACTTCCCAAGCTCACCTATGCCTCCCCCACCTGGTCTTCCTCCCTAAATGCCACACAACGTAAACACCTCGAAAAAGTGCAAAAGAGGGCATGCAAGATTATTCTCTCCCCTTCCTACTCCACATATCAAGAAGCGCTCAACACACTGACCCTTTCGACTCTCACTGACCATCACCACGACCTCATCTGCAAATTTGGTAAGAAGCTTCTACACCATCCTCGACACCGGCTCCTACTACCACCTGAGATCCCTAGCCTGAGAATTGCTGTTCGACACCACAACCGCATCCAGCCCATACGTGCACGAACTGATCACTATGAGAACAGCCCAGTCCCAACCATTGTAAAAATTATCAATAACTTGTAATAAACCAGTGTATTCACTCCCAGTAAACACTACTCCTTGCACTGTCACTATGTTGAAATGAACTGTAGTTTGAGCTTTTCCCCATCTAGTTATTATATATCTTATTTGTATCACTTATGTTACTTGTATATTATTTTTAATTCGAAACCCATTCCCCAAATATGTAACTGTATATTTTCAGCCTTCTGGCTGCCAAGCTCTTTCAATAAACCGTTAATTATTATTATTAGTCACTGATCCACATTGGGGCCAGGGGAGCGAAAATGTAACAATTAAATAGAAAAATAAAAAGTAAATTAAAATAATAATAACAATAATAATAATAACAACTATAATGAGACAGAACACAATGAGAGAAGATGAAGATTACATATATAAGTAAGAATTGAGAGTAGGAATGTAAAGATAGGAAACTTGGTAGCTTGGCCGGGATGTTATTTACACTTATCTTAACACTTATCTTATCTCGTATGTCAATACACATATATTACTTCTTAAAGGGACAACTTGTTAAACACCTTTTCGATACAACTATTTATTAATTCACTCAATGACATGGACACATTAATATCACTATTATATCGGGGTACTAACACGTTATGTTTTACGTTACTCGACACTGACTCTCGGACACACCTGAATGAATACACTTCCCACAGTAGGTAACTCACCCTAGGAATCGTTCTGACAGTTGTGTTCTGACCTCACTAGGGGAAAGGTCACGGCAGGGTTAGCTCTGGAGGGATAATTATCAGATATGGCCAGTGCTATGTGCGGTCTTGGGTATGAGAGTTTGTTGACCAAACTGGAGTGGTCCATGGAAAAATTGGCCAAGGCCAATGAAGAAATTGAGAGGGCCACGTTGGAGAACCTGAAATTAAAAGAAGAGCTGGCGAAGTTAAATGGGGAGGCTGGATGAGTAAAGCCAGTGTCTGACGAAAACTCAAGCGAGTGGAAAGTTGTGAGCAGTGCGAGGACCAAGCTGGTGGTGAAGAAGTACACCAAGGATACGTCAACAACGACAACAACAGCTAAGTGTACTGTAGTGGACTTCTCCCCTACAACTGAGTATCTGCATTCCAATGTCACCGTACCCTAGCAACCAAGCGAGCCGCGACACCAGATGTTAAGGTAACCTAGCAACGGAACTAGAGACCAGGGACTTTCTCGGGTTTTCCCAACATAACTCATAGGTGACTCACGGCTGCTGGGTATATAAGCTCTGTCTCTCCATTGAGATTCATTCTAGCCTCTCTTCTTGAACAAGCAACACCTCCTCCTCCGCCGCTGCCTGGCGGCCCTCGCCTCTCCTCCGCCTGCCTGGCGGTCCTCGCTCCCGCCAGCGAGCATGTCCTTCTCTGAGCTTCCTCACCAACCAGCTCTCATTCAGGCCCATCTTCCTGAACACGCAACACCTCCTCCAGCAAGCTTCTAGCTGTCCAGCTTTCATTCAATCAGGAGGCCAGCAACAGGCAACATCTTCTCTAACGAAGCTCCTGCACATCTACCTCCTTCAACACGCTACTCACCAAACGTCTCTACTGAGCAGCTCCTCACCACTCGGCACCTCCAGCACCAGACTGTCTGTCATATAACTTATATTATACAAGAAAACCACCTTAGAGTTTCCATCCATCCTGAGTGCTAGACAACATTATATCTCGATACCCCTACAGTACCAACTCGTTCAGTCCCTTGATAGACGAATTGGACGTTAGTACAATCAGGGACAGGGATGACAAGGAAGGTATAAAAACTTTAATTGTTGGTGACTCACAGGTAAGGTACATGGACAGGACCTTTTGTGGTAAAAACAAAAATAGGATGAGGGTGTGTTTGCCAGGAGCTGGGGTGGGGGATATAATTGACAGGATGGACAATATCTTGTCTGGTAATAGGAACAAACCCATTATCTGCCTCAGTGCAGGAGGCAATGATATTGGCCAGTGTAGGAGTGAGGAGCTTCTTGATAAGTTCAAGGCAGCTATAGATCGTATTAGGACTAAGGGAGGAATCCCTATCATATGCGGTGTCCTGCCTAGAAGGAGAGTTGGCAGTGAATGGTTGTCAAGGGGGGTTGGTGTCAACGACCGTCTTGACAGATGTTGCAAGTCAATATCAGTCCCATTCATTGACAACTGGGACAACTTCTATGGCAGAAGGGACCTTTATGCTAGGGATGGGGTGCACCTGTCTAGGGATGGAGTAGCAACCCTGGCTGGGGCTCTAGAGGGGGCAGTTCAAAAGATATCGAAGTCTTTAAACTGCTAGGAGAACATATGAGCACGGGGGTGGAGTAGACTACAGTGGGAGCGGGTAAACAAAGTGAAAGATTACAGGGAAATAGTGTTAGGAATGATGACAAAACTGAATTAGACAGGGAGTTTAAAACTAAACGCGGTAAGGGGAGGACTCAGAACACGACTAACTTAAATGTATACTACGCAAACAGTAGAAGTATGAGAAACAAAATGGATGATATTAGGGCCTTGGTATGTACCGAAAAAATCGATGTAATTGCATTCACTGAAACATGGATCAACCTAGACACACGTGAGTTACCAGTCGAATACCAAATTGCGGGTTACAAACTGTTCCATACCGATAGGCAGACCAGGAAAGGAGGCAGAGTAGCAATCTATGCTAGGGATAATCTGAAGTGTGAAATAAATAAGGAAATAAAAACTGAGCGGAATACAGAAACAATTTGGATAGAATTTATCGACGGTAGAGAAAAATTAATCACAGGAGCAATATATAGACCTCCCAATCTTGATAGAGTCAAAGAGAGACTTATCTGGGATGAAATGCGCAGGGCTTCCATACACAACAAAGTCTGTATAGTAGACGACTTTAATCTTGGCCAAATAGATTGGACTGACCTTCCAGGTAACTCAGAATCAGAGGATTTTCTCGAGACTATCCAGGACTGTTTTCTAAGTCAACATATAACTGAACCCACACGGGGTAATAATATACTTGATTTAGTTCTGTCAAACAGAGAAAATCTCATAAGCAGGGTCGAGGTAGGGAACGAATTTGCAAACAGCGATCACAAAGAAATTAGATTCCAGTTAGATTTTCAGGGCAGACGTAAGGAAAATTCCACTAAAGTACCAGATTTCAGAAGGGCGAACTTTGACAGTTTAAAGAGGCAGCTGAGAGAGGGGGTGTCGCGCTTGGCCGTGAACCTGTCAGATGGCACCGACCTGATAACGAGATCTGAGATTGTCGAGTTCCACAACAATTTAAATAGTGAGTTACTTAATGCACAAAGGCAGAACATACCATACAAAAAACTCAGATCAGACAACAATGACCCTAAATGGATTAATAATTATTTAAGGAACATCATTGGCCAAAGGAAGGCTATAAGTAGAAGGATAAATCGTGGCGAAATTCACCTCCGGGACTATTATAGGGTATTGGCGAGTAGGGTTAAAACCGAGATAAGGAAAGCAAAGAGGAATAATGAGGTAAGGATAGCAAGGGAGGCGAAGACAAACCCCAAAGGATTCTACCAAATGTATCAAACTAAAACACGAGAAAAGATTGGACCAATACGGTCAGACACCGGCGAGCTCACTGATAACGACAGAGAAATGAGCAATAATTTGATTAAATATTTTTCAACAGTTTTCACCACCGAAAATTTAAACATGATACCCGAGGCACCGACTCTATTCAGAGATAGTGAAGAAAACAAATTAAGTGAGATAGTAGTGACTAGTAACGATGTTAGTAAGCAAAAAGACAAACTAAAGCCTAATAAGTCACCTGGTCCCGATGAGATATTTGCCAGATTATTAAAGGAATGTAAGGAAGAGCAAAGTTGTTTAACATGTCCTTTAAAACAGGTGTAGTACCAGAATCCTGGAGGATAGCGAATGTAATACCGATTTTCAAGAAGGGGGATAGATCACTATCCTCTAACTACCGCCCAATCAGTCTAACATATAGTAGGCAAATTACTGGAAGCAATCATCTCAAACTCTATTCGAAATCACCTGAAGAAGCACCGATTGATCAATGATTCCCAGCATGGCTTCACAAGAGGACGTTCTTGCCTAACTAATCTATAAACATTCTTTTCATCAGTTTTCGAATTGGTGGACGAGGGGCACAATTATGATGTGGTATATCTCGACTTTAGCAAAGCCTTCGACAGAGTCCCCCACGAAAGACTAATTAGAAAGGTAGAAGCACATGGCATCAAAGGTGACATCCTTAAATGGATTAGGGCATGGTTGCAGGACAGGAAACAGCGAGTGAGCATTAACGGCACTAAGTCCCATTGGAGCAACGTCACAAGTGGTGTTCCCCATGGCACAGTACTTGGACCATTATTATTTATTATATACATAAACGACATAGATATCGGCAAAGACAGCAACATAAGTAAATTTGCTGATGACACTAAAATAGGACGTGTTATTAAATCTGATGAGGACTCGGCAAAACTACAGGAAGATCTAAACAAATTTTTCGAATGGTCTGAAAAATGGCAGATGAAATTCAACGTCGACAAATGTAAAGTACTCAGTATAGGAGATGTAAACAGGGAAACCAGATACCAGATGAACAACGATGCCATAGAGAAATCCCACTGCGAGAGAGATTTTAGGAGTAATGATAAGTAGGAACCTTAGACCAAGTAAACAATGTGATTTTGCTCGTAACAAGGCTAATAAAGTACTTGGGTTCATACAAAGGAGTGTTAGTTACAAGACTAGTGAGGTCATCCTAAAACTGTATCTTGCTCTTGTGAGACCACACCTGGACTTCGCAGTTCAGTTCTGGTCACCGTATTACAGAATGGCTATAGAATCCTTGGAAAGAATTCAGAGGAGAATGACAAGACTAATCCCAGGCATTAGGAACCTTGAGTATAGAGACAGGCTAAAGCATCTTAATTTGCACTCCCTCGAGAGACGTAGAGCGAGGGGCGACCTGATAGAGGTGTATAAGTGGAAGTCAGGGCTAAACAAAGGGGACATTATAAAGGTACTCAAACTATCCAACCAGGAGCGAACTCGTAACAATGGTTTTAAATTAGATAAATTTAGATTTAGGCGTGAAATCGGTAAATACTGGTTTGGAAACAGAGTAGTGGATGAATGGAACAAGTTACCAAATATCATCATTAACTCGAATACGCTGAATAGCTTCAAACATAGGTTGGATGCTTATGTGAGCAATAGGGGTTGGGTGTAAACGGGACTGCCCAGTATGGGCCAATAGGCCGGCTGCAGTTTCCTCCATTCTTATGTTCTTATGTTAAGACTCACGTGTACCCTGACCAGTGGATGCTTGGCTGGGCTGCCTCCTATGGGAGGCTTCTGCTTAGCTGGGGACTGGTCGGGAAGTCCCCCTCCCTATCTGGGGAGAGGACAAGCGTGACTCTGAGAATCTCCAGAGTAATGTTCGAATGTCAACCAGGATCAGAATGATAATGAGAACCAGAATGATAATGCCCGTGGACGGGACTGTAGGGCCTTTATATGGGGTCGGCCCAGCCGGCTTCTGACCTCTAACCAATTAACACTAAACTGGTTTGATCTGGATAGCTGTGTGCAGGTGTGGTCCTGCCCAGGTGTCTTGGTTAGGTGAGGTTGTAGGTCACCCGGCCAACTCACGTCATTAGCGGGCGAGGTCAAGTCCCAAGGGTCGACCTGAGGTGTGTCAACCCGGAATGTGGTGTTACCACGAGGTCTGTAGTGTACTTGCTGTTATATGTGACATAATTCTGGGCTGTAAGCTTTGGTCTGACAATCAATCATTACACCTCCCGCCAAGACCAAAACTTCACCACAGAGGCTGATGTCACATATAGACAGCAACATCACGTGAGGTATTAAAGATAATCCCTGGGGCGATAACATAGTCTCACATTTACAAGCAACAATCTCATAGGAGTATGTTTTTCTACTGGCGCTAGTTTGATCTGACAAAGCTCACTATACCTCCCGCCAAGATCAAAGCTTCTATGTGAGGAGAAAAAGGAAACATAGCAAGTGAACATAGAATGAAAAAATCCTTCATATCTAGATTTGTATCCGAGACAACTTGCAAATCAAAACAACAACAGGTGTTACATCTCCTTATCAGCCCATGTCAAAATAATAATTCATCTCAGTCAGTAATATGGCTACAACATCGTGTTTCATAGTCCAAAACATTTATCATATGAACTCATAGAAGAAAGTGAGACTAAAAAAAGACATTCTTTGTAGTAAACATCAACAAAAATCAGAGAAAATACTTCAAAATACACAAAAAATGTTCCTACTTCACATATTAGGGTATTACACATCGACAACATCAACAACATCAGTACATTAGTTGGGTCGGGCATAGCTCACGTCTTCCATGCAGCTGGTATCTGAAAAATAGGGGATGACTGCAGTACAGCAGCTGTAGTGGGTTGGTCACCTCTTCATCATCGTCTTTCTTCTTATGTCAGCGCAGCACATCTTCTGTCTTCTTTCTTCAATACACGTCTTCTGCCTTGTTACTTCGCATAGCACGTTTATCTTTCTTCAATACCGCACCTTGTAGGTCGTTTCTCTACACCTTCTGACTTCTTCTCACTTCCTCCTGGTTTTTATACTATTCCAGACGAGTTTTCTGTCCCATCTGCGTTCTTCCTCTACGTTTAGAGCCTCATTTTCAACATCTTCTAGATGAATTTTTTGTTCCTTCTTCCTTTTTTCTCAGTACATCATCATTTTCAACATATTCCAGACGACTTTCTGTTCATCTGCCGTCGGCCCCCTCCGGCTGGGATGAAGGCCGGTCCACTGCTTGGGCTGTCGTCTCCTTAAATGACTCGTAAGGCAGGTTCCGCGGACCTGGGCTCGCCCTCCGTACGTGAGTGTCGGCGAGACCAAAGACCGTCCTGTCTTACACCTTCCACAGTGGTGAATCCCTCCCTGGCTGGGCTCACCAGGGTTCGTTGTGTGGCGCTGCATTCCACACTCTTTAACTTCCTAAAGTAGAAAAATATAAAATCTTCTTAATCCTAGACCAAGGGAGGACTTGAAAGAAGTGACGTGGTGTGTGGTGGGTTGCGTGCTGCATTCATCACGCTGCATTCATCACGCTGCTTCTTCACGCTGCTTCTTCTCTGCTCGTATGTACTGTGGTTGACGTCCGGCTGGCCATGGGTGGTACTGTGTGTGACATTTGACAGAGAAACAATCCTAAAGGGATGATGGATTAGTTGGAAGTGCATTCGCAAAAAAAATGTTTACTTTATACGTTACGTCAATGTTTGGCAACTATTATTTCTGTCACGACAATGTTCTCATCAGGCTGGGTCGGGGAGTGAAGCTCTACGCACTGCACTGAATATCATTTATCACTACACGTCAAAGAATACATCACAAATCATAATAGCATAAAATTACACTGAGTGAAGCTCTGCATTCATCGCAATATTACTTTATATTAACCATCATCATCAACACATAGCTTACGGGACAAAAGACGGGGGATTAGTGTGGTCAAGCAAGGCGGGGGCGGGTCAGAAGGACGTGAGGTCACACGAGCGGGGAGGGGCGAGGCGGGGCGGGGCGGCGCTGGGCGAGGCGAGGCTGGCCAGGCCAAGCCAGGCCAGTGCGTTGCGGGTGAGGTGGGGAGGATCCGAGGCGTGGTTGATCGGACCAGGCCGGGGCTTTGCGGGGCGGGACGGGGCACGGAACGGCGGGGCGGGGCAGGGCGGGGCAGGGATGGGAGGAAGGGTAAGGAGGGAGAGGTGAGGATTAGGACAGGGAGGAGGATGTAGGTTATGAGACATGTTAAGTTATAACAGTTAGTACAGACACGGCTTTCATCACTGAAACACAATGGCTACATTTTACACTGACCAACAATCAAACTGCACTTGGGCTACTGAGAACGTCACAAATCGAGGGGGGGGGGGGCACTGAGAAATTATGTCAAGCACTGAACAAATTGCGCAAAAAAAATCGCGCATACCACGACAAGATTCATTCACTTGAGCTGTAACGGTGACACACTAGGACACTTTTCACACTACTATGCAGGAACTCCATATCACGCACTTTTGAACTAATGAGCCAGGTGCTATGGCTAATGGGGGAGGGCAGGGGTTTACTTTAAGTACACTGTTACCAATAGCAAGGGACGAGGAGGGCGTGGGTTAACGTCATAGTTCGCTGCCACCAATATAATGGGACAGAACACTATGAGAAGATTACATATAAGTAGGAGAAGTATAGAGAGTAGGAATGTAAAGATAGGAAACTTGGTAGTGTGGCCGGGATGTTATTTACTCAACGTTAATACACTTATCTTATCTCGTATGTCAATACACATATATTACTTCTTAAAGGGACAACTTGTTAAACACCTCTTCGATACAACTATTTATTAATTCACTCAATGACATGGACACATTAATATCACTATTATATCGGGGTACTAACACGTTATGTTTTACTTTACTCGACACTGACTCTCGGACACACCTGAATGAATACACTTCCCACAGTAGGTAACTCACCCTAGGAATCGTTCTGACAAGACTCACGTGTACCCTGACCAGTGGATGTTTGGCTGGGCTGCCTCATATGGGAGGCTTCTGCTTAGCTGGGGTCTGGTCGGGAAGTCCCCCTCCCGACCTGGGGAGAGGACAAGCGTGACTCTGAGAATCTCCAGAGTAATGTTCGAATGTTCAAATGGCAACCAGGATCAGAATGATAAGGAGAACCAGAATGATAATGCCCGTGGACGGGACTGTAGGGCCTTTATATGGGGTCGGCCCAGCTGGCTTCTGACCTCTAACCAATTATCACTAAACTGGTTTGACCTGGATAGCTGTGTGCAGGTGTGGTCCTGCCCAGGTGTCTTGGTTAGGTGAGGTTGTAGGTCACCCGGCTAACTCACGTCATTAGCGGGCGAAGTCAAGTCCCAAGGGTCGACCTGAGGTGTGTCAACCCGGAATGTGGTGGTACCACGAGGTCTGTAGTGTACTTGCTGTTATATGTGACATAATTCTGGGCTGTAAGCTTTGGTCTGACAATCAATCATTACACAACACTGTAATAACAACAACAATAATAATAATAATAATAATAATAGGGAACTATAAAGAAATACAAATATGAAAAAAGTCAATACTGAGAAACGCTATATGTACAGTATGCTGCGTTGTCAAGTAAGAGAAATAATTGAGACCCTGTAATTGTGTGTAAATGAGACAGAAAGATAGATTAGCAACCTGGGACTTGGTCACAATTTTCGTGATGCCATATAGCAGCAGGGTCTACCATTAGACAACACATTATGCTTCCAATATCTTCCCAGGCGGTATCTTAGAAGCAATAGTGACACATACTGTACATGTCCAATAAGCCCCCGTGTGATGTAATTTACATTAATAGCACATGCCAGTGGTGCTTTGTGGTCGATTCATTGCTACTTGTAATAAAAGCACAGTCAAACTGCTTTTCTGCTCTCGACCGATGCGTTTATTTGTAAAATAATCCATAACTCATGTTACGTTGCCTTGATCTCGCGGATCCCATTAGAAATTGGATGTGCTTAACATCTGTTAGAAAAAGGTATTTTTCCGACCTGTGCGATTCCATCAAAATCTGGCCTTAAAAGATCCCACTATATAGGTGATAAAGTTAAGGCTAAGTTTGGTAAGTGTAGACATATTTTCTTCTCTCATAATTTCTAATTATTGGTGGACTATTAAAGTGTAATTATTAACCTTGTTAAACTCTTGAAGACCTTAATCGCTGACGCGCAGTAAAATCATTATAACGTTAACTGTAGAGACTCGTAATATCAATATTGCACTTTTCACATATCCGTTGAGACATTGTTACATAACTATTTGACAAATTTCATAACCGATTGACAGACATAACTCATATCGAATGACAATCGAAAAAAACTGTTCGTTCATGCTAACGGAAGTGATTGTCATAAGTTATGAAGCTGACAGACATGAACAATAAACCGACAATTCAATTTCAATTTCAATTGTTTATTCCTTGATAGAGGAAGCGGGATCCTAGTGCTGTCACTAGGTACCCCTGTACAATGACACCAGAAGCATCTGGCAAGTGTGACAAGTATATACAGTATAAATATTATAAAGGGGCTTACTAAAGCGTAAAGAAGGAAGGATATTCCTTTAACACATCATCAATATTATTTACAAAATATCTGGCCAGTATGGGGAGGATCATCGTGTCTCTGTCAGGGGGTCGTGGAGCGGTGGTCCAGCAGGCGTCACGGAAGCGTTGTGTGTGGGGACATCTTAGGAGGTAGTGGATAAGGGTGCTACTGTCGGGTCTTCTACATAATGCACAAGAGCGTTGCTCAGGGGATGCGGGGATACCAATCTCCCAAGCAAACTCATACCCAATGATGATAAGGGCAGCAATCACGTCCCCTTTCCGCGACCCTTTCCCGTAGACGTACGAGAGGTCAGGAAGTTTACGGAGGACATCGTACCAGGTGGGCGGGGAACCAGGGGGATGGCTACTTCCCGAGCTTCTCTCTGTATAAACCAACAGTCTACATATAGTTTGAGATTGTATCAATTGGAGAATGACGTACCACCAACAGTTTTTTAGATTGTCATTCGTCTATGTGTTCTGTCTGTCATTCGGTTATGAAAATTGTCAAATAGTTATATCACAATGTCTCAACGGATATGTGAAAAGGTGTAGTGTTATGCAAAGGATTAATTTGGCATAGTGTGAGTAAACTAGGTGTTTTGATTATTTTCTATCCAAAGCAACAGTTATTTTGGCAAGTGTAGGCAGATTTTCGTGTATATATTGATGTATTGCATATGCAAAAATATTATAGAATATATTGCATCATTTATGTTATGATTTACTTATTATTGTAAGCCTCGATCAGAGTAGAACGTTCTAGAACCACCTAGGCGTCTCTGGGCGGTGCTAGGATGTTCGAGAGGCGTCTGATGATGAGGTATATAAGCGGCAGCATGCAGCAGAACTGCACCTCGGCGAGGCAAGATCTCTGCTCCCGAGGTACTACGTGAACCTGACGATGAGGCTGACCTGTGACCAGGCGAAGGTCGTAATACTGTATCCAGTCATATGCCCTTCTCCCAAGCAACTAAATCTCCTTGTCCTAAGGAAGTTTTTTGACTCCTTAGGAATCAGGGGGTGACAAGGGTCGTCCGCAGACCAGTGAGTGGTGGACTTATGGTCACCTTCTCGGAATGGGGACAGGCCCAACAAATAGCCAACATAAGAGAAATTAACGGGATCAAGGTAGAAGTGGAAGCTCACACAGAGGATAACTTGGTGTTGTGAGTCATCTCCCACACCGAAATAGAACACCTTGAAAAAGAAGAACTAGCCGAGCTGGTCGGAGACCAACTCTCAATAGTACGGAAGCTGACCAGCGTAACTGCATGGGTTGGTTACCCAAAGAAGCTACCTAGCACCGTATTGCTGGGATGGGAGAACATCCCAGTAAGACCGTATGAAAGAAGACCTACAAGGTGCTACAAATGCCAGAAGTATGGCCATCTGGCAGGGAAGTGTCGAGCTTGGGAGGTCTGTTGCAGTTGTGGGACACCCGGACACCAGCTCACCAACTGCTCGGCGGCCACCAAGACAGGTTAAAGCATCTTAATTTGCACTCCCTCGAGAGACGTAGAGTGAGGGGCGACATGATAGAGGTGTATAAATGGAAGTCAGGGTTAAACAAAGGGGACATTACAAAGGTACTCAAACTATCCAACCAGGAGCAAACTCGTAACAATGGTTTTAAATTAGACAAATTTAGATTTCGGTGTGAAATAGGTAAACACTGGTTTGGAAACAGAGTAGTGGATGAATGGAACAAGTTACCAAATATCATCATTAACTCGAATACGCTGGATAGCTTCAAACATAGGTTGGATGCTTATATTAGCAATAGGGGTTGGGTATAAACGGGACTGCCCAGTATGGGTCAAAAGGCCCGCTGCAGTTTCCTCCATTCTTAAATGTGCAGCTTGTGGTGGCCCTCACTCCTCCTCCGACCGGGAGTGTCCCAAGTGGAGGGAGGAGCGTAGGGTGGCTAAGCTGCGAACCAAGAAAAAACTGAGCTACAAGATTCAGATTCAGATTTGCCCCCGAGGGGGCTAGTTTATTGGGCACCCCCTTACATCCTGTGCAAGGTGAAGCGCAGAAGCGTTTATAGCGCCCAACAGGGAAGTATGAAAAGTTTATACTTGCCTTTATGACTCGTACATTAAGGGCGTAAAAGCCTGAAGGGTCATAGGTTTTGTCAAGTTACATAAAGTGAGAGAATGATGAGTGTGTGGGGGGAAAGTTCCCGGTACATTTCATCTGTTTATGGCAAAGAGTGGCAGGTCCCTAATAATGTCAAATGCCAGGCCTGTGACTAGGAGCGATATGAGCTACAAGGAGGCTCTCTTTGTAGTGAAGACCGACGAAAAGAAGAATCAAGACCCCCAACAAGACCACATAAAAAAGAATCAAGACCCCAACAAGACCACAGAAAAGAAGCCAGAATTAAATAAGACCAAAGAAAAGACAAACAAGTCGAAAAAGCCAGAATCTGTAACATTAAAATTATTAGAGTTCTTAGACTGTGACGAGTATATACCAGAGCAAGACCAAGAAAAAGGATGGAAATTGAAAAGCAAAAAGAACAAAAGGAAGAGCTCCAAGGAAAACGACTCAGAAAAAAACAGCTTCGGCCGAAATAGCCGAAAGGCGAAGTGGCCAGTAATCTCCAAACAAGCCAAGTTGACTCAGTCAGTCGATCGTTTCTGCTCAGAGTAGGACAACTGAAGATAATTATTGTGCAAATATTGTGGAATTGTTGTAAGCAATAAAAAAGTGAAAAGACTAAGGATTTGTACACAGGTAGTGTGTTGGCTATATATTCGAAGTGAGAAGTCCGGCATCTTCATGGTGTAGATTAATATAGTATAACCTTTTTTTCTATATTTACAATTTCTTTCCGTTCTTTTTTTTTTCGCCCCCCAGGCTCCGTTGTGGGTCGTTTGACCTGTGCCCGGGTGGGCTAATTCCCGTAAAAAAAAAAAAAAAAAAAAAGCTGTGAAGCCATTACCCTGTGAACAGTGTTGTGAGGAATTATTGTATGTTAAAGAAGAGTACAGTGCACAAGTGTGTTTATGTGATCTGGTGGAAATCTACCTGGAGGGACAGCCAGTGGTAACTCGACAACTCTTGTGAGATATCTACTGCTTCTGTACGTACGACCCTAGCCGCTGGTAACCAGTGGTGGGAACTGGGTAAGCGGGGGGGGGGTGAAAGGGGGGTCATAACATTATTTTTGTCGTAGTTTAATTAAACCAATTAGTTATGACCCCAAATTTCTTCTTAGACATAAAAATTAACACACGGAATTTTGGAAATCTGGCTTTGGTTATAATTTGAACGACTGACTATTTAAAGGTGTGCTTAAGTTTAGTCAAGGAAATGTCTCTGTTTCACCGCTGTTCCCGTGATACTCTTCTCATCCACCCAGCTGTCACGTAATGCACATGACAGTCACACTCACAGTCATGTAGTGGCGAAACTTTCTATTTTGATTAAGACGAGCATGTACTACATGGACAGAAGATCAACTTACACCAAAATTTCAGTTTATAATAATGGAGTTTCCCATCTCTCAATTGCTTTGAGTTTTAGGGGTACACAAACCCAGCTGAGGGGATCAGGGTGCATTTTTATATTTTATATTTATTTTTTACGGGATTAGCCCACCAGGGCACAGGCCAATGACCCACATCAGGGCCTGGGGGAGAAATTATAATAATAATAATAATAATAATAAAGGACCATATATATATATATATATATATATATATATATATATATATATATATATATATATATACAGTATTACCCCGCCTAACGCGGTTTCACTTAACGCGTTTTATCATATACGCGGTGCCTCGCCAGAGCTGAACTTTCACTTAACACGGATTTTTTCCACATATACGCGGTGAGTGTCCGGCTTGAGACGCTATTTTTAGATTTGCCCCACCCGCCACCCGCCACCCTGCCTGACTGCCTGTTTTAGCTCATAAAATTCATACAAATTACCCGGCCAGAATATAATTTACATTGCTGGAATTCTTATAATTTGGTGATCATTTTGAATATAAACATCATATATTTTGCATTAGACATACAAATTTTAGATAAAATGCTTTCTCTAGTAAATATGTTATCTTTTGTGCAAAATATATGACATTTATATTCAAAATATTCCTGGTCTTACAAGGAATCCAGCATTGTCAATTATATTATCCTAACTTTAGTTTGAGGTATTATTTATTAAAATTTAGTGGTTTTCCCCCAAAAATTTCTCAGAGAGGAAAGAGCCAGCAGTGAAGTGTGAGAAGAGGGGGAGGGAGATGAGTCCATTATTTGAATGGACATTAACTTGGCGACTGTATTTCTCTATTTCTCTTAAGTATTAATTGTGTGCATGTACCATCATAAAATTAAGATGTTATTTTTACTACAACATAGTTATGTGTCTTCAAAAAGTGGAGTTTGGGGGTCGGGCTGGTTTCTATTGGAATTAATCCCATATGTTCTGTTGTTCACTTAACGCGGATTTCACTTAACACGGGACCCTCTGGGTTCTATTGACCGCGTTAAGTGGGGTACAACTGTATATATATACATATATATATACAGTAGTACCCCACTTAATGCGGTCAATTGAACCCACAGGGTACCGTGTTAAGTGAAAACCGCGTTAAGTGAACAACAGAACATATGGGATTAATTCCAATAGAGACTGGTCCGACCCCCAAACTCTACTTTTTGACGACACACAACTATGTTGTAGTAAAAATATTATCTTAACTTTATGATGGTATGCACACACAATTAATAATTAAGAGAAATATCAATAATGTTAGGTTTTTTAACACTTACATTAGTAGAAAAGATGGCTGGGCACACGGGGATGGGGGGTTGGTTCCGAGGCAGAGGGCAGATTATTGGCCCTCACCTGTATCACTTGTATCAATTGTATCACTATCCACCACAGAGGCTTGCAGGGCCTCTTTGTCAAACCCCTCAAAGTCCATATAAGTCCATATCCCCACTATAATTATCACTATCACTGACTTGGGCCGGCTGTGGTGGGTGGCGGGTGAAGAACTCGGTAATGTTTTGATGACTGGGCGACCTTGTGAGCATCGGGCCCACGCAACTTCCCGCGTATATGAGTAGATGAACCGCGTTAAGTGAAAGTTCGGTTCTGGCTAGGCACCACGTATATGCAAAATCGCGTTAAGTGAAA
Organism: Homarus gammarus; assembly: GCA_958450375.1. Classification (NCBI taxonomy): domain Eukaryota; kingdom Metazoa; phylum Arthropoda; class Malacostraca; order Decapoda; family Nephropidae; genus Homarus; species Homarus gammarus. The sequence goes on from CAUDMG010003255.1 coordinate 2,923,399, forward strand.
CCGAGTTAAGCGGGGTAATACTGTATGTATATATATATATATATATATATATATATATATATATATATATATATATATATATGCATGTTGGGACCTGTTGCCATCCAACCTTTTGTTATTAATTTAATTCTTGCTTTTGGTAGCTCAGTCAGAGCATTGTTTGTAAAGATAATAGTAGGGAATGAAACTGAGTTGGTAGTCTCAGTTTCAAACGTCAGAGTGGTACAGTAACGTAATTCAGTGAAATGGTTGAGTAGGTGGAATCCGTGACTTTAGCGTGGGTGGAAGGCGGCGGTCCTTTTTCAAACTAGTCAGCGCCATGCTCCTCCACCCACAGGTAGGTCACTCCACCTTCTCCGTGTTGTAATTCGCCATTTTTAAGTGATTTGACCTAACTAATAGTTTGTTGGTGCAAGTGTTGAAGTAACGTAGTTAAAGTGCTTTGAGTGAAGTATTTTATGTCATTAATGTCCCTTTGAAACGTGGAGGTTCGTTATGAACCGTGAGTCAGCGCCATGCTCCTCCACCCACAGGTCCCTATCGCAGCCTAGGCCGTGTCTGTAGCGTGGATGACGCATCCACTAGTCTGGGGATATGTCTGAGGTCCAGTAGAATCGGGTATCCCTGTGAACCCCGACCGTCAGAAGCTCCACTACCACCTATGGGGCCCATAGCTGGCCAGTATTCTCCCTGACGCCATGCCATGTGGTGAACCCGGATCGCCAAGCCCACAAACCACTGCCAGCCCCATCATTGGTGGATGAGTACAGTACATAGCTCTGTAAGGCTATTTGTGTGGTGGTGTTAGTCCACCGGAATTATCGGAGTGTTGGAAAGTGTCAATTGGGGATGAGACTCCCATGGCGGCCGCTGGAGTATTGCCCCTGGGGTATTGAGTGTTGTACTGACAGGTGCCACAGGTTTTATTGGTGCTACGGTGCTGTGAGAGTTTGTGTTTTGGTGTGTGTACACCCGGTAGTGGTGCAAGTAAATTGAGCCTGAGGGCAGGGTACCAGGAGTTCCTATTTTGGCTATTTTGGGTGCATACAGCATCTTTCCTGTAACCATTTTTGTGTCTCAATAAACAGTGAATTTGTATGTGGGTCTATGATTCACCTATAGTATTCACCGTTGTTCTCTCCCTAATACTCCATACTATATTTACATGAACCCATGGGCCTTCCTCTCACGTCATGCTACCAGGTCAGAGTATCAACATAAGTTGTAAGAGTGCCAAGCCCTTGCAGGGTGTCAGCTTGTGTTGCGCGCTCTTACAATTGGTGGCCTCAGCGGTTCAGCGATAAGTAGTAGCAACCCGCGCTCTTACACTGCTTATTATACTTTTTACTTATTTACGTATTTTATTTATTTATTTATTTATATTTTTTTTACTGTGATTGAGTTAGTGAGCCCCAGATCCTTGTGTATACAAAATGCACAACTCATAAAAAAAAATTTAACACTACAAATCTGTAATCAGAAAAACATTGATAACAAATTCTTAAGTGAAAAAAAAGTGTGGATCAGTCCAGGGGGCAGTTGTCCTAAAACCAATTGGGTTTGGTTAGGTTAGGTTAGGTTAGCTGTACATAAGATTCACTCGAGCAATGGGGGAAAACTGTCCCATGGGGGTAATTGTCCAGGGGGCAGTTGTCGGGGGGGGGGGGGGGGCAATTGTCCTAAAACCATTTTTTTAAGATTAATAGTGATGCTGTACATTCCTCCATACAAATGCTTGAGGATGACCCCAATGGAAATCAAGAACCAAGGGGACTGTAAAGAGCTGCAGAAGGATCTCTGTGAGCTCCAAGAATGGTCGAATAAATGGCTGCTGAGATTCAATGTCACGAAGTGTGAGAAGGTGTGTAGCGTTGTGTATGTGGCCAGTTGTCAAATTTCTCTTTGTGTTTGTCTATTTTCTCTTTGTTAGGCTCACATACATACATGCATGTAGGAGATCTCGCACTAAGGGTGGAGGTGAGAAAGGAAACTTACAATGGTGTTTTATATATATATATATATATATATATATATATATATATATATATATATATATATATATATATATATATATATATATATATATATACACATATATTTCATTAGCCCAATAAAGGAAGCGGACTTCTACATACAATCAACACCTCAACCCGCCAGGATTTGAACCCACGGCGCACGAGCCTATGACTGTGACCGGGAAACGCTACCTCTGGACTACCATGATACTAAAAGCAGTCCTAGACTCTGTTATATTTCACACAAAGCCTGTTCAACGAACTTATGGCGCCGTGAACCTCTAATGGGGACTACCCGTATCAATTTAGGTGGTCAGAGTAACGTGCTTTATTGGGCTAATGAAATATATATGGATCCTCGTGTTTCGAAGCCGGATTTGGTAAAACGTTACTCTCACCACCTACGTGATACGGGTAATCCCCATTAGAGGTTCACGGCGCCATAAGCTCGTTGAACAGGCTTTGTGTGAAATATAACAGAGTCTAGGACTGCTTTTAGTATCCTGGTCATCCAGAGGTAGCGTTCCCCGGTCACAGTGAAGGGCTCATGGGCCGTGGGTTCGAATCCTGGCGGGTTGAGATGTTGATTGTATATATATATATATATATATATATATATATATATATATATATATATATATATATATATATATATATATATATCACGAAGTGTAAGAGGATGCACCTGGGGCGTACCAACGGTAAGGAGGCGTATCATATGTCCCAACGGGATGAAGAAACTGCACTAGTAGAGACTGAATGTGAGAAGGACATAGGTGTGTATGTTGACAATGCACTGAAGTTCTCGGGCCACTGCGAGAAGAAGGTAAGCCAGGCAAATAAATTATTGGGTCATATAAGAAGGTCGTTTAGATATCTTGACGGTCCATCCCTCGTAACGATCTTCAAGAGTGAAGTGCTTCCCCATCTAGAGTACTGTCACCCTGTCTGGTTCCCGAGATATGCTAGGGACTGTCTTGGTTGAAAATGTTTAAAGGAGGGCCACCAGACTGGTGCCTGCACTTCGGCACCTCAGCTACCGTGAGAGATTGGAGCGCCTGAACTTGCTTTGCTTATATTACAGACGGGCAAGGGGTGACCTAGTTGAGGTGTATAAACATCTCAGGGGGCACTACTCAGTCGAGTGTCCTTACTTGGAGCTGGCGGATGCTCACCCCACAAGGGGTCACAGCTCAAGATTGAAGAAGCTGCAAGTCCAGAAAACTGTGAGGGCAAACTTTTTCGGAGTGAGGGTTGTAAACTCTTGGAACAATCTACCAGAAAGTGTTGTGACGGAACCGAGTGCGAGCTCTTTCAAGACAAGACATGACCATCACTGGAGCGGGTTCAGGTACATTCAGGAGCCGGTGCATGCCCAGTATTTGCCAACAGTGCGTGACAGAGACGTGACAGATCGCCCGGGAGGTTAGCAAGCCGATCTTTTGGTGAAGAGGATAAATGAAAGGGAAAAGTATTCAGACGTGACCGATCGCCCAAGCGGCTAACGAGCCGATCAGTGGCGAAGAGGATAAAAGTAAAAAAGTAATTGTAAGAGTGTACCATCGTACGATATGTTTTCCCATGTTGAGATGGGGGCTTGTCTTTGGCAGCGCCCGGTTGCCAGTCACCAGCTGACGCTGTTAGAATAAAGTCTACAAAGAACGTGGTCTATGACTCCAACCTCTCACAGGGCGCACTGAGTAGGATATGTCGGGGCCCGACACGCCATTACAGCCCTGACAAGAACGCTGACATGGCCCCTACACGTCCACGATTCTCGACGCCCTCAAGGGGACGCCAGGGCTTCTCTACACCGGCCGGGAACACCACGCTCGCCCAGCTGCAGGCCATGAGTGCATTGATGGCTCAGATGGCGTCTCTAGGTGCTGGCGGTGGTCATGCTTCTATGCCGGTCATGAAGCCCTCAGCAGCTGTCGCTCCAGAGAAGTGTGAGGCAGAAATGCCAGCAGCTGCGTTTAGGACATGGAGGCGGTCCATGGAGTCATGGGTGCTGTTGAACGGGTGGCCACAACTGGTGGCCACACTCCACATTCGCCTGAACTGCGTCCCTGCACTCCAAAGGGTGATTGACTCGAGATACCCCAGCGGTCAGTGGGAGCAGCTCTCGCCCAAAGAAGCCCTGGACGCCATCAGTGGAATGGTTCTTCAATCTTCAAACCAAGCTGTGAAATGGAACGAGTTTTTCAACAGCAAACAAGGTGAAGAGGAGCCCATGAAAAGGTATTTTCAACGATGCTTCGCAGAGGCAGTGGAGTGTGAATTTAAATGTCCCACCTGTGATAACGACCTCTCTGAGTACATGCTATTACGTAAAGTTATGGTGGGCCTGAGTAACCCAGTGTTGAAAAGGGAAATTTTCCAGGGGTACTCTAGTTATAATAGTGTTGAAGTGCTTAGAAACAAATGCATGTTATTTGAGGCAGCAGTGAGAGATGCTGGTGTATTGTGTCGTACGTCTGGCCAGGCAGTGGTGGGAACAGCCGCGGAGGCAGTGGCGGTTGGTGATGACGTCACCGGTGAGTCTGAGGTAGCTGCCGCCCGACCTCGACACCCCAGTCGCGTGCACTGTGGTAACTGCGGCATGTCACATGCCTCTGGTAAAAGTAACTGCCCTGCAAGTGGGGCTACATGTCGCAATTGCTGTAAGGTTGGTCACTTCAAAAGGTGTTGTAGGAGTAAGTCAGCCCTAAGTGCTCCTGTGGATGTGTCAGGCGCTGTTACAGTGGCAACAGCCCAGCTATCCCGCCACCCCAGGTTACAAGTGTTCGTGTCCCAGGCCGGGGGCAATTCCCCCGCCACCCCCGTGCTGGCTGTAGCTGACACGGGTGCTATGGTGTGTGTGGCAGGCGCATCCCTGCTCCGGGACATCGGTTTGTGTCCGGGGCAACTTCGGGCCCGTAATGGCCTAAGGGACGTGGCGAACAAACAGCTCAAGTGTCTGGGGTCCGCCCCCTGCCGCCTCGGTGTGGACGAGGGGTCCACCGTCCAGGAGGTCTACTTCGTGCAGACAGCCAAGGCCCTCTATCTGTCATTGGAGGCCTGCAAGTGCCTCAACTTGGTGCCTGTCGACTTCCCGCTCCATAGACGTGCTGTGGCTGCCGTGAGCGATGGAGGGGAGCGGCACACTGCCGACGATCTACCTCCGAACCGTTTACCTGAGAGCAGCCGTTTCCCGCCGAGGCCAGTTGAGATACCCTTGCCTCCTTTGGAGGAGAATGTGGCCAGGCTGGAGGCATGGCTACTCACGCACTTTTCGTCTACCGCATTCAACACCAGCAGGTCCCCACTGCCAGTCATGACTGGTCCCCCTCACCGTATCCACCTGACGCCCGGCACGACCCCCTACGCCTGTCACACACCCGCTCCCGTTCCGAAACACTGGGAAGCGGAGGTGAAGGCCCAGTTGGAGGAGGACGTCAGGAGAGGCGTCATCCAGCCAGTGCCTGCTGGTGAGGCTACGGAGTGGTGCGCCAGGATGGTCGTGGTGGCCAAGAAAAACGGTCAGCCCAGGCGCACTGTGGACTTCCAACGCCTCAATGCAAGCTGTCTGAGGGAGACGCACCACACACCTGCACCATTCGACATGGTGTCTGGGGTGCCAGTGCACTCGTTCAAAACCGTCGCCGACGCCTTTTGGGGATTTCATCAAGTGGAGTTGGAGGAGGAGAGTAGACGCCTGACCACATTCATCACGCCGTGGGGACGTTTTCGATACTGCAGGACGCCCATGGGACATTGCTCAGCGTCAGATGCTTACACCAAGAGGTTTGACGACGCTATTCAGGATGTGCCCCGCAAGTACAAGTGCGTGGATGACACTCTCCTCTATGACTCCAGTGTGAAGGGGGCGTTCTGGCACACTTACGATTTTCTGGAGACCTGCGCTCGCACAGGTATCACGCTGAAACCAGAAAAGTTCTTGTTCTGCAGGAGAGAAGCTGAGTTTGTGGGTTTCCTCCTGGGGTGGGACCTGTACCAGCCCACTGCCCAACGTCTGTCAGCCATCAAGGACTTCCCCATGCCGGATCAGCCATCAATCACTGACATCAGGTCCTGGCATGGCCTGGTTAATCAGTTGGCTCCCTTCCTTGCCACTGCACCTGTGATGGAGCCCTTCCGTGAGCTCCTCAAGAAGCCAGTGGGCAAGCAGGTGTATTGGGACGACCAACTGCGGCTCAAGTTTCGCCAGGCCCAGGACACCATCTGTCAGTTGGCCAGAGACGGCTTGGTGTACTACAACAAATCCAGGCCTGCGGCAGCTGTCACTGATTGGAGCAGGGAGGGCATCGGCTTCGTCGTCCTGCAACAATACTGTGCCTGTGCCTCTCCAGAGACGCCCTTCTGCTGCAGAGGAGGGTGGCGGTTGGCTCTGTGTGGTAGCCGACATCTGAGCACGGCCGAGGCCGGTTATGCTGCAGTAGAAGGGGAGGCCCTGGCTGTGGTGTGGTGCCTGCGCAAGGCCAGGCTGTTCCTCCTTGGCTGCCCGAACCTCATTCTGGTGACGGACCACCGCCCCTTAGTTGGCTTGCTAGGGGACAGAGCCTTCACGGATGTGGCGAATCCGCGCCTGTTCAGGCTCAAGGAGAAGACCCTGCAGTACCGATTCACGGTCAAATACTTGCCAGGGAAGCGGAACTGTGCAGCTGACGCCCTATCCCGCTTCCCCTCCCTCAGGGCGGCGCCTGATGCGGAGGACATGGACCAAGAGGAGGACCTGTGCGCTGCAGTGTGTGCAGTCACAATCGCAGCACTGGATCAGGATGGGCGCATCACTATGGACGAAGACACAGTATGCAAAGCGGCTGCGGACGACCCAGTGTACCAGATTCTAGTGTCGAGGGTGCTGGCGGGCGACTGGCACCCCCACAAGTCACAGGAGGTGGCCTGTCTGCGCCCGTACTTCTCGGTGAGGGACAGGTTGGCTGTGGTCAGGGGTTTGGTCACCTACACCTTTGACCAGGGCTGCGTGTGCCTTGTCATCCCCGACTCCCTCCGCCACCGGGTCGCCGTTAACCTGCATGTGGGGCACCAGGGCCTCGACTCAATGCTCAGGCGGGCCCGGCAGTCTGTCTATTGGCCTGGCATGGAGGGTGACCTGCAGTATCATCGGTCCCGGTGTGCTGCTTGTGAGACCCACGCCCCTTCCCAGCCTCCGGAGTCGTTGGTTCTGACCTCAGCGCCAGACTATCCCTTTCAACAAGTGGTGGCCGATTTGTTCCACCTGCAGGGCCGCACGTACCTAGCATATGCTGACCGACTGACAGGTTGGCTGGAGATCGCCCACTTCCCCAACGAGGCCACCTCTGGAAAAATCATCGCCAGTCTGCGGGCCTACTTCACGAGGTGGGGGGTACCTGAGCAGATCTCCACGGATGGAGGTACCAACCTTGCCAGCCTTGAGATGACAGATTTCCTCAAGTCATGGGGGGTCGAGGTGCGCCTCTCGTCGGCCCACTTCCCCCAGTCCAATGGCAGGGCAGAGGCTGGGGTCAAGGCCGCCAAGAGGCTCCTCTGGGATAACACTGGGCCCGGGGGTAGCCTGGACTGCAATAGGACATCCCAGGCCCTCCTCCAGTACCTGAACACGCCTCTGCAGGGGGTGAACAAGTCGCCCGCTCAACTTGCCACCGGCCGCCAGCTCCGTGATGGCGTTCCCGTGGCCAGACAGCACTAAAAGGTGGACCAGCACTGGCGGCGGGCACTTCGTATGAGGGAGGTGCGCTTGGCCGAAACACAGGATGGGGTCCTGTCGCGGAGGGAGGTATCCCGCCAGCTGGCTCCCCTAGTCGTGGGCACGCAGGTGCGTGTGCAGGACGCAGCTACCAAGCTCTGGGACAGGACAGGCATAGTGGTGGAAGCCCGCCCTCACAGGCAGTATGCCGTCAGGTTGAGTGGCAGTGGCAGGGTGTCCATCTGCAACAGACGCCACCTGCGAAACAGCTCCACACCTGTGCCTACTACTCCGGTGGTGCACCAAGCTGTGCCTCCTGGCCCCCCTTCTGCTGTGCCCTTCATACCCGCGCCCCCCCTTCTTCTGTGCCCTCCATACCCGCACCCTCCTTCGCACCCACGGCCTCCTCCCCAGTCGAGCGCGGCCAGGCCCAGGAGAGGCCGTAGGCCTCTGGGCTGGTTGACGGACTACGTGGTGTAGTGTATGTGATGTAAAATCAGTTTAGAGGTGTTTTTTTTTTTTCCTTTGTTTGACTCGTTTTTCCTGCATTATTGTTGTTTTTATGAATGCATTGTTTTCCTTTTGTTAGTTCAAATGTGCATTGTCATTTCCTTTTAACTTGGGGGGGAGATGTAAGATTGTACCATCGTACGATATGTTTTCCCATGTTGAGATAGGGGCTTGTCTTTGGCAGCGCCTGGTTGCCAGTCACCAGCTGACGCTGTTAAAATAAAGTCTACAAAGAACGTGGTCTATGACTCCAACCTCTCACAGTAATATATATATATATATACTGTATATATATATATATATATATATATATATATATATATATATATATATATATATATATATATATAAATATATATATATAAATATATATATATATCTATATATATATATATATATATATATATATATATATATATATATATATATATATATATATATATATATACACATATATATTGTAGTGGACGTCTCCCCTACAACTGCGTAGCCGCATGCCACCTGCTACGTCTTCCCTAGCAACCAAACGAGCGGCCCAGGGGGGGGGGGGGGGGCGGAGCGTCACCAGATGCCACAGTATCCTAGCAACCCGCCACGTCTTCCCTAGCAACGGAGTCAAGAAACCGGCGAGTTTACTTCCGGCGGCTGTGTATATAAGCTCTGTCTCTCCATTGAGATTCATTCTGGCCTCTCTTCTTGAACACGCAACACCTCCTCCTCCGCCGCTGCCTGGCGGCCCTCGATTCTCCTCCGCCTGCCTGACGGTCCTCGCTCCCGCCGGCGAACATAGCGACCCACCAGCTGTCCTTCTCTGAGCGTCCTCACCAACCAGCTCTCTCATTCTGCTCTCGGTTCCTGAACACGCAACACCTCCTCCAAGCAAGCTCCTCGCTGTCCCGTTCTCATTCATCCTGGAGGCCAGCAACAGGCAACATCTTCTCTAACGAAGCTCCTGCACATCTACCTCCTTCAACATGCTACTCACCGAACGTGTCTACTGAGCAGCTCCTCACCACACGGCATCTCCAGCACCAGACTGTCTACCATATATCTTATATTACACTGGTCAACATAAAAAAAAAAATTCTCATGGTTCTGGATCAAAACAGTCTGATTCTAGTGTAATTGTATGTGCTGAACTCAATTATGACATTCGTATAGCTGTATCAGGCTCAGTTTTCCAGAACCAGCATATCTATATATTTAGTGTACCATGCTATTCATACAGTAATTTATATGCTCATTGGCTCCACTTATGCAATTATTTTGTCCTGATTTGTGCTTTTTTGTTTGTTTCAGTTTGCTGATTAATGATATTGCACATCTACACCTGCATGATTTGTAAATACTCTGAAATTAACAAAACATGGAACGTCGCAAGTCTGTGAACGGTGCTGACAGTTTTTGCTACATATGTGGTGCCTTCACTCCTGGTAGCCTCAAGAAACCAATCACAAAAGCTGTTCGACTGAACTACAAAAGTTACTTCAAATGTCATTTGGGTGACCAAGACAAGAAATGAGCACCTCATGTAGCCTGTAAGTCTTGTGTTAACCACCTGAGCGAGTGGATGTGTGGTAAACGAAGTTCAGGAATGCCGTTTGCTGTACCAATGATATGGCGTGAACCTAAAGACCACAGTAGTGACTGCTACTTTTGTCTCACAAATATTAAGGGAATAAAAATCAAGACACGAGGCAAGGTACAGTACCCCAATATTGCTTCTGCAATCCGACCAGTACCGCACAGTGCTGAACTTCCAGTCCCAAATCCACCGACTGAACAAGAATTGAGTGATTCCGATTCTACCTCTACCTCAATGGAAAACGACTACCAGGATGCCTCTGAAAATACCAGGCCTAAACTATTTACTCAAGAAGCGCTTCATGATCTCATCAGGTACCTAAACTTGTCAAAAGAAAAGGCTGAAGTTTTGGGATCCAGACTAAAGCAGCGTAACCTGCTAGAAGATGGAGTGCATATCACTACAGTGCGTTACCGACATAGACAGCTGTCTGCATTTTTCAAGATGGCAAACAACCTTTGTTATTGCGAGGACGCAGTATCTCTCATGCAACAACTCTGCAAGTCTGAAACATACAAGACAGAGGATTGGAGGCTGTTTATAGACTCAGGAAAAGACTCTCTGAAAGCTGTTCTTTTACACAATGGCAATCGGCTTCCATCTGTCCCAATAGCACACGCAACAAAAATGACTGAGAGCTATGAAACAATGAAAATTCTGTTGGCCGCTATAGAGTATGAGAAACACCAGTGGAAGATATGTGGCGATCTCAAAGTCATCAGTTTACTACTGGGCCTTCAGAGTGGCTACACAAAGCACATGTGCTTTTTGTGCTTGTGGAACAGCAGAGCTGATGCAGAGCACTATGTGAGAAAGGATTGGCCGACAAGACCAAGAGATGCGCCTGGAAGGTTTAACTGTGCTCACAATCCACTTGTAGATCCAGAAAAGATATTTTTGCCTCCACTGCATCTAAAGCTCGGTTTGGCTAAAAATTTCATCAAAGCTATGGATCAATTCGGTGCTGGGACTCTATGTTTATCTCAGAAACTAGGTGGTGTGGTTTCCGAAGCCAAGTTGAAAGCAGGTGTCTTGAATGGACCACAAATTCGTATACTAGTTAATGATAGCGAATTCACCAAAACATTGAACCCACTGGAGAAAAAAGCATGGAAATCATTTGTCAATGTGTCAAAGAATTTTCTTGGAAATATATCGTGCTGACAACTACAAAGAAATCGTAACAACCATGCTTCAGAATTATCATGCATTGGGAGCAAGGATGTCCTTGAAATTGCATTTTTTCCACTCTCATATTGAATTTTTCCCAGGTAACCTTGGAGACGTTAGTGATGAACACGGCGAAAGATTTCATCAAGATATCACCATAATGGAGAGCAGATATCAGGGACAATTCAGTCCTAACATGATGGGCGACTATTGCTGGACACTGCAACGAGAAGAGAGCAAGCTGTACAAGAGAAAGAGTAAAGTTCAGAAGCACTTTTAGATCTTCATATTTTGTCATTATAAAGGATTTGAACTTATGTTTTTTGGTACAATTTTTTATGAGCTTATCTGTGATAGGTTTAAAATTGTATCTTGCATGACGTGATAATGTTACTAAATTTACTATTTTTTTTATTCTTTAAGAAAGTAGGTCTGATAGTAGAATGAAACATCCAATTAATATTCATTAATATGAAATTAGTCATGAAAGCACAGTCACATGAGATAATCTCATCTTTTGCACGACACGTGATGGAATATTAAATATTTGTACCTATTGATTTTTTTTATAAAACCTGGTCTGATAGAACAAAACAAATATTAGATTCGAATTCAGCAATATGAAATTAGTTGTGTGAGCATGATCTCATATGTGAACCATTTTGGCTGTTGACCAGTGTTATAGAAGAAAACCACCACCTTAGAGTTTCCATCCATCCTGAGTGCTAGACAACATAATATCACGAAACCCTACAATACATATATATATATATATATATATATATATATATATATATATATATATATATATATATATATATATATATATATATATATATATATATATGCTGATAACCACAAGGAAAGAAGAAAAACACGAAGTTCCCAAGCGCTTTCGTGTAATTCACATCTTTAGGGGTGAGTACAGACTAGTCTGTACTCACCCCTGAAGATGTGAATTACACGAAAGCGCTTGGGAACTTCGTGTTTTCTTCTTTCCTTGTGGTTATCAGCATATACCTAGATCACGCGCACCTACAGTGATTTACTTGCATATATATATATATATATATATATATATATATATATATATATATATATATATATATATATATATATATATATATATATATATATATATATATATATATGCTGATAACCACAAGGAAAGAAGAAAACACGAAGTTCCCAAGCGCTTTCGTGTAATTCACATCTTCAGGGGTCTGTACTCACCCCTGAAGATGTGAATTACACGAAAGCGCTTGGGAATTTCGTGTTTTCTTCTTTCCTTGTGGTTATCAGCATATACCTAGATCACGCGCACCTACAGTGATTTACTTGCATATATATATTAGGGGGCAGTGAAATTTTGCTCAAAGCTGCACTCTTCAGGCATTGTTCCTTATACATATCTAAGACTCCATGCCAAATTTGAAGCTGATATATCGAGGTTTAGTCTGCCGCATTTTCTACTGAAATTTTTATAGTTACCTACAGTACTAGCCAAACAGCCGCTGTGGCGGTGCAATGTTCTGTTCAGTGTTTATCAACTTTTTTTTCATATCTCTTATTTCATTTAAGTTGTCTTGTTGCAGATGAGTATGGTGCTATGTCTATATTGATTATCAGCCACCTTAACTGACTATGGCATTATCACAAAGGATGACAAGAGTCAGGTTATTGGACCACATAAGCTGCAGGATGCGAGACAAAAATACCGATTTAAGAGGCAAGAAATTGAGATGGCTAGTTTAGATAATTTGACGTCACTCTATTTTGATGGTAAGAAGACCGCCACTCGTGTGATGATAAAGAATGAGAAGACCGAGAAATGGAGTTCGAGGATGATGGTGAAAGATCATTATGTCATCATGGTTGAGCCTGGCAATGAATATCTCACACATGTGACTCCCAAGACTGGACACGGAAAGCAGATTGCCAAAACTATTCACGAGTTTCTGGTGGAGAAAAATCTAACCCAGCAGCCCATTGTGAGTGTTGGTTGTGATGGAACCAATGTAAATGTAGGATCAGAAAATGGAGTCATTCATCATCTTGAAATGTTACTTGGTCACCCGCTCCATTATTTCATATGTCAGCTTCACGGAAATGAGCTGCCTTTCCGCGCAGTTTTTTATCACTATGATGGTAAACCAAGTGGTCCTGAGCATTGGCGTGGTCCCATTGGAAATCAGATCAAGGAGTCTTTGTCTGAGCTTCCAGTTGTCGCCTTCCAGCCAGTCAGTTTCCCTGATTTCCCTGTGTTTAATGATGAAGTGGAGAAAGATCTGTCCTGGGATCAGAAATACCTGAATAGGATTTGTAAAGGAGTTATCACAGGTGTTGTTGAAGATGACTTGGCTGCTATTGAGCCAGGTCCTCCCTGTGTGTCAAGGTGGAACACCTTATGGAGTAGAATCCTCAGGCTGTATGTAGCAACATCAAGACCCAGCCATGAGTTGAAAAGAATTGTCATTACAATAATAAAGTTCAGTGCTCCAATGTGGTTTTACATCAAGATACACCCTTACGTAACACACGGCTCAAGGAACGTATTCCAGTCCCTGCTATATATGAAACACCTGAATAGTGAAGAGGAGACGATAGTGAAGAAGGCTGTCCAGAGAAATGCATACTTCGCCCACACAGATGAACTTCTTCTTGGTATGTGTGCAGATGAGGACATGACTGTTAGAGAAAAAGCTGTCTCAATGATAAGAAAAATTAGAGAGGAGAATCAGCAAAAGGAAGAATGCACTGGCAGATCTGAAGAGGAGGAGGAAGATTCTGATGCTGCTGTTGACGAGAATTTGTTAAACTATACTGATGAGGAGGGTAAAGATGGAGATGGGAATGAGGATGTGCCTCCTGTAGTCAACATGAGAAAGGTGGTGACTCCGAAACTAAAGTGGCAAGCAAAAAACTATCATTCCATGATTAACTGGAGGAATGAACTCAAGACTGAGCCTCCTTACATTGCTTCTCTGTCAAATCTACAGGTTAATGACATTCTTGAGACACCATTAGTGGTGCCCAAGTGGCCAAACAGCACTCAGGCGGTCGAGAGAGGCATAAAAGTGATGACTGAAGCTTGCACTGAAGTGACGGGATACGAATCGAGAGATGGATATATTAGGCAAAGATTATTGTCTAGGAAAATGATGCCAAGGTTCCGCACAAAAAAGAATTTCAATATGAACTTGTAATGATTTTCTATACGGTGTACCTGTAAAATAACATGTGAATTAAATCGATGTCACCCATGTAAAATTTATCATTATCCTGGAAAACATTAAATGACACCTAATTTTTGGTATTCACTAAAAGTTGACAAAAAGTCGTTCGCGATGCGGCAGGGTAAGTATGCATGAAATGGCATGAAATTTTGCACAGGTGTTTGTTACAGCCATACAAACGATGCCTGAAAAGTGCAGCCTGCAACTCAAATAAAACTGTTTTTTCCCTGCCCCCTAATATATATATATATATATATATATATATATATATATTTCATTTTTAGTCCATTTAACACGCGGACTTTGAACATACAATCAACGACCTCACCAGCAAGGAATCGAACCCTCGACCTACTGGGTGTGACTAGGGAGCGCTTACCGGCTAGGCCACAAGGACACTAAAAGCAGTTCTAGACTCTGTTATATTTCACACAAAGCCTGTTCATCGAGCTGATGGCGCCGTGAACCTCATTGGGAAACTGCCCGTGCCACGTATGTGGTGTCAGTAGCATTTTACCGAATCCAGCTGGTATGAAACGCGAGGTACATATATATACTTCATTTTTAGTCCATTTAACACGCGGACTTTGAACATACAATCAACGACCTCACCAGCAAGGAATCGAACCCTCGACCTACTGGGTGTGACAAGGGAGCGCTTACCGGCTAGGCCACAAGGACACTAAAAGCAGTTCTAGACTCTGTTATATTTCACACAAAGCCTGTTCATCGAGCTGATGGCGCCGTGAACCTCATTGGGAAACTGCCCGTGCCACGTATGTGGTGTCAGTAGCATTTTACCGAATCCAGCTGGTATGAAACGCGAGGTACATATATATACTTCATTTTTAGTCCATTTAACACGCGGACTTTGAACATACAATCAACGACCTCACCAGCAAGGAATCGAACCCTCGACCTACTGGGTGTGACTAGGGAGCGCTTACCGGCTAGGCCACAAGGACACTAAAAGCAGTTCTAGACTCTGTTATATTTCACACAAAGCCTGTTCATCGAGCTGATGGCGCCGTGAACCTCATTGGGAAACTGCCCGTGCCACGTGCCACGTGCCATCAGCTCGATGAACAGGCTTTGTGTGAAATATAACAGAGTCTAGAACTGCTTTTAGTGTCCTTGTGGCCTAGCCGGTAAGCGCTCCCTAGTCACACCCAGTAGGTCGAGGGTTCGATTCCTTGCTGGTGAGGTAGTTGATTGTATGTTCAAAGTCCGCGTGTTAAATGGACTAAAAATGAAGTATATATATGTACCTCGCGTTTCATACCAGCTGGATTCGGTAAAATGCTACTGACACCACATACGTGGCACGGGCAGTTTCCCAATGAGGTTCACGGCGCCATCAGCTCGATGAACAGGCTTTGTGTGAAATATAACAGAGTCTAGAACTGCTTTTAGTGTCCTTGTGGCCTAGCCGGTAAGCGCTCCCTAGTCACACCCAGTAGGTCGAGGGTTCGATTCCTTGCTGGTGAGGTCGTTGATTGATTATATATATATATATATATATATATATGTATGTATATATATAAATATATATATATATATATATATAAATATATATATATATTTAAATATATATATATATATATATATATATATATATATATATATATATATATATATATGTGTGTGTGTGTGTGTGTGTGTGTACAATGCAGTGCTAGGGAGTTGCTGTGTGGTGAGGAGCTTGTTGAGAGTCTAATGGCCACGGTCATACATGTCAGTTAACGTAAAATCAGACGGTTCATGTTACGCTCAATAGCCCGCAAAACATATAGCTATGCTTTCCTTATTTGAGTTCCCCATCTGAGGGGTCCGTTTTCTTATCGCTTCATGACGCCTGAGTCCTCCCTTTTTTCTCAATCTTAGATTGCACCCGATACTTCATTATTCCTTAGTAATGACAGAATTTAAAATTGCAACTGTGGTTGCAATTGGTGAGGCAACCCAGATATGTCTGTTTACAGTTGGAACGTTCAAGATCCATTGTGAGTGGTGTTGAAAGCTTCAACTGTCCTTACTGTTTGTAAAACTTGTCAAGTAAGTGAGTGTCGAGTTTGTCAGTCTGAATGGCATATCTTTATGTCGTCCGTGGGGATATCCATGAATTTCCGATTGCTACTGATGTTATATTATTTTGTTGCCCAAACATCAGGGAATCTAATGTTTGTAGTTTAGTTAGTGTCAGTTGTCTATTTTAGAAAGTCATTAATCTACTGAAAAGATTCTGTAGGGGTATCGGGATATTAATGTTGTCTACCACTCAGGATGGATGGATACTCTAAGGTGGTTTTCTTGTATAATATAAGTTATATGATAGACAGTCTGGTGCTGGAGGTGCCGTGTGGTGAGGAGCTGCTCGGTAGAGACGTTCGGTGAGTAGCTTGTTGAAGGAGGTAGATGTGCAGGAGCTTCGTTAGAGAAGATGTTGCCTGTTGCTGGCCTCCTGGTTGAATGAATGCTGGACAGCTAGGAGCTTGCTGGGAGGAGGTGTTGCGTGTTCAGGAAGATGGGCCAGAATGAGAGTTGGTTGGTGAGGAAGCTCAGAGAAGGACAGCTGGTGGGTCGGCATGCTCGCTGGCGGGAGCGAGGACCGCCAGGCAGGCGAGGAGAGGCGAGGGCCGCCAGGCAGCGGCGGAGGAGGAGGTGTTGCTTGTTGTAGAATAGAGGCTGGAATGAATCTCAATGGAGAGACAGAGCTTATATACCCAGCAGCCGTGAGTCATCTATGAGTCATGTAGGTAAAACCCGAGAAGTAACCGGTCTTTGGCTCGGTTGCTAGGATACGGCTGCGCATCTGGTGACGCCGCTCGTTTGGTTGCTAAGGAAGGCGTCGCAGGTGGGACGCAGCTACGCAGTTTGTAGGGGAGACGTCCACTACAATACTCCCCCTTCCCTCCAGGCGGTGTAGGAGACTTGTTGTCTGTAGAGTTGCTTAGCACATGTGAGGCAGACCGGGCGGTGCATGCCTCATGTGAGACAACGGCGATGGCGTGAATGAGCCGATCGCTGAAATACAACTGTCAATATACACACTATCTGTGGGAGAAGGGAGAAAAAGGGTGTGTGGAGGCGATGAATGTTGTGCTTCCCTCATGACAGGTACAGGGTCGTCAGATGCGCCTGCTGGGGTGTGTGTGGGCCTGGGTCAGGAGCAGGGGCTGCATCAGCAGAAGCGGATTAGGGCTCGTGACAGCAGCTGGGTCCACGACAGCAGCAGGGTGCAGGACATTAGCAGGGAGTACCTGAGGGAGAAAAGAGGGGTGTGTGTGTGGGTCTGGATTCAGGAACAGAGGCCGCGTCAGGGGTTATTGCTGGGCCGGGATCGGCGTCTGAGGCAGGACGGGTGTGCTGGGGTCGTCAGGATGTGGTGTTTGGGGCAGGAAGAGGAGCTGGTGTATGCTTAGAGTAGCAGAGCTGCTTCTGTGTGGATAAGCCATTCTTCCATGCTGCTTGAAGACTGGGAGCGTGATCAGTGTCTCCTCCATCCTGTGTGAGTGCTAATCTCCGGGGTTCACCATTTGTAGGATTTCGTGGTATAATGTTGTTGTCTCCTCCATCCTGTGTGAGTGCTAATCTCCGGGAGTCAGAATTTGTAGGAATTCGTGATATTATGTTGTCTCCTCCATCCTGTGTGAGTGCGAAACTCCGGGGTGTCACCATTTGTAGGAATTCGTGGTATAATGTTGTCTCCATCCTGTGTGAGTGCGAAACTCCGGGGGTCACCATTTGTAGGGGTATTGGGATATTAATGTTGTCTAGCACTCAGGATGGATGGATACTCTAAGGTGGTTTTCTTGTATAATATAAGTTATATGATAGACAGTCTGGTGCTGGAGGTGCCGTGTGGTGAGGAGCTGCTCGGTAGAGACGTTCGGTGAGTAGCTTGTTGAAGGAGGTAGATGTGCAGGAGCTTCGTTAGAGAAGATGTTGCCTGTTGCTGGCCTCCTGGTTGAATGAATGCTGGACAGCTAGGAGCTTGCTGGGAGGAGGTGTTGCGTGTTCAGGAAGATGGGCCAGAATGAGAGTTGGTTGGTGAGGAAGCTCAGAGAAGGACAGCTGGTGGGTCGGCATGCTCGCTGGCGGGAGCGAGGACCGCCAGGCAGGCGGAGGAGGAGGTGTTGCTTGTTGTAGAAGAGAGGCTGGAATGAATCTCAATGGAGAGACAGAGCTTATATACCCAGCAGCCGTGAGTCATCTATGAGTCATGTAGGGAAAACCCGAGAAGTAACGGGTCTTTGGCTCGGTTGCTAGGATACGGCGGCGCATCTGGTGACGCAGCTCGTTTGGTTGCTAAGGAAGGCGTCGCAGGTGGGATGCAGCTACGCAGTTTGTAGGGGAGACGTCCACTACAATTCTGTCAAACTCAAAATCTCCAAGACCTAACGGCTGTTCTTCCTGGGCTGTGGTCTGTGGTTTCCGGCCAGTAGAGTTGTTAGTGCTGTTTTAAATTTCCTTGGGAAGTAGCCAGAGGAAAGTGATGCATTAAAAATGTTTCTGAGTTGGAGTATCATGTTGATTGGTAGATGCTGGAGTTTGGGTTTGTTTATTTTACTGATGCCCGGGGCCTTGTTCTTGAAACTGTTTATTGTTTTGTGAATTTCCTCTGAGGTGATTGGTTTGATCAGTGTGAAAAAATCGTCAAGAGCATTTATGTCTATGTTGGGACTTGGTTGCCAATGTGGGTTATGTGTGTCATGTGATTGGTTACTTGGTGTTCATACAGAAGTTCAGGTTGTCTTCCTGGTTTATTTGAAAAATTTTGCTCCAATATTTCCTGAATTCAGGTTCTTGTTCTTTGGGTTCATTTAATTTGATTTAGTTGCTGTTTGGAATGTAGTTTGATTCGTTGCTGGAGATTCCCATTAGGTGTTTAATTTTCCGTCAGAATTCTTTCGGGTTGTGGTAAATTGCTTCTGTGTCTGCTATTAGTTTCTCCCAGTTATTCACGTATGCTTCTTTGGACATGTTTCTTAGTTGTTCGTGTATGGTGTAATATTGTCTTCTGTATTCTGGCGTCCATCCTTGTTCTATGATAAATTTGAATAAATTACTGAACTGTGTCTGTAGAATTCTTGATTGATGTGAGCATTGGGGGTGTGGTAATGTACGGTGAGTGGTCGTGGGTATGTGGTGTTCCATTGCTTGGCTCACGTTTCCGTACCATATCTCCAGTGTGCTGTCTATTTGGAAGGTGTGTTTGTTGTTTAGTTGGGTGATTTGGTGATGGCTTAACTCCTTTTGGAATTCCTCCCAGTTGGACCGGTTGTAGCTGTATCTCATCCTGGCAGGGATCTGTATTGGCGACGTGGAGAGTGTGGCTACGATAGGGAGATGGTCACTGGTGGTTATTGGGCCGGGTTCCATTTGCAGGTTAAGATGGTGATGCTGGTTTGTTAGTACTATGTCTGGATGTCCGATTTGACCTGCTCTGATGTAGTGTGGGGAATTCCGGGCCAAGGTGTATTGCGTTGCCGTGACTCAGTAATGTGTTTAAAATCTTGCCTACAGCGTTGTTATCCTGGTGCCCCAAGACGCGATGTCGTGCATTTAGATCACCCAGAAAATATGCTGGTATATTTCTTCTCAACAGTTTGAGCATGTCTGCTAGTGGGAATATGGGTCTTCTCGGAGGGAGGTAACAGGTGCCGATTATAATAGGTCCTGTTGGGCAGTTAATTTCTATCGCCAGAAAGTTTTCTTGAAATGAGTCGTGTATCTTGTGTTGTATGTTTCGTTTGATGGCTATGGCAATTCCATCATGTTGTGTGTCTTGATTGTTTTTTGGTAGACTGTGTTGTTAAATATTTTTATTTATTCTGAGTTGTTCTTACCATACGAATTTATGAGGATAATATCTGGCTCTATTTTACGGTATGTGTTATATAATTCGCTTGCTCTCTGTGAGATCCATGCTAAGACATTATGTTGGTTTATTTTAAGCTTGTTTATTATGGAGGGTGGTGCCTAGAGCTGGTTTGCGCCATTTTTGCTGACCGGTGTTCCCCTGACCCCCTCCTGTCCGTCAGCAGGCCCAGGCGGATCTTTCTATATGTTGTCTGATTAACTCTCTCTATTCTGTTGTGTCTTGTGATAATTCTTCCTTTCTTGATTAGTGTTTCAATATGTGTGTCATCTTGGTTTTTGTTTGAGTATGTGTATTTTATCTGGCCTTGCCTTATTTCTGCCAATAGTCTTTCTGTTGAAACTATGGGGGGAGATGTTGTGAAGTAAAATCGTAGACTAGTTTCATACCCTAGGTCTTTGTTCTCCGTGGTCTCTCAGGGAGAAGGTGGTGCCATAGTTCCTGCTTGATTCTTTTTTCGGATGTTGACTGGCGGCTTGTTCTGTTATTGTGGTGGTTTCATCTTCGCTTTCGTCATCCATCGTTTCTTCCTCGCTTGCTGGCTCGGGTTGTATGTCTGAGATAGTCTGTTCTTGAGTTGATGGTTTTTGAGTTGCAGTGCTCTCTGGTTTGTATATTAAGTTGAAAATTTCGGTAGAAGGCACGTCGTTTGGGAATTCCATGTCTGGCAGGTTGTTGGCGGCGAACATGTCCCTTGCTGCCTTGGCAAAAGTTCCAGGTCTGGCTATATTCATGATGTGGGCGTGGATTATGGAGGTCATTATTTTTATGGAAAGATTATTTCCAAGTTGAAGCAAAATAGGTTGCTTTGCGGGGGGTGGTGTGGCGACTTTTTTGAGGATCTTTGTCGTTTCTCTGGTTAGTTTTGCCACAGCTGAATATGTCCTGTTTTGCTGTTTCCGCGTCTTCTCCCTCTTTTGGTTAACTATTGCTTTTCGTATGGGGCAGCGAGTAGCCAGTGTTCTGTGATCTCCTTCGCAGTTTAGGCATTTGGGGGTATCTTTGTTTTTGCACTCTCTTAAGGTGTGCCCCTTGTTCCCGCATTCTGAGCAGTGCTTGGTGTCCTTGTTAGGGCAGTCTGTAGCCGTGTGTGAATATTGGTAGCAGTTCCAGCATGGAGTAAGGGGGAAGAATTCCTCCTGCTCCACCTGGCTGCTGCTGACATGGTAGTAGGAGAGACAAAGTCCCTCCTGGATTGCTCTTTGGGCCATAG
Organism: Homarus gammarus; assembly: GCA_958450375.1. Lineage (NCBI taxonomy): Eukaryota > Metazoa > Arthropoda > Malacostraca > Decapoda > Nephropidae > Homarus > Homarus gammarus. Next base: position 2,944,701 of record CAUDMG010003255.1, read on the forward strand.
CTATTTCTGTGAATCTTATTTTGAGCATGGATGGCAGTCTGGGCAGAGTGGAAGTTGACTGTTGTTGTTGTTGAGATTGTCGGACCGTAGTTCGACACTGGCCTTTGCTTATAGGTGGCCCGTTTGGTGGTTCCGGCTGGAGCTCCTGGAGCAGCCAGACCGGATTTGGGATTGGAGGTTGTCCTACCTGTAGATATGAAAGGATACTGCAGGTTGCAAGTGTGAGCGGACCCCCGATCAGTGGACGCTTACCAACAACCCCCACTCTTGGACGTGGTCAGTTTCGGAATGGCGCGCCCCCCGAACTGGGGTCTGCACTTGCTGGGAGAGGATACTTCCTAAGCCAGTGGTTCTCAACCTTGTTTGCCCCATGCACCCCTTTCACCATATGTGAGAATGTCATTCCCCCCTCCTTTCCAAGATTGTCTGCCTCAAAAAGTGCATTCCAAATAATATGCGTATAATACTGAAAATCCTTTATTTTTTCCATATTAGTACATATACATTTACAATTTTACATGGATTATTTTTATACTGGAGTTTTACAAATTAAATGCCAATTGAAAATGTTGATGGATTTATAAAACTTGAATAAAAGAAAATAGTTTTTAATATTTATAATGAATTACTTAACAGACCAAACTGAAGCATAATGCAATAAACAAAAAGTTCAATAGAATACCAGGATATTGTAAATTTGTAATTAATTTTATTCAGATGAAGATTACAGTCAATGAGAAACCTGTGATTGTTTTTTCTTCGCCAATTCTGGGATATGCGGAGGAGTGCTTGAAAGGGCACAACGCAGGTCATTTTCTACCTCTAATCTACTACGTTGCTTCGTTTTAATTTGCAACTAAGTTGAAAAGCCTGACTCACAAAGATATGTCGACACAAACGGAAGCAATGCACGGATAGCTCTTTCTGCCACTTTTGGGTAGGAATCGCACATCAAGGGCCAAAATTCTGTGATTGATTTCTCATCGAACATATCTCTTGCTCCTGAATCAGTTTTCCCCCCTGAAAACCTGAATTCCCCCCTGGGGGGAATTCCCCCCTGGTTGAGAACCCCTGTCCTAAGCTATCTGGGTGGTGGGTATCGTGTGATGACCCGGAGAAGGTGGTGAATGTGGTTTGTTTGGGCCTTTCGGGTTAGAAGGGCCGCTGGTGTTGTGTGTTCTTCTTGGAAGTTTTGAATTCTGTTTCAGAGACTTTGTGTGACTTCACAGTCGAGAAGATAGTGTTCAAGTGGGTTGGCTGCTGGCTCCTGACAGTAGGTACATTGCATGACGACATTTCCGATCGTCTGCCAGGAGCACTTGTACCCTAGTCGTAGTCGATGAAGGCTAACTTGGGTTTGTCCTGGTGTTTTCTTGCCCACGAAAGGTGATTCCCCTTTTGTAGCCGCCAGGTACCATTTGCCTGATTGGGAACCAGCGTTAAATGCGTGAAGGAAGCTCTTTTGGATGTGGAGCTTGGTAGTCTTTCTGAGGTGATTCTTGATCTGTTGCACGCTTGCTGGAACTTGAATGTGTACGCTTCTAGAACGTGTGGTTGCTTTGACTGCTTCGTCTGCCACGTCGTTTCCCCCGATCCCTACATGACTGGGAATCCAGTGTAAGACTGTAATGGTCATGATAAGAGCTAACCTGAAAACCTTAAGGATTAATATTACGCTCAAACGTCCACAAAACCTTCCGAGTCCCCCAGTGGAAACGTACTCCGTTTTCTCGGTTCCTTGGTGACGTCACCGATGAGCAGACGCTGTATGCTGGGACCTGTTGCCATCCAAACCTTTGTAATCATTTTAATTTTGCTTTCGATAGCTGAGTCAGAGCATTGTTAGTGAAGATAATAGTAGAGAATGAAAATGAGTTCATCGTCCCAATTTCAACGTCAGAGTGTACCGTAAATTAATTCATCGGAATAGGAGTAGCTGGACTCCCTGGCCTGTTTTGAGTGAGGGCGACGCGGGCATTTCAACCGTTAGTAAGTGCCCGTCCCTTCATCCATACAGGTAGGCCAATCCACGCTGTGTTGTAATTTGCCCTTCTTTAAGTGATTTGACCCAATTAATAGTTGCTTGTGCAAGTGTTACAGTAACGTAGTTGATATGCTCTGAGTAAAGTCATATTTACGTCTTTAACGTCCCCTGAAACGTGATGTTGTTGTCACCGGTTAGTAAGTGCCCGTCCCTTCATCCATACAGGTCCCTAACGCAGCCTAGGCCGTGTCTGTAGGGTGGATGTTGTATCCACAATGTCTGGGGAGATGTCCGAGGTCCAGTAGGATCTTTTACCTTCGTGAGACCCGGCCGTCAGACACTTCAGACTACCTATAGCCCCCATAGCTGGCTCGTCTGTCCCTTACGCTCGGCCCACGAGGTGACGCCGGATCACCAAGCCACCCACCACTACCAGCCCCCATCATTGGTGGATGAGTGTCCAACTCAGTAGGGTTATTTGTGTGGTGGAATTAATCCACTGGGATCTCCAGAGTTCGTTGGAAAGTACTCCATGGTGGCTGGACCCCCATGGCTGTTGCTTGAGTATCACCCCTGACAACTGAGTGGTGTAGTGGCAGTTGCCCTAGTATTTATGGTGCTAAGTGACTAATAGTTGTGTTATTGAGTATATCCACCCAGTAGGGTTGGAAGTGTTATTATGTCCACCCAGTAATGGTGTGAGTATGTTGAGCCTGAGGGCCTAGTACTAGATTTCGTCTGTTAGTACAAATAAATCCTTTCTTTTAATTTCATATTCATGTTAAATAAACTTTGTATTTGTATAATTGTGTCTATTAATTACCTACAGTATTTACCGTTATTTCTTCCCTATTGCTCGATTCTATCATTACACCTACCCACGAGCCTCCTATCGTCACGCTACCAATGATGATAAGTATAAGAGTAAAAGGAATTGTTACTGGCACACAGAGGCCCTTATAAATGGTGACAGTTCAAGCCCTCATAAATGGGGGTAGTACCAGCCCTCATAAGACGACTGGGCGGTTTTGTCTTTGGAAGTCCTGTAGCTGTGCGAGGATCGAGGTTATGATGTGGGCGTTGTCTCTTGGTTGACTGTGTTGCAGCGCCTGCATGGCCGATTTCGAGTCCGTGTGAATTATGATGGACTTGTTGTGTTGTGTTGCAGCGTGTTGTAGGGCCTTTGAGATTGCTACCAACTCTGTTTGTAGGGTGAATCAGTCATTAGAAAGTCTCCATAGGAGGGTCTAATTTTGGGTGTAGAAGGCCGCTCCGGATGTATGATGTTTTGGATCCACCGAGCCGTCTGTGAAGTATGATGCTGCATCAGCCGGTGTCTCGGTGGTTATGGCTTCCAGAGTTATTCTTTTGAGGTCCTCCTTCTGGAGTTTGGCTTTGCTATCACCTAGTTCGGTAATTTTGAATGTGGCTGGTGGAGGGCTCCATGGTGGAGGAACTACGTAACCACTGTCTCGTATGTCTTGGTTGTTCTTGAAGAGTGTTTCTGCTTGCAGGTGTCGGATGACCTCGCTTGCCTCGTGCGACCAGGTGGCCCCTCGCACTCTGTGGTCGAGGTGGAGGGAGGCACTAATTCGCGTTTTGGCAGCTGTGGGCTTATCTGATCTGCAGATTTTGGCGAGGAGACCGGCTGTCACCTGCTTGACTCGTACTGCCAGGGGTGGTAGTTCAGTTTCCATTTGCAAATTGCAAATTCTGGTCCACATGGGTGCTTCGAGCATGGTCCTGAGAGCATTATTTTGGATAACTTCTAGCTTAGCTATCTGGTCTTCTCTCAGTCCAATGAGTGCTGGAGCACTGTAATCTACCAGCGATCTGATGGCGGCCGTGTAGTAGGCTTTGAGCACATGAATGTTCGCTCCTGCAGTTGTGCTGGTGAGCGACCTCATTATATTGTGTCGGCTCTTCGTCCTATGCCTGAGATACTCGAGTTGCGGCTTGAAAGTGAGTTTTTGGTCGAACCAGATTCCAAGACACTGGTGGGTGTTGGTCCAGACTACCGGCGTGTTTTGTATGGAGAGCATCTTGTCTGGTGTGTCTGTGCAGATGGCCATCGCTTTCGACTTGGTTGGATTTATCTTGAGTCCAAGTCTGTTGCACTCCTCTTCTATAAATTGTAGTGCGTGTTGCGTGTTGGCTAGTCTGTTTGATCCTCTTACTATGAGCTGTAAGTCGTCTGCATAGCATAGGAGCTTGGCTGTTTGTCTGAAAGGAAGTTTGACAAGATTTTCCATCAGGACATTGAACAGGGTTGGACTGAGGATGCCTCCTTGTGGGGTTCCGTTTTTCATGGTCCCTGCAGCTTGAGGTTGCTCCCTGAAAGCGTGCTCTTGCTTCTCTCTGTGTGAGGTGGTTCTGGATCCACCCCAGCAACCTTCCTTCGACGCCTTTTTCAGCGAGCGTCGTTATAATGGCCAGTGAATTTGCTAGTTCGAAGGCCTTCTCCAGGTCGAGGAAGACCACCAAAGCTGGTTTATTGTCCACTGTGCTGAGTATCTCGGCGATGTTGTTGCCTGTGCCGGTGTTCTCGGTGTAAGCAAAAATGTGAGGGTGTGGGCTGCCTACTTTCCACTTGAGTCTGTTGAAAGTCATTCTTTCTCCCGTCTTCGCTATGCAGCTGAGAAGGGAGATGGGTCTCGGTTTGTCTGGTTCTCTGGGCTTCGGAATGGGCTGTATATCTGCCTTCTTCAATTCCGGTGGAAGTCTTTGTGCTGTCCACGAAGCATTGATGACTTGTAGCAAAGCCTCGTGTCCGACTTTTCCGGCATGGGAAAGCATGAAGTAGGTAATCCTGTCGGCCCCTGGTGCTGTGTCCTTGCTTCGTTTTATCAACTTCTGGAGTTCTTGCTGGTTGAAGGGTCTATCGGTGTCATCTTCACTGTTGCAGGCCTCTTCGATCACCTGGAGTCTGGCCTGTCGCAGACGCCGTTGTGTCTCCTCCGCATGTCTCAGGAGGTTTTTCGTTGCTGCTCGGTCAGAGAACAGTTTTGCAAATCTCTCGGCTTCCTCTTCTGGGTTGGCATGGGTTGGTGGTGGTGGTGTTGCCTTCCCAGATGCCCTTCGGATCTGGGCTCACATTTTGCCGAGGGAGGTGTGCTCGTTCAGTTCGGAGCATCACTTGAGCCAGCTTACGCTTTTGATTTCTTCCTTCTCTTCCTTGGTATCCTTAACTATGACTTGCAGGAGATGTCTGTTTGTTTCCGTGGGATGTCTCTTGTAGTTCCTTCGGGCCATGTTCACTCTGTGGTTGAGTTCTTTCACCCTGGGACAGTTGTACCAGTAATCCTTGTACTGTCTTGATGTGGGTTTTGTTTTTGGGATAGCCTCTTCTGCTGCTTGGTGAAACGCCTCGACCAATTGGTGGTGGAGGGTTGTCTCGTCCACGGATGCTGCGCCGGCCGGCTGTGATTTTTCGCGCCACTTAGCCAGGTGTTTCTTAAAGAGTTCCCAGTCTGCCTTTTGGGTATTGTATCTCCATCTTGGCGGGGGTGGAGTGGGGAGTTTGTTCACCTTCAGTGCTGTTAGGGTGGCAAAATGGTCGCTGGTTAGCGTGGGGTGTAGCTGCCACGAGGCCGAAGGCTGTAGTGCACTGGAGACGAAGGTTAGATCTAGCCTTCCTCCCCTAATGTGGGTGGGCTCTCCGGTGTTCAGGAGGCAGATCTCGGGTGTGTCTTGAAAGGTGGTGTATAAGTGTAGGCCGTCTTCATTTGTGGGGCTTACCGAGTTTAGGAAGGGATGATGTGCGTTGAAATCCCCTCCTATGAGTGTGGCGTGGTCAGCGGCTGAAGTGAATAATTGAGTCACCTCCAGTGAGCCCCTTGGGTTCTTGTAGATGTTGTGAACAGTTAATTCCAGTTCTTGGAGGGTTACTTTGACGGCCTGTGTCTCAATGTTTTTCCCACATGGAAATTGCTGCATGACCTTGGAGGAGGGTATGCTTGACTTGACCAAGATCATACAACCTCTTGTCGGCGCCTGCGTGAAATGCCTCCTGTATGTCTTGTAACCACTGAATTTGAAACAGTGGTGTTCTTGTAGAAGTGTTTCTTGTAGCAGTATAATGTCAAGCTTGTCCTTGGCTGCTGCTTCTTGCAGGAGGTGTTTCTTGTTTTTGATGCCCTGAGCATTCCATGTAAAGATGTTCAGGGTGCTGATGTTTTCCACCACTGTTTCATCGGGGACTTCTGGTAGTCTTCGATGGAAATGTTCAGGTCTGATTCCGACTAGATCAGGTTCATATCTTCTTGTTCTGTGGTGGTTTTTGCCTTCTGGGCTGTGGTTCGGTTCATGGGAGTTCAAACGTCGAATTTCTTTCTGGGAGCTGTCGATATCTTTGGTTCCCTGGTGGCCTCTTTCGGTGTAGAGTGTACTTCGGCTGTCACTCGTGTGGGGGCTGGCATGGCGTCCTCCACTGAGGTGGCTGGAGCTGTGGCGACTTGCCCGAGGACGCTCCACATGAGTATTTGGAGCTGTGTGGGCTGGATCTTGTGGCCCAGTAGTCCGGCTAGGCCCTCCGCGAAGGTTGTCAGTACCTTGGCTAGGTCTGATACGTGTATCATTCCTTCTGGTGCCTTGGTGTGTGCTTGTTTTGTCTTTTTCGTGGTTGTCGTTGTCTGCTGCTTGGGTGGCTGAGGTGTGGCCGTAGTGAGGCCAGGAAACTGGGCTGCACTTTGGGTGTTGACCGGCTGAGGAGGTTGGCTTTGTTGTTTTTGCCTTTGGGTTCCCCACACGAAGGTACTTGGTGGGGCTGGTGTGCAGGCGGTGGGGGCCGGTCTTGCTGCTGGTCGGTTTGCCTGGACCCTCTTTGTCCTCTCGGAGCATCCAGGGTTCCAGGCGTGGTGTTTGCCCCCGCAGTTGGCACACTTGGGGGCAATTTTTTTCCCCTTTTTCAACTTGGTGAGGCAGGAGTGTGTGTCGTGCTTCTGCGCGCAGACTGCGCAGATTTCCTTGTACATGCACCTCGTCTGATGGTGCCCGTATTTCTGGCACCTGAAGCACCGCAGGGGCTCCGGGACTCACTTCGTAGATACCCCAGGTTTTGAGGTCTATGGTGCTGGGGGGTGGACCGTAGTGCGTTATGAGCACTTGTTTTGTGGTGGCCGTCTTGTCGGACTGGGGAGAGCATCTCTCGGCTTTTAGGATCTTCGGGTGGTTCTCCAGGGGTTCGAGGGGTAGCTCCTTTGGGTACCGGAAGCAAGTGTCGAGGGTGGTGGTGGAGTCCTTGTCTTTGGGGTGAATAATCATCTCCCCCTTTAGGTTGGGCCACACTGAGAACTTGGCTAGTGGATTTAGTTACCCCATCTCTGTGATGGCGGCATATGTCGTTTTCGTGTCCGTTTTCGAGATCCGGAATTTTGGCAGTGTCGTTGGGGTGAGATGGTGGTGGTGGTGATGGGTGCCTTTTGGGCTGCTTGACGGAAGTTGACTGCTGGTGAGCAGCTTTTATATCTGATCAGCACGGTGAAGGAAACCAGTGGTGGTCTGTGATTGGTCCAGTGGTGTTCTGTGCTTAGCTGGTCCGATAGCCAATCATTGTGATGGGATCAAGAACAGCAACCCGTGGTTAGCTAAATACTGATGCCCAATCAGCATGTGCATCAAGATTCACTCGATGGTGATCGGACCTCTCTCCATACCCCTCACCGCCAAAGCAGCCAGTCTTGTTTTTAATGTTGACGACCGGACCTTCCAGGAATCCTGTTTGGGGCGACGCCCATTGTGGGCCTCCACCTTTGGAAAACGACCACGACTGTCACCGGACTACCTCACGAGCGTTCCGGATTGTCAACCCTAGCTAGCCCTCCCCACGGGCAGAGTGAGTGACGCACACTCCTGCTGCAGGGTAGCTATTGATTGGCAGTACTGACATGGTTTGAGGTCTTTCTCTCTTACTAAAATCCTTCCTTGCTTACCCTGGCCGAGGCACCTGCTTTATTTATGTATTCGTGCTAGAGCCCCTCCAGTGGCGAACACCTCACAGCTGAGTGAAATTGTTTGTGTTCATTGGGGGGTCGGGGACAAACAGACCGATCCCATAGTGACGACTGTGATCGTGCAGTCACTCCACTGTGTCGGGGTTGTCTCTTGTAAAATCAAAGGAGGGCCTCCAATAACCTTCTACATGCACATTGGCAGTAAACATAAGAATAAAAGTAAAAGATAAGAACAAACCTATCGATAAATCTAGACTAATTACCCTAGCATATGTTGAACTACTGTAAGTGTGCCCTTCAATAGGGTATTCAACCTGAACGAAGGGTTCAAAGTCATTTGCTGAAATGAAAATGATGCAGACAAACTACTAACTACTAAGGCGAAACAAATCCTTGCCAAGAATGGATTAATTGTGGTCATGCCTCCCGAGCTAAGAGCCAGGAGATCTGTTTTCGTAATGAAACTAGATTCTCAGGTAGGAGGGCAAACGGCAGACTCTCTGAAGGCAGACATTGAAAATAACAACGAAGGACTTAAAGTAGAAGAAATAATCAGGATAAGAGACTACACACACGTAATGAAGATTTGTTTCGAAGAAATGGCTATGGCAGACAAGGTCCTCCAGTGCGTTTTTTTAGCGTGCAAAATGTCGATATCCCCCTTATCAAAAAAAAAAAAAAAATACACCAGTCTCCTGACATCAACAGAAAGATTATATAAATGGGTTAATTACATTTGATTTATATACTGATTTATCCCCTGTAACTTTCCACTGACTGTGAGGTGACATGTTCAGAGCACGTGATAAGGTGTGCCCATGGGAAACCGCGTCATATTATGCTGAGTTAAGGCATTACTTGCCGGCCTTTCTGGCCACCTAAAGCGGTCATTACGACTTAATCCCTCACACAAGAAGGACATGATTAAACAGTCTATTTACATGGCCCCCGTCCTTCTCTTAACACTCATAGCTACAGTGATTAATTTATGGTTGATTTACACTCTGGAATTGTATCAACAGCAGTTCCTCAACAAAAGGAGAAACAGACAATTGGGTTTCGCTACTCTAACCCAATATAATATAAATGTACCAGCCTAGTTAACTTCGACAGAACCTATAGTCAACCAGTTATAACAGTGCAGAGGAAGGACTATGTTTACACGCAGTGCAACATCACCAACAAAGGCTGCGTAAACTGCAAAAGGAACGGGGATGTGTACCACACCCACCCAACCATGGCCATTGGCCATGTCCTGCCCCATCAAAAAGACCCTTATCAAATACAAGCAAGAGCAGGAAGACCAATGAGAAAGGATGAGAGACCAAAGCACAAATGCTGAAATTGCATAATATGGACACGAAGTAGTACCTTAAGCTGTGTATTCTTATATTACTCTTATCAATTATGTATAGTAAAGTATTACAGAACATGTATTAATCCTATGTAATGTTTCCATTTATTATGCACCATGTTATGTATATGTATTATTATATTTACATATTATGTATTCAGCTTGTGAACGCTGGCATCTGTGCATGCCAGCGCGGAGTGATACAGGGAGATGAGATCGCTAGTCCTTATGGCGTGGAAGCCAGTTTATTTGTTCCTCTGTATTTGTCTCCCATTCGAGAATAAGAATCTATTTTCAAGATAACAAGTGTTTGCGTATACCCTCAATAGTGTAGAACATTTTGGGGGTATCAAAGACAGACATAGATGGCGCAGTGAGATTTCTCAGTGAGATTAAGAGTGAATTTAGCCTTCCCGCCGGACTGTGTTGTTAATGGCGTCTCGTCTTCAGCTTCGCCAAGGATTTACAGCAAGACTACAAGCCTCAGGACTTAAAGTGTTGTGAAGTACTATGCTGTATAAGGTGCTGTGCTGTGAAATGAAGTGTTCTGTGAAGTGCTGTGTTGTGTATTTTAATCAGAATTGTCTGTGCAAACTGCAGTCAGCTGCCCAGCAGTACATCCCCTCCTGCCCATGGTCATTGAGTGACTGAGCAGCAAGACAACTTCAGTTCAGTTGTGACTTGCTCCGAGCTGCCTCTACGTCTGGCAGCGCGCCAAGCCTCCCGGCAGCGAGCCATACGCACACACGCCCTCACAGGCCCACTTTATATTAAATTCTTGTGTATTACTTTAAACTTCAGTAATTCTGTGCATAGATTATGAGGGGTTGATCCGGTCTCTTGTACAGATAAGAGTACAGAAGCTGTCAACATGTCTCACAGGGATCACAATGATACCCTGGACGATGGGGTTATGAGTTTAAGTTTGGGAGATCTCTCCCCACCCACACTCACGCCCCACAAATCACCCACAGAATCTCCTCGTTCGTCGCGAGCAAGCTCTCCTGCAGTGCCTGCGTCCAAGGATCTCCTTCAACTGATCAACTGGAAGAAAACTTCTCGACGCCAGGACTATGTTGCAAGGAGAGAAGAGGAAGAAATTCGGTACAGAGAGTCTGAAAGACAACGCCACGAAGATGAACAAAGACGCAGAGAACTAGAAGATATACGTAGAAGGGAGGATGACCTGAGAAGAAGAGAGAATCAAGACAGATTTGAAGCCTTGATTTTCCTGTTAGCCTCCCCACAACGATCTACTCTACAAGATTCTTCTGCTACTAATAATGCTGACACGACTAGAGGTACTGGTACCTCATCTCCCAGAGTCGGTTCAACAACTCTTCAAAAGGCTGCAGCACAAACGCCTCCCTCTCTGAAGTCTGACGCCTCTTATCAGATATTTCGAGAATGGCGTCGACGTTGGCAAGACTATGCAACAGTGGATGACCTGTCAAGTTTGCCACAGCCTAAACAGATGATACAGCTTCGTATGTGCCTGTCCTTAGAGACACAACGTACTGTACTCTCGAGCACACACTTCAAGTGCCTCCTACGACAACTCTGACTGTAGAGGCCGTGCTTGACAAGTTACAGGAACATGTTAAGGGACAGCGCAACAAAGCACTTAAAAGAAGAGAACTCCTCCAATGTAAGCAGCTTGATGGAGAATCTTTTGATGCATTTTTTGTAAGACTGAAAAGATGTTCAGAGGAAGTTGATGTTTGTCCTGGAAATTCTCAAGTTTGTGAAGAGACACGACTCAAGACAATCATTTTAACGGGTATTCGAGATGAAGAGCTAGTTCAGCGTCTCATTTCACTGGACCCCACTTCCTCCCTTCAAGATGTTGTTACAAAATGTCAAGAGGCCGTCAGGTGTGCGACTTCAGCTTTACGTTCACAACCTGACCAGGTGAGGGCGGTGTCTTCCTACAGAAAGGGTAAGAAGCAGCAAGGTAACCCCACCCCTCACCCTCCAGCTACACCTTCAGCAGCAGCTTTGTGTAACAGCTGCACGAGACAGCATGATGCCTCCTAGTGCCCAGCTGCTCAAAGCGTGTGCAGAAGTTGCGACCGTCAGGGTCACTGGGCTTACACAGTCAAGTGCCCTGCTAGCAAAGTTCAGTGCAGACTTTGTGGTCGTGTGGGCCAATATGACAAATGTTGTCATAAGAAGACACAGAAAGGACACCACCAAGGATCCAAGAAGTCATCCCCAGGTAGTGCTGGCATGCCCCCTCCTTCTGGCAAGCATCAAGATGCTGTGCCCAGTCGTTCCTGCCGTCGTGTACATTGTTCCACAGACACGACGCCCCAGCACATCAGTGTCGTCATTTCTCATGGTAACTTGTCATCCAGTCTTCAGATGTTACCTGACACCGGTGCTGACGTCTCAGTAATTGGTCCACAACACTTAGCAAGTTTGGGAATACCCGGGAGCAACCTACAGCCCCTTCCTCAGACAACGAAACTGACAGCTGATGGTTCCAAGATGGCTCCAGCTTTGGGATCTTTCTGGGCTACTCTTACCTTTGGTAAGCAGTCTTGCTCAGCCCGGATTGATGTTCATGATGGGATCCCGACTCCGCTTTTATCATATGGCCATTGTCAAGAGTTGGCCATTATTTCCAAGGAATTCCCCAAACCTATTTTAAAGGTCACCCATGTCAACAGGTTAAAGGAACTCCCTGTCTCTACTAACACGCCCCTTTCTGATGGAAGAGCTTACCTTCTCAAGGAGTTTGCTGACGTGTTGGTTTCGAAGAAATCTTTAGGATCCACACCACTCAAGCTGATGGTGGGTCCACCTATGAAGATTCATCTTAAGGATGGTGCCACACCTTTTGCCATCCACACCCCTCGTTTGATTCCTCACGCCTACAAGGAGCTAGTTAGACAAGAGCTTGACTCCATGGTTGCTCAGGGAATCATCAACCCGGCCGGAGACAAACCTTCACCTTGGTGCCTCTCTCTCGTCCCCGTCGCCAAACCTCGTGGTGGAGTATGGATCACCACCGATTTATCAAAACTTAACCAGCAAGTTTCCCGTCCAGCCCACCCTTCACCCACACCCTTCGCAGCTGTTCGAAATGTGGACCCGAAGGCGAAGTTTTTTTACAACGATGGACGCCTTGTGTGGTTATTGGCAGATCGAGTTGGCCAAAGAAGACCAGCATTTGACTACATTCATCACACCATATGGAAGATATCAGTATTGCAGAGGCCCCATGGGATTTGCCGCTACGGGCGATGCATTCTGTCAACGTGGTGACGCGGCCCTTCAAGGAGTCATGAATTGTGTCAAGGTGGTTGATGACATTTTACTCCATGACGAAGACTACTGTGCCCACTAGGGTGTGTCAATTTTGTCAACATGTTAAAAATCAAATTTGGTAGTCAAAATATTGTGCCTCTTTATGTCTAAACTTGAGATTAGCAAACAAAAATGAATTGAAATAACCCTCACCTACATCAATTATACCTTAAAGTTTCAAATATCAGTATTTCAACAAATTAATGAGACTTGATTAGAATTATTCACTTGATATTAACTAATCTCATGTAAGCATATGGATTATGGAGTATTTTATGGTTCTATAGCTTGTGTACAATATGCATGTCAGAACATGAACATGAACAGGCTCTCCGTGTGGGACAGTTTAATTCTTGTTTTGACTTGTACCAAGCGTGAGGATAAGGCGCCCGGCTCACTCTCCTTCTAGATATCATAGACGGTGGTTTGCTCTCATTGCACTTGCACCTACTCTACCAGACGAATTCTACATTTTAATTATTGTAAGTAGGGCATATTGATTGTCGCAGTTACTTATATCATTGTATAAAACATTATGTTCTAAGAAATTATCATGTTATTTCTGTTACAGCATTTTTGATAAACAAATTGATATTTTTTGAAACAACAATTGAATTATGAAACATTGAAATATTTTTCTATTTGTCAGATAGTGTGAAGATGTCAAAATTGAAGACAAGAAGTCAGTTGTCAACCCACTTGAGCCTGCTAGTTGGTAAAGGGAAGGAGCTTCCTGTATCAGAACTTCCAACAGTGAGAGACATGCTAAGATTAGGGTTACTCCTTCGAGAAAAAAATGCAAAGGACAGAAGGAACTATACAGATAAAGAACTCATAAATGACATGATAGTCCCTCTTCTGCATCAATGGACAAAAGCTAATGCACTATTCAAATCACCTGTGATTAATCAGTGTCGAACTATTGAGCTAAAACTAACGAAATTATGGCACAAAGCAGTTGAAACATCACTTGGTAAAGGAAACTTGGCCAGGAAAAATGAATTTCTGCACACACTTGATACTCTGTTTGACATTTTGACCTGCAAGTGCTCCATACAATTATGTTCTGAATCCAACTGTTCTCACTCAGGTAAGAGAGAAAATAATTCCCACATTGATTGTGGTTGTCCTCGTGAAAAGAAGATCCCTGTTTTAGAGCTTGAATTTATATAGGCACAGAGAACAAAGGCAGAAGGCCAAGGAAGTATGCAAATGGGTTCAATAGATTATTCAGAAACAAAGAAGCAGATTGCTAATGCCAAGAAGAGAGAACAAATCCGAGAGAGGGAACAAAAGAAGAAAATGAAGAGTGAAGAAGCCATTCAAAGAGAGGAAGAGCTGTGTCAAGATGTTTATCACTTCTTTGATAGTTCTTCTGATGAACAGGAAGCAACATCAGATGATAGTTCCAGAGAGCCATCTGAACCTTTACCAAAGAATATGAAATACAACACAAGAAATATTTCAAACATTGCTTTAGCTAGTATTCGCCACCATGCTGGACTTCGTGAGGCTGCAGAAATTGCAACTGCCGCTTGGATAGATGCAGGCCTCATCAGCCGAGAGGATGTATCTTTGGTGATAGATCATAATAAAATTAGAAGAGCACAAGAAAAAATAATGAAGGAAATATCTGATCAGCATGAAAAAGATTTAAGTGAGGGAGGGCTCTCCTGTCTTTTGCTTGATGGAAGAATAGATGACACAAAAGTTTTGCTAGAAGTAGAGGGAGTGAACAGAAAGTTTCCAGGTCTCATCAAAGAAGAACACTACTCTGTCTGTTCTGAGCCTGGTGGTCGGTTTTTGTTTCACTTTGCTCCCGAAACTGAAGTAGAAGGGAAGAAACATGCAGAGGTCATTGCTGATCATATTTTATGTTGGGTTCAGGAGAGAGGACTTGGCAGTTCACTGCAGGCTGTTGGTGGAGATTCAACTGCAGTGAACACCGGATGGCAGGGGGGTGTAATGACGCATTTAGAGAAAAAACTAGGAAGAAGACTTGTTTGGATTGTATGTGATTTACATACAGGCGAGCTACCTCTTCGTCATCTCATCCAGGAACTTGATGGTCCTACAAAGAGCAACAACAAGTGGTCAGGTCCCCTTGGCATCATGCTGGATGAAGCAACACAACTAGAAATAAATACAACCTTTCCAAAGGTCGAAGTTGGCCCTCCCCTTCCGGCTTTGTCTGAAGGAGTCATCAAAGATCTCAGCACAGATCAATCCTATGCTTATCGTATTGCCCAAGCAATAAGATCAGGAGAAGTGCCTCAGTCATTGGCTCTCTTGGAGATTGGACCTGTCAGTCACAGCCGTTGGTTAACTACAACTCTTCGTTTCTGCAGGATTTGGATTTCCAAACACGAATTGAAGGGCAAAGTGCTGAAGAATTTGAGGTTAATTGTTGAATTTATTATTGGAGTTTATCTTCCCCGGTGGTTTAGTGTGAAACTTAATCCTATGTGGGTGGATGGGCCCAATCACCTTTTGTTTCAATTGCAGCTAGTAAGAACACAGAGGAAGGTAGTGAGGGACATCGTGTTACCTGTGGCAAGAGGGTCCGCTTGGTATGCTCGATCAGAAGCAGTTTTGCAAGCAATGCTTTGCAGTCAATGTACCAATCTCCGAACCGAGGCTGTAGAAGTCATTCTAAAGATTAGAGGAACGCTAGTAGATGACGACCAGTTGGGAGACTGTTCGTTTCATTCAAGAAAAGTTCCCCCAATAAACGTCAATGCCACCAAATTGTCAGAATTGGTTGACTTGAGTTTGGAAGTCTTAGAGCCACCATTGACAACAAGTCTAACTAGCCAAGAATTGAGAAACCTTAAAGAGACTCCAATGCAGGTGCCGAAGTGGCCTTCCCACACTCAAAGTGTGGAGAGATGTGTGAAAATGGTCACAGAAGCAGCGGGCCATGTTTACAGCCACGAGAGGCGAGAAGGTTACATCAAAGCACAAATAGCAAGCAGACTACTGATGACAAGAAACCAAAGCAAAGAGAGTATGAAGGCATTGGTTACTTTCAAATAGACTAAGGATAATAAAATATAATAATTTGAAACTTGAAACAGTAACATGTGTGCAAACGCTGGTTATGTTATAAATTCACAAATATGTACATTTAAAAATCCATTTGATGTAGGTAGGACTTATTATAAAAAAAAATTTATGCCAGAATATTGTTTTGCATGCTTAAAGACTACAATAAATTGCTACCAAATTACTCGATTTTGAATTTAGCCAGTTCACCCCCTAAATTGACACACCCTAGTGCCCACCTCTCCCGAATATATGAAGTTCTCACCAGATGTCGAAAGTACGGGATTACCTTCAACGCTGACAAGTTTGTAGTCGCCGCACCATCAGTGAACTTCTGTGGGTACACTCTCTCAGCATCAGGTATCGCAGCTGACCCGGAGAAATTAAGTGGAATCAGGGATTTTCCAACCCCTGCCAACCAGACAGACCTCTGTTCTTTTTTGGGTCTGGTCAATCAGCTGGCTGAATTTTCACCTGACATCTCCGCCGCAGCCCAGTCGTTACACCCCCTGCTGAGCCCCAGGAGGACATTCCTGTGGACCCCAGGTCATCAAGAGGCCTTCCAGCGAGTCAAGCAGGCCCTCTTAAGTCCACCTGTCCTCGCCTGTTACGACCCAGCCCTACCCACCGTCCTCCAGACTGACGCCTCCAAACTCTACGGCGTTGGTTACGCCCTTCTGCAGGACCATGGCGGTGAACAACTCTGCTTAATTCCGTGTGGATCCCGGTTCCTGACGGACGCCGAGACCCGATATGCCACGATTGAACTGGAGATGTTGGCTGTTGTCTGGGCAATGGCGAAGTGCCGCTTCTACCTGATAGGACTCCAGCACTTTACCCTCTTCACGGATCATCGCCCTCTTGTACCTATTATCAATCACTACTCTTTGGATGCAGTAGAGAATCCTCGCCTTCAACGTTTGAAAGAGAAGCTCTCGCCTTATCTCTTCACGGCTGTGTGGCGTGCGGGTAAGCTGCTGTGCATCCCGGATGCTCTGTCCTGCGCCCGTCAGTCGCCCCACCCCAGAGGACGAGATGTTGTGTTCTACAGCTGCCGCATCCCTCAAGTCAGTAGTTACATTGAAGGCTGTCTTCACATCAGAAGAGTCTACAGCACCGGATGCAGACAAGACCCTTGAAGATCTCCGCACCGCAGCCCGGGCCGACCCTTCCTACATCCAGCTCGTCGACTGTGTGTCCCAGGGATTTCCATCTAACCGATACTACCTTCATGAATCGCTACTCCCGTACTGAATGAAAGATAAACGAGGACCTCTATTGTGATGGAGACCTCGTCTTGTATGGTCCACGAGTAGTCATTCCTGCTGCCCTACGCCACCGTACCTTGACCCGCCTTAACGACAGCCATCGAGGAGTGGAGGCCACCAAGCAACGGGCGAAGCAGACTGTATTTTGGCCCGGAATCGATGCGGACATTGCAAGTACCGTCCGTGCCTGTGAGCTGTGACAGATTCTGCAACCCAGCCAGCAACAGGGACCTTTAATGTGCGACGATAACCCTTCAAGACCCTTCGAGTCTGTGTCGGCCGACTTCTTTGCAGTGGCAGGGAAGTCCTTCCTCGTCATTGCCGACCGATTGTCTGGATGGCCTGTTGTCATCCCCTGTGGTAGTGATACAATGGCTACTGCTGCCATCCGGAATTTCAGACATTACTTCAGAGAAGTTGGTGTTTCCCTCCGCCTCAGGACTGATGGAGGACCCCAGTTCACCAGCCATGAGTTCCGGGACTTTATGGACCGTTGGGGAGTCCGTCATGTCGTGACCTCACCCCACTACCCCCAGGCGAATGGACACGCTGAAGCCGCAGTCAATACTGTTAAACACCTGATCCTTAAGGTGTCACCCTCAGGAAATATCGACTGTGAGGACTTCGATCGAGGTTTGTTAGAGTTACGCAACACCCCGAACTTCACCGAACGCTCCCCAGCCCCGGTTCTATATGGACATCATCTCAGGTCTTGTGTTCCTGCCCACCCGAAGTCTTTTTCTCAAGAATGGCAAGGCAAGACTGAAGAATGTGACCGCCGTGCAGCAGAACGAGCCGCAGATGTCGCTGCTTGGTACGACTGTCATGCCCGCCCCCTTCCCAGGTTGAGTATCGGCCAGCAGGTCAGGATTCAAGATCTGGTATCTCACCGCTGGGACAAGGTTAGGGTTGTGTTACGAGTTGGGGATTTAGAATATAGTTATACGTCTACCCAGATCCCAACGGGTAACAACAAAAAAAAAACAAAGACAATCGGACTAAAAAAAGGGTAGACAAAGGATGCGAGTTTTCGTTGTATATAATAAAGTACCATAAATTCCTTAACAAAATATTCAGCTTATAAACTACCCTTAACCAAACTTAACCTAAACACGAACAGTATATACATAGTAATAAAACATAAAACAATAGTGAAGCAATGTGGAGGGGGGAGAGGCAATACAAGATTACAAATACTTAAGTGAGGAGCTGAGATGGCTGACGAGCAAGGCTGAGTATGGTAGAAAACGGTAAATAGTCACTGTGCCGTAGGTTTCCAGGATAGGTGATCCTGTGGTCGCTTCCCAGAGTAAAGTGTGTCCTCTCCTCGAATTGGAGCTGACAAAGTAGACTGAGGCGGAAGTGACGCAACAACCAGGATATGGAGAAGGGAAACCCGGGAGTGGTAACTAAGACGAGCCATACTCGTGTTTCGTCCCTAGATGGCGTTGCTCGTGGTGCTGGGTAGGTAGATGAAGACAATCGGTGGAGGGGTTCGTAACACACCCCCCCCTCCAAAGACCTTCGTAGCGCGGGCGCGAAGGAGGTGATCACCTGGTGCGTCTGGAGAGTAGCTGCTACATTTCCACTGGAGCTCGGGATAAGGAGTCTGCAATCAGGTTTTCCACCCCCTTTATGTGCCGGACTTGTAGATTATAGGGCTGGGTGAGGAGAGCCCAGCGGAGGATTCGCTGGTTGGAGGTCTTGTTGGTTTGGATGAACGTGAGTGGGTTATGGTCGGTGAAGACCAGGGTTGTTTGTGGGCAAGACTGGAGGTAACATTCAAACTTCTTTATTGCCAACACCAGAGCCAGGGCCTCCTTCTCTATGGTCGAGTAGTTGGTCTGATGTTTTTTCAACTTGGCGGAGTAATATGCCACAGGGTGAAGGACATCAGTGGTTGGGTCGGGTTGTAGGAGCACAGCCCCCACTCCGACACCACTAGCGTCGATTTGCAGATGGAAGGGCAAGGTGTAGTCAGGGGGGTGGACTACAGGCTTACAGGCAAGGAAGGCTTTGAGGCGGTGGAAAGACTGGTCGCACTTCTGGTTCCAGATGTAAGGGACAGCAGAACTGGTAAGGTCTGTGAGGGGTCCGGCCACGCTGGAGAAGTTACTGCAGAACCGACGGTAGTAGCCGCACATCCCCAGGAAGCGCATGAGTTCCTTCCTCGTCCTTGGAGTGGGGAAGGACAAGATGGCTTCAACGTTTGCGTCCTTGGGTCTCACCATACCATGCCCAACGATATGTCCCAGGTAAGTCACCGAGGCCCGGCCAAAAGCAGATTTAGCCAGGTTTATGGTGAATCCAGTCTCTTGCAGTCGTGCAAACAGTATCTCCAAACGCACCAGATGTTCGTCCCAGCTGTCCGACACCACCACCAGGTCATCCAGGTAGGCGAACGTCCCACCTAGGTCTTGAATAAGGTAGTTTATGGCCCTCTGGAATGTGGCCGGAGCATTAGAAAAGCCAAACGCCATAACTAAATATTGAAAAAGACCAAATGGAGTTATAAATGCCGAGATTATTTTTGCCCTATCCGTGAGTCCTACTTGATAATATCCTTTCAACAGGTCTATAGTACTGATAAATTGGGCACAGCCTATGCTGTCTATTATATCTTCAATCAGAGGTAAAGGGTAGGAGTCAGAGACAGTGACCTGGTTCACTTTACGATAATCTGTACAGAAACGAAAGGTGCCATTGGGTTTTGGAATGAGAAGGCAAGGTGAAGCCCAGGGGGAGGTACTAGGCTCAGCTAAGTTATGTTTTAACAAAAAATCTACCTCCTTTTTCATAATCTCTTTTTTTTGTGGATTTAGTCGATAAGCTGATTGCCTAATGGGTTGTACATCATCTGAGATTAGCTTAATATCATGTTTAAGTATATTGCAAAATCCTGGGAGGTCTGACGTGACTTTAGGAAATGTTGATAATAACTTAGTGAGATCTTTTGCTTGAGATGGATTCAGAACAGAAAAATACTCATCCAAGTTGTTGAGTATGTGACTGTTAGCAGGGTTTTCTTTAGGTAGAGGGAAGTCTAAATTCTCCAATAGGTCCAGGTCATCTGTCTCCGGCTTCGGCCCTGACAAAACCGTATGCAATACAGGTAGGCTTACAGCCTCTGGGATGTCTTCCTCTGACTGCCTGGAATGGTAAAGTTTCATGAGATTAATGTGAACAAGTTGTGAATCTTTTCTTGGATCAGGAGTATGGACTATATAGTTGAGAGGAGATAGTTTATTAGCATTGACTTGACAGTTTTGATGGAACCGTTCCAAGCAACCTTGGGACGGTGGGTGGTAAGCCGAAGATGTACAATGGTCCACACTGAGGTCTTTCATCACCTGTTTGAACACAGAAGGATCAGATTGTTGGGCTGAAACGAGCTCCTCCTTACTAATGGTCTTATTGTACACATTTTCTGTGGGTAGTAAGATATTGGAGGTGGTTTCAGGTGAAGAGGGCCCATTTCGCACACTCTGCGACCGGGTGACAGCACAAGATGGGAAAAGATGAGGAATAGTTTCTTTAAGGTCAGTGGTGGAGTTGACAGGTAAGGGAGAGTCGACTGTCTTTATGTTAGGAACCACTAGATCTCCTACCAAGTCATTACCCAATAATAAATGAATGCCACACACAGGCATTGGGTCTTTCCTTATGGCTATTTGCACTTCCCCAGTAATCAAGGGACATTGGAGGTGCACTTTAGCTAAAGGATAGGAAGAATGGGACGAGAGATCTGAAATTAGAACACTCATTTGTAAATGCGGTAGATATATCAGGAATGACGTTAAACAGGAGGATAGATTGTGCTGCGCCCGTATCACGTAGTATACGAATAGGGAAAGAACGAGACCCTTCTATGATTGAAATTTTTCCCTCATAGGTGAATGAAGAGAAGAGATCCTGATGGGGCCTTGCCACATTGGCATTTGCTATTGGTTTGGATTTGGGATCCAGGGTACTACTTTTAGCAATTCGACACTTTGGGTGTTTACAATTCTGGATCGTATGGCCTGGGTTTTTACAGTAAGAACAAGTAAGCTTGGTTACATCGGGGGGAGTAGGTGTGGGACCTTTCGACCTACCACTCACGTTCCCAAGGTTATCATCAGAGGAGGACCTAACATGTCGGGAAGTACCACGTTCTCTACTGCCCAGTGACTCCACCAACAAAGCATACGCATCAGCCAGCTCAGCAGCACGCCCTAAATTAACCTCTCCACGCTCCTCCACATGCTTCAAGATGTGAAATGGAATCTTGCTTTTCCACTCCTCCAGGACTACCAAATTTAACAAATCCTGAAACGTGGAGGTCTCTGTAGCCTCTAACCACTTCTTAAAAAACCTAAGCTTTTCTTGAGCAAACTCAACAAATGTGTGTGAAAATGGTTTGGTTAGTTTACGAAACTTCTGCCGGTATCCATCTGGCGTGATAGCATAAGAGGTGAGGATATTCTTTTTTACGTTATCATAGTCATCAGTCTGGTCTAAACAGTTATAAACTCTACGAGCCTTACCATATAATTTAGGAACTAACACTGACACCCACTGGTCCTTTGGCCACTCATTCTTCGCGGCTATTTTCTCAAAAGTCCTAAATGACCCGTCCATATCGGATTCATCAAACCCGGGAACAAGGGAAGAAGCAGTAGCAGGGTTAAAAGCAGCGAGTTTCTCTTTTAATGCCACTTCCTTTGATTTAAACTCCGATGTTAAGGTGACTTCTGTCTCTCTCACCTGTAGTTCTTTCAGTTTAACCGCCTGCACCAACTTGGCCTGTTCCATCCTTTCCTCATGCTCCAACTTGGCCTCCAACTTGGCCTGTTCCAACTTGGCCTGTTCCATCCTTTCTTCATGGTCCAACTTGGCCTGTTCCATCCTTTCTTCAGGGTCCAACTTGGCCTGTTCCATCCTTTCTTCAGGGTCCAACTTGGCCTGTTCCAACTCGAGTTCTTTCATTTTGATTTGGAACTCGAACCTAGCTCGTTCTAGTTCTAAGGGGTCTATTCGTTGTGTTTCTTCTTGAGGGCTAGCCAGACCTGAGGCAACTTCTGAGTGAGGAGGGGTGGTGGATAGTGGTTGAAGTTTCTTGGACATGGGCGGTTATCTGTCAACAGCGGATTCTTTTAAAACTTCTTGTTGAACCAACACTTCAATCACATGATTTTTTAACATTTCCTTAGTCAGTTGCTGTGAAAATGGGATATTGTAATAGTTGGCTATTTCTTTCCATTCTTTCTTCAGGATATTAACACGTAATTTAGCTACGGAAGGATTTTCAATAAAATCCTGGAGATCAAAACCTGAGGTGGCCATTGTTAATAAAAATAGGATAAATTAACTAATGGTCAAAAGCTAAGATAAGTGGATAACCCTAGAAAATATCACGGCAGTGGATAACCAGAAAGTCCCGGAAACTAACCAAGTTATACCTAGGGAAATTACACTTATGATTATTGTTCTTCCGAAAAGATCCTTAGATAAGGACAAGAGACTTTAAAGAGGTAGGGCGTATACGGCATTAATATAAAGATCCGGATTAACAACCCTGATATACTTGAAAGAGGTAGGGGTATTACGGCATTAATATAAAGATCCGGATTAACAACCCTGATATACTTGAAAGAGGTAGGGCGTATTACGGCATTAATATAAAGATCCGGATTAACAGCCCTGAATGAGATAATGAGAAGAACAATAATGGAGGCTTTATAATTATGGGGTCCTGGTAGAGAGGGGCGTCCCAAGATATCACTTCACTCTAAACTAGTAACTATGGAACAGCCTACTCTGGAGTGAGGGTACGGCATTAAACAGATCCGGATTCTTCCCTACACTCGATAAGACTTACCACACGACTGCCACGTGTAATAACAGGTAAGCCTTATGACACTTGGAACCTAATATCCTACGTCTGTCACTCTTACTATACGGTAATACCAATATATGCACACACATATGAAGGAAACTTTAAACCACCGTAAAGCAATTGTAAACAGAAGTGACTGGGAGGGGTAATTAACACTGAGTAACAAGGGAGGAAGGAATATGGTACTTAAGGTCGTGTCCTGTCACGGTCGCCATTTGTTACGAGTTGGGGATTTAGAATATAGTTATACGTCTACCCAGATCCCAACGGGTAACAACAAAAAAAAACAAAGACAATCGGACTAAAAAAAGGGTAGACAAAGGATGCGAGTTTTCGTTGTATATAATAAAGTACCATAAATTCCTTAACAAAATATTCAGCTTATAAACTACCCTTAACCAAACTTAACCTAAACACGAACAGTATATACATAGTAATAAAACATAAAACAATAGTGAAGCAATGTGGAGGGGGGAGAGGCAATACAAGATTACAAATACTTAAGTGAGGAGCTGAGATGGCTGACGAGCAAGGCTGAGTATGGTAGAAGACGGTAAATAGTCACTGTGCCGTAGGTTTCCAGGATAGGTGATCCTGTGGTCGCTTCCCAGAGTGAAGTGTGTCCTCTCCTCGAATTGGAGCTGACAAAGTAGACTGAGGCGGAAGTGACGCAACAACCAGGATACGGAGAAGGGAAACCCGGGAGTGGTAACTAAGACGAGCCATACTCGTGTTTCGTCCCTAGATGGCGTTGCTCGTGGTGCTGGGTAGGTAGATGAAGACAATCGGTGGAGGGGTTCGTAACAGTTGTCATGGGTATTGGCTGGTCCAGGGATTACCAAGTGCGTCTTCCTAGTGGTAGAGTATGGTGGAAGAACCGTCGTTTGCTCCGACCTGTGGAGCTGCCTAGTGTTGACCCTTCCCCAGTAGAGTTCCCTAATGTTGATGTCTTTACAGTAAATCCATCTCCACCTTGTGTTTCTGCCCCAGTACTCCGCAGGTCTGAGCGGCTCAGAAACAAAAGGTCCGCTCAAGATGAAACTATGAGCGTATAGGGGGGAAGGAGGTGTATAATATGGACACGAAGTAGTACCTTAAGCTGTGTATTCTTATATTACTCTATTAATTATGTACAGTAAAGTATTACAGAACATGTATTAATCCTATGTAATGTTTCCATTTATTATGCACCATGTTATGTATATGTATTATCATATTTACATATTATGTATTCAGCTTGTGAACGCTGGCATCTGTGCATGCCAGCGTGGAGTGATACAGGGAGTTGAGATCGCTAGTCCTTATGGCGTGGAAGCCAGTTTATTTGTTCCTCTGTATTTGTCTCCCGTACGAGAATAAGAACCTATTTTCAAGATAAGTGTTTGCGTATACCCTCAGTAGTGTAGAACATTTTGGGGGTATCAAAGACAGACATAGAGAAATAGCAAAGAGGGCCATGAAGGAGGCAACAAAGCCAACTACTGACACCACAATCAAATTAAGTGACACTGATCATTTCAAGGTAATGGTGAGCATGCCACATGCTCACCTTCATAACATCATAGCCCCAGGGTCATATGCCGACGAACTCAATAGGATGCTTGAAATAAACAACATGCCACAAATGAGCTTCCCTGCAAACCCAAACTCAGCAAACTTGTTACACCCCACCAGCACCCCTGAGCTTATAAAACACTTCAGACAATGATTAAACACCCCCAAGGACACAACATCACCAACAGACCAGGATAACATAACAGAAAAAGCGAAACGACCTGGAGATTTGACTGAGAGGGCAAGAGACCCAAAACTGACACAAGGAACGGGAGCGAAAAGGAAATCAGCAGCCAAGAACAATGAAAATGAAATGGAAATCAACTTCCCAACAACAACTGGTCCCCCCCCCCCCCCCCAGTGCCTGAAGAAGCAGCAGATATAGGACTAACGTTTTATCAAACCACGAGAGATGTTGTTTGTGTTTGAAGCACCATGCAACACCCGTGACGTCCTCTCCCGTTTGTTCCCAGATTCCAGGGTGGGCTTATTTGAACACCCCACCGGCCGCCCCAGCCGGTGGATAACCAGCAGGGAGCAAAATATGGACGATATCGTTGATTCGGCATGATTAATCTGCTCCACTGCCTCGTGGAGCCAGACCCCAGACTCGCTATGTGTCTGGCTTCCACCGACCACAACAGCAGTCGTCAGTTGTTACAGGCACCAGTGTAAACCCTGGGACATGCCTTGGAGTTATAGGTCCACAGTGTTGTTGTACGTGTTTATTAATAATTAATTATTCCATGTTGGGTAGTGAACCCATGATGTATTTGCTGGTTTCAGTATTAATGTGTATGCTGTGAGTGCATCTCATATGCACTACCAACAGTCTGTGAAGTATCATATGCCAGTTTGTCTTATAACTGGATGTAATGGAAAGCACCTAGTAATGTGTGAGAAGTAAAGTTGTCCACTTGGGACTATGAGTAAAGCCTGGTAACTGTAATGAAATGTACCACTAGAAGATGTGGGTGAAGTAGAAGTACCCACTTGGAGTGGCAGTTAAGTAAAGCCAAGAGTTGTCATGTAACTATATGTAATGTAATGTAACACCAGTAAGGTTGTGTACAGTAAGAGTATAATATCTGAATAAATTGCTGTTGAGTAAAAATAAGAAAATTCTGAGTCTGCAGTAAGCAGAGGAGTTGCCCTTTGAAGTTATATGTTAATAATATCTCTTTTTCCCTTTGATTTTCAAATTAATAAATCTGTTCTTAGAGTATTTTAGGAGTATTCATTTCTCCCACAGTAGTTCACCGTTATTTCCGTTCAAGTGAACCCTGATATCAGAATTACAATACCCATGTGCCTTAGACCATCGACATGCTACCAAAAGGAACTAATTGAAGTAACCATTGAAGTAAGTAAAAAGAACAATTGAAAGAACGAAGACAAGAGAAGTAAGAGCATAAGATAAGGCAGAGTATGAGTAGAGAGAAACAGCCGCCGTTACACCGAGTAACAAATCCAACGAAGAATTAAAGAGACTATGAGTACATTATAATAAACATTAGGACATTTATAGAACAAAGAGGGCCCACTAGAGAACTACTCCATAATATAAGAGAAATCCAACAAGGCTTACAAGAAGAGTACAGGCAAATTAATAACGAAAAATGGAACAATCTAATAAAAAACAGACATCACAAAGGACTCAAAAAATTTCTGGCAAAACATCAACAAACTACTTGGCATGAAAAAACAGACAATAAACTACATTAAAGACCAAAACGGACAAAAACTCTATACAGACCATGAAAAAGAAGAGGCCTTCAGAAGAGAATGGAAGAAGATTGTAGTGGACGTCTCCCTTACAACTGCGTAGCTGCATCCCACCTGCTACATCTTCCCTAGCAACCAAACTAGCGGCCCAAGGGGGGGGGGGGGGGGCGTCACCAGATGCCACCGTATCCTAGCAACTGAGTCAAAAGACTGGCTACTTCCTGGGTTTTCCCTACATGACTCACGGCTGCTGTGTATATAAGCTCTGTCTCTCCATTGAGATTCATTCTGGCCTCTCTACTTGAACACGCAACACCTCCTCCTCCGCCGCTGCCTGGCGGCCCTCGCTTCTCCTCCGCCTACCTGGCGGTCCTCGCTCCCGCCAGCGAGCATGGCGACCCACCAGCTGTCCTTCTCTGAGCTTCCTCACCAACCAGCTCTCATTCTGCTCTCAGTTCCTGAACACGCAACACCTCCTCCAGCAAGCTCCTCGCTGTCCCGTCTCATTCAACCTGGAGGCCAGCAACAGGCAACATCTTCTCTAACGAAGCTTCTGCACATCTACCTCCTTCAACACGTTACTCACCGAATGTGTCTACTGAGCAGCTTCTCACCACACGGCATCTCCAGCACCAGACTGTCTACCATATAACATATATTATATAAGAAAACCACCTTAGAGTTTCCATCCATCCTGAGTGCTAGACAACATTATATCACGAAACCCTACACCCTCAAGAGGGCAAAAATGATCTTCATTCCCAAGGAAGGCAAGGATCCAAAACAGATAATAAACTACAGACCTGTATCCTTACTGGAAATAACCGGGAAACTCTTGGAACGCATACTAAATAACAGACAAGATAAGTTCCTGGTTAACCACAACAAACTCAACCCAAGACAACACGGCTTTAGAAGAGGTAGAGGAACCCAAACGGCAATAGCAATAATAACAGAAATCATAGCCAAAGAAAAACAGCAAGGAAACTAAGTAAACATAGTCTTAAGAGATGTGGCAAAGGCATTTGATAAAGTGTGTCACAACGGACTAGCATATAAAATACTGAAATTAGACCTACTTGCAGAAATAGAAAGAATCCTATGTGACTACCTTCAAAACAGGACAGCACAGCTACAAATTGGCAACCATTTAGGTCCACCCTTCGACCTAGAATGCGGAGTGCCCAAAGGAGGCGTCCTATCCCCAACACTATTCTCCATATATACGAGCAACTTACCTGAACCAACGCAACATAGCGAACACACTATCTTTGCCGATGACATTACACAAATCATATCATATCCCGGAAAATCAGAAGCAATGATGGCACGCCATACGGCCTTAGCAATAAAAAACATAAATGACAACGAAAAGAAATAGAAAATACGGACAAACAACAACAAATTTAAAATCATACCAATTGCCAAGAAAAAGGTCGAACCAGTAATAGTAGATGAAGAAATTTACCCATACACCAACGAAGGCAGCATCCTGGGACTGAAAAGCACAACAAATGGTTACCAGAGCTTCATCAACGAAAAAGTCCACAAACTACGTAGTAAACTAAAAAATAAGAAGATTAAAAACAAAACAAAAGGAAATTATACACGGCACTAAAAAAATTTGTAATGTGCTACCTGCCTGTACCAACCAACTCATTTAGTGCAGCGAGAATCAAGAAACTTCAAACGATACAAAATAAAAGCCTAAGATTCAGAAAAACATCAGTTACGAAGAAAGAGTAACAACGAAGAACTCCATAGAAGAGCCAACATCAATGCAGTAAACGTAGACATCTACATCCAAGCCAAAAGAACATGGGAACAACTGGCTCGACAACGAACCAGTAAGAAGAGCAAGAGAAGAACACGCTTGGTTCAGATTAAGCAAAATAAGAGTCAACAATCCACCACCAATACCAAAATACATCTAAAAATTATCAAATTTAATACAAAAACAAAAAGAACTGCATAGCCAATAAATACTGTACCTTAAAGTCAAGCTTCAATCTCCAATTAAACCAAAAAGATAGGACCACCTCCTTGTGAACAAAAGTGGCAAGTTGGATCCTACACCTCTTCTTAGAAATTAAACCTCCCTACTATAAACAAAAAGCTTCAATTCTCTAAAACAGAAAAATGTTTCATTAAAAAGATGAGTGACCAAAAGACATTATCCTTGGCCTCTCCAACACATGTTTTCTTGCCCCTTCCTTCCACTCTTATTAAAACAAAAGATACGTTGCTCAGCCAACTCCACAAGAACCTGGCTAGAGGTCGTCATCCCTTCCTTGCAACAATGGCTACTGCAAAAATAAACATATTTTTAACTAAATGAAAAAGGCTTGAGAGCTAGAACCTAATCACGCAAGATGTAACTTCAAATATAATTATTATACCCTCAGCATATCTGGTTGAGCCCGGATACTGTCAATCTCTTACTTTCCTTCAATTTTCCTCCCTCTTTTTCCTTGATCCTAAACCAATCCTCTCTCCCCCAAATTGCCACCAAAGTACTTCCAATCCTAATCCCGGCCCTTCCACCCAGCATTACAAGCAATAGCCCTTTACCTTATCTACAGACGTCAAGTCAAGTCATTGTGCATCAAGAGAGAGTGCATGCTCGTGAGATTTTGTAGGGTGTCCCTTACAATATTCCCACTCATTGCGACTCCGGACGCCAGGATGGTTACAAGGATTTGAAAGCTTCCTGGTGGCTGTTGTAGACACAGGAGACATAGTGGGCTTGGGTGTTGATTCAGCGGCCGCCACGGATGAAGACGCATTGAAAAGATAAGGTGTCCTCAAAAGGAGGAGAGGAAGTGGTAGGAGCAAGAGCAAAGGAAGTGGTAGGAACAGGAGGAGAGCAAGTGGTAGGAACAGGAGGAGGAGAAAGTGGTAGAAATAGGAGCAGGAACAGGAGGAGTTGCTGTCTCAGGAAGTACCTAGAAGTCCTGTGGATGCGGTGAAACTGATGTTGGTGGAGGGAGGCTTGGGAATGAAGGAGATGTATGAGAATGAGGGGGGGGGGGGGGGGGAGTGGCGATGCTGGGTCCATTTGGGATCTCACTGGGCAAGATGGCTGGCTAAGGCAGTCAATCATGATGGTGCTGTGTCTCCCGAAGCGGTAGATCGTCAGGAACTTTACTGAACGGGATACAACTGGCAAAGGCCCATTGTAAGGGCTCTGGAGTGGGGTCTAGCTGGTATCACTCCTGAGAAGAACTTGTTCAGCGTCAAGAAGAACAGTGGGAATGTTGTTGGGGCAGTGAGATGATTGGTGAGGAGTACTGACCTTGGAGGATTGACAGGCAGCCCATGTTCAGGAGTCCGATTTGACACCAGGCATTGAGTGAGGAGGTATTGAGAGGTTCATATGCCTGGGTGATTGAATCCATGAAAGTGGTCACAAGTGGCACAGTGGAAAAAGAGTGGGGCAAACGGTCTAGGCTGACCACAGGAGACATCACACTACAACTTGAGGTTTGTACTGGGATGGGTAGTTCCTGGAGGACGAGGCTAGTGGGCGATATCTTGAAGAAGGCGATGTCATCGTCTTACTGGGCAGTAGCAAAATGATTGTAGTCGATTCCTGAAAATGATGGAAGAATGGCAGAAACACTGGGAGAGAGAGAGCCTCAGGGATTTCATTGTGCAGCCCCTTGATGTGTCTGATGTCGCTGGTAAATTCCGAGATGCAAGCCAGGTGACGTAGGACTATTGGGGGAGTGTGACTTTGAATTCGAAAAGGCGTAGGTGAATGGCTTGCGATAGGTGAATATGATGAACTGGTGGGCCTTCAGGAAGTGCTGTAAATGCTTGACTGCGAGGTTTTTGTACAGTATATATTCAAGAGCTCACAATCAAAGGCGCTTTATTTGAGGTGGGATGAAACATTTGTACTGAGGATAGTCTTAGCATCTGGGGCAGGGTAGGAGAGTAGGGTGAGGCGTGTGATGTGGTCTTTTATGGAGGAGAATTCCATTGTTGCCTCTAAGGATGAGGTGACAAGCTGGAAGGGCAATTTTGGAATGCCGCTGATGAGATCATGGAGCGGGGCAAAAATATATGCAACCTGGATGATGAAGCAGTGATAATAGTTGGCTTTCCCCAAGAATTCCTAGAGCTTTTTGTCAGTCATGGGTTTTGGAAATACTTGTATGGCTGCCACCTTCTGAGGGAGTGGTTGAATGCCAACAGGTGAGACTCTGTGGCTGAAGATTTAAAGGAAGAGTCACCGAAGATGCCTTATTAGCCCGTCTAACAGACAGCAATACTTATATAAATGTGGACTACATGCATTATATTTATATATAATTACTGCTCCCATGGTAATGAAAACTATAAGCCTATAAGCAAGTGTCTATCATTTTCTCTCTAATACTTAGAGAGTCATGTATGGTAATTAATCTTCTTGTCTAACAGATGACCCCATGACATCTGATCTATAGCCCTCTACCCTGGCTATGTAAACATATAAAGGACCAGGGCTCTGGCTTGTGACTTGAGTTTACCCTCAGTTGAACTCACTCTCTCGCCCACGATGCACCGTGAGGCTCCTGAAGCTCAGATACATGCCAACTTCATATTTCTATTAACGCTCACAGCTCATAGCATTATTTGCGGTGATATCATAACTATTTGTGTACTAGTTTATCTTAATAAATGGAGAAAAGGCCATTTGGGTTTGATAATTTAACCCAAAAATATTAATTTATGATAATTCCAAGGAACCTGTCAGACTCACGTTAAAGGACATTCAACAGTGATTGCTACAGGTAAACAGAAGGATTCATAAAGGTGGCAGCCAAAAGAATATCGAATTCAGTGTTTCAAAAATCAATGTTTTACAAAAAAAAATAAATTATTAGCCAGTGTTTTCTAAAGCTTTCAAATTTTGCACATGTGATACTGTAGGGGTATGAGATATTGGTTCACACTCAGGATGGGATGGAGAAAGGAAACTCACAATGTGCTCACTGTATACATATTGTATTGGATGTACAATGCAGCTTGTTGCTGGGTAGGTAGCATGGTAATAAGCGTTGAGTAGAGAGAGCTGGGTGGTGAGGGTGCCCAGAGTGAGGGCACGCGGCTGAGGGACGCCAAGGTTGCTGGTGGGAGTGGCAGCCGCATGGCTGGCGCGGAGGTGTTGCTTGCTGGTGGCACTGGGTAGAAAAGAGATGCTGGTCACAGCGGTGTCAGGCCTTATAAGGCGGGGGTAGGCGTGAGTAGATAGTTGACCCCCGCTCCGTGGGCGGCGCTGGAGGCGTAGGCTGGGGAATTCGAGAAGGTTCGGTGCTTGTAGGGGAGGAATCCACTACAATACCACCTGTTTTTGAGAGACTTAATTTTTTTTTTAGCTTGTTCAACATTCCATTTCATCATACAAGTTCAAAGGTTTTTTTATTACAAGTGATTACATGCATTTTTTATCACTTATAGTACCAAGCATCATTGCCAATCTCTGGATGTCTTAGCAATCCTGTCTTCAAAACGCGAGCCGGGAATGTTTATACTACGAGGCCTAATGTAAAACAACAGGCGCTCTCCCAGCGATAAGAAGCCCCACCCCCAGATTCCCACAACATCTGCACCACACTTGTCTTGGATTATCAACACCTGTCTTAGCACTCACTTGACCCCAGGGTCAACACCATTACAGTGATTGAACCCAGTGACCCACCATCTGCTCCAGACCACCCGGGTTATTACGGACAGTCGTGGTGTGACCACATTAGAGGACAGACGTGTCCTTAGGTGCTCTTGACTTCCTGCAAAGGTCCCCTCCTTAGACCCGACTACCCTCAGCTGGCAAGTTTTGCCAGCATGGGGAGTCAACGTAAGGGCAAGCGCCTCCGGAGAGGTAGCCCCTCTCTCAATAATCCAATCGCCAACTCGCCTGACCATACTGAATACAACACCCATCAAGAGTCAGATCCCAGTGATAATGACATTGACGATAATGTGTCTATGGGAAACACTAGCCAATGTGGAAACACTCTCCAGGGTGGAAACTCCGAGGCCACGGACCCCAGCACCCTCCCCTCTGCCAACCAGCCAAGTAAGCTGAATCTACACTTTCCAAAGGGCCCATTGAAATCAGTCGAGGACCGGTTTAATTGGATGATGAAGTACTGCAAAGAGCACGGCCACAACATTGAATTCC
The DNA here is from genome assembly GCA_958450375.1 of Homarus gammarus. NCBI lineage: Eukaryota > Metazoa > Arthropoda > Malacostraca > Decapoda > Nephropidae > Homarus > Homarus gammarus. Next base: position 2,976,941 of record CAUDMG010003255.1, read on the forward strand.
GGCAAGGTAAGAACCGGAACTTTATCAAGTGTCAGACTCTCGAAGTCTATGAAGCCCTTAGTACTGTCGGCTTCAACGGGGTGGTCATGGTGCCACCCCCAGCAGATGCTGAGGAATGTTGTCACATCCTAGTGAAACGTTTTCCCTTATATGCTGACATCGAAGATGCACGTGAATTAAATCCCAACATACTGAGTATACGTCGCCATTACCGGGGGAAATATCCACAAGCCTCTGTTATTGTCAAGTGGAAGGGAAAGGAATGCCCAGCCACTGTGAAAGCCCTTCCAATCCTTCCACCATTATATGCTCTCATTGGGGGCACATTTTCACTGCCTGCTGCCGACAGGATCGCCCCAGATGTCGATTCTGTTCGCGAAACCACAACTCCGCCGTCTGTGGCTAGAAAATAAAAAAACACATCAATAGAGGTGGCGTGGGCTATGTAATTGTTCCCAGGTGCTGTAATTGTGGCGCCACAATGCTGACTCGCGGCAGTGCCCCCGTCGCCCGTCTGTCCCAGGGAAGAGGCCTCCCTGAGGACCGCGTCGACCGCAACGCTCCCCCCAGTCTACTGGGACACCTGCCTCTGCCCGGCTTCACCAGGCTACACCACAACAACGGCACCTGCCGTTCCCAAACTCAACCACAACTGAGCCTCGTCCCTGTCTCTATCCTGACTCTGTCAAGCCTCGTGATCCCACCAGTGCCCCCCCCTCAACTCAGCCTCTACTCTCACGTTGTCCAGCCTCGTGCTCCCACCAGTGCCCCCCCACAACCCCCCCTTACCCCCACGCTGTCAAGCCTCGTGCTCCCACCAGTGCCCCCCCCACAACCCCCCCCCAGTGACATGACACAGATCATGTACCTCTTCCAAGAATTTGCCAGGCATGTTGAGCAACTCTTCTCTACACTCTGTACCGCCATCTCCGACTTACACAACCAACTCTTGCCCGAGGCTGCCACCCTGTCACTCCCCTCTTTTGGTTTGACACAAGCTGGTAGCCCCCCCCTGCTCACTGCCTGTGCGTCCTGCTGCCCCCGCGCCAAGCCCTGCCTTATCTTCACGTCACGTGGTGGCTCAACCCGTCTACCCACCGCAAGCCACGCCCGCTCCTGTGCTGTCTCCACCAGGGCTCCCTTCCGGACCTGACGACTCCACTCCCGGCCACCCAAGCTCCGCCGACATGCCTGCACCTAAGGCCCATCCGTCCACGTCAGGGGTACACATGTACCCAACCGGCCAGCCTGAAATCAGTCTAATACACCACAATGGATAGCAACGCTACAGGACTGCAGGTACTCACCTGGAACATAAACGGCTTACAAAACAAGTTTGGTGCCCTCAAAACCTACGCCTACACTGAAAATATCGACATGTTGTGCCTCCAAGAAACGCTGTGTGCTGCTGGTACCTATGTGCTCAGTGGCTACACATGTGTTGAGAGCCCATCCACCCCTGTTCTTCGCATCGATGGACTACCACGAGGTCATGCACGTGGACTGCGGATCTACCTCAAGAGGGATGTCCCCTATCAACCTCTCGATGTCCTCCTTGATGACGACACCACCGACGCACACGCCATCACAATCACACTAAAAGGTGTGTCCCTCAATATTGTCAATGTCTATGTGCCTCCCTCTACCCCTACTGTACCTGTCCTACCACACCATATCACCTCCACCCCCACCCTCCTTGTGGGGGACCTCAATGCCGACACCCCAATCTCGGCTCCCAGGGCCCCACTCAAACTCCAGGGGTAATTCCTGGCTCTCCTTCCTACAAACCACTGATGACCCTGTACGTCTTCTCTGCCCTCCATCACCCACCCACATCGGGGGAGGGAAACTTGACTACATCGCCCTCTACTCTGACCCTCACCGCCCACACTCCACCCGCATCCTCCACTCCCCCCACAGTGACCATTTCCCTATCCACACTACTCTCCAGTACGTGAGAATACCCCCCCCCCCCCCACCCAAGGGCCCTAGGCTCAGCCTACCCCCTGCCAACAAACCTGCCTTCATCACTACCATTGCTGAATGGTTTCAGGGTTACACTGTCACCACCACAGACCAACTCTACCTTGATCTGTCCAAACAATGCACTGACCTCCTCCGCCCTGCCCCAAAACACTGCCGCCCTAACCGCCAGCCCAGGAGTCATTGGAATGTTAACCGCGGCCCTTATGTTAAGTCTATCCGAGTGTGGCACTGACTAGCAGTCGACCAGTGGAAGAAATCTCCCAGCTCCCCTGACTCTCTACGCTTCCTGATGCGCACAAATAAAGAGCTCCAATCTGCCATCACTCTCACACGAGAGAAGCAGTGGTTTGACTTTGCTTCTTCTATTGACCAGTCTACTTCTATAGGTGATATATGGCGCACCATTAACCGTGCCCGGGGCATCAACGCCAGACCCGCGCTCCACCCCAGACCAGCTGCCCGAGCCGAGGCGCTCTCCCAGACGTGGCAGGAGGCCGCCTCCATTGATGCACTACCACCCGCTGTACGAGACCTCACCCTCGCACTGCAACCACAACGCTGACAGCGCATCTCCGAGTACCAAGACCTATCTGCAGACACTGACGTGCCTTTCACACAGCGTGAACTACTAAATGCTGTTAAGCGCGGCCGGTCCACCGCCCCTGGCGATGACGGCGTCACATACGAAGTGCTAAATGTCCTTATTGCCACCCCTGGTAACCCCCTCCTCTGTCTATTTAACCTCTCTTATGATACTGGTCAGCTGCCTCACTTTTGGAAGACTGCCACCACCACCCCAGTCCCTAAACCAGGCAGACAAGATGGATATCGTCCAATCTCCCTCATCTCCTGCTTCTCAAAGATGATGGAGCGCATGATACGCCACTGCCTCCACTGGAAAATTGAAGCCCACCTGCACCCTGACCTCTATGGTTTCCGCCCCGGAAAGATTACTGCTCACTGCATCGCTCACTATATGGCGAACACCTCAGCCAAAACCTCCCTCTTCGTCGACTTCAAGGGTGCTTTTGATAAAGCCAATAGTGAAGTGATGCTTGAGGGTCTCACTCACATGGATGTGAAGGGCAAACTCCCCATGTGGATTGCTGACTACCTCTCCCGTCACAGGCCCGTGTCCAGTTTCAGGGCCACTACTCTACGAGCAGGGACCTTGATCTTGGCACGCCTCAGGGAGGTGTACTCTTTAATGTACTCATGAACTCCATCTGCCGTCTCAACGTCATCTTTGCTGAGCGCGCCCTAGACGGTCACATCATAAGCTACGCTGATGATATCCTCCTCCAAATTACTACAGTGCAACATGAACAACCTATACTCTCCACGTTCGCCTGGACCAGTCAAACACTCGGGCTAGTCATCTCACACACTAAAACCAAGTTCATCTCACAATTCCGGTGTCAGACTCCGCTGACTCTGCAAGGACAAGACATCGATCAAGTAAGCACCTACAGGTACCTTGGTCTACCCGTGCAAGCCACTACCAGCGCCACCACCTCTGCTGTCGCCGCCCACGTCATCTCCCAGTGCTGCCAATGAACGAGGCCCATCCAGTCCCTTACACACGGCCTCAAAGGAGCCTCTGTCAGGGTCCTACGCCTCATGTACATTGCTATCGTCAGAGCTGTCATAGATTATGCCTCCCCTGTCCTTGTAGTTGCCTCCCAACACGAGAAACAAAGCATAGAGAAAATCCAAAACAGAGCAATGAGACTCATCCTCAGCTGCCCTATGACCACCAGAATAGAAGTCCTGCAGCGTGAACTGATCCTGCTTCCAGTCTGCGATCGAATTACTGCTCTCAATGCCATCCTAGGTGTTAAACTCCTTCGCAGTGAGAAACCGACTCCCGTCTCGCTCACTGAACTCACATCTTGACTCCCTCCCTCTCTCAACACTGGCCCGTCCACACTGCTGCTGACATCCTGCGTTATCACCTCTACACCCCCTCGACCTCTATTCCTCCCGAGTACACTCATCCACCTCTACCGCCGTGGACCTCCCAGTGTGTTGATGTTGTCGTCCACACCTTCCCTGGTCGTAAATCCACCCAACTGCGGTATATAATCAAACTTAACTGCCTTGAGCAGATTGATGATGTCGCCTCTTCTCTTACGACCTTCCTCCCACCTATCCTCGTCTACTGTGATGGGTCTGTCACCACGCTGGGCTGCGCTGGGGCAGCTGTATGGATTCCTGAGTGCCAGGCCCGCAAGAAAATCAGGGTCCACGACTGGGCCTCCTCCACTGACACTGAAAGCATAGCCATCCTCGCGGGAATTCATGAGGGGGCGACCTATGCTCACACTGAACGCCGGAACCTCCTGATAATCAGTGACAGCACTTCTGCGCTAGTGAGGCTCAAATTATCCTATCCCTCCTCCCCTGCCGCCCAACATACCCTAGCCGCCGTCGCCAGGCTAGAACAAACTGATGACATCCGTGTCAAGATTATTTGGATCTCGTCACATATAGGAATAACTGCCTGTGACACTGTTGATCGACTTGCCAAAGAAGCGACACAAGAAGAAGATATTGAAGCCGCCCTCGCCCTCTCCCTGAATCATCTCAAATCTCGCATACAAGCCACACAACGAGAAGCATTCGACGTAAAATGGACACACCTGAAACAACGGGGCAGCGTCACACTAAGCCACTATGATGCTGTAACCGGTGACTCCAACCGCCACTACAAAGAGTATCAATCTCTGACTCGATCTCAACAGATTATATACATGAGACTGCACCTAGGGTAGAGGTACCTATGGGAGTACATTGGCAACCCTGAGCCTGGCCGCACTGTTTGTAAACTTTGTGGCCAACCCGACTCTCACACCCTCCGTCACTACATCCTCACTTGCCCTATGACCTCCTCCTACAGGTCCCCAGCCGTTACCAACACCTCTTCCCTCCCTGACCAGATATCCCTCCTCCTAGTCACTGGCCTGGCACTTGACATTATTAGGGACCTGCCACGCTTTGCTATAAACAGATGAAATGTACCGGGAATTCTCCCCCCCCCCCCCCCCCACACTCATCATTCTGTCACTTTATGTAACTTGCTGACAAAACCCATGACCCATCAGGCTTCCACGCCCTTAATGCATGAGTCATAAAGGCAAGCATGAACTCCGCATGCTTCCCAGTTGGGCACTGTAAACGCTTCTGCGCTTCACCTTGCACAGGATGTAAGGGGGTGCCCTATAAACTAGCCCCCTCTGGGGCAATCTGTAATCTGTATAACGGACAATGTCATCAACGCCATCTTGGACAAGTCATCAAAGTCATCTTAGACATGTTATTGATGCCATCTTGGACTAATCATCAACACCATCTTGGGCTCGTCATAGATGTCATCTTGGAAACATCACTCCAACCAACATCATATACAAGATGCCATCTTGGATTTTCACTTCTATAAATAGGATGTGACAGTGACCTACGTTTACCCAGCTGAGATGGTATCAAGAGGAAGCGTACGGATATACCTACCGGGATTTCAATCAAGTCAACATAATTAGGTATTTCACAAACAAGCACTAAGTTTTACACACATTTCATATGTTCTACAGCATACCATTACACATCCGACATCGTGATAGGTTAGTTTTTTATTTTATAAGTGCCTTACTTTGTTGATTAATTACGTGATTGAATTTAGTTTTTATCGTTTATTTCATTACTGAAACATTTATATTTTCATTCATTTATTGTAGATGGATGGGCAAGATTATGTTTAATATAATCTTATATTTGTTATATATTATCATTTATGGATAATATGCCTCATTTGCCTAGTGTAGACACCCCCCAATTAGAGGAGGATTACATTAGTGAACCTTCTGATCACTTAGAAAATGCAATACTGACTGACACAGTGCCCCAGCTGGCATTGATACTGGAGAGTTGCATGGAACACCAATTGAATTACATTAACACATTTCCATTGAAAATAATGAACAATTAATCGATTAATCATTTGACGATTTACACCTTACTCACCTTAGGCAGGTCGTACATACAACACCACAACTCACCACATTTCTGTTCATTCTCCCTCAACACCAAAACCAAGTGTCAGGATAGTTTCCATTCCCTCCTGCACCCTTTAATCCTCCAGTAACATCTCAGTTATCTAGCAACCAACTAACTATGGCTAACTCTGCCCAAGGCACATCACCCCAGCTTCCCAATGTTATCAAAATCTTGCTACAACAGGACCCCATTGCACAGTTGTACCCCGCTTAACGTGGTTTCACTTAACGCGATTTCTCATATACGCGGTGCCTCGCCAGAACCGAACTTTCATTTAACGCGGTTCATCTACCCATATACTCGCAGAGTGTCCGGCTCGAGACACTATTTTTAGATTCGCCCCACCCGCCACCCGCTGCCGCCTGCCTCGCCTTGCCTCTCCCTCCTCCTCCTCCTCCTCCTCCTCCCTCCCTCCCCTCCCGCCTCCCTCCGCCTGGGCAAGCCGCGCTGTAAGGTTGCGCAGTGTGCGTCTTTGTTGCGTTATCACTGACGTCATATGACATATCGGACTGTGATTGGCCATGCATCCCTACCCCCCTCTGCTGCTAGCTGTAATTGGTTTAAAGTAATATGACGTGTCCACCCGGGGAGGGAGAGAGGGAGGAAAGAGGACGCTGCCACGCTAGTTTCATCCCTCCAGGCCACCCTGTGTATACGTGCATCCATTGTTCTGTGAAATGGCTTCCGTCGCACCACCACCGCCACCAGAGAGAAACCTTTCCTTACTTGGACCCAGCCGCCCTAAGCCCAAGAAGACAAGCCGTGGCCTAAGCTACGAAGTGAAATACCAGATCATTCAAGATTTGGAGAAAGGAACACGTCAAGCTGATCTCGCGCGCCAGCATGGCGTCAACGAATCTATGATTCGTACTATTAAGAAGGATGCAGCCAAGATTAAAGAACACATGAAAATCACAAAGTCTGCAGGTGCTTCAATGATCAAGTATTGCCAGAACAGGGTGCTGGTAAAGGTGGAAAATTTGCTGGTGAGTTATTTGATTCGTCAGGCGCGACACAACATGGCGGTGGACACGCGCTCAGTGCAGGAGTACGCACGTGAACTTTACGCAGCAGTGTCATGTAAGCTGGGAATTGCAGAGCCCAAACCCTTCAATGCTTCCTCTGGTTGGCTGCATAGGTTTAAGAAGAGGAACAAGATCACCAACATCAACATTGGTGGTGAGGAAGCAAGTGCTGACCGTGTGGCGGCTAGAGACTTTCCTCCGTTCTTACGTGAGGTTATGGAGGAAGGACAGTACACTGACGACCAGGTGTTTAACATGGACGAATCTGGTCTTTTCTGGAAAAAGCTACCTTCCAAGACCTTCGTTGTCCAGTCTGCCAGCAAGGTAAGGGGTTGGAAGTTGCAGAAGGAACGCATCACCGTCCTCTTTACCACCAATGCCTCTGGTACCTGTAAACCAAAGTTATCAGTGATTCACACAGCCCGCACGCCTACAAGAATATGGACATGAACAAGCTTAATGTCCACTGGCTAACCGCACGTAAGGCGTGGATGTCCTCTTTTCTGTCCCTCTTCTGGTTTGACGACTGTTTTGTTCCCGACGTGAAGAAATTCTGCGAGCAACAGAATGTTCCATTCAACATTTTGTTGCTCCTTGACAACGCACCTGGACACTCGCCCCTACTTATGGATTGTCACCCCAATGTAAAAGTGGTCTTCCTTCCTCCCAACACTACGTCATTAATCCAGCCCATGGACCAGGAGTTGATCTGCAATGTGAAAGCTGCATACTCTGCAAAGAAGTTCAAGCTCCTGAACGACTCTACCAACACCAAGGATGAGTTGCGTAAGTTGGGTGACACTGACAGCGAGAGTAAAAGCGACGAGGACAAGGAACAAGAGGTGGTGACTCAAGAAGTTCTCGTCAAACAGTTTTGGAAGAAGTTTAACGTCAAACAAGCTGTAGACTTCTTGGTGGAGGCATGGGATCAGCTGTCTATTGCTACGATTCGTCACGCATGGAGACATGTGTTGCATGGCATACCAGCTGAGAGGAGGAGTCAACCTGTGACTGGTGAGGTTCAGACTGTTGCAGTAGCAGTGGACCTTGCCAGAGAAGCTGCGCACAATATTACAGCTGAAGGCTTCTCCGAGACCACCAATGAAGACATCCTGGATGTGATCAGAGATCCTGAAGTGACTGCCGACGAGATGTTGGAAGATGATCACGTCAGTGAAGAGAAAGAAGGTGCGTCATTCTCCGAAGAACACAAGTTAAGTCATCGTGATATTAAGGGTGCCATGGAGTGTGCAGAAAAAATGAAGTCCTTCCTTTCCCGCGACAATGACCGCTATGAAGTCTTCCATACCCGGCTGGTGCAGGCTATGGAGCAGTACATCACGGTGTATCAAGACAACATTAACACTAGCCGTCAAAAAAGCATTACCGAGTTCTTCGCCCGCAACCCACCACAGCCAGCCAGAGCCAGTGGTAGTGACAGTGAAAGTGACTTTGAGGGATTTGTCAGGGAAGCCCTGACAACTGTAAGTGACAGTGATGGTGATGCACCTAGTAATGATGATTCACCTGAGGGCCAGTAATCTGCCCTCTGCCTCGGAACCAACCTCCATCCCCGTATGCCGACCCATCTCTTCTACTAATGTAAGTGTTCAACATAACTTTTAGTTTTCCTAACCTAACCTTTATTTTTCCTAACTTAACCTTTATTTTTCCGAACCTAACCTCTTCTATATTACTTGTTTGTTCATACCATCATAAAGTTAAGATAAAATTTTTACTACAACATAGTTGTGTGTCGTCAAAAAGTGGAGTTTGGGGGTCGGGCCAGTCTCTATTGGAATTAATCTCATATGTTCTGTTGTTCACTTAACGCGGTTTTCACTTAACACGGTACCCTGTGGGTTCAATTGACCGTGTTAAGCGGGGTACTACTGTATTATTCACAGGTGATGAACTGACGATCCTAATTATCACGTGGTCACATTTTTGCGTGCATGTGACGATACTGTGTGGAACAAAGGTACAAGGCCAGGGAACGATGCAATATCTTTTGTCTGTTCTCACATCAAGCATGATAGTCATGCAGTTTTCAACCCCAGATTGGGTTGACAAGGACAAGAAAATATTACCTGAGAATTTTGGCATCTTTTCGAATTTGCATTTTGGGGTGGGGGGGGGGACCTACCTATAGGGTAGGTACAACTGTACCAATGCAAAAAAAAAAAAACCCTATTGCAGCTTTGTTGATTGGTGCCTTGAGCAAAGCAGAAGTGTTGCCTGTTCAGGTGATAGTGGGTAACAATGCACTTTCCCTTCATATATCTTGGCATTTCCCTGAGTTATAAATATCTTCGTTAGCCGGAATCCCTCAAACCCAGAACTCTCCAATAGCCAGAATTTAAATTTGCTCAGAAATTTTCAGAAAAATTCCTTAAATTCCCAGTTTGGGAACATATTCTGAGGTTGAAATTCAGTAGCATTTTCTGAAAAAAAAAAAAAAAAATTTGTCCAAATATTAATTTCTGAGTCTAGGAGCAAATATCAATTATGAAATAAGGTGCAATTACTGGAAAATCTAAGAAAATTGCGAAAAAATCACTCCAAACCTTCTCGCCCACAATTTCATTGAAAAGAGTAACAGTGAGTGGGCCTCCCCTTGCCTACTTGTGCTGAAACATGATAGGAGTTCAAGAATGTGCACGGACTACTGCAGAGTGAACAGCATCACAAGAACAGATTCATACCCATTACCAAGAATTGACGATATAATAGACAATCTGAAGTGGGGTTCTTGACAAAAATTGACCTTCTAAAAGGCTATTATCAGGTGGAGTTAATGGAGCGAGCAAAGAGCATCTCGTCGTTCTTCACTCCTGGCGGTCTTTACCAATACAATGTCATGGCCTTTGGACTAAAAAAAGTGCTCCAAGTACCTTCCAGCGACTCATCCACCAGGTTACGTGTGGTCTAGACGGACTGCAGTCTTACCTTGATGACCTCATTGTATACAGCAGCACCTGAGAGGAACACTTGTGAATGACTACACCTTCTCTTTGTCAGTCTTGCTGATGCTTGTCTCACAATCAACCTACTCAAGAGTGAATTCGGCCATGCTAAACTAGTCTACCTAGGGAACATCGTCGGGTTTGGTGAGGTCAGTCCAGTTGCAGCGAAGGTAGAAGCCATCAACAACTTACTGATTCCTGAGACCCGAACGGAGGTCATGAGGTTTCTGGGTCTGGCTAGATACTACAGGCGGTACTGGTCAAACTTCCCTCAAGTTGTAACTCCACTAACTGATCTTGTGAGCCCAAAGAAAAAATTCAGTTGGAGTAGAATAAACATTAGCTCCTACCTCTGTCAAAAAGATTGCTTTCCTTTTCTTTTCAAGGACTTTTCTCTTCTCCGCATCCCCACCGTCGTCCATTAATTCATTTGCCAGAAAGAAGAAGTCCATTCTCTCACAATATGATGTGAAATCTTCCTTGTCTGCATCATACTCCCCCACTCGTCCGATGTATCCACTGACGCCAGCCATGGTTGCTCTCTTCACTTAAATTCTCCAGGTTCAGAGTAGCCTTCCCTTAAGTGGTCACTATCCTCTCTTCAAGGACTTCACCAACACTTTGAGAATCCCATCCTCGTCGCCAGTGTAGTATCTTGGGTTATTTAATGGGAGAATGAAGAGTCACATGGTCTGTCTGGCTGGCTGTTTATTCTCTGTTCTTGGTTACAACGTGCCTAACACATTTCGTAAGAAGTAACATAATATATAATATATACATTCAATAAAGGCAGCATTTAAACATACATATACAGTATATAACACCTGCTTGTCAAGAAGCCTTCAACAGGATACTCACTCTGCTCACCAATGCATCAGTTCTCATAGCACCAGACTTCAGTCAACCAATCATCCTTCAAATAGATGCCAGTGACTGAGGGGCTGGAGCTGTATTACTCCAACAGGGACCAGACAAGATTCTACATCTGGTATGTTATGCTTCAACCAAGGTCAAGAAACATCAGAAAACTATGCTACACTAGAAAAAGAATGTACTGCATTGCTGTATGGACTAGCTAAGTTTAATGTGTACCTCAGTAGTTCAGTTGATCCTATTATTGTTTATACTGATCATTATGTACTGCGCACATCATTGTCATTCCTAAAAACCCCCTTTAATTCACATTACGCTACATAACATTCAAATCCACCGCGCTTGTAGAATCTCAGAAAACGGGAAACACTGATAAGGAATAACTCACCTAATGAATGCTACGGGATTATTTGATGAATTGTACCCAACTACAGGAATATAATATTAATTGTATGTACTCATAGCATTAAGTAGAACTCAAGGTATCTATAGGATGGTTGTGAGAGTCCAATTGATCACTGCTAGTGTACTATCCGGGCTAAGTGTAGATCATGGTTTGAAGGTCATACTATTTACGTCTGTGAATGTTTAGTGAGCATAACTTCCGCAGATATCAGATGAAAATACATGAGAACAATGATCTGGAAAAAGGATAAAGGTATCAGAACTATGTTAAGTGTTGGAAGTGATCCAGAAACTATGCTTCAAAGAGAAAACCTTGTATACCCACGCCATGAAAATACGACGCTAGGCTTTGTTTGGGTTGGCGCCTAGAACGTGTGGAGTTCAGGATATTTGGTTCACACTCAGGATGGGGGTGGAGAAAGGAAACTCACAATGTGCTCTCTATATACATGCTATATTGGATGTACAATGCAGCTTGGTGCTGGGAAGGCAGCATGGTTACAAGCGTGATGTAGAGAGAGCTGGTTGGTGAGGACGCTCAGAGAAGGACAGCTTGTGGGTCGTCATGCTCGCCGGCGGGAGAGAGGACTGCCAGGCAGGCGGAGGAGCGAGGGCCGCCAGGCAGCGGCGGAGGAGGTGTTGCTGGCTGCGGCTGTAGGTAGAAAGAGAGAGATCACCACGAGGTCAGGTCTTAAATAGCGGGGGTTGGCGTGGCTTAGCAGTTGACCCCCGCCCCGTGGTGTATGGCGGCGCTGGTTGACCTAGACCACGAGGCATACACTGGGGAATTGGTGGGGTCGGCTAGGCAGCGACAAACAGCATTTGTAGGGGAGAATTCCACTACAATACTCCCCCTTCCCTCCAGGCAGTGTAGGAGACTTGTTGTCTGCAGGGTTGCATAGCACATGTGAGGCAGAACGGGCGGTGCATGCCTCATGTGAGACAACGGCGATGGCGTGGATGAGCCGGCCGCTGGGGACAACTGTCTAGATACACAATATCTGTGGGAGTAGAGAGGGAGAAAAGGGTGTGTGTAGGCGATGAATGTTGTGCTTCCCTCATGACAGGTACAGAGTCGTCAGATGCGCCTCCTGGGGTGTGTGGGCCTGGGTCAGGAGCAGGGGCTGCGTCAGCAGAAGCGGATGAGGGCTCATGACAGCAGCTGGGTCCACGACAGCAGCAGGTTGCAGGACATTAGCAGGGAGTACCTGAGGGAGAAAAGAGGGGTGTGTGGGTCTGTACTCAGGAGCAGGGGCCGCATCAGGGGCGGCAGGGGTTACTGCTGGGCTGGGGTCGGCGTCTGAGGCAGGACGGGTGTGCTGGGGTCGGTAGGACGTGGTGCTTGGGGCAGGAAGAGGAGCTGGTGTCTGCTTAGAGAAGCAGTGCTGCTCTAGAGTGTCTAACCTGCGGTGTAGAGACAGTAGTTGTAGAGCCGATGAGAGCTGCTTCTGTGTGGATAAGCCAGTCTTCCATGTTGCTTGAAGACTGGGAGCGTGATCAGTTTCTCCTCCATCCTGTGTAAGTGCGAATCTCCGGGAGCCACCATTTGTGGGGTTCAAGATGTTTGGTTCACACTCAGGATGGGTTGGAGAAAGGAAACTCACAATGTGCTCTCTATATACATGTTGTATTGGATGTACAATGCAGCTTGGTGCTGGGAAGGCAGCATGGTTACAAGCGTGATGTAGAGAGAGCTGGTTGGTGAGGATGCTCGCCGGTGGGAGAGAGGACCGCCAGGCAGGCGGAGGAGGTGTTGCTGGCTGGTTGGTGTAGGTAGAAAGAGAGAGATCACCACGAGGTCAGGTCTTAAATAGCGGGGGTTGGCGTGGCTTAGTAGTTGACCCCCGCTCCGTGATGTATGGCGGCGCTGGTTGACCTAGACCATGAGGCATACACTGGGGAATTGGTGGGGTTGGCTAGGCAGCGACAAACAGCGTTTGTAGGGGAGAATTCCACTACAAACGCCTCAGGCATAACGCATTGATATTATAACCCAATGAATTTGCCCAGGAACTAGCAAACCAGAACCTTATCTTAGTGTGTAATTTAGGATTAAGATATGTATTTATAAAGCATAAGGTCACAATAGATAGGAAAATGGAGATGTGAGAACCATAAGAATTCAAAGTGAAAATTAAAGTTTGGAAACTGTAGGCCTAGACAGAGAGGAGCGCGGGAGTCGGGACATCGACCTTAGTGATGCCTAGACTTCTCCCAACACAGGACGCGTTCTGAGCGCCTCTCGGGCGTCAGCCATGACCACACTGTGAAGGCCATACCATGTGGGGGGGGGGGGCGCCAGCTTACAGTGGTCCTCTACTGTGAATCTGTTTATACCCTACATATCACCACCCAGGATAGGAGAAAATCACTGTATACTTGAGAAGATTCGCTGTCGCTACGTTTAGCGACCTATAATACCAGGAGTGGAACCAGTACTGGTATGATTACCTGGGAAGTATCCCATCTGCTCATCAAGAGAAATATAATGAAAATAATAGTGTTTGATGTTATAAGTTAGAAGGAATGACCGAGGTAAGGAGGTGAATGATTGTTATGAGGAATGATTATGTTAATGACACGCAATTAATGTAAGACGTCTGTTGTTGAGCAGCGTAACTAAAATCACAGATGTTCTGAGGCAGGCCAACTCTTCTGGTATTTTGACGGAATGCAATATGTTTTAAAAGGAATAAATCAGTTAAGACATGTTATTGTTTCACCCTTCTTCCCCTTATCGATTTGGTCAATGAAAAACCCAACCCAATGCCTAGTTCACTCAGCCCACTACCTAATGAGCTACATACTGCCCAGAGGGGGTCTGGTGGCAGCAACCTTTAAAATTAAGACTATAGTTAAGTTATCCCCCTTAGAATTAGTGACCCCAGAATCAGGCAGTATAGTGATACAGTTGTTACCAGTCCCTTTCTTTTGATAAGCTTGAAGTCTTATGTTAAACGGTGATATTATATTTCCTGAGAGTTGTTGTTGGGTAGTAGGTAGTAGGCAGCTATACTCTGGAACAGGATGGTAATATCGACAATATTCGGGGAAATGTCCTAGCGTGGATAGAAGCATTTCTACAAGACTGCAAGCAGTGTGTGGTGATTAATGGCACGAATTCATCATCTGTACCTGTCACAAATGGGGTACCACAGGGCAGTGTATTGGGCCCGCTGTTGTTTGTTTGTTTCATAAATGACATGCCTGACGTTGTACACTCCTCCATACAAATGTTTGCCGATGACACTAAGTTATTTCGGGAAATAAAGAACCAAGCGGACTGTGAAGAGCTGCAGAAGGACCGCTGTGGGCTCCAGGAATGGTCGAAGAAATGGCTGCTGATCTTCAATGTCACGAAGTGTAAGAGGATGCACCTGGGGCGTACCAACGGTAAGGAGGCGTATCATATGTCCCAACGGGATGAAGAAACTGCACTAGTTGAGACTGAATGTGAAAAGGACCTAGGGGTGTATGTTGACAAAGAGCTGAAGTTCTCGGGCCATTGCGAGACAAAGGTAAATCAGGCAACATTAGGTCTTATAAGAAGGTCGTTCAGATATCTAGACGGTCCGTCCCTCGTAACGATCAACAAAAGTGAAGTGCTTCCCCATCTGGAGTACTGTCACCCCGTCCGGTCCCTGAGATATGCTAGGAAGTGTCAGTTGGTTGAAAATGTTCAAAGGAGGGCCCTTTTCAATTATTTATTTCTTCATGGTTCCTTATTATTATCATTGTTATTATTATAAATTATTAATTTTTATCTGTGTTCTTCTGGCTAAATAAACTTCCAATGTCAATGTCAATAAGAATTTTGCAAATTCTCGGAACTGAATGTCAATGTAAATAAATATTTATTGACTGCAAATGATCTGAGGTAAGATATTTTAATTTTAGTACGTACAGTTGGTCCTCATATTACGCGGTCCCGCATTCCGCGTTTCACCGTTAACGCGGTGCCTTGCCAGAACCTAACATTTTCACATTCCGCGTTCGTGAACCCCATTACGCGGAGAGCGGCTGGCAAGCCACGCCATTTTTGGATCCAAACCTCCCGCCATCCACCATGTTGTGTAAGAGGCGCGAAAATGGTGCGCACAAGGTCGCCCAGTCATCAAAACATTACCAGTTCTTCACCCGCCACCCACTACAGCCGGCCCAAGTCAGTGATAGTGATAATTATAGTGAGGATATGGACTTGTATGAACCTTGGGGGGTTTGACAAAGAGGCCCTGCAAGCCTCTGTGGTGGATAGTGATACAATTGATACAAGTGATACAGGTGAGGGCCAATAATCTGCCCTCTGCCTCGGAACCAACCGCTCATCCCCGTGTGCCCAGCCATCTTTTCTACTAATGTAAATGTTAAAAAACCTAATATTATTGATATTTCTCTTAATTATTAATTGTGTGTGCATGCCATCATAAAGTTAAGATAATATTTTTACTACAACATAGTTGTGTGTCGTCAAAAAGTGGAGTTTGGGGATCGGCCCGGACTCCATTTCAATTAATCCCATATGTTATGTTATTCACTTTACGCGTTTCTCACTTTCCGCGGTACCCTCCGGGTTACATTAACCGCGTAATATGAGGACCAACTGTATAGTTTTTTTTTAGGTGTTTATAAGGCTTGACAACACCTTGTTTAGAGAAAGGACATATTCTACTTGTTATTTGATATACTATGTAGGTGTTCTGCATGCTTCATCAGTGCAACCACGGGACGTCACTGGTGTAGGCGGATGAGCTGTTTGTTATAATCACTGGTGTACACAGACAGACATTTGCACTCTCAAGAGAGTTGTGGACTTGCATGTCACCCCATGGTCTCCGTAGCCAAGAAGCCGTCAGGAGTGAATTTATGTGTGGATTTAACAAAACTTAACCGCTACGTCCGCAAGCCCTCATATCCTGTATGTTCGCCATCACTTCCATGGATGCTGGTTCTAGGTGGTTCACCACGCTGGATGCGAAGATTGGGGTACCCCCAAAGACAGATGGTGGAGGAAGATCAGAGATATGATGTGCTTCATCACCCCATTGGGCCAGTACAGGTTTAATCACGCTGCTATGGGTTTGGTTTCATCAGGTGATGAATACAACCGCAGTAGTGATTAGGTACTAAGCGATCTATCACACACTGTCAAAATTGTTGATGGCATTTTGGCATATGATGATTCCTCCTCGAGGCATCTCGCACATGTCATCACCATCGTGGAGCATTGCGACAAGTATGGCATCACCCTGAACCCGAGACAAATTCCACTTCGCCAAAATGAGTGTGGACTACTGAGGCTACACCATCTCGTAGCTTGGTTGCACAGTGGATGCTAGAAGGTGAATGCCATCACGGACTTCCCACGGCCGCAGATCATAACCGACCTACGATCCTTCCTAGGCCTCGCCAACCAGTTTGGGAGTTTCTCCCCTGCCGTTGTGTCTGCTGCCCAGCCCTTGCACGACCTACTGAGGCCCCGCCATGAGTGGAGCTGGACAACGCAACACGACGTCGCTTTCCAAGAAGTGAAGCGGATTTTAGTGGAGCCGCCCATCCTTGGACACTTTGACGCGACGCTCCCCACACTCACAGACGGATGCCGCCCGGAGGAGAAAACTCGGATTCGTACTGCTGTAATGACCACGGTCGTACATGTCAATTAACGTAAAATCAGATAATTCATATTATGCTCAATAGCCCACAAAACGTGTAGCTATGCCTTCTTTATTGAGTCTCCCATCTGAGGCGTCTGTTTTCTCATTGCTCCCAAGCTTGGGTGCCGTCCATTTTCTCTAACTTCCTGAAACCAACCTCTCTATAAAGTGAGTTTGAATGTGAGAGAGAACACCATTGTTTTGAGTCAACATAGATATCTCTGATTACAGTTGAAGCATTCAAGATCCTTTGTGAGTGATGTTGAAAGCTTCAACCGTCTTTATTGTTTGTAACACTAGTTAAGTAAGTGAGCATCGAGTCTGCCAGTATGAATGGTATCCCATGATATTGTCCCTTGGAATAGCCATGAATTTTCAATTGCTACTAGTTAGATTATTTTGTTGCCTAAACATCATAGAATCTGATATCTGTAGTTTAGTTAGTGTCAATTGTCTATTTAAGAAAGTCATTAATCTCCTGAACTATTATGTCAACCTGTATAATCTCCAAAATCTAACGTATACCTTTGAATAGTTCCTTGTTCGCAGCCTTGCTGAGTTTGTGAAACTAGTGTTAACAGCGTGTGTATTTGACGTCCATTTCACTTTTTCCTGGCAAGCTCAATCTCTGATTAGATTATAAAAATAGAAGTAAGAAATTCACCTGACTCATGGCATTAATTTTCATAGTTAAATGTACAGCAACTGAGTTGAATGTAATTTCTGTCATTGCGTGATTAGCCTTTCTGGCATGGGTAGCGTACAGGCCTGAGTTGCCAGTTAGCCATATATAAGCTCGTGCCCAAGGAGTAGCGTCACATCTCTGATGCTGCTCCATCATATCTCAGGTATGTGTAGGCTCCCACGCCTCCCACATTAATTCAGCTTAACTCAGTAAATTTTGTGAATATCAGTGTTCATGTTCTAACAGTGAAATTGTCATTTACCCATTGAAAGAATTAATGTAACGTAAATATTGTCTGTCGTTGCTAGACGAAAGATTGTTTGTGATCGAGTTATTAGACTGCTCTAGTGCTGCCCCATCATATTTCAGGCACAGTGTGTGTGTTAGCTGAATACCCGACAGTCACCGGGGGACTGGTAGCTGAATACCCGACAGTCACCGGGGCACCGGTAGCTGCATACCAGCTGTCTTGGAGGAGGTCGTTAATTCGGCACGATTAAATTGTGAGAGTCTGTACCCTGGGAACTAGGTCCGAACTCCCTCTCCGTATGTCGGACTGCCGCCAACCCTAACAACGCTCTTCGTTTGTTGTGGTGACACCAGTGTTGCGCCCTGGGGCACTCCTTACAGTTATATGGGCCAAAGTATTATTGTTGTATATGAGTGGGGATAATTAGCAGAAATGTAGTTATCCCATGTTGAGTAGCGAACCCATAAATATTGACAGTGTCAGTAAATATGTTATGAGAGTTGAGTACATCAACTGAGGGAAAAGTTGTTCATTCCGAACTAACATGATGTTAAAAATAATAAATTAATTTGGGATGTTGTCAAGTGTGTCATAGAACCATCTATATTGACAATGAAATATGTAATAAAATAATTGTTTAATGTTGTAACCAAGAATTGAAGATTTATTTTGCTACTTGTAAAAGTAAGACCTAAGGGTCCAGTCCTATCTGAGCGCGTAAATAACCATCTTATTTGTCAAAGAAATAATACAACAGTTGTTTGATGATGTAATAAGTAATTCAAGATCTATTTTATGAATGGTAAAGTAAGACCTAAGTGGTCCAGTCTTGTCTGAGTGAACTTAATTAACATCTTCTTCACTCCTTGTGTTAATAAATATTGAATTAGTAAACTAGGAGTATCACCGCTTATTCTTTCTACCCTTTGGTTCAAAGAAAATAACTATTGTAACTCACGTGCCTAGAAGCTCACTAGCACGCTACCTAACAGTTCATTGAGATATGTTATATTCTAATAAAAATCTGGGTGGTGGCAGGCTACTGTGGTAAGTATAATAAGTGTTATATAGTAAGAATGACATGGTTTTCCCAGACTGATCCATGGTATAGAATATAACTAAACCACGGATATAATTGAGAGAAAGTAAGGACATGAAATTCAGAAAATACAATATTATACTGGATATGAAAGAAGAAATGGAGTAAAGAAAAGAATATTGACTTAGAAAACATAAGCAAAGAAATATAAGATAGATACTTATAGAGAGAAAGACTCAGACTCTAAAATCATTAATACATATACACAAGAAAAGATTAATAGAAAACATAGATATGAAGCAAGTCTATAATTATTGAAGAATAAAATGATGAAATAGGAAATAGAAAAACTTGCCCCCTTACACTGCTACAGCGACATGGTGAGTATTGGAGGTTGGTACAATGTAGGTCATGGTTTCTTACAGATGCCGAGTCGATAAATGCTGTGAATGAGGTGGAGCTGGCAGCCATCCTGTGGGCTGGGCAGAAGTGTGGAAGCTTCCTCAAAGGCCTTCAACATTTTGACTTGTTGGTGGATCATCGCCCCTTGGTGCCAATACTCAACAGCAAGCTACTCAGCGAAATAAAAAACCAGAGGCGCCAGAGGATGCATGAGAAGCTAACAGCGTATACCTTCACAGCGAATTGGCAAAGGGTAAGTTCCACGACATCCCCACGCACCAGGGAACCAGGGAAAGCACAAACATCTTGACTAAGTTAAACACACAACCACCACATTAAGCTGTCCGTACCCACGCCCACCAACATGACCACCCGTTTTCGGCATATGATTTCTCAGTTCTTGGCAGGAGCAACTGTGAGACGGACCTCCATATTATGGAAGTCTTGCATCAGTACAAAGTAAAGCCATCCATTTGTGATATGGCTTCCTGTGAATTGTTGTGTTTTTTGCACTAAGGCTCATCTAAATTAAGGTAATACCGCCTGTATATTTTTATTTTCACACTTTTTTATTCCTGATTTTATGCTTTGTACGTAGGTTTCTTGTCATTTTTTTGTCTGTTTTAAATTGGAGTGCTCTTTCTTTAAATTTTATGGAAGGTAAATTTTCGTATAATGTTTTTATTGTATATCACCTGTATTTTTTAAAACTTTTTCAAAACTTTTTGTTTTCTAGGTTCTGATGATGGAAAATGATTTTTCAGAAATGTTAGTGATTAAAGAAACCCAATTTAGTCAAGATGTTTGTGTTTTCCCTGGTTCTCCTCTTCGTTATGAAACTACGCTTTCCACGTAACAAATCCATTGCTGAAGTTATATATATATATATATATATATATATATATATATATATATATATATATATATATATATATATATATATATATATATATATATATATATATATATATATATATATATATACAGTATTACCCCGCTTAACCCGGTTTCACTTAGCGCGTTTTTCCATATACACGGTGCCTCGCCAGAGCTGAACTTTCACTTAACGCGGGTTTTTTCCACATATACGCGGTGAGTGTCCGGCTCGAGAGCTATTTTTAGATTCGCCCCACACCCCACCTGCCACCCTGCCTGTTTTAGCTCATAAAATTCATACAAATTACCCGGTCAGAATATAATTTACATTGCTGGAATTCTTACAATATGATGATCATTTTGAATATAAACATCATAAATTTTGCATTAGACATACAAATTTTAGATATAAAGTTTATTCTGAGTAAATATGTTATTTTTTGTGCAAAATATATGACATTTGTACTCAAAATATTCCTGGGCTTTCAAGGAATCCAGCAATGTCAATTATATTATCCTAACTTTAGTTTGAGGTATTATTTATTACTAAAAGGTAAATATTCTGGTTTTCCCACACATCTGGTGAGACGGTTGGTGGGGGATGGGGGGGAGGGAGGGACCGACCGACCATCTGTTACAGTGAAGAATATTTTTTTTTTTTATTAACTGAAGATATTTGTTTTAGCTCATAAAATTCATACAAATTACCCGGTCAGAATAAAATTTACATTGCTGGAATTCTTATAATTTGAAGATCATTTTGAATATAAACATCATAGATTTTGCATTAGACATACAAACTTTAGATGTAATGTTTACTCTTGAGTAAATATGTAATCTTTTGTGCAAAATATATGACATTTATATTCAAAATATTCCTGGTCTTACAAGGAATCCAGCAATGTCAAT
Source organism: Homarus gammarus (assembly GCA_958450375.1). Taxonomy (NCBI): domain Eukaryota; kingdom Metazoa; phylum Arthropoda; class Malacostraca; order Decapoda; family Nephropidae; genus Homarus; species Homarus gammarus. Next base: position 2,998,064 of record CAUDMG010003255.1, read on the forward strand.
TATATTATCCTAACTTTAACCTGAGGCATTATTTAATACTAAATGTTATAAACTCTTGAAGGGAGGATTGGTGGGGGGTGGGGGGAGGGTTGGGACTGACCGTGCGGTTGGAAGAGGGGGGGAAGGCAAGGTGGGGTACTTTGATTGACAGATAGTGTTGTGAAGAATATTTTTTTTTTTATTAACTGAAGATATTTGTTTTAGCTCATAAAATTCATACAAACTACCCGGCCAGAATATAATTTACATTGCTGGAATTCTTACAATTTGGTGATCATTTTGAATATAAACATCATAGATTTTGCATTAGACATACAAATTTTAGATGTAAAGTTTATTATGAGTAAACATGTTATCTTTTGTGCAAAATATATGACATTTATATTCAAAATATTCCTGGTCTTACAAGGAATCCAGCAATGTCAATTATATTATCCTAACTTTAGTTTGAGGAATTATGTATTACTATACCTGGTTTTCCCCCAAAAATTTCTCAAAGGGAAGAGCCAGCGAGTGTACTGTGAGAAGAGGGGGAGGGAGTCGAGTCCATTATTTAAATGGACATTAACTTGGCTACTGTATTTCTCTAAAGTATTAATTGTGTGCATGTACCATCATAAAATTAAGATGTTATTTTTACTAGAACATAGGTATTATGTCGGAAAAAGTGGAGTTTGGGGATGGGCCAGTTTCTATTGGAATTAATCCCATATGTTCTGTTGTTCACTTAACGCGGTTTTCACTTAACACGGTACCCTCTGGGTTTTATTGACCGCGTTAAGTGGGGTACAACTGTATATATATATATATATATATATATATATATATATATATATATATATATATATATATATATACACAGTATTTTCCCGCTTTACGCGTTTTTTTATGCGTTTCCACGTTTACGCTGTACCCTGCTGAACACGGAATGCTCACTTTACGCGGAGAGCGGCTGGCAGTCCTCTCGCGCCGCGCCATTTTTGGATTCAAACCTCCCGCCATGTTGGGTAAGCGGCGCGAGTAGGTTGCGCAGTGTATGGCTTTGTTGCGTTATCGGTGTCGTCATATGACGTATCGGACTGTGATTGGGCCAAGCATCCTTACATCCCTCCCCCGCTAACTGTGATTGGTTTAATGTACTATGACGTGCCCCGCCATGGGAGCGTTCAAGACCCTTGACCTCCCCGCGTCAGTTACACCCCTCCCGGCTACACCATGTATATCGGTATCCATTGTTTCATAAGAATGGCTTCCACCGGACCACCACTACAAAGAAACCTTGCAATACCTGGACCCAGCCACCCAAAGCCAAAGAAGATACAACGTTCCCTAAGCTACGAAATTAAATACAAGATCATCCAAGAGTTGGAGAAAGGAATAAGACAGGTTGATCTCGTGCGCCAGCATGGTGTTAACGAATCTACGATCCGGACAATTAAGAAGGATGCAGCCAAGATAAAGGAGCACATGAACATCACAAAGTCTACAGGTGCTTCTATGATCAAGTATTGCCACAACCAGGTGCTTCTCAAGACGGAGAAATTACTTGTGAGCTACTTGATTCGTCAGGCGCGACAGAACATGGCGGTGGACACGCGCTCAGTTAAGGAGTACGCACGTGAACTGTATGCTGCAGTGTCACGTAAGATGGGAATTGCAGAACCCAAACCCTTCAATGCTTCCTCTTGTTGGTTGCAGAGATTTAAGAAGAGGAACAAGATCACCAACATTAACATTGGTGGCGAAGAAGCTAGTGATGACCGTGTTGCGGCTAGGGATTTTCCTCCGTTTTTACGTGAGATTATGGAGGAAGGACAGTACACCGATGACCAGGTGTTTAACATGGACGAATTTTGTCTTTTTTGGAAAAAGCTACCTTCCAAGACCTTCGTTGTGAAGAATGTCAGCAAGTGTCAGGGCCGGAAGTTGCACATCACCGTCCTGTTTACCACCAATGCCTCCGATACCTGTAAGCTCAAGTTATCGGTGATCCACACAGCACGCAAGCCGCACGCCTACAAGAGCATGGACATGACCAAGCTAGATGTCCACTGGCCGACCGCACGTAAGGCGTGGATGTTCTCTACTCTGTCCCTCTCCTGGTTTGATGACTGTTTCGTTCATGATGTGAAGAAATTCTGTGAGCAACAGAATGTTCCATTCAAGATTTTGTTGGTGCTTGACAACACACCAGGACACTCGCGCCTACTGTTAGATCGTCACCCCAACGTAAAAGTGGTCTTCCTTCCTCCCAACACTACATCATTAATACAGTCCATGGACCAAGAATTGATGTGTAATGTGAAAGCTGCATTCTCTGCAAAGAAATTGAAGCTCCTGAACGACTACACCAACACCAAGGATGAGTTGCGTAACCTGGGTGACACCTATAGCAAGAGCGAAGACGATGAGGAGCAAGAAGTACTTGTGAAACATTTTTGGAGAAAATTCAACGTCAAGAAAGCTGTGGACTTCTTGGTGGAGGCATGGGATCAGCTGTCTGTAGCAACGGTTCGTCACACATGGAGACATGTGTTGCAAGGTATTCCAGGAGGGAGGCAGAGTCAATCTGTGACTGATGAGGTTCAGACTGTTGCAGTAGCAGTGGACCTTGCCAGAGAAGCTGCGCAGAGTGTTACAGCTGCAGGCTTCTCCGAGACTACCAACGACGACATCCTGGAGGTGATAAGGGATCCTGATGTGACTGCTGACGAGATGTTAGATGATGATGATGACGTCAGTGAAGAGGCAGGCGGTGCGTCATCCCAAGAAGAACGCAAATTATCGCAAAGTAATGTTAAGGGTGCCATCGAGTGTGTTGAGAAACTCAAGCTCCTCCTTTCCGACGACCCTGACGATAACCGGTATGAAGTCTTCACTACCCAGCTGTTGCAGACTATGGAGCCCTACATCAAGGTGTATCACAACAACATCAACACTAGCCGTCAGCAAAGCATTACCGAGTTCTTCGCCCGCAACCCACCACAGCCAGCCCAAGCCAGTGATAGTGACAGAGACAGTGATGGTGACTTTGAGGGGTTTGTCAGGGAGGCACTAATAAGTGTGGATGACAGTGATGAAGACTCACCTGAGGGTCAGTAGCCTGCCCTTTGCTTCGGAACCAGCCTCCATTCCCATACGCCGACCCATCTCTTCTACTAACGTAAGTGTTAACCCTAACCTTGTTTTTTTCTAACCTAACTTACAGTATATTATTCTCTTATTGATTGTTCCCTTCTATATTATGTGTGTGTGAATACCATCATAAAGTTAAGATGTTATTTTTACTAAAACGTACGTATTGTGTCGGGAAAAAGTGGAGTTTGGGGGTCGGCCCGGTCTCTTAATTCAATTAATCCCATATGTTATGTTGTTTACTTTACGCGTTTCTCGCTATTCGCGGGCCGCCGTGGGTTCAATTGACCTCGTAAAGCGAGGGTTCAATATATATACAGGTTGACAATCCTTTATCCGAAATCCTTGGGGCCAGAGGCATTTCGGTTTTCGGAATTTTTCGGTTTTCAGAATGGTTAGGTTTGTTTTTTTTTTTTTTTTTTTTTTTTTTTTTTTTTTTTTTTGTGTGTGTGCATTAGTCCACCCGGGTATAGATCACTGACCCACATTGGGGCCTGGGGGTCTAAAATATAATAAAAATTATAATAATAATAATAATAATACATAGGTCTAGGTCGTGTTTCTCACTTTTGATCTTTTTTTCATTCTTGTATTTCTTTACTATATTATTATTTTATTATTACAGTATTATTGTTATTATTATTAATTTTATTATTATATTTTTTATTATTATTATTATTATTATTATTATTATTATTATTATTATTGTAATCATTATTATTTAATTTTGGTGTATAATTATTATTACCATTACATTTTTGCCCCCAGGCCCCGATGTGGGTCAGTGATCTGTGCCTGGCTGGGCTAATAATCCCTGTTTAAAAAAAAAAAAAAAAAAAAAAAAAAAAAAAAAAAAAAAAACTTTCGGTTTTTAGAGCTTTTCGGTTTTCGGATAAATGGTTGTCAACCTCTGTATATATATATATATATATATATATATATATATATATATATATATGCAAGTAAATCACTGTAGTTGCGCGTGATCCAGGTATATGCTGATAACCACAAGGAAAGAAGAAAACACGAAGTTCCCAAGCGCTTTCGTGTATATACAATCAACACCTCTCCCCGGCAAGATTCGAACCCACGGCCCCTTGACTGTGACCGGGAAACGGTACCTCTAGACCACCAGGATACTAAAAGCAGTCCTAGACTCTGTTATATTTCACACAAAGCCTGTTCAACGAGCTTATGGCGCCGTGAACCTCTAATGGGGATCTACCCGTATCACGTAGGTGGTCAGAGTAACGTTCTACCAAATTCGGCTTCGAAACACGAGGATCCATGTATATTTCATTAGCCCAATAAAGCATGTGGACTTCTACATACAATCAACACCTCACCCCGTCAGGATTCGAACCCACAGCCCATGACTGTGACCGGGAAACGCTACCTCTGGACCACCAGGATACTAAAAGCAGTCCTAGACTCTGTTTTATTTATATATATATATATATATATATATATATATATATATATATATATATATATATATATATATATATATATATATATATATAGTGGGGTATGCTATAACTAATGGATTCTACTACGAATATTCCTATAACGAACGGTTTTACCTATAAAATTGAGAATGCTATAACGAATGAAACTCCTACAACAAACAATATTGTTTTATTTTTTATTTATTTATTTTTTTTTTTATACTAATTTATTGTTTTTTTATTACAAGTATTAATGATATTCTTTATTTAAGGGTTTTAGATGCATATTTATGCACTTTTTTACAATTTTTACAATTTTATATTATGTTTTTCAGTGTTAAGTGGTTGTATTTGGGGGCCTGGAACGGATTAATCCTATAACGAACGAATGCTATAACGAACAAGATTCTAGAACCAATTAGATTCGTTATAGCATACCCCCACTGTATATTCTGCTCCCGACTATACCGCCCTTCAGGATTTATTGAACAGTCTCCAAAACTGGGCCACCAATAACCATGTCACCATCAACCATACCAAGACCATGGTTATGCACATCAACCTCTCCTCCGACATTGTCCCACCTCCTTCCATTACTTTAGGTCCGAACACACTCCAGGTTGTAGATTCCACGAAGCTCCTCCGCGTCACCATAGACAACAAACTAAATTGGAAACCACACGTCAGTGAAGTTGTCAAATCCTCCAGTTTCCGTCTCCACCACCTCCGCCGACTCAAGTCCCTCGTAGTTCCTGCACCCGAGCTCCTCAGTGTTTACACAACATTCATACTTCCCAAGCTCACCTATGCCTCCCCTACGTGGTCTTCCTCCCTAAATGCCACACAATGTAAACACCTAGAAAAAGTGCAAAAGAGGGCATGCAAGATTATTCTCTCCCCTTCCTACTCCACATATCAAGAAGCGCTCAACACACTGACCCTTTCGACTCTCACTGACCATCACCACGACCTCATCTGCAAATTTGGTAAGAAGCTTCTACACCATCCTCGACACCGGCTCCTACTACCACCTGAGATCCCTAGCCCGAGAATTGCTGTTTGACACCACAACCGCATCCAGCCCATACGTGCACGAACTGATCGCTATAAGAACAGCCCAGTCCCAACCATTGTAAAAATTACACAGGACAACAAATTTTTTATAATTCCCAGTTGCATGAGATTTCTTTACTGTTTCTTACCATTTTTGATCTGCTGATTTCATATTTGAAACCAGTTTTGTTCTGCATGCTCCAGTTTTCATCCAATTTGAGGTTTTACATTCTAGCCGTTTGCGGTCAAATTAATTAATTACACGATTATGGTATCAATAGGGAGATATAATTTTGTCTGTTTTTTCTTTCAGATTTGGTCATGGCTACAAAGAGAAATCAATGTGTGAACAAACCTGATGCCTTCTGTTATATTTGTGGATACTTCACGCTTATTCGTCAGAGGCGCAATATAACATCGTTTGTGAGGCGCGGCTATAAAGCGTACTTCGGACTTACTCTTGGCGACCAAGACAAAAAATGGGCTCCACATGCTGTGTGTCATAACTGCGAAGAAATGCTGCGTGACTGGACAAAAGGAAAACGTAAGGGCTTACCGTTCGGAATTCCCATGACCTGGCGAGAACCGAAGGACCACACAACTGACTGCTATTTTTGTCTGATCAATACGAAGGGTGTTGGCAAGAAAAACAGACATAAAATATCGTATCCTAGTATCCCTTCAGCAATTCGACCTACTTTGCACTCTGATGAGCTACCAGTTCCAGTTTTTAATGGGTTGTCTCCAGCTGAAGAGGAGGGAAGCGACAAAGACCAAGAGAGTGAACATGAAACTCAAGAAATACTTGCAGATTCCGACGATTCTTCTGATGGTACACCAGAGTCATCAACCCCTCAGAAGTTTAGTCAGCCAGAGCTGAATGACCTTGTGCGTGATTTGGGTCTCTCCAAAATTGCAGCAGAAGTTCTAGCTTCTAGGTTGCAAGAAAAGGCTCTACTGAACCAGACCAAAAAAGTTTCAGACTTCAGAAAGCGGGAACAGGATTTTGTGCCATTCTTTACAGAGGAGAATAAGTTTGTTTACTGTCATAATATCCCGGGTCTTCTCCAGGAATTAGGGATTCCATTGTATAGTCCAAATGACTGGCGATTATTTCTAGATAGTTGTAAGTGTAGCCTGAAGTGTGTGCTACTACATAATGGTAATGTCTATGCAGCTGTTCCAGTGGGTCATTCTGTGTGCTTACGAGAGGAGTATAATGACATTAAAACTGTGATTCACCTGCTAAAATACCATGAGCACAACTGGACAATTTGTGTTGACCTCAAAATGGTGAACTTCCTTCTTGGCCAACAAAGAGGATTTACAAAGTATCCCTGCTTTCTTTGCATGTGGGACAGCCGAGCTAGAGACAGGCATTGGAACCTGAAGGAGTGGCCCTTACGTGAGACTCTGGAAGCTGGTATGCCAAACATTGTCAATGATCCAATCGTCAGTCGAGAAAAGATCATATTTCCTCCTCTCCATATCAAGCTGGGCCTGATGAAACAGTTTGTCAGAGCATTAAATACTGATGGTGAATGCTTCCAACACATAGTCTCTGCTCACCCTGCTTTGTCATTTGAGAAGATAAAGGCAGGTGTGTTTGATGGACCACAAATTCGTGCACTTGTACGTGACCAAGACTTTGTCAGAAAGATGGACGACAAGGAAAGGGGTGCATGGCTTTCATTTGTGGCGGTAATGGAAAACTTTCTTGGTAATAAAAAGGCTGACAACTATGAAAGCCTTGTAGCAACCATGTTGTCAGCCTTTCATGACCTTGGATGCAATATGAGTGTCAAACTCCATTTCCTATATAGTCATCTTGATAGATTCCCTGAGAACCTAGGGGCAGTAAGTGACGAGCAAGGCGAGCGGTTTCATCAGGATCTCAAGACCATGGAAGACCGCTACCAAGGGAGATGGGACAAACATATGATGGCAGACTACTGCTGGAGCATTAAACGAGAGTGCCCTGAGACATTTCACAAACGCAAGAGCTTCAAGCGCAAATTCCTACCTGGCTAAAATGTGATTGGGCTTTGTCTCCTCATAGTAACAAATTTCTTACCTAACAATGAGTTTTATACAAATTTCAACCTTTGTTTTAGATGGAACATGTTTCAAATTGTGTTGTTGAATAAATTTAGAATATGTAATATTTTATTGTTTATTACCCAGCTAATTTAATGACAGTTTAATGACATATTTTTCAAGATAGACGACGAGGTCAATAAGACGAAGACGAAATTTTGAAATTTCAAAATACCTTGATTGCAAAAAAAATAGAGCTTACAGAAAGAAACTAACTTCAGATATGAGATCAGCACACCCAAATTAGGTAGAATCAAGTGTTTATAGCAATGCAACAAAAACTTTGTTGACCAGTGTTATCAATAACTTGTAATAAACCTGTGTATTCACTCCCAGTAAATACTACTTCTTGCACTGTCACTATGTTGAAATGCACTGTAGTTTGAGCTTTTCCCCATCTAGTTATTATATATCTTATTTGTATCACTTATGTTACTTGAATATTATTTATAATTCGAAACCCATTCCCCAAATTTGTAACTGTATATTTTCAGCCTTCTGGCTGCCAAGCTCTTTCAATAAACCGTTAATTATTATTATTATTATCATATATATATATATATATATATATATATATATATATATATATATATATATATATATATATATATATATATATATTTTTTTTAGGAGTGTTTCTGACTTTATGGGTTTTTTGGCTTTACTTTGTATGTACCTTTCTGTGAGTTAGAACCAATTACCAAATATCCCATTGAAATATTAGATTCAGTTAACGAACTACTCTGTGGAACCAATTGTGTTCGTTAATCAAGGGACCACTTTTAATATCTCCAATAGCCGGAATTTAAATCTGCTGGGAAAATCATTCCCCAAGCCGGAATTTTCCAAAAATTTCCGGCTTTAGGAAAAGAATTTCTGAGGTTGAATATTGAGATAATTTTCTGAAAATGTCTTGAATAAAGATGGAAATTACCAGTAATTATTACTTTTTTTTTTTTTTTGGTGGTGGTGGGGGGGTGGACCTGACCTGACTCAATGTCAGGTGGAGGTAGGGTGGGGGATTAGTGGTCTCATATTACTGACCTGATGGAGTGTCAGGTCACCCTTTCTTGGGTGGGTGATTAATGGGTCTCATTACTTGAAGATGTCTTGAATAAACACGATACCTAAAGTATTTTTAGGGAGATTGTGATAAGTATAAGCATAAATGAGCAAAGTTGTATCCCTTCAACATTACAATAAATAACATTTTAAAATTTGGAGTGAAAAAGAAGAAAGCTGTGGGTGATTAGAGAGATGGAGTGGAAAGGAGTGGTAACATACACCAGTGTTGCCAAGCGATAAGCTCCTCAACAGCTGATCTTTTAATTTGCCTCGATGCAGTCACACAACAAGACCCTCACTGGATGCTTGTTGTCTTAATTCCATGAGTTTTGTGGGTGTGTGTGATGAGCTTGCCAAGCACTTTGTAGGATTTGAAGAAGTTGATGAAGAGTTTGTTCAGGAGTCAGGTGGTGAGGTGACATGCAAACACACTTACAGTACACAGCACTACTAAATAATTGTCTTATAACATTTTACAATATAATTTTTGTTAATTAATTGATACATGATAGCTTGACAGGACTACTTTTGCACTTAGACAACTGATAAATGAATAAACCAGAGCATTGAAAGTCTCATTATACATTAGTGATGTCTGAAAGCTTTGAAACTGCAACCACATAAATTATCAGAATCTGTACTCAAAGGTACCAATGTACTGTACTAAAATTATCATGTATGGTGCAAAATAAGGGATGTTTAGACTCAAATTAATTGCTATCTTACAAGAATTTCAGTAATGCAAGTTATTTTCTCTTAAGTCAAGTCAGTGACATTTTATAGGCAAAAAATTAAAACCCCTCTGCCTTTCAAAATCCTTTGGTATGCATTATTATTCCCTCCTCCTGGCTGTCAATAACCGAAGGGAGAAAGGTCTATTGGGGTGGGGGGGAAGGGGGGGGGGGGAAGGGGGGAAGGGAGGGGGGGAGGGGGGTAAAAGTAAACGCAACACCCCCGAATGGTTAATTCCTGTGTGTGTGTCTTTGTGGTTGTGTGTCTGTGTGGAGTATGTGTAATAATAATAATAATAAACGGTTTATTAATAGAGTTGCAGCCAGTGGCTGAAAATATAGACTTAGATTTGATTTAGACATAATGGTATAATATGCGTTGAATACATTTACAGGGCTGTACAGTACATAAATCAGGAGTTGTTTATTATTTTAACAACAGATGAGATGGTGCTATTCTTATATCTATCGGTGCGGGCTCTTATGGGCTGAATTTTGTTGTAGTGGCGGACTGGGCGAGGTGGGTGGGGGGCTGCTGGTGGCGATGAGGAGGGTGGTGCATTAGTTGGCTGCCAAACCTTTCCAGTGTGCTTGGTGGTGGAGGTCACTGAGGTGTGTGTGTGTATGTGTGTGTGATGTTTATACTCAAATTAATCGCTATCTTACGAGAATTCCAGCAATACAAGTTATATTCTCCAAAGTCAAGTCAGTGACTTTTTATAATCGATAATTATCGATTATAATCTATCCTCCACGGGGGTTGGGGTAAAAGTGACCATGCCACACCTGATCCATTCCTCACTGTTTGTCTACTGTACTGACTCATTCATGATACAATACTGTTTATTTGTTTTTAATTAATAAGTACAGATACGTTACTGTAATAACCTGTGCTTATTAATACACGTACCCTTCATATACAATACGGTACAGTACAGTACTATGTACAGTATATACCTCAGAGGTAAAAAATAATGTCATTCAAGACATATTCGGAACATAAGACCCACTAATCCCCCACCCAACACTGGGTCAGGTTAGTAATGTGACCCAATAATCTCGCACCCAACCTTCATCGCATGTGTTAAGACATGATTAATTAGTATTAGTCAATTGAGCGAAGTGTATACACAATTGCAAGAACAGTTATGGGGTGTACGACGTCATTTACGATAACCTTCTTGTCCTGATCTTTTTTTCAGCAATATCGCCTTTAACACATGGAACTGCACTTTTCGAAGCTTTGGCGAAGTCTCGAAGCAAGTTTCCTGGTGGGAATTATTAGCTAGTACTGTACTCAAAATATCGAAACTTCGAGATCTCTCCAGAGCTTCGAAAAGGTGGTATTCCTGAAACAAGATCAGGGCAAGAAGGTCATCGTAAATGGCGTCGTACACCCCATGACTGTTCTTGCAATTGGCCCTGACGTGACCAATCGTCTAAGCAACTAACGAGCCTATCAGTGGTGAAGAGGATAAAATTAACAACTCTATTCATACTCATATCATAAAGTTTTTATTTAATATATTTATTAAACCAAACTTTCAGATAAAGTATTCAGGATTATTTTGATGAAAAAAAAATGGTGTCTAACGAAACTAGAACTGATTTTACCGACTCCGGTATCAACATTTCTTACGTTTATTTTTATAAAAGAATGGAATTCCCATCACTATCGTATAGAAATATTTTGTTTAAGGATACCTTATTGGAAACATTTCATAGAGAATTTATTAAGGATCACTATAGTATCAAATTCATCTCCCTATCATAATTAGCCATGCTTGAGTGAGCAAGGGTGGGAGGGTCACCCTCCCTCCTCCAAAATGGTTCGACTCGTACACTCTTCAGCCAAACATTACACACCATCACACACACCCACAAGCACTCCAACACCACTTACATATCCCTAACAAGGGAATTAAGACAGCAAACATAAGGAGAGAGGGTCTTATTATGTGACTGCAATTTAAATATCAGCTGTTGAGGAGTGCTTGGTAACACTCATTTCCACTCCATCTCTCTAATCACTCACACCTTTCTGCTTTCTCCCTCCATATTTTAAAATGTTATGTAATGTAATGTTGAAAAGATACAACTTTGCTTATTTATACTTATACTTATCACAATCTCTAAAAATATTTTAGGTTTCGTGTTTATTCAAGACATCTTCAGTAGGGTGTGACAGTTGCCCCAACTTTGTCCTACAATGCTGTTCAATGGTGTTGCATATTGACATAAAAAATATCCACGTGCAATTTTTTGAAGATTCATGCATATTTGAGTGAGCACCAGCAATTTGAAAAATAGCGATTTTGCTTATACGGCATACGAGCCTATATATGAGATTACACAACCATCATAAGGGATATTAACACAAATCATTTGCCTGTCTTAATTAAAAGCTGTTATCACTAACACAAAAAAGTTAATCATTCATATTCTCTCATGGTACATTAAGGGATTTTATCATATACTCACAAGGTATTATTTCTCTAGAGCAAGAAACCATGATTTCTGTTCGGAAACAGATGATCGTTTGCGCTGATTAGGAACGCGGAGTCTGTCATTTTCAACTACTTGAAGGACTTCTTGAAAGCGCTCCTCATCCCTGGCAACATTAAGAAAGTCATGGCAAAGTTTTACACCACGCTCTGCAGCCTCATTGACGACCTGAAGCTTGTCCACAACCCGTTTCATGTTCAGGTAGTCGTCATGATACGCCCATTCACTGGCTGGACTGTGGAAAAACTAATAGGGCATGCCTAAAATGGTGAAGAACCAGCTTGAGTCAGGCCCAATTAGGTCCACCAGGGCAGTGCCACTTTCTGGGACAGGGGGAAGATATGGCTTTCCATAACCCCCATGATTGAGCCCCACTCTCTTATTAACTTCAGTGCCTTCATGGCAAAGAAGGGCCTTCCTCATCTCCTCTTTTGTCCTTTCCTGTACTTGGGACGAGAACAAAGCCAGTGGGGCCAACTCCTCAGTTAGGTACCAAGTGTGTCTATCGAGTGCCACACGTGCTTTGTCAACTATTGTGGCGTCATATGGGGCAAATTCAGCCAAGGTTTCGACCAAATTCAAGTCATTCAGTGGCGAACTTGCTGGGACGGGGCAAACAATCCACCATGGGACATAAACAGCGACTGTGAACACAGCAAACCGTTCTACCTTGCTGATTTGACTTTTAGTCACAACCTCGGCTTTGGGAAACTGCTCCTTGATCTGGCCTGACAAAAGAACAATCTTGAGGATCTAGAGAAGTTTAGCCATCCACCTTGCTTTGTGAAGTGCGCCGGGGTAGACCATCGTGAAGTTCGCTGGCTCGGATCCTTTAGTTACAAGCAGCAGACAAAGCTCTACCAGCTCCTTGTAGTCGCCACGTGTAAATGGTTGGGCTAGAGATTCACGGAAAATGTCAGCCATCTCCTGCTGGTGCTCCTCAAACACTCCAGGCATTGCGGGGTAGTAGTATTTCTTTTTTCATTGTACGCCAGTTGGGAGAAATGGGTCTTGAACCTAGAAATGCAATTATTGGGATTATTGTATTTTGTACTAATCTATAATATTGTTTTAGGGGTATTAAGATTGATATGATTGATCATTTGCTTGGTGTTAGTATATCTTATAAGTCTAATAAAAGAAATTCCACTAAGTTTGTTCATTAGATAATAATATTCCTTGTTATTTTGTAAAGCCGATGGTGCTAGCTCAAACATGCACCGATCTCCAAGAAAATTTACAGGGGTGTTTCCGAGATAAATACACAACACAAAAACTTTGAACAGCGTTGTAGGACCATTTTTTTATTTTTGGAGGGCAACGGCCACACCCTAATCTTCAGGTCATGCGACCCACTAATACCCCGGTCGAGAAAGGGTGACCTGACATTCCATCAGAAGGTCCGTAATATGAGACCACTAATCCCACACCCTACCTTCACCTGACATTGCGTCAGGTTGTCATGGTCACATTGACGGTTGGTCTGTTTTAGAACTTGATTCTTATTATACTTCACGCCCGCAAAACATGTTGTAGATATATGAGACGAATATGCTGTAATATGTAACTGTACTATTTACCATTATTGATTCAGGTCTCTGTATTATATGTTATAATCATACCCTCTTTGTCACTGAGTGTAGTTCAGACTTTGAGCACATGCGCGCTGTACGCGCATGCGCAGATAGAGATACCCAGAGAGAGATTCCACGACAGGACGCTGTTTACCCTGTCTTAACTCCTTTTGTGTGTTTGTCCCAGAAATAGAACTTACGAACTTGACACCAGTGTGTTTCCTTTACCCCTGATTGGAAGCATCATCTGAGTCTCCCACACATGTGGATACTGGTTAAGTATCCCTAGGAAGAAACGTGTTTTACACCAAGGCTCCGTCTAAGTACCGCCATTCGAACACAGTTGTCAATACGTATATTTCCACTTTCTACTGGCAAGCTCAATCTTGAATTAGTTTATGTAAATCAACTTAAGTAATTCGCCAGACCCTTGTCAACTAAGGGTCATCTTTAAATGTGTAGCAGTTGGTTTGTATGTAATTTTTGTCATTGCGTGAGTAGCCACCTCTAGCAACTCAAGGGTACATAAACCCGGGCGGGACGGAGGATCAAGCCTCCCTCTTGATGTCTACAACTTTGCTTTCAGATATGTTAGCGAGTGTTCCCCGCTGATATAGCCGTTCAGTTTGACTTAGTCAATTTTGTGAGTATCAGTGTTCATGTTGTAACAGTGTAATTGTCATTTACCCAGTGTGAGAATTAATAAAAAGTAAATGTCATCTGACGTTGCTAGACGAAAGATTGTTTGTTATTGAGTCATCATCATTCCTCCCTCTTGACGTCTACAATTATTCTCAGATCCAGTGTGTGGGTTATTTGAACACCCCACCGACTGCCCGGAGTCGGTGGATACCTAACAGTTAGCGGTAGTGGCCAATGTCGCTGATTCGACATGATTAAAACTGCAAGTCTGCATCGTGGGGGCTAGACCCCAGACTCTCGCCACGTGTTCGACTACCACCGATCATAACAGCGGTCGTCAGTTGTGAGACGCCAGTGTCCTACCCTGGGACACGCCGTACAGTTATATGGTCGACAGTGTTTGTTGCATATGGTTTGGGGATAATTATCTGGAATATAATTATCCCATGTTGGGTAGTGAACCCATGTAAACTTGTTTGTATCAGTAATAACGTGTTGTGTGTTGTGAGTACATCTCATATGCAATACCAACTGTCATAGTGAAATACTATATGTAAGTTTGTCATGTAGCTGTATGTACTGTGAGTAAAGCAGTTGATCCTGGTAACTGTATGCAATGTAATGTATCACCAGTAATGTGTGAGAAGTAAAAGTACCCACTTGGAACTGCAGATAAGCAAAAGCCAAGGAGTTGATCCTTATAGCTGTGTGTTAATGTAGTGTACCATCCAGTAATGTTGTAAGAAGAGCACAGTATCTAAGTGAATTGCAGTTGAGTTAAGCCAAGTGTTGAGCCTCGTAATTGTATGTTAATGACATCTTTTTCCCTACTTTAATTTCATGTTAATAAACCATTTCTTAGAGTACATTAGGGGTATTTCTTTCCCGCAGTATTTCACCTTTATTTCCAACCTAGTGACTTGATACCAGAATTACAGTGCCCATGTGCCCTAGACCCTCGCCATGCTACCAAAAGAACTGAGATTATGAAGTAACCATGAATTGAAATAAGTAGAAAGAACAATTGAAGGAAATAAGACAGAAAGAAGTATGTATTAAGAATATAAGGGAGAGTAGAAAATCGCCGCCCTTAAGGATGGCCTCGGTGGCTCAGCAGTAGAATATGCCGCCCTTACAAGGTCAGGTACATGAGACCCACTAATCCCCCACAGCTCCATGGGGGTGAAAAATACCAGTCTTTGCTGTAACACAGTTTCATTCACGCCCATATCATATAGATTCTTAGTTTTCAAATATATTCATTTTACCAAACTTTTAGATAAACTATTCTGGATTATTATAGTAAAAAAATGGAGTTTCTAACTTGATTAGAACTGCATTTATGGACTCCGGTAGTTTAGACTCGAGGAAAACATCCCCAGCACCCAGAAACATTCTGGGGAAGTGGGGTAATGTCTGTGTGTGCAAGATGTCTAGTTTAGATACTAGCAAACTTTTCCCAGTAGCCGGAAAAGATTCCGGGGATAAGGAATTTTTCCGAGTTTGAGAAAGCCATCTGGTTAGCCGGAAATCTCTCATCCCCTGAAGTGCTATGCACCAATTGATATAATTCAAATTACTTTTGGGTACAGTCGGCCAGAGGAATAAGTATACACACTGTAGCTGTAAGGTTTGAGAATGGTTTGGTAACGTTGAAACTGCACATCCAGTTGCATGATGAAACTCAGCTCCCCCCACCTGTTATCTCTAACTATTGTCTGTTTCCCCTTCTTTATTATTCTATTTACTCCTCTTCCTACTAAGTAATCCAAACACCAGTAAAAAAAAAGTATGGTTAGAGAAAAAGTGGGAGAGGGGGAGGGAGCTGTACGATAACTGCAATCCCTTTCGGCAACAAGTTTACTACCATTGGATACAATATATTCCTTGTAATATAAACACAAGACACAAGTAAAACATTCACAACAAATGTATTTATAACATATATGTAGGAATAAAACATAAATTACAGGTCATTTTGTAATTTTGTCTGTTCTGTTCAGGACAGTGTTACTAGATATTTTGTCTCAAACATGAACCGTAGGTGTATACTTATTCTTGTGGCGGACTGTACACTTTCCTAGGTCCTTTTAAAATGAGAAAATGAGATACATTACTCTAAAAAACAAAAACACCCACTGGTATTTATAGCAAAATTTCCAATCAATTCAATCTCAGCAGAACCTTATAAGTACAGTAATAAAATTAGAGGGTAATGAGACAAATTATGCTAAATTTATACAGTATGCTGTACTGTATCATATGGCATTGTATATATATTTACTAATTTACATTTGTAATAATTTATAAATTTTTATTCTTAATCCCAGACATCTGTGAGTCTGAGATTTTTGTACCTCTCTTCTAAAGTCACATTCGGCATTACCTTTTGTTGTTCCACATTCTTCTGCCTTATGAAAGCTTTGGCTTTGCCAAGTGCTTTAGCATGTCCCCATGACTGATCCTGTAAAGAAATTTTGAATAAGACAAGCTGTAATTTAATTATGTTATTCAAGATATTTGTAAAAATAATAATGTTCCAGAATACTGTAAGTGTATGTGACATTAATAACTGTCTTAAAACAAAAAGAGAAACTTAGGACTGTATAATGTTTATTTCAAGGAAAACATCCCAAACTACCTTTTAGGGGACATTACTCATGCAATACATAAACAGTCGACCCTCGTTAATTCGGACAAAATCTGAAAGAACTTTTTTTTTTTTTTTTTTTTTTTTTTTTTTTTTTTTTAAGAATATTACCTACGCGGACCTTAAGCTAAAATGCTGGTCCACCCACTGCTGGGATAAAACACCAGTGTCTTTTTGGTTAAATGTAACATCTCCACCACTAGTGTGGGGGGGGATGCAACTTTTAGCTTCAGACATGAAAAATATTTCCCATTTACTGCCAGTAAACAATGGAAATGTAAAACACAGTCGGCCCTTAACATTTGCGGGGGTTAGGTAACAGAGATATCCGTGAATGTTAAAAATCCGTGTACTATTGCTGCCCCCCCCAAAAAAAAATCCCTGGCCCCCCATGTCCATATTTACCGTATATACCTGTGTGTAGTTCGAGTTTTTAAGACCAAATTATTTGGCAAAAATTGGGGGTCGACCTCTAAATGGGTAATAGTTTTGTTAGGTTGAAAAATATTTACCAGTAACTACCAGTAAACAATGGAAACGATGCACCAACACACCACCAGCTGTGAGTGTCGGTACAGTTGCCAAGGCAGATCTCTTGCGAGCCCAAAGTAGCCAAATTCATGGTATGGTAGCACAGGACGATGTAAAACAAAGTATTCATTTATTAAAGTTAATTTATAGATACTGGACATAAATTTTTGTTCATTAAATTTGAAACATCAATCTTTGTTAATTAAATATGAAACAAGAGAAAACTACGATACTGGATTTTCATTAAAATATTACATCACAAGTATATTTTACCTTAACTGTGACTGAATGAATATATTCTCGGAAATAAATATGGAAATGTAATATTTTTGCTGGAATGACGTACATATTATAGTGG
This sequence comes from Homarus gammarus, assembly GCA_958450375.1. Classification (NCBI taxonomy): domain Eukaryota; kingdom Metazoa; phylum Arthropoda; class Malacostraca; order Decapoda; family Nephropidae; genus Homarus; species Homarus gammarus. The sequence continues at coordinate 3,015,853 of CAUDMG010003255.1, forward strand.
GAAGTGGGATAAAATCATGACGAAAGACTTTCGCTTTCTTTCGTTGTTCAAAATATTTTACCGTAATCGCTTTTCGAATGGTTATCAGTTAAAAAACTGTTGTACTCGTACTGTATTACAATAATATTCTATCCTATCATTAGCCTTATAATCCCACAACTGAAAACCATTCGAAAAGCGACTACGGTAACATCTTTTGAACGAAAGAAAGCGAAAGTCATTGCTTTCGTCACTTTCCACTGTAATACGTACATCATTTCAGCAAAAATATTACATTTCCATGTTCTCAGAAATAAATGGTAGTTTTGTTGAAACGTAATGTACAGTATTTAACATTAAAATGCAAAAATAGCTATAAAAACAATTAATACACCCGTAATGTACTGGCTGGCATCTCCACTCGTCCCTGCTCCCGCCAGTCACCTCCTCCCCGCTCTATCCCTCCGCCTCCTCCACATCGTCACTACTGTTGTATTACAATAATATTCTATCCTAATTGACTTGAATAAATACTACGATACCATATTTCTGAATATTTTCATTAAAATCCATCAAAATCATTTTCCTTGTCATCGTCTGCAGCACCAAACAGCTTCTCCCAGTCCTCTCCTTGAACAGGGCTAGAGGGTACGTGTTTTTCGAATCGTTTTCAGTTAAAAAAACTGTTACATCACACGTATATTTTACCAAAACTGCGCCTGAATGAATATATTCTCGGAAATAAACAGTAGTTTTGCTGAAACGTGATGTATTTCAATGTAAAATAGGATAAAATACATGAAGAAAACAAGACTTTACCTAAGCTTCCGATGTTCTTGAGATGTTATTCGTTTTTTTACTAGTTTTCGGTTAAAATACTGTTATATTACAATGATATTCTATTCATACTGTGCTTGATATAATACATTCACGGAAATGTAATATTTTTGCTGAAATAACGTACGTATTACAGTGGAAAGTGGGATAAAATCGTGACGAAAACAATGACTTTGAAATATAATGCAATATTGACCCCTAAATCGTTTAATTCAGACAATCGGCTAAAACGGACATCCTTCCCCACCTATTCTTCCGAATTAACGAGGGTCGACTGTACAGTATTACCCCGCTTTACACGGTTTGCTTTACACGTTTCACTTTCCGCGATTTCTCATTTATGCGGTACCTTGCCAGAACCGGACTTGGACTTTCACTTTCCGCGGGCGGTGCATCTACTCATATACGTGAAGTATAATTTTTTTTTTATTTTCTTTTATTTAGCTCATAAAATTCATACAAATTACCCTGCCAGAATATAATTTACATTGCTGGCATTCTTACAATATGATGATCATTTTGAATATAAACATCATGGATTTTGCATTAGACATACAAATTTTAGATCTAATGTAATAATTTGGTTTACACAAAGCAAATATTTTATCGTTTGTGCAAAATATATGAAGTTTACATTTAAAATATTCCCTGACCTGCAAGGAATCTAGAAATGTCAATTATATTATCCTAACTTTAGTCTGGGTTATTATTTATTACTAAAAATATAAATACAGTCAACCCTCACTTTACGCGGTTAATGTAACCCACAGGATACCGCGGAAAGTGAGAAACGCGTAAAGTGAATAACATAACATGGGATTAAATGAAATAGAGACCAGCTGACCCCCAAACTCCACTTTTTCCAACACAATACCTACGTTCTAGTAAAAATAACATCTTAATTTTATGATGGTACATGCACACAATTAATACTTAAGAGAAATAGAGAAATACAGTCGCCAAGCTAATGTCCATTCAAATAATGGACTCAACTCCCTCCCCCTCTTCTCACACTACACTCGCTGGCTCTTCCCTCTGAGAAATTTTTGGGGGAAAACCAGGTATAGTAATAAATAATACCTCAAACTAAAGTTAGGATAATATAATTGACATTGCTGGATTCCTTGTAAGACCAGGAATATTTTGAATATAAATGTCATATATTTTTCACAAAATATAACATATTTACTCAGAGTTAACATTACATCTAAAATTTGTATGTCTAATGCAAAATCTATGATGTTTATATTCAAAATGATCATCAAATTGTAAGAATTCCAGCAATGTAAATTATATTCTGGCCGGGTAATTTGTATGAATTTTATGAGCGAAAACAAATATCTTCAGTTAATAAAAAAAAAAAAAATATTCTTCACGACACTATCTGTCAATCAAAGTACCCCACCTTGCCTCCCCCCTCTTCCAACCAGCCAGATGGTCAGTCCGTCCCAACCCTCCCCCCCACCTCCCACCAACCCTCCCTTCAAGAGAAAGAGTGGGTGAAAAAACTAGATTTTAACATTTAGTATTAAATAATACCTCAGATTAAAGTTAGGATAATATAATTGACATTGCTGGATTCCTTGTAAGACCAGGAATATTTTGAATATAAATGTCATATATTTTGCACAAAAGATAACATATTTACTCAGAGTAAACATTATATCTAAAAATTTTATGTCTAATGCAAAATCTATGATGTTTATATTCAAAATGATCTTCAAATTGTAAGAATTCCAGCAATGTAAATTATATTCTGGCCGGGTAATTTGTATGAATTTTATGAGCTAAAATAAAAATCTTCAGTTAAAAAAAAAAAAAAATATTCTTCACACGGTAACAGATGGTCGGTAGCCGGCCCCTCCCTCCCCCCACCAACCGTCCCTACTAGATAAATGTGTGGGAATACCAGACTGTTTACCTTTTTAGTAATAAATAATAAATCAGACTAAAGTTAGGATAATATAATTGACATTGCAGGATTCCTTGTAAGACCAGGAATATTTTGAATATAAATGTCATAAATTTTGCACAAAAGATAACATATTTACTCAAGAGTAAACATTATATCTAAAATTTGTATGTCTAATGCAAAATCTATGATGTTTATATTCAAAATGATCATCAAATTGTAAGAATTCCAGCAATGTAAATTATATTCTGGCCGGATAATTTGTATGAATTTTATGAGCTAAATAAAAAAATCATACTTCAACTGTGTAAAGGGGTACACCCACCGCGGAATGTGAGCATCCTGGGTTCTGGCAGGGCACAGCGTAAACGTGGAAACGCGGAATGTGGGACCGCGTAAAGTGAGGGTTGACTGTATATTATTTTCTCCCAATCGCTTCTCTGGTAGGAAGGGAAGGTGGGGGCTGGGGGGGTGGGTAGGAAGGGAGGGAGGGAGGGCGGAGGTGGGGTATTTTGATTGACAGATAGTGTCCTTGAAGAATATTTCTTTGTTTATTTACTGAAGATATTTGTTTTAGCTCATAAAATTCATACAAATTACCCGGCCAGAATATAATTTACATTGCTGGAATTCTTACAATATGATGATCATTTTGAATAGAAACATCATGGATTTTGCATTAGACATACAAATTTTAGATCTAATGTAATAATTTGGTTTACACAAAGCAAACATTTTAACTTTTGTGCAAAATATATGAAGTCTACATTCAAAATATTCCCTGACCTGCAAGGAATCCAGAAATGTCAATTATACTATCCTAACTTTAGTCTGAGGTATTATTTATTACTAAAAGTTAAAATCTAGTTTTTTCACCCAAACATTTCTCTGGTAGGGAGGGAAGGTGGGGTTGCAGGTGGGGGTGGGGTTGCGGGTGGGGGGGAGGGGGGGACTGACGACCCAGCTAGCGTGAGTGTGAGGAGGGGGGGAGGCAAGGTGGGGTACTTTGATTGACAGATAGTGTCTGAAGAATATTTTTTTTTTTTTTTTATTACCTGAAGATATTTGTTTTAGCTCATAAAATTCATACAAATTACTCAGCCAGAATATAATTTACATTGCTGGAATTCTTACAATATGATGATCATTTTGAATATAAACATAATGGATTTTGCATTAGACATACAAATTTTAGATCTAATGTAATAATTTGGTTTACACAAAGCAAATATTTTATCTTTTGTGCAAAATATATGAAGTTTACATTCAAAATATTCCCTGACCTGCAAGGAATCCAGGAATGTCAATTATATTATCCTAACTTTAGCCTGAGTTATTATTTATTACTAAACGTTAAATTCTAGTGGTTTCACCCAAACATTTCTCAGAGAGGTTGGAGCTAGTGAGCTGGGAAGAGTTGGGGGGGATTTGAGTCCATTATTTGAATGGACATTAACCTGGCGACTGTATTTCTCTTAAATATTAATTGTGTGAGCACACCATCATAATATTTAGATGTTATTTTTACTACAACACAGGTATTGTGTCGGAAAAAGTGGAGTTTGGGGGTCGGGCCAGTCTCTATTGGAATTAATCCCACATGTTCTGTTGTTCACTTTACGCGGTTTTCACTTTTCGCAGTACCCTGTGGTGTTCAGGGTTCAATTGACCGCGCGTAAATCTCAAATCGGGGTACTACTGTATTTGTTTTTCTAATACTGTACTTTACTGTACAGTGATCCCTAGGTTAACAAATTACCTTCCATAAGAATCTTCAATTCGGTTAACGAAATTCTTACGAAATCATGTCAACATGTTTTCGCTTGTTCACCAGCTGGAATATTAGTCCGCCAATACAGTAATCAGTTCTAGGGCTAAATTCGTTCCCATTTGAATAAATATCAAGAAGGTTGTACTATTCAATAATTTTCCAAGTTTTATATTAAATTTTTTAGCCATTTTAACACTTATTTAATATAATTGCAGTACAGGAAACTAGTTTTTGGTGTGCCCATCAGCCACTTGACTCACCCACCAAGGCGTCAGTTTGTATCTCTGGTCAGTGGAGGTAACATCTTGCTTGTGGCTCTCTTGAACAAAATTTTTTTTTCCGTTTTTTCAGTACAATTATTGGTCATTCTGAAATTTATTTAACATATTGATAATATATAGCGCAGTGCAGCGTTGATTTAAATAAAATAATCTTTATTTACAGCAATTAATTAAAATTTTAAGTGTTGAAAGTGTTATTGAATCCAGCATGGGTCCAAAGAAATCTAGAAAGGCAATTTCAATCCAGGTAAAACAGGAAATCATAAAGAAACATGACGAAGGCATTAGAACAAATGTGCTTAGTAAAGAATATAGCATGTCGGCATCAACTGTATCGACAATTCTTGCACAGAAAGACAAGTTCAAAGAAGTGAAAGTGAGAGACAAATCTACCAGTGTTTAAAGGTAGATCCTTAATTGCAGAAACAGAGAGGTTATTTCTTATTTGGATTAAGGAAAAACAAATGAAAGGAGATTCAATTTCGACTGAATTTATTTGTGAAAGAGCCAGGGAAATTTATGAACATTTGAAGGAAGAGCAACCTGGTTCTTCTGGCACAGAGTTTGAAGAGTTTAGGGCCAGCAAGGGCTGGTTTGAAAAATTTAAGAAAAGAAGTGACATTTTCAGTGTTATTAGGCATGGTGAGGCTGCCAGTGCAGATAAAGAAAGAGCAGCAAAATTTGTAGTGGACTTTAAGGAACTGGTGGAGGAAGAAAATTATCTTCCACAGCAAGTGTTCAATGTGGACGAAATTGGGCTGTTCTGGAAGAAATGCTCAAAAGGACATTCATCACCAGAGATGAAGCCTCTTTACCTGGGCATAAACCCATGAAGGACGGTCTCACTCTATTGCTTGGTGCCAATGTTTCAGGGGATTTCCGACTGAAGCCTATGCTTGTCTACCACTCTGAGAACCCCAGGGTATTCAAGCAACAAAAAGTGGTAAGAGGACAGCTTGGAGTTTATTGGAAGTCCAACCGTAAGGCATGAGTGACAAGACAGCTCTTTAATGAATGGGCTGTTGATGTGTTTTTCCCTTCTGTGAAGAGCTACCTAACCACCAATAAACTCCCTTTAAAGGCTCTTCTCCTTATGGATAATGCCCCTGGTCATGACCGTGAACTTGCCAGCACTTTGGAGGCTCGATTTGACTTTGTCAAAGTGTTGTTTTTGCCTCCCAACACTACATCAATTATACAGCCAATGGACCAGAATGTGATCAGCAACTTCAAGAAGCTGTACATGAAGAAAATGTTCAGGAGGTGCTATCAGGCAACTTCCACTGATCCTGAACTAACACTGGCACAGTTCTGGAAGACACAATTTAACATCCTGGAGGCTGTAAAGTTGATTGTGTCATTATGGCGAGAAGTCTCTATTAGATCCCTCAATTCTGCATGAAAAGCACTGTGGCCATGAACAGTGCATGATTTTAAAGGATTTGAGGAAGAAGCAGAGTTGGACAAGGAGATTGTGTCCATTGGTCAGTCAATGGGCCTCGAAGTAGAGGAGGATGATGTGGAAGAGCTTGTGATGTCTCATGAGCAGGAATTTACTCCTGAAGACTTGCAGCCACCGGATGAGATGTTAGAAGCTGACAGTGGTGAGGAGGAAAGGGAAAGTGATGACCATATGTCTTCTTCAGATTTAAAAGATGCTGTTCACTACTGGGAGAAGCTTAGGAAACTGGCTTCAAGGCACCCTGATGTGGAAATAACAGAACCTATTTTGTGTAATGTTGAGGACAAAGTGCTCTCCTTCTTCAAAAATCAGCTAATGATGAGGAGGAGAAATGCCCCACAAAGAAAAATTGACAGTTTCTTCTTTAAATAAGGCAGCGGGAGAAAGATGCTACCCCTCAGCCTTCCACTTCAAAAAGGAGAGAGAATTTTCCTGCTGGAGAATCTGTCAGTCCAGAGATTCCTGACATTTTTATGGAAGGTGACTCGCCTTCCAAGAAGCAGTAAAATGCTTCTCCTCCACCCCCACTTCCTTCTCTTCTCCCTTCTCCTCCTCCACCTCCCACTTCAAATTCACATCAGCATCATCAACCAGGAGCCTTCTACATACACACCTCAAAGTAAGTGTACTTTACTGCATTTATTTTTTTACTTTGTATGTAATTTTCGGTGAGCTGGAACCAATTACCCAAAATCCCATTGAAACAATGGTTTCAGTTAACGAAATTTTCGGTTAACGAACAACCTTCTGGAACGAATTGTGTTCGTTAACAAAGAGACCACTGTATAGCAAATCCATGATTGTCATTGGGTGTACAGTACATTCTTAGAGAACACCATACAGGAGGGATCCCTGGACAGGGAAGTAATCAGATTATGAGGAAAAAATGGGATGTTTTCTGGTCGTTAAATTTCTGCCTTCAGCCTATTAAACTTAACAGAAAAAAAAAACCCTACTCCGAGTAAGGACTCTGTGTCAGGCAGGAAAATGAAACTTCCACTGTAATGGTCATGATAAGAGCTAACCTGAAAACCTTAAGGATTCATATTACGCTCAAACGTCCACAAAATCTTCTGAGTCCCCCAGTGGAAACGTCCCCCGTTTTCTCTGTTTCCCCCGTCTTTGTCTATGGGAGCAGACGCTGTATGCTGGGACCTGTTGCCATCCAACCCTTTGTAATCAATTTAATTTTGCTTTCGATAGCTGAGTCAGAGCATTGTTAGTGAAGATAATAGTAGAGAATGAAAATGAGGCCATAGTCTCAGTTTCAACGTCAGAGTGTACAGTAAATTAATTCATCGGAATAGGAGTAGCTGGACTCCCTGGCCTAGTTTGAGTGAGCGCGCCGCGGGCATTTCAACCGTTAGTAAGTGCCCGTCCCTTCATCCATACAGGTCCCTAACGCAGCCTAGGCCGTGTCTGTAGGGTGGATGTTGTATCCACAATGTCTGGGGAGATGTCCGAGGTCCAGTAGGATCTGTTACCTTCGTGAGACCCGGCCGTCAGACACTTCAGACTACCTATAGCCCCCATAGCTGGCTCGTCTGGCCCTAACGCTCGGCCGGCGAGGTGACGCCGGATCACCAAGCCACACACCACTACCAGCCCCCATCATTGGTGGATGAGTGTCTAACTCAGTAGGGCTATTTGTGTGGTGAAATTAATCCACTGGGATCTCCAGAGTTCGTCGGATAGTACTCCATGGTGGCTGGACCCCATGGCTGTTACTTGAATATCACACCTGACGACTGAGTGTTGTAGTGGCAGTTGCCCTAGTATTTATGGTGCTAAGTGACTATAATAGTTGTGTTATTGAGTATGTCCACCCAGTAAGGTTGGAAGGGTTATTATGTCCACCCAGTAATGGTGTGAGCATGTTGAGCCTGAGGGCCTAGTACTAGATTTCGTCTGTTAGTACAAATAATTCTTTCTTCTAATTTCATATTCATGTTTAAATAAACTTTGTATTTGTATAATTGTGTCTATTATTTACCTACAGTATTTACCGTTATTTCTTCCCTATTACTTGATACTATCATTACACCTAACCACGAGCCTCCTATCGTCACGCTACCAATGGTAATAAGTATAAGAGTAACAGGAATTGTTACTGGCACACAGAGGCCCTCATGAATGGTGGCAGTTCAGGCCCTCATAAATGGTGGCAGTAGCAGCCCTCATAAATGGTGGCAGCGGTGGAATGTAATGAACATAGTATTGAGTTGGGAGGAATGACTGTGATACTGTAGTTTTTAACTGAGTGATAACCATTTCTCTGTACGGGTATTTAATAACCATTCCACTGTAAATAATGAGTATTTCAGATTGCCAATAATTTTGTTCCATATTTTTCTGAGGTACAGCTTTTTGTGGTGGTTTGCAGAGAAAGTGAAATAAGTTCAAAGAAATACCTTGGAGTTAGGTTAGAAAAAGTCTTGTTTAAAGTAAATGATACCTGCAACAATAACTTGAGTGTAGAGTGTGAATAAGGTTCATTAATATTGGAAGAATTTTGATGTGTAACAGTCTGCCAAATTTTTTTTTCCGCTGTTAACTCAGTATTACTTACAGACAGTGAATACATGTTTGGGCCGTGGCACTAGTTGTGAAATGTTTCCATCGTGGGAGTGCCCAGTGTTTTAATTCTAAGTGCTAACAGAAGCATTGCACTGTATGCAAAGGTTAAGTGGATGCTAATTCTGCACTTGTAATATTCTTTAGTTTATGTGTTAGGTAGGATATATATTCCATTTACTTTATATCTCAGGGCATTTTACAGTTCCTACTTTTAATATTCCTATGTATATGCTATAATTTTAAAGTTATTTTAACCAGGTGCTAACGGGTCATTATTTTGTGTAACGTATGTTATGTGAACTCTAATGCCAGTATACTTTCAGAATACAGTATTATATATGTGAGGACCTTATGGTGATACGGTATATGGAAAGTGTTATACAAGTATATGGACCCAGAATTGTGAGTACAGAAATTCGTGAAGTGTTCACACAGTGTTGCACCATACTGAGTTTGTGAATAGCAAAGTGTCTCAGTGTATTTTTCATGCAATAAGATTATCTTTTGGGAGATAAATAATCTGAACAGTATTTTGAATAGTTGATGCATGGAATGTTTAGTGGTATTGCAGAAAATTAGTACCAGTCCTTGGGTCTTGAGTGAGCACTGTGCATGTTATTGTATTTAAAGTGGGTTATAGTAGTGATTTGTTGTAACACGATGGCAGATGCTAACGTGAATCAGGGGACCAGGATGGCCAAAGCCGCTGTTGAACTAGCAACAGAAGCCCAAGCTCTTCTGGCTAAACTCGCTAAAGCCATGGGTAAAGGAGGAGAAAACCAGTGGTTAGACTGGATCTTTAAGAAATAGTGGGCTTTGTAAGTGAACCTCCTTGGTTGTTGATGGGTAGTGAAGTGCACAATCTATTGTAGGTAACTTTTGGTAATTGAAGAAGTGAAGAAAAAAAAATGGAGGATGTTTTTTTGGGGGGTTAAAAGTATTTTGCAGAGGAAGGGTCAATTTGCAGTAAAGACAGAGATTGGAAGATGGATTGGCAGTTATGCAATCATCTGAAGGGTATCTGTTACTAGTATGAGTGAAGATACCAGTGGTGAATTCTCAAGTTCCGGTTGGTAAGTCCTACGTAGGCTGGGTGTTGTTGGTATATAGGTGTAGAGTTCGTGACTTTCAGGGAGTAGTCGGGCATAGAAATATGGTGCTATTACTTCTACATGGCAAATGCCATAAGTACAGACAGTTTTTGGTTTGGTAGTGTTCTCATGAGGACCGTTTCGTTAGCATTGAATTCTTGGGAATACCCGCTCGTTCGGAGTCCCTGGAATGGTGCTGCCTCTCGCGAATGCGACACAACTCTTTAGATTAAGGGCAACAAATCATTCCTTTGACTTGATGGGGTCCGTGCGTCTATGTCCTAGCTTGAGAAATCTATGTTAAATCTCAGTGTGTCCTGTAAGCATTTGACCAATCGCATAAAAGAAACTTTCATGATCTATGAACATTGAAATTTGAGTTCTGTAAGGAAATTTTGAGTGTGCACTTTATCTACCGATGTGAGGGTGTATTTTGTAACATGTAACCCCATTTATTATTATAATATGATATGAGGTATCTAACTCAAATCATTATTATTCTATGATGATGTACTTAACCCCATTTATTATTATATGATATGATGCATGTAACACCATTTATTATTATGATATGATATGATGTATTTACCGCCATTCAGTATTATTATAACATGATGTACCTAACCCCATGTGCTATTATTTTTGGTGCTATTTTGTAATATGTATCCCAATATATTTTTTTTATGAAGGTGTGTCACATTCTAGTTGTATGTTAACAGATTTCCATTTCTTTTACCTAATCCTGACTACCGGTAGGGAATTATTTTTCTATTTTTATTGATATGATTTGTGCAATGTTTTGTATGAGCATTTATACTTTATATTAATGATTTAATGTGTATGTCACTACTTACGTGTTTTCTGAACGTTACCGCATAATATAAATCTTGGGGAAGGGGGAAGCTTTGTAATGGTCATGATAAGAGCTAACCTGAAAACCTTAAGGATTCATATTACGCTCAAACGTCCACAAAACCTTCTGAGTCCCCCAGTGGAAACGTCCCCCGTTTTCTCTGTTTCCCCCGTCTTTGTCTATGGGAGCAGACGCTGTATGCTGGGACCTGTTGCCATCCAACCCTTTGTAATCAATTTAATTTTGCTTTCGATAGCTGAGTCAGAGAATTGTTAGTGAAGATAATAGTAGAGAATGAAAATGAGTCCATAGTCTCAGTTTCAACGTCAGAGTGCACAGTAAATTAATTCATCGGAATAGGAGTAGCTGGACTCCCTGGCCTAGTTTGAGTGAGCGCGCCGCGGGCATTTCAACCGTTAGTAAGTGCCCGTCCCTTCATCCATACAGGTCCCTAACGCAGCCTAGGCCGTGTCTGTAGAGTGGATGTTGTATCCACAATGTCTGGGGAGATGTCCGAGGTCCAGTAGGATCTGTTACCTTCGTGAGACCCGGCCGTCAGACACTTCAGACTACCTATAGCCCCCATAGCTGGCTCGTCTGGCCCTAACGCTCGGCCGGCGAGGTGACGCCGGATCACCAAGCCACACACCACTACCAGCCCCCATCATTGGTGGATGAGTGTCTAACTCAGTAGGGCTATTTGTGTGGTGAAATTAATCCACTGGGATCTCCAGAGTTCGTCGGATAGTACTCCATGGTGGCTGGACCCCATGGCTGTTGCTTGAATATCACCCCTGACGACTGAGTGTTGTAGTGGCAGTTGCCCTAGTATTTATGGTGCTAAGTGACTATAATAGTTGTGTTATTGAGTATGTCCACCCAGTAGGGTTGGAAGGGTTATTATGTCCACCCAGTAATGGTGTGAGTATGTTGAGCCTGAGGGCCTAGTACTAGATTTCGTCTGTTAGTACAAATAATTCTTTCTTCTAATTTCATATTCATGTTTAAATAAACTTTGTATAATTGTGTCTATTATTTACCTACAGTATTTACCGTTATTTCTTCCCTATTGCTTGATACTATCATTACACCTACCCACGAGCCTCCTATCGTCACGCTACCAATGGTAATAAGTACAAGAGTAACAGGAATTGTTACTGGCACACAGAGGCCCTCATGAATGGTGGCAGTTCAGGCCCTCATAAATGGTGGCAGTAGCAGCCCTCATAAATGGTGGCAGCTCAGGCCCTCATACCACCACCACACACTAGACATTCATGACCACACATTAGAATTACCAGTAGGTGGTAGGTAGAAGGAAGCTACCAAACAGGGAGGTACTACCTCCTGGGAAGATATTAGAAGCATAATGTACAGTATTGTCTAATGGTAGACCCTGCTGCCATATGGCACCACGAAAATTTTGACCGAGTCCCAGGTTGCTGATCTGTCTTTCTGCCTCATTTACACACAATTGCAGGGTCTCAATTGTTTCTCTTACTATTAACAACACAACATACTGTACATACTGTGTTTCTCACTATTGATTGATTTTTTTTTCATTTTTGTATTTATTATTATTATTATTATTATTATTATTATTATATTTCGCCCCCCAGGCCCTGATGTGGGTCAGTGACCTGTGCCCGGGTGGGCTAAGCCCCGTAAAAAAACCCACTCCTCTTTCATTACTTTTAGAAATCGTTGTAAGGCTATTCTTTGGAGGGGGAAGCGGAATTTTATAAATAGAAAGACCACTGACCTGACTAACTCTTCTTCTTGTAAATCCTTCTGGTCCTGATAAAGCCAATCTCTTTGGCACCTTATTCTCCTCTAACTCCACCTTAGATGATTCCAATTCTATCCCTCCTACTGAACCTATGCACTTTCCTATAATCTCCACTTGTAAGGTTGCTGGTGTGTTATCCACGTTGGATGTGAGTAAGGTGCATTGACCGGACGGAATACCCCCTCGTGTTCTGAAGTTCTGGCCCCTGTGCTTACTCAGCTCTTTTGCCTTTGCCTCAAAACCCAAACTTTTTCCTTCTTCTTGGAAGCATGCCTTGGTTCAGCCCATCATGAAGAAGGGTGACCGTTCCAATCCCTCTAACTATAGCCCCATTGCCCTAACTTCATCCCTCTCTTAAGATTTTTGAAACTACCGGTATCTTGAACTCTCATTTTCTCCATCACCTTGAACACCATTCTCTTTTGTCGGATCACCAGTATGGCTTTCGCCAGGCGAGATCTACTGGTGATCTGCTCTCCTACTGCACCCATCTTTGGTCATCCTCTTTTAGGAATTATGGGGAAACTTTCATCATGGCCCTAGACATCTCCAAAGCATTTGACTGGGTTTGGCACAAGTCTTTGCTTTCTAATCTTTCCTCTAATGGTTTCTCTCCCCCACATTGCTCTCTAATTTCTGGCTTCCTTGAGAACTGATCCATGGCAATTGTGGAGGGATTAACCTCTCGCCCTTTCTCTACCAATAGCGGTGTCCCACAGGTGCTCTCTTCCTTCTTTTTATCGATGATTTACTTCACACTACGACTAATTCTATCCATTCTTAAGCTGATGAATCTACTCTTCAATCTTCTTCACTTTTTCCCTTCCCCCTAATTCTCAAACTAGATCTGTTTCTAGAGCCGATATCATTACATCTATCAATGCGGATCTGTGCTGCATATCCGAATGGGGAGGTAGAAACTTGGTTAAATTCAATAGTAATAAAACTCAGTATTTACCAATTACACTTTCCAAATTAGATGATCTCCCACCAACCACATTTCAGGATGCAATCATTCTGCCATATTCTAAAATAGATATGCTAGGCCTCACCATTTCCTCTAATATGTCATGGAAGCCACACATCCTCAAAAGTGCTAAAGCTGCCTCCCGAAAGCTGGGAATGCTGTACAGATGCCGTAGCTACTTCTCTCCTGAGCAGTTGCTTAAGTATATAAGGGATTCATTTGTCCTAACTTGGAGTACTGCTCTCATATCTGGGGGTGGCTCTTTTTCTGTTCAATTGCTAGATAGGGTGGAATCAAAGGCATTTCGTCTTATTAACTCTCTTCCTTTAGTTGATAATCTTTCTTCCCTTTCTCTTTGCCGCAATGTCGCTTCACTCTCTCTCTTTTGCAGGTACTTTAACAGGCAATGTTTGGTGGATTTGGCATCCTGTGTACCGCCGGCAAGGCAGTGGGCTCGTAACACTTTTCTTGCCTGCGGTGCCCACCGTTTCTCTGTGGATGTCGGTCACACTAGATAACCCGTTATAGTACATCCTTCTTTCCTCACACAGCCAAACTGTGGAATGCTCTGCCTTCTTCTGTGTTTCCATACTCATACAATCTGTCTCACTTCAAAAAGCTGGTTTTCCGGCAACTTTGTGTTGTAGATTAAAATATATTTTTTTTTCTATTTTCAATTTCTTTTTACTCTTTATTTTTTCGCCCCCTAGGCCCCGTTGTGTGGTACATGTACCGAAGTTTTGTCAGAGGCACAGTCGCAGACTCTTCCACGTTGAACACCCAACCAGACGACCAGAGAGGTAGAATCAGGTGACGATCTGGTAACAGTGTGTGTACGTGCAGGGGTGAGAGGGGAGGGGGAGGGGGAAAGATGGGGGAGTATACTTGAGTTCCATGTAGCATAATATAATTATTTATTATTTCGCACACAAAAGAGTGATGGAAGTGTAAGACGTAATTATGGTAAAGGAATACGTATTTACCGTAGCATTACATTGCTTGATTTATTGATTTATTGGGCGAATATTGTGAACGCTAGGGAGCTTGTGTGAGAAAGAACGCCTGCAGAGTTGTTCGCCCACACCAAGACAGAATGGGAGGTATTTACGGCCAAACATGATATCCTCTGCAACCTTGTTAGATCAATGCCCGAAAATTTTAATGCCGTTATCAACAAAGAAAGTGGGTGGACAGGATACTAAAGTGAAGAATTTACGTCAGAGAAGACAAGCCTTTTCCAGAAGTCCTGTGCCTATTGCTGACAAACCAAGACAAGTCTGATGGCACAGTGTTCCTCTGTCAATGATTTCTGATGCCCAAGTCCAACCTCATATCGTCACTTATTAGGACAGCCTTTGTGAAAGCAAAAATCTAGCCACCTCTTATGAGCTTTGCTTTCACTAGGTTGTCTCTCACACTCTTGAGTGAAAAAATTTAATACAATTTTGTATACAGTATTACCCCGCTTAACGTGGTTTCACTTAGCGTGTTTTACCGTATACGCGGTGCCTCGCCAGAGCTGAACTTTCACTTAACGCGGGTTATACGTGAGTGTCCGGCTCGAGAGCTATTTTTAGATTCGCCCCACCCCCCACCCGCCACCCTGCCTGACTGCCTGTTTTAGCTCATAAAATTCATACAAATTACCCAGCCAGAATATAATTTACATTGCTGGAATTCTTACAATATGATGATCATTTTGAATATAAACATCATAGATTTTGCATTAGACATACAAATTTTAGATATAATGTTTACTCTGAGTAAATATGTTATTTTTTGTGCAAAATATATGACATTTGTATTCAAAATATTCCTGGGCTTACAAGGAATCCAGCAATGTCAACTATATTATCCTAACTTTAGTTTGAGGTATTATTTATTACTAAAAAGGTAAATATTCTGGTTTTCCCACACATTTGGTAGGGAGGGACCGACCGACCATCTGTTACCGTGTGAAGAATATTTTATTTTTTTTATTAACTGAAGATATTTGTTTTAGCTCATAAAATTCATACAAATTACCTGGTCAGAATATAATTTACATTGCTGGAATTATTGCAATTTGATGATCATTTTGAATATAAACATCATAGATTTTGCATTAGACATACAAATTTTAGATATAATGTTTACTCTGAGTAAATATGTTATCTTTTGTGCAAAATATATGACATTTGTATTCAAAATATTCCTGGTCTTACAAGGAATCCAGCAATGTCAATTATATTATCCTAACTTTAATATGAGGTATTATTTATTAAAATTTAGTGGTTTTCCCCCCAAAATTTCTCAGAGAGGGAAGAGCCAGGGAGTGTAGTGTGAGAAGAGGGGGAGGGAGTTGAGTCCATCATTTGAATGGACATTAACTTGGCGACTGTATTTCTCTATTTCTCTTAAGTATTAATTGTGTGCATGTACCATCATAAAATTAAGATGTTATTTTTACAAGAATATAGGTATTGTGTTGGAAAAAGTAGAGTTTGGGGGTCCGGCCAGTCTCTATTGGAATTAATCCCATATGTTCTGTTGTTCACTTAACACGGTTTTCACTTAACACGGTACCCTGTGGGTTCAATTGACCACATTAAGCGGGGTACTACTGTATATAATTACATGTAAACATAAAATGGTGCAGTCTAAAGTTAGAAAATAAATTACATTGCTGGAATCCTTGCAACACAGTAAATAATTTTATGTCAGACATCATATATTTTGCACAAGAGATAAAAATTTTAGCCCTTTGTTATAAAATAACTAATTAAACTAAAATTTGTATGTCCCTTGCAAACCATAGCATGTTTATATTCAAACTAATCACTATCTTATAAGAATTCCAGCAATGTTAATTATATTCTCCCAGGTCAGTTCAGTGACATTTTCTAAGAGAAAAACTTAAAGTCACTCTTAAGGACAGATAAATAAATAAGCACTAGACCTTGGCATCAACTGTCAAAAATATCACCTCACCCCCCCCCCCCCCCCTCCCATCTTCCCAGCCAGGGTTGGGTGGTATTAGGCTTAAAATTTTTATCTTATACAATATCACAGACTAATGTTAGGTGAATATAATTTGCATTGCTGGAATCCTTGCAAGACAGTGAATAATTTGAATATAAACATCATATATTTTGCACAAGAGATAACAATTAATCACCTGTACTTATCACATTACAGTAGTGACTTAGGAGCTTTTAGTGTATATGTACGTTAACTGTATATGTATATAGTGATTTAAGGGCGATTTAGGTGTATTTGTGAATTTACACGAGGTCACAGGAACGTAACCCTCGCCTAATTTGCGAGTCTACTGTGTAGTATTGGAAAATTTTGATAATTTTGGTAACAGTGATAAATTTGAAATATTTCCTGCACGATTTCCCTCGCTAAATAAAAAAAATATCGCTCTACATAAGAAAATGTCGATAATTTTGGTAGCTGATATAAATTTTTTTTTTATATAGTCGCTATATATCCCGACTCTACTGTGTAAGGCAGGGGTTCTCAACCAGGGGGGGGGGGGGGGGGAAACTGATTCTGGAGCAAGAGATATGTTCGATGAGAAATCAATCACAGAATTTTGGCCCTTGATGTGCCAAAAGTGGCAGAAAGAGCTATCCGTGCATTGCTTCCGTTTGTGTCGACATATCTTTGTGAGTCAGGCTTTTCAACTCTGTTGCAAATTAAAACGAAGCAACGTAGTAGATTAGAGGTAGAAAATGACCTGCATTGTGCCCTTTCAAGCACTCCTCCGCGTATCCCAGAATTGGCGAAGAAAACACAATCACAGGTTTCTCATTGACTGTAATCTTCATCTGAATAAAATTAATTACAAATTTACAATATCCTGGTATTCTATTGAACATTTTGTTTATTGCATTATGCTTCAGTTTGGTCTGTTACGTAATTCATTATAAATATAAAAAAAAATATTTTACTTTTATTCAAGTTTTATAAATCCATCAACATTTTCAATTGGCATTTAATTTGTAAAACTCCACTATAAAAATAATCCATGTAAAATTGTAAATGTATATGTACTAATATGGAAAAAATAAAGGATTTTCAGTATTATATGCATATTATTTGGAATGCACTTTTTGAGGCAGACAATCTTGGAAAGGAGGGGGAAATGACATTCTCACATATGGTGAAAGGGGTGCATGGGGCAAACAAGGTTGAGAACCACTGGTGTAAGGGATTATGAGTTAATACCCTGTACTTAGTTAATAATTATATCTATGAATCTTATTAAAGGCCATAGCTAGGTTCATAGAAAACGAGGTGGTTCAGTACACTGACACTTATATCTTCGGTGTATTGTTACGACGCAAGTTAATTCAAAATAAAAGGTAAATCTTTTGGTGCTTGGTATTGATCATCTAGAATAGATGAAATATGATTAGTCCACTCAAATATAAGTTATAATTCAATAAATGGAACGAATAATTACTAATATTGATTTCAGTGCGGATTGTTATCGGTATCCTATCAGGCTTCAAAGGAGCTTTAAAGCCAAGTAGGTGATCGCCAATTCTCTTGATTTAATATTCCTTCGCCACCAAAGTTGGGTAGGAATATTACTATTTTCTTATTACAAATGTATTTTATACACTGGTCCTTCGAACATTGAATTATGAATGACTATTAATCAAGCCCAGAGATCTGTTGGAGGTAGAGGTTATCGGAGTGAGAGTCGAAGAGGGTTGGCTCATTATCTGTTCTCCACAACAGCAGCAGCTGAGGGGTAGGTGTGAAATAAAATACCCCAGGGTATTCCTGAACAATACTTTTCTTTTTCTAATTCATATGGTCAAGAAATTGAAGTTTCTCTAATATGACATCGTATACGGTACGGTACTGTACAGTAGTTATACATGCCTCAAATATTACAAACTCAACTCACCAGTGTAAGGTAAGGATGACGCAAATAGAACATATTTTGCTCTTCCACCTGTAGTTTCTTTGTAGCATTCCCAGTTTCTAACTCCGTTACCTTGGGTGTCTTACGATGTTTCCTACAAAAAAGGAAAAACACAAGTTAGTTTCTAAAGTATTTGTGTGGTCATACTAAGGCCTGTCCCTAGGGTAGGGCAAACTGGGGCGACCACCAAGGACCCCAGGCTGGAGGGTAGGGGGTCCATAGGAATTGTGATCAACCTTATCCAACACCAGGATTAGTGACTGCATTTTCTGTTATCAGGTCAAAAGTAAGGTCAGACTGACCCCATCTCACCAATAAGACTCAGGACAATGATATCATTCTTAACCCCTTTAGTAAATCCCTTACCCGAAATCCTTGGGGCTAGATGTGTTTTGGATTTTGGAAGTTTTTGGATTTCAGAATGATTAGGTTAGGTTCCTTTTTTCAGGAATCAGCCCACCCGGGCACAGGTCACTGACCCACATTGGGGCCTAGGGGCGAAAATGTAATACTGTAGTAGTAGTAATAATAATAATAATAATAATAATAATAATAATAATAATAATAATAAAAATAATAATAATAATAATAATAATAATAATACAGTTAACCCTCACTTTACGCGGTCCCGCATTCCGCGTTTCCACGTTTACGCGGTGCCTTGCCAGAACCTCACGTGCTCACATTACGCGGTACGTGAACCCCATTACGCGGAGAGTGTCCGGCGCGACGCTATTTTTAGATTTGCCCCACCCGCCACCCGCCCGCCTGCCTCTCCCTCCTCCTCCCTCCGCTTCGGCAAGCGGCGCGGTAAGATTGCGCAGTGTGTGTCTTTGTTGCGTTATCACTGACGTCATATGACGTATCAGACCTGTGATTGGCCATGCATCCCTACCCCCTCTGCTGCTAGCTGTAATTGGCTTAAAGTATTATGACGTGTCCACCCGGGGGAGGGAGGGAGGGAGGAAAGACGACGCTTGACCTAGCCGCGGCAGTTTCATCCCTCAAGGCCACTCCGTGTAAACGCGCATCCATTGTTCCGTAAAATGGCTTCCACCGGACCACCACCCCCAGAGAGAAACCTTTGCTTACCTGGACCCAGCGGCACTAAACCAAAGAAGACACGACGTTCCTTAAGCTACGAGGTGAAGTATACCATCATCCAAGAGTTGGAGAAAGGAACAAGGCAGGTTGATTTGGCGCGCCAGCATGGTGTGAACGAATCTACGATCCGGACTATAAAGAAGGATTCAGCCAAGATAAAGGAGCACATGAAGATCACAAAGTCTACAGGTGCTTCTATGATCAAGTATTTTCACAACCAGGTGCTTCTCAAGACAGAAAAATTACTTGTGAGGTACTTGGTGCGTCAGGCGCGACGGAACATGGCGGTCGACACGCGCTCTGTTAAGGACTACGCACGTGAACTGTACATGGCAGTGGCACGAAAGATGGGAGCTTCAGAGCCCAAACCCTTTAATGCTTCCTCTGGGTGGTTACAGAGGTTTAAGATCCGGAACAAGATCACCAATATAAACATTGGTGGTGAAGAAGCGAGTGCTGATCGTGCTGCGGCTCGGGAATTTCCTCCGTTTTTACGTGAGATTATGGAGGAAGGACAGTACAGTGACGACCAGGTGTTTAACATGGACGAATCTGGTCTTTTCTGGAAAAAGCTACCTTCCAAGTCCTTTGTTGTGAAGAATGCCATCAGGATTCGGGGCCGGAAAATGCAGAAGGAACGTATCACCGTCCTGTTTACCGCCAATGCCTCCGGTACCTGTAAGCTCAAGTTATCGGTGATCCACACAGCACGCAAGCCGCACGCCTACAAAACCATGGACATGACCAAGCTAAATGTCCACTGGCTGACCACACGTAAGGCATGGATGTTCTCTACACTGTCCCTCTCCTGGTTTGATGACTGTTTTGTTCCCGATGTAAAAAAATTCTGTGAGCGACAGAATGTGCCATTCAATATTTTGTTGCTGCTGGACAACGCACCAGGACACTCACCCCTACTGTTAGATCGTCACCCCAACGTAAAAGTGGTCTTCCTTCCTCCCAACACTACGTCTATATTACAGCCCATGGACCAAGAGTTAATCTGTAATGTAAAAGCTGCATTCTCAACAAAAAAATTCCAGCTCCTGAACGACTACACCAACACCAGGGAAGAGTTGCGTAACCTGAGTGACACCACCACCGATAGCAAGAGCGAAGAAGATGAGGATCAACAGCTGGAACAGCAAAAAATACTCTTCAAACAATTCTGGAGAGTATTTAACATCAAGAAAGCTGTGGACTTCTTGGTGGAGTCATGGGATCAGCTGTCTATTGCTACAATTCGTCACGCATGGAGACACGTGTTGCATGGAATACCAGGTGAGAGGAGGAGTCAATCTGTGACTGGTGAGGTTCAGAATGTTGCAGTTGCAGTGGACCTTGCCAGAGAAGCTGCGCAGACTGTTACAGTTCCAGGCTTCTCCGAGACCACCAACGACGACATCCTGGAGGTGGTCAAAGATCCTGAAGTGACTGCCGACGAGATGTTGGAAGAAGAACACGTCAGTGAAGAGGAGGAAGAAGGTGCGTCATTCTCCGAAGAACACAATTTAAGTCATAGTGATATTAAGGGTGCCATGGAGTGTGCAGAGAAGATGAAGTCCTTCCTTTCCCGCGACAATGACGATGACCGCTATGAAGTCTTCCATACCCGGCTGGTGCAGGCTATGGAGCCGTACATCAAGGTGTATCACGACAACATCAACGCCAGCCGTCAACAAAGCATAACAGATTTCTTCGCCGCAACCCACCACAGCCAGCCCAAGCCAGTGATAGTGGCAGTGAAGATGACTTTGAGGGATTTGTCAGGGAAGCCCTGACAACTGTATGTGACAGTGATGGTGATTCACCTAGTAATGGTGATTCACCTGAGGGCCAGTAATCTGCCCTCTGCCTCGGAACCAGCCTCCATCCCCGTATGCCGACCCATCTCTTCTACTACCGTAAGTGTTACACCTAATTTTTAGTTTTCTAACCTAACCTTTAATTTTCCTATGTTAACCTTTATCTTTCCTAACCTAACCTCTTCTATATTACTTGTTTTTTCATACCATCATAAAGTTAAGATAAAATTTTTACTACAACATAGTTGTGTGTCGTCAAAAAGTAGAGTTTGGGGATCGGCCCGGACTCCATTTCAATTAATCCCATATGTTATGTTATTCACTTTACGCGGGACCCTCTGGGTTACATTAACCGCGTAAAGTGAGGGTTAACTGTAATAATAAAAATAATAATACCCCCTGTATGTATATGAAATAAAAGAAGTTACATACTGTACTGTAATATACATATTGTTAATCCCCCATTCATACTATTACTATGCCAAGTATTATGTAATTTACTGTTATAACATCTTTCATATATTACCCCATTTGGTAATCTTCACATGAAAATGTCTTCTGAAAAGTGTTGGTATTCACCATTTTTTGGAAACGCTTAATTTTCACTAGATACCTTACCAGGTCCCTTTTCTACCAAAATATCAATTGTTGTAGTTGTAATATCTTACAGGATTTAATGGGAGAATGAGAAGCCACATGCTCGTTCTTACTTTAGGGCGTTTATTCTCTGTTGCTGTGTACAACGTGCCTAACACATTCGTGATTAAACAGGCCTAAACACTTTCTAACTTTGGTAAGAAGTAACATAATGCATATATATCAATTATAGATGGCAGGGAATTACATATGGCAGGGAAGAAGAGAATAGAACACAAGAAATATAAATTCCTAACTAAACAGTTTTGAAAGGCATGTTCACAATTCAGATAATTAGAGGTCTAATTTAGTTACAGGTCTCCTAACTCTGTTTGATCTTCTAGGACTATTCTGTCCATCAAATTTTACAGGGGTTTCACATGCACTCTGTGCACTATCAGTGACAGACATATCATCACTACAGTCAGTTGACACAGTGAGTGGATGCTGGGAAACATCATCTTTGACCTCATCATCATGATGATTATCTGCAACTGTGTCAAGTTTATCATCATGTCCTGGTGCTACATTCATCTCGTCATGTGCCTGAATGATGTGATCCACATGAACATACCTCAAAGAGTTACTACATTTCACTAAATATGTCCTAGATCTACATACCTTGTCAATGACACAAGTTATCCACTTTGCATGTATAGTACCATAACCTTTAGCCATGTTCCTAACTCTCACCCTATCATTTATCTTGAACACTTTTTCACTGGAACTCTTCTCATGATATATCTTTTGTTGAGCTTGTTTCCTCTCTACAACTTCAAACAGACTTGGCTTAACTGAACTTAATCAATTCAATTTCAAATATTTATTCCTTGATAGAGGAAGCGGGATCCTAGTGCTGTCACTAGGTACCCCTGTAAGATGATACCAGAAGCATCTGGCAAGTGTGACAAGTATATACAGTATAAATATTATGAAGGGGCTTACTAAAGCCTAAGGAAGGAAGGATATTCCTTTAACACATATTTAACTCTGCAGGAATACATCCTGTCACAATATGTGGTGTGGTTCTGTATCTGAGTAAGAAATTTGCTATTCTGTGTTTCATTGATTTTCCAACAGTCCCTTGAATTACCTGCTTGGAAAGTGCTTCCTTTACAATTCTAACTGATCTCTCAGCTGCACCATTAGAGGCAGAATGATAGGGTGGGGTCAGTACATTGCATTACACCATTGAGTCTCATGAAGTTTTTAAACTCTGATGATTGGAATGGAAGACCATTGTCAGATATTACCTCTTCTGGTATTCCATGTTCAGCAAATATTAATCTTAATTCATCAATGGTGCTACCAGCATTAGTACTGTACATGTGCTTAACATCAATCCACTTTGAATGACTGTCAATTAATACAAGAAATTTGTCTGTTCCCTTATCACAGAAGTCAATGTGTACTCTTTGGAAGGGACGGGTAGGCCATTTCCAGGTTTTCAAAGGTGTGCTGGGTGGCATACTCCTAACATTCTGACAAACAGAGCACTCACGTATCATCATTTTTATTTCACCATCCAGTTTAGGCCACCACCAAAACTTCTGGATGTTCAAAATGCAGTTCATTCAAAATTTGCCCTCTAAAACACTGTGGAATTAACACTCTCATAACCCACAACACACATCCCTGTTCTACTGATAATTGACATCTCCTTAAATGATACGGTTGTAAGTCTAAGGATGGACAAATCTCTGGCCATCCATTTAGTGTATACTCCAGGACTCTACTGTACAACATCTTTCCTTGTATCATGAGCAATCATTCCAGAGGTGACTGGAAAATCTTCTGCTAACATGGTTACAGCATAAACCTTAGGCTCTACTCCATCATTTGATCCACTACATGGCAACCTGAACAAAGCATCTGCATTGGAATGATCCTCTGAACGTCTGTACTGTATCTCATAGTCATATGCAGACAATATCACAGCCCATCTCTGCATTCTTGCTGCAGCAAGTGTAGGAACAGGTGATTTAGGACCCAAAATTGCAAGCAAGTGTAGGAACAGGTGATTTAGGACCCAAAATTGCCAGCAAGTGTAGGAACAGGTGATTTAGGACCCAAAATTGCCAAGAGAAGCTTGTGATCAGTTATTAAGACAAAATTCCTCTCATATAAATACTGGTGAAATTTCTTTACACCAAATATGAGAGACAAAGCCTCTTTCTGTATTTGTGCATAATTTTTCTTGCTTTGGGTAAGAGTTCTCGAGGCATATGCACCTAATCCATAGCCCGATGCATCACAAGCAAGCTTTAGTGTTCTACTGGTATCATAGTGGACCAAAACATCAGTACCAGACAGCAGCTTTACAATCTTCAAATGACTTCTGAGTTGCACTGTTCCATTTCCATGGAATCCCTTTCTTTAACTGTATCATACCCAGGAGAGCTTTCAATTCACTGACATTTTTTGGAGCAGGTAAATTTACTATGGCTCTTAATTTATCTTCTATAGGTCTCAGCCCTTCTGCATTCACTTTGCAGCCAAGATAAGTTACTTCTTTAGCCAGGAATGAACATTTGCTCTTGTTGAGCTTGACATTGTGTGTCAAAAATCTTTCGAATACTGTGGCTAGGGTTTTGACAGGATTTTGGATGGCACTGTCAACAATAAGGACATCATCCTGAAAACATAACACATTGAGAAGCCCCACAAGAATTTTGTCCATGATGCACTGAAATAACTTTGGTGCACTTAAACAATCCTTTATGAGTGTTGATGGTAAGATACTGTTGGCTTTCGGCATCAACAGAGACCTGAGCATATGCTTGGGACAAGTCTAACTTAGTGAAAATGGTTCCACCTGTTAGTGCAGCAAACAAATCTTGAGATGTGGGTAAGGGATATTGCTCTTCCTCAACAGCTTGATTAATGGTAACTTTATAATCACCACATAGTGTAACAGACTTATCAGCTTTAGGTACAATTACTATTGGAGCAGCCCAATTGCTCTTGGTGGTTTTCACAATAATTCCCTCACTTACAAGTCTGTCTAATTCCTTCTCAACCTCACCTTTCAATGCATAAGGAACAGGTCTGGACTTAGCATACAGTCAACCCTCACTTTACGCGGTCCCACATTCCGCGTTTCCACGGTGCCCTGCCAGAACCCAGGATGCTCACATTCCGCGGTGGGTGTACCCCTTTACATGGGTGAAGTATAATTTTTTTATTTAGCTCATAAAATGCATACAAATTATCCGGGCAGAATGTAATTTACATTGCTGGAATTCTTACAATTTGATGATCATTTTGAATATAAACATCATATATTTTGCATTAGACATACAAATTTTAGATATAATGTTTACTCTGAGTAAATATGTTATCTTTTGTGCAAAATATATGACATTTATATTCAAAATATTCCTGGTCTTACAAGGAATCCAGCAATGTCAATTATATTATCCTAACTTTAGTTTGATTTATTATTCATTACTAAACAGGTAAACAGTCTGGTATTCCCACACATTCATCTGGTAGGGAGGCTTGGTGGGAGGGAGGGAGGGACCAGCGACCGACCACCTGGCACCATGGTGTGAAAAATATTTTTTTTTTTTTTTTTATTAACTGAAGATATTTGTTTTAGCTCATAAAATTCATACAAATTACCCGGTCAGAATATAATTTACATTGCTGGAATTCTTACAATTTGATGATCATTTTGAATATAAACATCATATATTTTGCATTAGACATACAAATTTTAGATATAATGTTTACTGAGTAAATATGTTAACTTTTGTGCAAAATATATGACATTTATATTCAAAATATTCCTGGTTTTACAAGGAATCCAGCAATGTCAATTATATTATCCTAACTTTAATCTGAGGTATTATTTAATACTAAATGTTAAAATCTAGTTTTTTCACCCAACCTTTCTCTTGAAGGGAGGATTGGTGGGGAGTGGGGGGAGAGGGTTGGGACGGACCAAGCATCTGCCGCTTGGAAGAGGGGGGAGGCAAGGTGGGGTACTTTGATTGACAGATAGTGTAGTGAAGAATATTTTTTTTTTTTATTAACTGAAGATATTTGTTTTAGTTCATAAAATTCATACAAATTACCCGGCCAGAATATAATTTACATTGCTGGAATTCTTACAATTTGAAGATCATTTTGAATACAGTATAAACATCATAGATTTTGCATTAGACATACATATTTTATATAAAATGTTTACTCTGAGTAATTATGTTATCTTTTGTGCAAAATATATGACATTTGTATTCAAAATATTCCTGGTCTTACAAGGAATCCAGCAATGTCAGTTATATTATCCTAACTTTAGTTTGAGGTATTATTTATTACTATACCTGGTTTTCCCCCCAAAATTTCTCAGAGAGGGAAGAGCCAGCGAGTGTAGTGTGAGAAGTGGGGAAGGGAGTTGAGTCCATTATTTGAATGGACATTAACTTGGCGACTGTATTTCTCTATTTCTCTTAAGTATTAATTGTGTGCATGTACCATCATAAAATTAAGATGTTATTTTTACTAGAACATAGGTATTGTGTTGGAAAAAGTGGAGTTTGGGGGTCAGCTGGTCTCTATTTCATTTAATCCCTTATGTTATGTTATTCACTTTACGCGTTCCTCACTTTCCGCGGTACCCAGTGGGTTACATTAACCGCGTAAAGTGAGGGTTGACTGTATATGGGTGTAACATCGTTGTCAATGGTGATATGAGCTTCATAACTCTTTATACCATCCTGTCCCTTAACAAATAAAATCTTGTATTTTTCAAGCAATTTCTCAAGACCTGGAATACTGTTACACATTCTAACGCTAAATATCTCCTTCCAGTCCATCTCAAGTTCACATAACCAGTTCTTACCTAACAAAGTTGGTCTATTCACATAACTAGCTATAATTAATGGCAACTTTAAATTCTGATTTTTGTACTTTACCTCACACTCTAATTTACCTTCTGTGTTCAAAATCTCTCCAGTATAAGTTCTCAACTTGACACCCGAGTCTTCTAAAGGCACATGCGCAAATAGCTTCTCATACATATCTCAACTCATTATGGAAAATCAGCTGCAGTATCCACTTCCATGGTTACAGGTGTCATTAATACACAAGTCCACATTATACCTTTATTTAACTTTCTCTTCATGACTGGTGTAAATAGTAAACACATGGGTACTCTCATCATTATCAGGTTCAAAATTACTAACACTCATGAATACTGTTTTTCATTTCCTTCTCATCACCTTTAACAACATACAGTACTCTACTTTTATCACTTCTGGCAGGGGCTGTAATTTCTTTCATACAGGCAGGAGCAATATGTCCAATACGCTGACAATTGTAACATCTTGAATTTTTGAACTTACACTGAAAGCTTTCATGTTTCCCTAGGAATCTCTTACATTTTAAATCAGCATGTGTTCCTTGTTTTGTGGCATAATTCTTGTTCTCTGGTGTTTTTTTCTGCTAATTCCATGCTTGTAGCTATCTGACATGCATTTTGTATTTTTTCATAATTCAGACCTATCACAAACCTGTCTTTTAGAGCTCGATTCAAGAACTGTCCAAAGTTACAGTGAATGGATAACTTCTTCAAAGCAACTATATAATCACTTGCCGACTCATCTTTCCCTCTATCTCTTGTGCCAAATTTGTAACTTTCAGCGACCTCAAGTGGAGCAGGATCAAAATGTTGCTTCATAAACTTGGTAATCTGAATCAGTGAGGAGTCTTTTGGTTTGTCTGGAGCAAGCAGATTGACCAAAGTAGAATAAACAATGGCTCCTACCTCTGTCAAAAAGACTGCCTTCCTTTTCTCTTCAAGGGCCTTCTTCTTCTGAGCATCACCACCGTCGTCCATTAATTCATTTGCCAGAAAGAAGAAGTCCATTCTCTCACAATATGATGTGAAGTTCTCTTTGTCTCCATCATACTCTCCCACTCGTCCGATGTATGCCATGTTTGCTTTCTTCACTTAAATTCTCCAGGTTCACAGTAGCCTTCCCTTCAGTGGTCACTGTCCTCTCTTCAAGGACTTCACCAACACATTGTGAATCCCATCCTCTTTGCCAGTGTAATATCTTACATGATTTAATGGGAGAATGAGAAGCCACATGCTCGTTCTTACTTAGGGCGTTTATTCTCTGTTGTCGTGTACAACGTGCCTAACACATTCGTGATTACACAGGCCTAAACACTTTCTAACTTTGCTAAGAAGTAACATAATACATAATGTATATACATATATCAATAAAGGCAGCATATAAACACACATGTATAACAGTAGTGTCTAGTAAATGTGGCCAGTTAGCTGAATCACATAGATCTTCATCGGCATGACCGGTAGCGTGGGTAGAACTGTCCATTTTAAAAGCCTTATTAGTATTTTTTTCAGTATTCTCCTCTTCCCCAGCATGAATATGACCCACACTATAACAGTCACTCAGGTCTTTTTTTTTGCACTAGTTTCTGGGGTTTTGAAAACACATATTTTTCTAGGGAACCTTTCATTGACATTTCAATTTCTTCTCTCTTCCTTTTCTCTGCACCCGAGATGTATTTTCTGTAACTTTCTCTATCCCTGCTGGCCATGGTATAATAAAAAACGAGGGTTGTGTATGATAGTAAAATAATGCATATCAACAATTTCCCAAAACACAAATCACGGACAACTGGAGATTCAGAGTTTCGACAACACTGACAGGTGACCGCTGTCAACGTCCTCACTCCTCTTTGACAGAGCACAGTAAAGAATGTCATTGTTCTCAGTCTGGGTGGTAAGATGGGGTGGCTTAATCTTACCTTTGACCTCATGTTTGCAGATGCATTGCCTAACTGTGCTGGTCACTAATCCTTCAGGTGGTCTACTGAATCTGGGTGGTAAGGTTAGGTCAGCTTAACCACGTCACTAATTCTGGTATTAGGTAAGATAAGGGCTACGGGGACCCCACTAGCGTGGGGCCCGGGGCGGTCGCACCGGTTGCCATACCCTAGGGACGGCTCTGGACCCAAACCACTTACAAGTGTGACCCGGCGAACTACTTAGACCACTTAACACATTACAGGCGATTGGCAGCACTGCACTCACCGAAGAAAAAAGTGAAATTTACAGCAGCGAAGAGGAAATGGAGTGCAGCTTATATCAAGTATGGATTTCATCTGACTAACAAGGATAAAAGGAGCATCCAACAGCATCATATCTGCTATGCCCCCAAATGCTGTCAAAACAATGCCTGGTGCTAAGCAAGCTTCGCCGTCACCTGGAGAGAAATTCTAATCTTCAGAGTACGCAGCAGACTTACTGTATATTGAAAACTTGCTCCACAAGAAGGGTCAGTCTTCGCGAAGGTTTGAAGAGCACTACAAGGTGAAATCAGATACCAATCTCGTCACTGCAACTTTGAAAGTAGCGCACCTGCTCGCTACCAAAAAGAAACCTTTCACAGGTGGAGAAATCATCGTACCAGCAATGAGCATCCTTTTGGAAGAATTGCTTGGTGAAAGTGCTGCTATGAAGTTGAAAGAGGTCCCCCTTTCAGCCACAACAATTGAATGACGAACGCTGACGATTGCTGAAGACCTGCTTGTACAGCTAGCAAAAAAGGTCAAGAAAAGTCCCTGCTATGGATTGCAATTTGACGAATCCACGGATCATACAAACAGGGTTCAGTTGATGTGCTTCATTCGCTATGCTGATTGTGAGCGTTGTGTGACTGTAATTATTACTGTAATATACTTGTACACCCATAATGGTTGTCATTTCTCAGATGATAAACCTGAAATGCGACCAAATAATCTTGAAGGTGCTGGGAATTGTGACCCAGTGTTGAAAAGGTTGGGGAACACTGCTCTAGATGATCCATTTTCTGCAGATACAGAAAAAGTGATTTGGTGTAATGGTTATGACCAAAAGCTGTTATAAATGGCAACATCTTTTGCATCACAGTCAGATGCAGTATCCAATTTCCTGTGCATTCAGCCCTTATGAATGCTTGGAGGATAGAAATCATTTCTAAGCACTGTAACCAAAGCTTGGAGGTCCGTGATTTTTTCAAATCTTCTTTGACCATATCAAGCTGATTCTGTATCTGTTCCAATGTGGCCGATTTCTCTAGATCTTCCAATGTGATTATTCTAGCCATCAAGTCATCATAAAGTTTCCTGAGGAGCCTGATTTTGCTCAGGTGAACTGCTTCTCAAATCATCATCTACAGAGACTGAATCTTCATTTGGTGCATCTACAACCTCTACTTTGTTTGGTAACACAGTTTTAAAGACCTCTGATACAAGTAGCATGTGGATAGCAGCACCCACAAGAAGATGCCCACGGACAACTCTGGCAATTGCTTTACCACTGAGGATGTGTGGCACAGCATTTCTATCATTGACAATTTCTAACAACTCCTGAAGCCCAGACCCTGGCATTATGTGACCAATACATCTAGGGTAGATCAACACAAAACAAATATGTTGATAAAATCAGCCTCTACTGGGTATAACTCGGTTATTTGATGGCCATTTAGAAGTTACGCATTTTAGACAATGTTCCCATTTTTTATTCAGTTCTACTTTTACTATTTTATTTGAGTCATGTGTTCAAGTTGAATATCGTTAAAATAATTACTATTTCAATTTGTTCTGGGTCTTTCAATATTTTCCCTAGTTAAATGATGATGCACCTGGGTTGCACCAACAGTAAGGAGGTGTATCACATGTCCCTACAGGAAGAAGAAACTACATTAATTGAGATCGAATGTGAAAAGGACCTGGGTGTGATGTTGACAAGGAACATAAGTTCTCGTGCCATCAATCGTCACGATCTTCAAAAGTGTGGTGCTTTCCCGTCTGGTGTACTGTCACCCAGTCTGGTCCCCGAGATATGCTAGAAACTGTCAACTGATTGAAAATGTCCAAGGGAGGGCCACCAGACTGGTGTCTGCTCTATGGAACCTCAGCTACCCAGAAAGATTAAAATGCCTGCAACTGCCTAGCTCATTGTACAGATGACCAAGGGGCGACCTAATTGAAGCATACTACAGTATAAACATTTCAAAGGGCACTCCTCGGTCGAATGTACATTCCTGGAGCTGGCAGATGCCCGCCCCACAAGGGGTCACAGCTCAAGGTTGAAGAAACGACAAGCTCAGAAAACAGTGAGGGCAAACTTTTTTGAAGTGAGAATTGTGAACTGTTGGAACAATCTGCCAGAGAGTGTTGTGACGGCACTGACTGTCAGCTCTTTCAAGGCCAGACTTGACCAACACTGAAGCAGGTTCTGATATATTCAGGAGCTAGTTCATGCCCATTACTTGCCAACAGTGCATAAAGGAGATGTGACCGACTGCCAAAGCAGCTAACGAGTTGATCAGTGGTGAAGAAGATAAAATTAGAAGTAACAGTAAAGTAACATAATTCCTTCTACTGTACTTCAAAGCACAGCCCACTTTGAACAACTAATATTGAGGGTAATTTTATCGGTTAAAATATTTGAAAAATAAAAATCTGACAGAAACTTTATACAATATATTAATTTTCTTATAATTTTTTTACTTCTCCCTATTTAAGGCTCAATATATTATGTAGTAGGTGTTCGGGTATTATCGTTTCGGTTATGTAGCGAATTTTAGGATTTTAAGTTTTGGAATCAGTAGTTTAGTCAATTTTAAGACACTTTTCTTCCATAGCACTTCTCTCAGGAATTAATATTTTTTGAGTAACTTAACAGATAAAATCACCAACAATACTATATGTTCAAAAAGGGCAGGGCTTTGAAGAAGAGGGAAAATGTTTAATGAGGATTATCCCATCTGGGCACGGGTCACTGACCCACATCGGGGCCTGGGGTGAAAATATAATAATACTGTAATAACAATAATAATAAAAATGAATACAAAATAAAAATTATAAAAATAAAAAGAATAAAATAATAACAATAATGATAATACTGTAGAACCATAAATATAGTACGTAAATACAAAAATTAAAAAATATTAAGATTGAGAAACGATATACCGTATGTATGTTGTGTTATCAAAGTGTCAAAGTCTGTACTCTTGTTTTATTGTAAATACAATAGTTATAAATTAGTATTTCTCAGTTCTGACTCAATTTGCACTGTATAACGAATAGTTTCCTTGGATGTATTCTCACAGTGTATTTATATTAAATGTCATATAACTTCAGCATTGGACTTGTTACGTGGAATGCATAGTTTCATAATAAAGAGGAGAACCAGGAAAAACACAAACATCTTCACTAAGTTGGGTTTCTTTAATCACTAACGTTTTGGAAAATAATTTTCCATCATTAGAGCCTAGAAAACAAACAAAATGTAAAAAAAAATACAGGTGATATACAATAAAAATGGAACATTATTCTAAAATTTAACTTCTGCAAAATTTTTAAAGAGAGCATTATAATTTAAAACCAATACAAAATGACTGGAGACCTACATACAAAACTAAACCCAGAAAAAAACAACAACTAAAACATTACCTGAATTTAGACGAGCCTTAGTGTGAGAAACAATTGACAGGAAGCCATATCACAAATGGATGACTTTACTTTATATTGATATGAGGCTTCCATAATGAGGAGGGCTGTCTCAGTTGCTCCTGCCAAGAACTGAGAAATCAGATTGCAAAAATGGGTGGTCATGTTGGTGGGCATGGTTACATAGAGCTGAATATGGCCCCAAGTGCTCATGGATGCGAGTTATCAAGTGTCTTTTTGTTTTACCTATATATGCTGCCCTACAGCTAGCACACGTAAATTGATATACAACTGAGGATAGCAAGTGTGTGGGTATGGTGTCTTTAGTTTTAAAGAATTTTTTATTTGAATTCTGGGCTTTGAAGACTATCTAAGAGAAATTTGAGGATAGAATTTATTGAGAAGCTTCTTAAGCTTGTTTCTAAGGGAGAAAATGAGTGGGCCAGTATACGGGATGGTGAAATAGATAGAATATTTAGGAACGGTGTGGATTTGAAGCTGTGTGGGACCAAAAATCCTAGTAAGGGTTTTGCCTATATAAATATCTGTAAATCTCTTAGGGAAACCATTGTTAAAGCGTACAGTGAGTTCTGCTATAACGCGTGTTTTGACAACGCGAATTGGCTCCAACGCGATTTATGAATAGAGGAACGATATTTGCATAACGCGAACGCTTGTTTGCTGTAACGCGATTTTTGCTTACTATTTCTCCAATTTAGTGGTATTAACTGTGAATATGGTAAAGAAGAATATCTCCAAGAAGCGTTCTGGTGATCGCATTCCCAGTGATGATCGTAAAAGAAAGGCTATAACCCTTGAAGAGAAGCTCGATGTTATCTACCTCAAAATCACCCTTCTCCCCCAACAAATTATATTCATATTTTTTCAAGGTAAAGTGTTACATTTACTGTATGATTTCATTATTAGATATGAATGTAACATTTATTTAGACTGTGCTATCCTTTGTGTTAGGCTAACTACTAAATTTTTTCGATTTCGAGTAGTAATCTGCACCTAACCCTATTTTCTCCATAAGCCCTGTTATTTCTATTAAGCGAATTTCTATAACACGATGTTTTACAAGAACACAACTATCGCGTTATAGCAGAACTGACTGTAGTTCCTTTATGTATTTCAGTTCAATGTCCAGGTGGAAATACTGTAGCTTGAACATATATTAAAGGGTCTGTTGGTAAGAGTACGCACTAGATTTCGTTTGTAATTTAGAGGAATGAATGATGAAATTTTGTACTCAAACCAGTGAATGTTGGTTTTCTGTATAAGACTGTCTCAAAACTATTATGAAGACGATGGATATTAACATCTTAACATCAAGGAATGGTAGAATATTGTTCTTTTCTAATTCACAAGTAAATTTGATGTTACCAAGTTTCAAATTTAGATAATTTAGGAACATGGGACGTGATCTGAACATTAAAAATGTGTCATCATAATGCCCCCTGTATGTTTTTTTTTTATTTTTCTGATTTTAGTTTTGTACATGGGTCTCCCATCATTTTGTATTGGTTTAAAATCATAATGCTTTTAAAAAAATTTGCGGAAGGTAAATTTTAGAATAAA
This sequence comes from Homarus gammarus, assembly GCA_958450375.1. Classification (NCBI taxonomy): domain Eukaryota; kingdom Metazoa; phylum Arthropoda; class Malacostraca; order Decapoda; family Nephropidae; genus Homarus; species Homarus gammarus. Next base: position 3,049,895 of record CAUDMG010003255.1, read on the forward strand.
GTTCCGCTTTTATTGATATTACCTGTAACTTTAAAAAAACCTTTTTGCCTGTTTTCTAGGCTCTGATGGAAAATGATCTTCCAAAACGTTAGTAACTAAAGAAACCCAACTTGTCACGATGTATGTGTTTTCCCTGGTTCTCCTCTTAATTATTAAATATCTCTTCAACTGTCAGCCAGAAGTAGCAAGGAGTGTTTTCATGATCCTGGTCTATTAACCAAAGCCGTTATTTCAGAACGTGAGTCTGTTTAATGGGCCTAGGAGCTGGAGCACAGCTGAAAGAAGATTATTCAGTAGTGGCCGTGACATATAGGAAAATGTGGGGTAAAATACTAAAAAATAACCCCAAACAAACCTTTGAAAACCTTACCTAATGCTTCCTAACTTTTAAAAATTTTAAGAATCACTTTTGAGTTTATGGATCCCTCCTCATCTGAACACCAAAAACAACACCAACACATACAAAAAACCGAAATCAACACCATCACCTACGAAACACGAAAACATGAATAAGGTAAACTTTTTAGGGTTTTAGGGTTTTTAAAGGTTACGAAATGTTAGGTCAGGTTTTCAAAAGTTTGTTCAGTGATTTATTACTATTTTACTTAACAGTTTCCCTCTACTTCAAAGCCTTGCCCACTTTAAACAAGTACAGTTGGTCCTCGTATTACACGGTTAATGTAACCCGGAGGGTACCGCGGAAAGTGAGAAACGCGTAAAGTGAACAACATAACATATGGGATTAATTGAAATGGAGTCCGGGCCGATCCCCAAACTCCACTTTTTGACGACACACAACTATGTTGTAGTAAAAATATTATCTTAACTTTATGATGGCATGCACACACAATTAATAATTAAGAGAAATATCAATAATATTAGGTTTTTTAACACTTACATTAGTAGAAAAGATGGCTGGGCACACGGGGATGGGCGGTTGGTTCCGAGGCAGGGGGCAGATTATTGGCCCTCACCTGTATCACTTGTATCAATTGTATCACTATCCACCACAGAGGCTTGCAGGGCCTCTTTGTCAAACCCCCCAAAGTTCATATAAGTCCATATCCTCACTATAATTATCACTATCACTGACTTGGGCCGGCTGTAGTGGGTGGCGGGTGAAGAACTCGGTAATGTTTTGATGACTGGGCGACCTTGTGCGCACCATTTTCGCGCCTCTTACACAACATGGCGGGAGGTTTGGATCCAAAAATGGCGCGGCTTGCCAGCCGCTCTCCGCGTAATGGGGTTCACGACCGCGGAATGTGAAAATGTTAGGTTCTGGCAAGGCACCGCGTTAACGGTGAAACGCGGAATGCGGGACTGCGTAATAGGAGGACCAACTGTACAGGGGGTTGTAATATTGTTGGCAATTTTATCGATTACAGTACAGTACTCAAAAAATATAAATTTCTAACGGAAATGTTATAGATATAAAGTTCCTTAGAATTGTCTAAAGTACCGATTCCAAAACTTAAAATCCTTAAATTCACTACATGACTGAAATGAAATTTTACTGGAGTTGGCAACATCTAACTAAATATTAACCCTGATTCTAACAATAAAATTCCAGAGATTCGTTTAGTGGCAACAACTGAAATAATTCAGATTTGCTTAGTGGCAACACATGAAATAATACAAAATTTTGGGTACAATTCCATAAAGTCCTTCTAGTAGTAACCATCTCTTACACTATTACCCCGAATATTAACCATGAACTCTACCGAATCATAACGCAACAAAGGGTAGGCATAATTACTGTAGAGTAATAGCCATTATGAGTAAAAATAAAGCAGTGGATATTTTGGCGGTGATTGCGCATTTTGGGGGAAAAAACCAACAAGCTATAGCATTTTTTAGTTCTCATGGTGTTCTCCCGACCTCAGTAAAGTGTCTTAAGTGCAAGTTGCCTGCTTATACCCCCCATTAAGCGAGAATCAGCGTTAGCAACCTGTACTACTCTTAGAATCCAACGACAAACCAGAACCAGGTCAATAAGGTAAGAAATAAGTGATTCAATCATATGGTGAGAGTTAAGTTAGGTTACGTTAGGTCAGGTTTATGTTTTTCTAGTGTATTTTGTATTCGTTTAGCCACAAGTCTTTGCTATCTAAACTTCCCTCTTTTGGTTTCTCTCCCCACTTTGTTTTCTCTCTAGTTTCCTTAAGAACCGATCCATGGCAGTTGTTGTTGAGGGATCGATTTCTCGCTCTTTCTCTACCAGTAGTGGCGTTCCAGAGGGTTCTGTTCTTTCACCAACTCTCTTCCTTCTTTTTATCAATGATTTACTTCACACTACAACTAATTCTATCCATTCATACGCTGATGATTCTACTCTTCACTCTTCCCCACATTTTCCCCTTCCTCCTAACTCTAAAACTAGATCTGTTTCTAGAAGTGATATCATTATGTCTATCAACGCGGATCTGTGCAGCATCTCTGAATGGGGAGGTACAAACTTGGTTAAGTTCAATAGTAATAAAACTCAACATTTATCAATTACACTTTGTAAATTAGACAATCTCCCACCAATTACATTTCAGGATGCTATCATCCTCCCAAATTCTGAAATAAATATGTTAGGCCTCACCATTTCCTCCAATATGTCCTGGAAATCACACATCCTTAGTATAACTAAAGCTGCCTCCCGAAAGTTGGGAATGATGTACAGATGCCGCAGCTACTCCACTCCTGAGCAGTTGCTCCAAGTATGTAAGGGATTCATTCGTCCTAACTTGGAGTACTGCTCTCATATCTGGGGTGGCTCTTCTTCTGTCCAACTATTAGATAGGGTGGAATCAAAGGCATTTCGTCTTATTAACTCTCCTCCTTTAGTCGACAATCTTTTTACCCTTTCTCTTCGCCGCAATGTTGCTTCACTCTCTCTCTTTTACAGGTACTTTAATGGGCAGTGTTCGGTGGATTTGGCATCCTGTGTACTGCTGGCAAGGCCGTGGGTTCGTAACACACGTCTTACCTGTGATGCCCACCGTTTCTCTGTGGATGTCGGTCACACGAGAATAACCCGTTATAGTACCTCCTTCCTTCTTCACACAGCCAAACTGTGGAATGCTCTGCCTTCTTCTGTGTTTCCATGCTCTTACAATCTGTTTCACTTTAAAAAGCTGGTTTTCCAGCATCTTCGTGGTGTAGATTAATACAGTATAACCTTTTTGTCTATATTTACAATTTCTTTCCGTTCTCTTTTTTTTCGCCCCCCAGGCTCCGGTGTGGGTCGTTTGACCTGTGCCCGGGTGGGCTAATTCCCATAAAAAAAAAAAAAAAATTTTTTTGTTGGAAAATGACCCACCAAACACTCCAGATAACTAAAAAACGGGCAATTTCCGACGGAAATAAAGGTCATAACCAATCAAAACACAAGAAAAACATAGTTTTGACTTTCTAACAGGGTTGTGTGCACTAATGCAAATTTACCGTGTTTCTCCCTAAGTCTGACGAGTGCTCACACTGTAAATTACCCTGTAAATTTAGAAAGGACAAGCATCAGTTTGTTTTGTAATTGGCCAAGAAGGGTTGTAGAGAAGATAAAAACGAAAATTTGTAAATACATAATCTTGGACTCCTAAGGTATTGTACTTTAGGACATGGCGTGGCCCAAAGGTTAGGTTAGCTGACTCGTTTTTGTGTTCTCCCCAACCCAAAACCCCAATTTCCCAGGTTTTCCCCCATTATTGTTGGAGGGTGAGGGGGGGGGGGGGGGTATCAATTTCGGCCAAAAATGAAGGTCATATTCGTTTACAACGCACAAAAATACAGTGGAAAAACATATTGGTCAACCCCTAGGGATTCATGTCCGAAAATAAAAATTTACCTAAACGAGGCCTCATTTAGCAGAACCTAGTACAACCTGACGAAACCAACCAAAGAAACCTACCTTACCAGCCGGGGGGGGGGGGGCGGCACCCCCGTCATAATATACAGAAAGTACTTAGCCAATCAAAGCGCACTCAAGGTAAAATAGTGGTAGCAGGAAATTAGGTCACGGCAAAATATCCACGACGTAAACATAATGGGAGTACCATACGATAGACGAAATGGGAAGTGGTGTATACATCCTGGTCATTATCCTCACTAGTGCCATAACGTTATAAAAAAAAATATATATATAAAATTTAAAGATGCAATAGCTTCATAATTATTAAACATTCCACTTACCCGCCATAAATATTGCCAGGGGGCATTTTTCTACGAAATAATGTTAGTGTTATCCTCATGCTGCAAAATGATGTTTATTTGACTTCCTTCAGACAGCAGTCAGCGACCAGCTTCTGCCGCTCTGCGTCCTGCAAAATCAGATCCCAGCGACCAGTATAAACTTTAGGCGATCTACCATGCTAACGAATAAAATATAACTACAGTACCATCAGTTATTTTTTATCACTTATTTACTGTACATGACCAAACTTACATCAGTAAATTTTTAGAAGTTGCCCATAAGGGTGTTGGACATGACTCTTACGTTTTTCCGATGGTCTTTTATGTTTTGACATTCATTTCCATAACAAATGACTCGTTTTTTACACGTTTACGAGGAAAATTTTCTGCTTGAAAGTCATGAATACTATTAATGACACGTTCTTTGACAAGACAGCGGAGTTTCAAACACTACTGATGGTACATCAACCCGATACAGTGGTGTTGTAGAACTGTTGCATAAGAAACCCGCCTGTGACAGGTACGGATGATGATTTCGTGCTATTACTTTTATCCTCTTCGCCACTGATCGGCTTGTTAGCCGCTTGGGCGATCGGTCACGTCTCTGATTACTTTTCCTTTTCATTTATCTTCTTCACCAAAAGATCGGCTCACTAGCCGCCCGGGCGATCGGTCACGTCTCTGTCACGCACTGTTGGCAAATACTGGGCATGCACCGGCTCCTGAATGTACCTGAACCCGCTCCAGTGTTGGTCAAGTCTTGTCTTGAAAGAGCTCACACTCGGTGCCGTCACAACACTCTCTGGTAGATTGTTCCAAGAGTTTACAACCCTCACTCCGAAAAAGTTTGCCCTCACAGTTTTCTGGACTTGCGGCTTCTTCAATCTTGAGCTGTGACCCCTTGCGGTCATGTAAAAAGTCTTCTATCCACGCTAGGACATTTTCCCGAATTCCGTACCCTTCTAGTTTGATTTTCAGCCTTTCGCGGGGTACACTGTTGAAAGCCTTGGCAAAATCTAGGTAAATATTGTCGATATTACCACCCCATTCCAGAATATAAGTCCAAATATTCAATACCTTGAGTAATTGTGTTAAGCAGGAGCACCCCGGCATAAAACCGTGTTGGCAATCCTTTACAAGGTTGTTTCGTAGTAGATGTTCCATCGAGGCATCTCTGATAATACTCTCAAGTACTTTGCCTGGGTGGTGTATGTTGACAATGAGCTGAAGTTCTCGGGCCATTGCGAGAAGAAGGTAAATCAGACAAAAGAATTATTGGGTCTTATAAGAAGGTCGTTCAGATATCTTGACGGTCCGTCCCTCGTAACGATCTTCAAGAGTGAAGTGCTTCCCCATCTAGAGTACTGTCACCCCGTCTGGTTCCCGAGATATGCTAGGGACTGTCAGTTGATTGAAAATGTTCAAAGGAGGGCCACCAGACTGGTGCCTGCATTTTGGCACCTCAGCTACCCTGAAAGATTGGAGCGCCTGAACTTGCCTATCTTATACCACTGACGGGCAAGGGGTGACCTAATTGAGGTGTATTAGCATCTCAGTCGAGTGTCCTTACTTGGAGCTGGCGGACGCTCGCCCCACAAGAGGTAACAGTTAAAGATTGAAGAAGCTGCAAGTCCAGAAATCTGTGAGGTTAAACTTTTTCGGAGAGAGAGTTGTGAACTCTTGGAACAATCTACCAGAATGTGTTACTTTTTACTTTTATCCTCTTCGCCACTGATCGGCTTGTTAGCCGCTTGGGCGATCGGTCACGTCTCTTTTCTTTTATATTCTTCACCAAAAGATCAGCTCGCTAGCCGCCCGGGCGATCGGTCACGTCTCTGTCACGCACTGTTGGCAAATACTGGGCATGCACCGGCTCCTGAATGTACCTGAACCCGCTCCAGTGTTGGTCAAGTCTTGTCTTGAAAGAGCTCACACTCGGTGCCGTCACAACACTCTCTGGTAGATTGTTCCAAGAGTTTACAACCCTCACTCCGAAAAAGTTTGCCCTCACGGTTTTCTGGACTTGCGGCTTCTTCAATCTTGAGCTGTGACCCCTTGTGGGGCGAGCGTCCGCCAGCTCCAAGTAAGGACACTCAACTGAGTAGTGCCCCCTGAGATGCTTATACACCTCAACTAGGTCCCCCCTTGCCCGTCTGTAGTATAAGCTAGGCAAGTTCAGGCGCTCCAATCTCTCAGGGTAGCTGAGGTGCCGAAGTGCAGGCACCAGTCTGGTGGCCCTCCTTTGAACATTTTCAACCAACTGACAGTCCTATACTGCCAGATTCTGGGGTCACTAAGTCTAAGGGGATAACTTAACTCTAATCTTAACTTCTAAGGGTCACTGCCACCAGACCCCCTCTGGACAGCATGTAGCTCGTTAGGTAGCGGGCAGAGTGGACTAGGCATTGGGTTAGGTTTTCCATTGACCAGATCGATAAGGGTAAAGAAGGGTGAAACCATAACATGTCTTAATTGATTTATTCCATATAAAACATACTGGTAAAAAACACATACAACCACACTGTGGACCATAATTCCAAGGCCTGTCCCAGGGTATAGCACTGGCGCCTCTAACAACTGCTGTTGTGGTCGGTTACACTCCGACCCGAGGTGGGTTTGGGGTCCTCGGCCCACGAGGTAGAGTAGAGCCGATTAATCATGCCGAATCAGCGCCATCACTCCTATATTGACCACTGCTGGGTATCCACCGGCTCCGAGCGACCGGTGGGTTTCAATTAAGCCCACCCTCGATCTGGAGACAAACGGGGCAGCGTCAGGGGACTGAGAAACATGACAACACCAACAAACTCTCTTGTCTAGACGACAGACGTATTTACGTTATATTACTTCTACACTGGGTGAATGACAATTCAATTGTTAAATCATGAACACTGGTGAACACTGATATTCACTACAATTGACTGAATTAACTGAATGGCTAGGGAACACAGAACATACCTGGAGACAAACGGGGCAGCGTCAGGGGACGCGCTCCCTGGCCATCTTGAGTTTATATACCCCTGAGTTGCCAGTGATCGCTACTCACGCTATGACAATAATCACAAACAGACTAACTGTTACTCATTCAAAGATGACCCTCAGTTGACAAAGGTCTGGCGAATTACTAAAGTTGATATAAACAGACTAATTCAAGGTTGCGTTTGCCAGTAGAGAGTGCAATAAACGTAGTGACAACTGTGTTCGAAGGCGGGACTTACTGAGAGTGATCCTGAGGGTAAAACAGATGGGAAATACACGTCTCTCCTGAGATTCTATAAGCGCGGTGGATTTGAATATTATGTAGCATAATATGAATTAAAACGGGTTTTTAGGAATGACAATGAGGTGCGCAGTACAGTCCCTAGCATATCTCGGGGACCAGATGGGGTGACAGTACACCAGATGGGGAAGCACTTCACTCCTGAAGATCGTTACGAGGGACGGACCGTCCAGATATCTGAACGACCTTCTTATAAGACCCAATAATTTATTTGCCTGATTTACCTTCTTCTCACAATGGCCCGAGAACTTCACCTCATTGTCAACATACACACCTAGGTCCTTCTCACACACAGTCTCAACTAGTGCATTTTCTTCATCCCGTTGGGGCATATGATACGCCTCCTTACCGTTGGTGCGCCCCAGGTGCATCCTCTTACACTTCGTGACATTGAATCTCAGCAGCCATTTCTTCGACCATTCCTGGAGCCCACAGAGGTCCTTCTGCAGCTCTTCACAGTCCGCTTGGTTCTTAATTTCCCGAAATAACTTGCCATCATCGGCAAACATTTGTATGGAGGAGTGTACAGCGTCAGCCATGTCATTTATGAAACAAACAAACAACAGCGGGCCCAATACACTGCCCTGTGGTACTAGGGTGTGTCATACAGAGGCGAATTTTGTTTTTTTTTTTGAAAAATCGGCCCATGGTATTAATGATGTAGTTCTATGTGCAGAATCATGTGATATCTTCAGATTTGAAAAGTTTTCATTTTTTGCTAGGTAAATTTTACCTTGAAATCTTATGAAAATTCAGTATTCCCACCCTTTTACCAACACCACTAAATAGCTTATTTAAAGTAAAGTAAATGTATCAGGTTAATTTATTAGGATGAAAATGATCCAGAATAGTGAAACGAATGATCTTGACACATTTATTAAATTTAATATTCCTTTAGAAAACAAAATCATCAAATACAAAAACCGGTTTTACTACTACGACCCGGTGTTGCTGCACACCATAGAGAACATGTCTTTCTTGCTTCTGTTTCTACTCATCACCTCCCTGCTGATCACCTGAGCTCGGATGTAGCCTTCCCTCCTCTCCTGGCTGTACACATGACTGCTGGCCTCGCTCACTTGCTGTACACAACGCTCTATACTCTGGGTGTGCGAGGGCCAGGCAGGGACATGCATGGGGTTGTCCAGGAAAGCTCTGACTTGAACATTGGTGAGGCTGCAGGTAAGAGGGGGCTCACTGCCAGCCTGGATGTTATCCAGATCTATGAGATCAGTGAGGGTCTTGGCACCTAGATTGACTTCAGGAGTCTTCCTGACCCTGAAGGAATCTTCACCAACTGATTCGTCATGCCCAGATCCTCTCATAAGTCTCATATCCAAGATCTTTTTGACTGCCACTCTTCTCTCCTCCTCATCCTTACTGCAGAGCATTGTCTGCAGAACTGCCTCGGGATGAGCATACCAGGAAGATCTCCTCACAGTCTGCTCCACAATCTGAACAACCTTCCTTGGCTGATTCCTCAGGAGCTCAAGCTGGAAGAGAACATGCCTCGGACCTTCGGAGAACGATGACTTGACCTTGGTGTTGAACCAATTTGGCAAGTAGACACTCACAATGAATTGGACAATAAGTCTCAGGTTGTGAAGCTGGTTCCCTTTCAGTTTATGATGAGCGACCCAAATTCTGCAGAACCTGAGAGCCGTTGGGAGCCACCTAGAATGTGAGACTGGACCTATCTGCAGGTAAGCAAGTCTATCAGGCATGACCCCAGTTTTGATGGCACTGCAAATCATGTAACCATAGTACTGGTCAGTACTCAGGTCGTCAATGACAGTATGTGCAAGCTCAACGAGTGGAGGGCCAACTGTGATTTTTTCAAAGCTCGGATTTATTTCTAACTCAGTGGCAGAGTTCAGCATCTTCCCAACAGGACCAAACCATCTGTTGTTTGAAAGAGTCTTGCCATCCAGCTCCTGGATCAGATGTCTGAGTGGCAACTCGTTGGTGTGGAGGTCACAAACAATCCAGACCAGCTTCCTCCCAATCTTCCGCTCTATCCACTGTATGACCCCCCCTTGCCACCCTGTGTTCGTGTTGGTGCTGTCCCCTCCAATGGCCTGCAGGGTCTGGTCTACGTTCCTCTCTCTGAGCCAGTTCACAATGTTATCTGCCACTATCTCAGCTGGTTTCCTGATGTCATCTTTCTCTGGAGTGAAATGCCACAAATACTTCCCTCCTGGTTCACTGCAGCAGGAGTAGTGTTCCTCCTTCACCATGGCAGGGAACAACTTGTCAGAATCTCCAACTTTCATGAACACTTTAGTGTCATCCCTTCTCCCATCAAAGAACAAACAATTGATTCCATTTTCTCTTATCCCCTTATCAAACTCCTCTTCTAGGTTACTGACAAGTTTCTCCTGAGCTCTCCTTACTTTGTTATGATCTATCACCAGGTGAACATCATCAGGTGTTATCAAACCACCGTCAATCCAGGCAGCTGTTGCTATCTCTGCAGTTTCTCTGAGACCAGTGTGGTGTCGCATGCTGGCCAGAGCTATGCTCGGGATATCTTTCCTATTTCGAATCTTATGCCTGGAAGGTTTGGGATCATTATTTTCTGGGTTAGGGACAAAGTCACCATTCTCCTGGTCAGCACTCGGATCAGCCATGGGGAAGTCATTAAACTCTGAATCAGCTTGACTCCAATCATCGGCCTTTTTTACCTCACCCTGGGCCTTCTCAAGTCTCTTTTCCTCGGCAACTCTTCTCCTCTTCTGTCTCTCTGTGGCAGTCTCCTGTCTCTTGGACTCCGGAATATCTTGGCTAGAAATAATGAGAGCCCCTATACTGCCAGTCTTCTCTCTCTGTGCTTTGACAAATGCCAGTTCGATCACAGGAATCTTCAGTTCACGCTTGCAAATACAGGAGATGTGGGCCTCGGATTTACAGTCACGATCGCATCCAAACTCAGGACAGAGAACAATTGGGCACTTGCAAGTAATTATGTCAAATAACTGGTCCAGTTGCTTGGCAAAGCTGTCCTTAACTGCAAGTTTTCCTCTCCCAAGAGAGATATCTCTTGCCTTTTCCCAACTGGCTAGCAGTCTCTCACTAATCTTCTTCTGACTTGTAATGACTGGAGGCTTGAACTGAGCGTTAGCCAGAGTGTACTGTGCCAAGACAGCTTTGGTCATATCACTGGCAATGTCTTTGTTTGTGTAAGTTCTTTGGTTCTTTTCACTGATTTGCCTGATTAAAACACCGTATCTCAAAGCATCTCTCAATGTAGGCAACTCCGACTTCAGGAGCTCTCTCCCAGACCCAAGATAGTGACTGAGATGGCTGGATTTTTGGTTCCTCGTCCTGACACAAGCAGCCATCGCAAATATTATCAACTTATAAGTGCATCAGAATCTGAAACAGAAAAAAAATATTGTTAGTTGGGTTGTTAAAGAATGAAGTCAGAAAGCAATGTTCACTATTTAATTGTAATGCACTAATGCAGCTGTACGTCAGATTTTCGATAAATTTCACGCTAAAATTTACCGAGCAAAAGGTTGCAAAGTATTGAAACTGAAATTATTTTCTGTTTATATGCACTAAAATCTACCAAAAAAGTGATGGGCCATTAGTTTTAGCTGATCTTCCCTCCTATGACACACCCTACTGTGGTACCTCACTTGTTACAGGTACAGATGACGATTTCGTGCCATTAATCACCACACACTGCTTGCGGTCATGTAGAAAGTCTTCTATCCACGCTAGGACATTTCCCCGAATTCCGTACCCTTCCAGTTTGATTTTCAGCCTTTCGTGGGGTACTCTGTCGAAAGCCTTGGCAAAATCTAGGTAAATTTTGTCGATATTATCACCGCATTCCAGAATATGGGTCCAAATATCCAATACCTTGAGCAATTGTGTTAAGCAAGAGCGCCCTGGCATAAAACCGTGTTGGCAATCTTTTACAAGGTTGTTTCGTATTAGATGTTCCATCGGGGCATCTCTGATAATACTCTCAAGTACTTTACATATTATGCTGGTCAGGCTCACCGGTCTATAGTTGTTCGTGGAGTGACTATCGCCCTTCTTGAAGATAGGACTCACATAAGCTACTTTCCATTCACTGGGGACCATTTGTTCATCCAGGCATTTACAAAACAGGATTCTCAGGGGCTCTGCAAGCTCGTTGCACAGCTCTCTTAGCACTCTAGGATGCACCATGTCAGGTCCGGTACTCTTATGGACATTTAGCCTGGACAGTTTATTTCTAATACCCTCTTCTGTGAACACAATGTGGGCCAGTGCTGTGTCGAACCGTCTGTCCTCAAACACAGGAAGGTTACTTGCATCCTCTCTTGTGAACACTGAGGAAATGAAGCTGTTCAATGCCTCAGCTTTATCCTGGTCAGAATCTGCGTAACTACCATCTTCAAGCCTCAGGTCTGATACTCCTACTCGCGTTTTCAATTTCGACTTTGCATAGCGGTAAAACGCCTTTGGGTTTGACTTGACCTTGCGTGCAACCAGCCTCTGGAACTCCTTTTCAGCCCTCCTACACTCTATCTTTGCTTGGTTTCTGGAAAGGCAAGTATGAACTTTTCATACTTCCCTGTTGGGAGCTGTAAACGCTTCTGCGCTTCACCTTGCACAGGATGTAAGGGGGTGCCCAATAAACTAGCCCCCTCGGGGGCAAATCTGAATCTTGGTTTCTGGCTCATGCATACATCCTCCTGTCTTGCTCATCGTTTGACCCAACCCACGTCTTGAATTTCTGGTTTTTCTTCTTAATTTTGTCGACCGCCGCATGGTTGTGATCTCACCGAGTGTTGAATCTGTTGGATTGTCCAATTTACCAGGCCGTTCACATATATTTATTATTTGGGTTTAAGTAATGAATCCCAACTGTAGTTCCTCGTTTTATTATAAGAGGATTGTATCTATAATTCCTGAGTGTAGATCGACCATAAGTTCCACTATATATGAGTGAATGAGAAAGGGACGGCGTTTATGTAATATAAACGTTAGATCACGTCCTTACGATATAAGTCGCTGTGAGTGACTAAGGAGTAAGGGCCTCGCTGTGCAGGTTTACATATATGCTGAGTAGGGGCTTCTTCCTTCTTGGGAGAGTTGCCCTCTCATGTGTACAACTCATGTCTTACTCATAGACAGTGGAAAGTTACAGGGGGCGAATCTGAATATAATATCAGATGTATTGACCCATTTATATAATATGTTCTGTTGATGAGACAGTGGCCCATTACATCGCTCGGTCACCTACCAGCCGAGCTCTGTGAGGCCTAAATAACTCACAGAGTATAGTACCTCCTAGACAACCCTAACCATGTTATAAACAGATATGTAGACACTAAGCTGGGGATTCTACTACTGTAGGGGTATTAGCTACTACAGGGGACCTATACTTTAGTGTCGTACGGGTTAGTATGTTATGAACAATTTTGAATTTGGATGACACTGCCCTGTAATAACAGAACAGGAACATAATTGCCAGAATTAACAAAATAGAGGGAATTGTAAGGCTTGGTAGTGCAAATTCCCGTGATAGGTAAAATGGCAAGTTATATTTCAAATCAGCAAAATGTGTCTCGTTCAAGAAAGCTAAAATTTTGAATTTCTCTGAAACTATTTGAATATCCTTAATAGTGAAATTCATTATAGGCAGTTGAATTAAAGCAGACTTGAGTTTAAGATTTAAAGCAAAATGCTGATGAGTAGGCAAGATCCGTAATGTACCACAAGTTATTTCACAGTAATCAGGAGCTTTGTAGTGCCCTTTCACAACTAGCTGCTTAACACCATCATGGCATTTTAATATAACAGTAGTGAGATTTGGAAAGAACAAATACTGAACATTGTGCAGATGAGCATGAAACACAGTTTTAACACTAACTGCCTATAACTGCATTGCGCAAGTGCTGTGCGTACATTTGTTTGTATGACCGCCGATTCACATACAGGTATTCCCTCTGCAGCAGGAAGAAATGCAAACATGTAGGCTGGACATACGTGTAGGTGTAGATAAGACGACTTACACCGTGACAGTACCTCAGAATCCTCTATTGATAACAAAGAATACTCTTCATCTTCTAAGAAAAGTTCTTTAGGCCTATCCAAGGTATACAGTGTGTCGTTTACAAACCAGGGGAAGGGTTCTAAATGCCATGCATTAAACTCATGTTGCCCTCGCATAGGAATGTGGATCAGAATTGCATTGTGCGTGAGGGTTGACTCCAACAGTGGGTAATAATATTGAACCTCATTGTCATTAAAAATAGGAGTTAAATGATACTGTAACTTGGCTATTTTTAAAGCTTCAAGAAGCCTCTGCACAGGCAGAAGCTTCGCGTCCATACGTCCTATCCCGGCATCTACAATGCTGTCTATTAGTTCATTTTTAGAGGTTACAATTTTATGAACCGAAATTTCCGCAGTATGCAAATATTCTGTGAAATAAAGGAGCCATTCTAACGTCGGGATTGCTGTCTGTAACCTAGTAACAATCTCGAAACTTGGTTAGACTCTGCTATTATTGCATTAACCTTTGATTCTAGAGAAGTAATCGCGTGAAAGGTTTGAAAAATAACACGATTCTATTGAGATACAGCCTGAACGACAACGTTCATTCGGTCCCCCAATTTAGCTACATCATCGGCCGTTGCCGTGCCAAGCTAGGCGCTTTGGATGAGACCCACAAAAATAAAGAGACCCATTTTTCATCGTGCCTGAGAATGCACTTCTTTAGCAAGATCCGGTTGAGACGCAGGTAGATTTTTCCCAACATCGACGAGAAGCTCGCGAAGGTTCTGGAGACGAAAGTGTAGAAGGTCTATAGTTTGTGAAACTATTGTCGAATTCTTAGAAGCTGTGCTGAGACCATGAAGGATGTCCAATGCTGATTGTAGTTAGCCGTCGACGTTTTCCATCTAATGCGGAAGTTGGAGTAGTGGATGGAGTTCATACTTGATGTTCACCACGTCCTTAACTATGAGAACGCGTCCGAGAGGTGCCACTAGTGCACCCGGTTTGAGGACTGATGTGGACATGTCTGTCAACACAACGGTGCAACAACAGAGTAGAAGCTACACACTGATGATCCAAGCCATTCTGTAAGGAATTACAAACGATTTAACGTCTACTTGCAGAACGAAGTTTCATACAATAGTCATTTGGGACACTCTGCTCATGTACAATCTGTAAGGAGGTGTCAATCACATCATCATTAACTGGAGGTAATACATTTATCTGGGTCTTTTTCAGACGATCCGCGTGCACGACATCTGCAATCTGTGCATTAGGCTTCCAAATTTTAAATTTGTTGCCTGATTCTTTAGAGATTATGCGGAATGGACCAGAGAATTTTGCCGAAAGTTTGGAGTTCCTTTCAGGTTCTCTTAACATAACAGCCTCCCCAACGTTTAATGCGACAGGTTTAGCATGTTTATGTTGCTTGATGATCATTTTGGCGCGTGACGCCGTTAGAAGTGATCGTATTTGGGCATGAATATCTGTAAAGACATGAATTTGTTTTGCTGCGAAATCACCCGTATTATAAACCGGGCATGGCGCATCTGTAAGGATGTCGTAAGTGAAGGTTCCAAGTGTTCCCTGAAGAAGGCAGTGATGGGTAGGGAAACACCGGGTAACACTGAAGTCCATTTATTAACGGATAGGAGAAATACAAGTAGTGACTAGCGTGTGCCATGCACGACCCACGGAGTCAGACTGAGGCTGCATTGCCATATGGCAGCCTCGGGGCAATGTTGCCACATAACACGTGTAGTGTTGCCACGTAATTACATACATAGATGCTACTCGGCACAGTAGCTTATATACAAGGTTGCTACTCGGCACAGTAGCTTATATACAAGGTTGCTACTCGGCACAGTAGCTTATATACAAGGTTGCTACTCGGCACAGTAGCTTATATACAAGGTTGCTACTCGGCACAGTAGCTTATATACAAGGTTGCTACTTGGCACAGTAGCTTATATACAAGGTTGCTACTCGGCACAGTTGCTTAGACAAATAACCTACATCTCCCTCCCCCCCTCACGCTCATAGTCTTTGTCTTGAGCGGACTTCTTAGTCCTAAGTCGCACTAATCTCCAGCGGCTGAAGAGGGCGGGCACGGTCGTCATACCGAGCCTTGGTGTCCTGGGCACGTGTAGCGGCACGGCGGTCGCAGCTCTCGGCTCTGGTCTGCCACTCCTTCGCAAAGGCCTTGGCGTGTGCAGGAACGCAAGAGCGGAGAGGGTGACCATACAGGATCTGGGCAGGGGAGCGTCCTGTGTGGGTGGGAGTATTACGTAACTCCAGGAGTCCTTTGTCAAACGCCTCACAGTCTATGTTGCCTGAAGGGGCCACCTTGAGGATGAGGTGCTTGACTGACTTGACCGCAGCCTCAGCGTGGCCGTTTGACTGTGGGAAGTGGGGTGTTGACATGATGTGGCGGACTCCCCAACGCTCCAGGAATCCTGTGAAGTCCCGGCTGGTGAACTGTGGCCCACCGTCCGTCCACAGACGTATGGGGACGCCCAGGTCACGAAAGAGGTGCCGGAAGTGGCGAATGATGGCCGCGGACGTCGTGTCCGAGCCACAGATTACCACCACAGGCCAGCCAGAGAGTCGGTTAGCGACTACTAGGAAATGTTTCCCAGCTGTGCTGAAGAAATCAGCCGACACGGACTCGAAGGGCCTGGTGGGTTCGTCGTCGCACAAGAGGGGCTCCTGCTGTTGACTGGACTGCATGATCTAGCACGGCTCACAGGCACGGACCGTATTGACGATATCTGCATCAATGCCGGGCCAGTACACGGCCTGCCTTGCGCGGCATGATGGCTGTCGTGTAAGTGGGCCAGAACGCGACGACGGAGAGCTGCAGGGACGACCACACGGACACCGTACAGGACGAGGTCCCCATCTGCGTAGAGGTCCTCACGTATCTTCCAAAATGGGCGTTGGGCGTTGTGGTGGTCAAAACGGTTGCGAGGGAACCCAGTCCTCACACTCTCCAAGAGCTGAGTGTAGGAGGAGTCGTCGCATGCCGCGGTCTGTAGTTCCTCAAGGGCCAGATCGCTGTCGGGTGGCGACACTGAGGCCTGGCGAGGGACTGTATGGCCTGCAATGTGACGATGTTGCTGACGGAGTAACCGGCCCCGGTGCTGAGCATCTCGTCTTCAGGTGTCGGGCGACTGACTGGGGAGTGGGAGAGGGCATCCGGGATGCACAACTCCTTACCTGCGCGCCAAGCCGCGGTGAAGACGATGGCCAAAATCTTCCCCTTTAGGAACTGGAGGCGGGGATTCTCGATGGTTAAGAATGGGGACCAAGGGCCTGTGGTCTGTGATGAGGTCGAAGTGCTGTAGGCCAATCAAGTAAGACTTGCACTTCGATAAGGCCCATAGCACTGCCAGCAGCTCCAGCTCGATGGTAGCATAGCGAGACTCATCATCGGTGAGGAAGCGAGAGCCACACTGTACGAGCCGGTGCTTTCCTCCACCGTGATCCTCGAGAAGGGCGTAACCAACCCCGTACAGGCGCGAGGCGTCTTTCTGGAGGATGGTGGGGAGTGCTGGGTCGAAAGTAGCGAGGATAGGTGGACTTGACAGGGCCTCCTTCACCTTATGAAAGGCGAGGTCGTGGTCAGGGGTCCACGTGAAAGTTCTCTTGGGGCTCATCAGGGGGCAGAGAGGCCCGGCAACAGCGGAGACGTCAGGAGAAAATTCTGCCAGCTGGTTCACTAGGCCCATGAAAGACCTGAGATCCGTAAGGTTGGCAGGTTTGGCGAAGTCCGCTATGGCGCAAACTTTCTCCGGGTCCGCAGCAATGCCATCCCTTGAGAGTCGGTAGCCGCAGAAAGACACTGCAGGTGTGGCCAAGACGAACTTCTCGGCATTCAGAGTGATTCCGTGCGTCCTACACCTGGTCAGTACCTCGTCGATGCGGCGAAGATGCGTCAGGTAGTCCTCATCATAGAGGAGGACGTCATCCACTACCTTCATGCAGTTGGTCACGCCTTGAAGTGCCATGTCACCACGGAGACAGAAGGCGTCCCCCGTAGCACCAAATTCCATAGGGCCACGGCAGTAGCGGAAGCGTCTGTAAGGCGTGATAAAAGTGGTCAGTGGCTGATCCTTCTTCAGTGGGATCTGCCAGTAACCACAGAGGGCGTCCATTGTCGAAAAGTGCCGTACCTTTGGGTCCACACTCCGTATAGCTGCAAAATGTGTGGGTGAAGGGTGGGTGGGACGGGACACCTGGCTGTTAAGCTTAGACAAGTCGGTAGTAATCCGCACTCCACCGTTAGTCTTAGCCACAGCGATTAGAGGGTGGCACCAAGGGGACGGGTCGTCACCAACGTGTACGATGACACCCTGGGCCACCATGGAATCCAGTTCCTTCTTGACTGAATCCCTGAAGGCGAGAGGGATCAACTGGGGAGTGTGTATGGCAAACGGTTGCCCATCTTCCCGCAGGTGTATCCTCATAGGCGGACCCGCCATAGCCTTCAGTGGTGCGATCCGTAGGGCCTCCTTCGTCACCAGCACATCCGAGTACTCCTTCAGGAAGTAGGCCCTTGTGGCTGAAGGAGATGTCTCGCTGTGAAAAGGAAGCAGCCGTGACTTGGGTGGAGGCGGGGCGGGAGTGGACGCGGGTTCTGGGCAGCTCTGTGCGGCAGCGCCAGGCGCGTCGCTCGTTGACTCACGCACCCTGCTGGCGGTGTACTGAGCAACTGGGATTGGCTCGGAAAAGTCTCTGGGCACCACGCCTAACTCCTTGCAGTGCTCCCACGACAACAAGGGTGTAGCAAGAATAGGCTGCTCGTCCATCCATCTGCGACACGACCTGTCGCCGAAAGTGATCTCCGCTTGAAAGGAGCCCACAGCGTCCGGCATCTGGGAACCGTCCGCATTGTAGCACAGCAGCTGCGGCGGTGATCCCAGGTCGCGTTTGGTGAGGCCCAGTTTCTGGAGGTACTTCAGGCCTATCACCGTAGTATCAGCGCCGGTGTCTGGTATAACCTCGATGTGACCCGACACATCACCGTGTGTGACGGCGACGTGGATGGTAGGGGAAGGGGTAGCCCTGGGGCGTGTGGTCGATTCCACCCTCCTGATGTGACTCAGCTGCTGCTTGGGGCTGCGTCGGCCATCTGAAGGGGGCTGCGTACGAACCACCCTGAGGGAAGTGCGCTGCTTTCCTCCTCGTCTTGGGCTTTTGGGCTTGGGTTGGCGGCAGCACTTGTCGTAGTGTCCGTAGCGACCGCAGGCCTGACACCTGTGGCCTCGTGCAGGGCACCTGTCTGTGTTAGACCAGTGGCCCTTACGGTCACATCCACGACATAGTGCGTCAGCGGCCGGGCATGTCTTGGGGCCATGCTGCTTTCCACAGCTGCCACAGGAAGCACTAGGCGGAGGCGTGGAAGAACGTGCGGCAGCCTTCATGTTGTTGGCCGCCTTCTTACCCTTCTTGTACTGTGAGATAGCTCTCACAGCAGGTGGGGCCGGTAAGGCAGAGGTGATGGACTTGGTGGCCTCGTATGACCGACATTCAGTCACTACCACCTGGAGTGTGGAGGAAGTGTCCAGGGGGATGAGTCGCTGCACCAACTCTTCTTGCCTGACACCTGTCAAGATCCCGTGCTTGATCCAGACTTCCTCACATTCCTGGCTGTGCGCCTTGCAGACGTCGATCTCCTCCGACAAACTCTTTAAACGTACGAAAAAGTCGTCAAAGGATTCATTCTCCGCCTGCTTGCAGCTGGTGAAGGCGCAGCGACGCAAAGCCTCGTTATTCCGACCTTTAACGTGCTCCTGTAAAAGGTCGAGCACATCTGTCAATGAAGACGTAGAATCGGGAGGCACTTGCAACGTGTGCTCCAAAACTCTCTGGGTCTCCAGAGACAAACACATCCACGGTTGGATGAGCTGTTTGTTTAGAGGCATGCTATCAAGGTCCACCATCGTGGAGTAATCTGTCCACCGCCGCCTCCACTCACGAAAAAGCTGAAACGTGACGTCTGGTGAGAGGGCGGGTGGGGGTTGAACAGATGCCTTGGGAGCTGTTGGAGTAGCAAGAGTACCTGGAGGAAGCTGGTGTGGTGGAGGAGGGAGGGTACTGGCGCCTTGAACGCGCTACCTGCGAGTGAGGGAGGATGGGATAGCGCCAGGGTTGCCAATATTGCATCAAAGCGTGCCTTTTCCACCTCTCTTTGTATCTCCTCCCTCTGAAGTTCCATCTCTCTGCGTCTCTCGTCCCTGTCGTCCATCCACCTCAGAATTGTGGCAATGTCCGTCGCTGGAGGTGGAGGATGAGAGGCAGTGGGCGCAGGAGCTCCATCTGCGCCCGGTAGAGGGGAAGGTGGGGAGTCGTGTCTCCTATCTTGACGTTGTCCCTTCTTACCACCCATCTTAGTATGCTTGAACTGCGCTGTTTAGTATATAAAGTGGCGCCTCATCAGCTTGAACCATATATATATTGTTAGGTTCTGAATAATAAGTTCTATATACAGGAGAGAACACAAACACCTGTATAGTTTTGTAGGTTCGGTTTACTGGATAAGAGTATGTACACAGAGGAGAGCAGCGGTCTCCCTGGCTAGGCTCCTTGTCAACTGCTATAGGCGACATATGGCAAGTGATACATTAGCAGCTTCCATACGTCGCCAGGCACATTAATTAAGCGTGTGGGATATGGTAATAACATTGCCACACGCTGCTAGCTAGGCTGAATAAATAATACATAGATGGAGCACATACATAATATACATACATGATATATAATCCAGCATACATAATATACATACACCTCCCTCCCCCCTATACGCTCATAGCAAAGTCTTGAGCGGACCTTTTCTTTTGGATCCGTTCTGAGCGTCGAGGGACTTCATCACTGGGAAGGGTATGGGACTCAACACTGGTGGCGGGGCCAGCAGAAGGCATTGTTACGGGTCGGAGAAAACGGCGGTTCCTCCACCACACACGACCACTGGGTAACCGCACCTGGTAGTCCCGTGACCTGCCGAGACCCATGACTACGCCTACTTTGTCCCAACGTAGGGAGGTCGGGTCCTGAACACGGACTTGGGTGCCGACACTCAACCTGGGGAGAGAACGGGCGTGGTCATTGTAGCGGGCGACGACGTCCTGAACACGTTCGGCGGCTCGGCGATCACAATCCTCTGTCTTGGCCTGCCACTCCTTGGAGAAGGATTGAGGGTGAGCAGGGACACAAGAACGAAGGGGGCGTCCATACAAAACCTGGGCAGGGGAGCGTCCGGTGTAGCTAGGTGTGTTGCGGAGTTCAAGAAGACCCCTGTCGAAGGCCTCGCAGTCAATGTTCCCAGAAGGGGCCACCTTAAGGATGAGGTGCTTCAGGGATTTGACAGCAGCCTCAGCGTGGCCGTTGGACTGCGGGTAATGGGGCGATGACAACACATGCCGGACTCCCCATCGGTCAAGGAACACAGCAAAGTCCCGGCTTGTGAACTGAGGCCCTCCGTCGGTTCGCAGGCGTACAGGAACGCCCACGTCACGGAAGTAGTGGCGGAACTTGCTGATGGTGGCGGCAGACGTCGTGTCATTACCGCACTTGATGACAACCGGCCAACCAGAGAGACGGTCGACGATAACGAGGAAGGACTTTCCTGACACACAGAAAAAGTCGGCCGACACAGACTCAAAGGGGCGGGTGGGGTTGTCGTCACTCATGAAGGGTTCCTGCTGCTGGCTGGGTTGTAATACTTGGCAGGGCTCACACGCACGGACAACATTGGAGATGTCGGAGTTGATGCCGGGCCAGAACACAGTCTGTCGTGCACGTCGTTTGGTGGCCTCAGCTCCACGGTGACTGTTGTGAAGGCGGGCCAAGGCGTGGGGACGTGATGCAGCAGGGACAACTACACGTGCTCCGTACAGAACAAGGTCTCCGTCGCAGTAGAGTTCATCGCGGAGTTTCCAATACGGGAGCAGGGTGTTGTGAAGATCGTAGCGGTTGCTAGGAAATCCATTCCTCACGCACTCGACGAGTCGGACATAGGAAGGGTCATCTCGGGCCGCTGTTCGAAGGTCCTCCATTGCCTTGTCGTCATCTGGTGACAGGTCCGAACGAAGGGATTGGACGGCATGGAGAGTGACCACAGTCCTGACGGAAAGAGCGAGGTCGGCGTCGAGTACATGGTCTTCTGGAGTAGGGCGGCTGACAGGAGAGCGGGATAAGGCATCAGGGATGCAGAGCTCCTTACCAGCACGCCACACTGCAGTGAAGATGTACGCCGAGAGCTTCTCTTTCAGACGCTGGAGGCGAGGGTTCTCAACAGCGTCTAGCGTGTAGTGGTTGAGGATCGGGACAAGCGGGCGATGGTCGGTCACTAGGTGAAAGTATTGCAGGCCTATGAGGTAAAACCTGCACTTGGACATCGCCCAAACCACGGCCAACAGCTCTAACTCAATAGTGGCGTAGCGCGTCTCAGTGTCAGAGAGGAAACGCGAGCCACACTGGACGAGCCGGAACTGCCCTCCACCATGATCCTGCAGTAGGGCGTATCCCACGCCATACAAGCGTGAGGCGTCTGTCTGCAGAACTGTCGGCAAGGCTGGGTCAAACGTGGCGAGGACAGGTGGACGAGACAGGGCCTGTTTCACTTGCTGGATGGCCTTGTCGTGGTCGGGGGTCCACAGGAATGTCCTCTTGGGGCTCATCAGGGGGCGAAGTGGTTGAGCAGCTGCGGAGATGTCCGACGAAAACTCTGCTAACTGGTTGACGAGACCGATGAAGGACCTCAAGTCGGTCAGGTTAGCAGGGGTGGGAAAATCCGTAATGGCGCGGACCTTTTCCGGGTCAGCTGCGATACCATTTCCTGAGAGGGTGTACCCACAAAAGTCAACTGAAGAGCTGGCCAGAACAAACTTGTCGGCATTTAGGGTAATGCCGTGCTTCCGGCACCTGTTGAGTACCTCGTAGATACGGCAGAGGTGATCCATATAATCCTCGTCGTACACGAGTATGTCGTCGACCACTTTCACGCAGTTTGCCAGACCTTGTAGAGCCATATCACCTCGAAGACAGAAAGCGTCTCCTGTAGCGGCGAATCCCATGGGGCCACGGCAATAACTGTAACGTCCATGCGGGGTGATGAACGTTGTGAGTGGTCGGTCTTCTTCGGCAAGCTCTATCTGCCAGTATCCACACAGGGCGTCCATCGTCATGAAGAAGCGCGCCTTCGGGTTCACGCTGCGTATGGCTGCAAAGGGCGTGGGAGAAGGGTGCGCAGGACGAGACACCTGGTTGTTGAGCTTGGAAAGGTCAGTGGTGATCCGAACACCACCTTTAGGTTTTGCGACGACAACCATCGGGTGACACCATGGAGACGGGTCATCGCCGGTTGGTACTATAATTTCTTGGGCGACCATGGAGTCCAGCTCGTTTTTGACCGCCTCGCGGAAGGCCAGGGGAACCAGTCGAGGGGTGTAAATAGCGAATGGCTTCGCGTCGTCCCTCAGGTGGATCCTCATGGGGGGGCCTGCCATCTTCTTGAGAGGCTTGGATTCCAGAGCGGACTTGGTCACCAGAACGTCGCTGAATTCCTTCAGGAAGTACTTCCGAGCATCCGAAGGAGAGGTGTCACTGGCAAGAGGCAGGGGTAGGGCGGCAGCAGGGTCGTTGCTGCTCCCTTTTTGCACCCTGTTGGCGTGTTTTACCTCAAGAATAGGTTTGGGGAAGTCCTGGGAGATGATGGCCAACTCCTGACAATGTCTGTAGGACAGCAAAGGAGTCTGGACACCGTTATGCACATCAATCCAGGCTTGACACGACCTGTTGCCAAGGGTGACTTGTGCTTGGAGTGAACCCAGGGCCGGGGTCATCTGTGAACCATCTGCCATAAAGCGGAGATCCTTGGGGGGCGGTCCTAGATCACTTGGAGAGAGCCCCAAGCATTGCAAATGCTGGGGACCGATGACTGTAGCATCAGCGCCGGTGTCGGGCAACATCTGAAGACGGGACGACACACTGCGGTAGGTCACAATGACACTGATGTACTGGGGGACTTTGGTCCAGGGACGCTGGGGGGAGCACACATTCCTAATGTGGCTCGAGCGTTGTCAAGAGTCGTCGTACCTCTGATTGGAAGACTGTGGGCAGCCCTCTCTGGTGGAAGGGGGCTGAAGCTTCCGCCGACACGGTCCCTTGTCATAGTGGCACAGACGACCGCACACATTGCACTGGACGCGTTTGGCTGGGCACCATACTGTGAGTGACCAGTGGCCCTTACGGTCACAACTGTTGCAGGTAGACTGAGCAGCTGGACACACCTGTGTTCCGTGCTGCTTACCACAGTTGTTGCAAAATAAACCGGGCGTGGACGTGGTGGGCGAAGGCGTAGGAACAGACTTCTTGTCCTTCTTGTACCGGGACACAGCGCGTACAGCTGTAGGGGGAGCACGGATGGCAGAGGTGGCACACCTGGCAGCCTCATAGGAGCGACATATCGTCAACACATCCTTAAGAGAAGAGGAAGAGTCGAGGGAGGTGAGGCGTTGGACAAGTTCCTCGTCCTTAACACCCATCAGGATCACCTGCCTCAACTGGGTCTCCTTGCACTGCTGGTGGTGGCCTGGACATATATCTACCTCTTCCGAGGCTCTCCCAAGACGCACGTAAAAGGCATCAAAAGACTCACCCTCCATCTGTCTGCAGCTAAACAATTCCCTCCTGCGCAGAGCTTCATTCTGCTGTCCTTTGATGTGCCGTTGTAGAACGTCCAGTACCTCCTCTACAGACAGCGAAGAGGTTGGGGGTACCTGCAACGTATGTTCCAAGACACGCTGAATTTCCAAGGACAGGCACACACGCAGTTGGATGAGTTGTTTAGGCTGTGACAAACTCTGGAGATCCACCATTGTAGAGTAATCAGTCCACCGTCGCCGCCATTCACGAAAAGTCTGGAAATTCACATCAGGCTTCAAGATGGGCGGTGTTTGAGCTGCTGCTTTAGGTGGGGCTGGGGGGTGTGAAGGAAGCATGGATGGGGTATCTGAACCAGTCAGTACCGAGGCAGTGTTAGAGCCAGGGGCTTGGTTAACAGTGAGGCGAAATATCAAGGCTTCAAACCGTTCACTGTCTTCCAATCTCCGTTGGTGGTCTCGTTCTGCCTCTGCTTGCCTTCTGTGCTCATCCGCCAAACGTCTGTGAGCTTCATCCTCGCGTTTCTCATCTCTCATAAACTTCAGTAAAGCAATTATCTCTGGAGACAACGCTGAATATTGAGGTGAGGGACTGCGCGATGTGGGGGCTGGAGCGTCGTGGCCGGCCTGGTCATCCATCTCTGCGGGGCTATCACCCGCCTGGCTCATCCAGACGCTGGGTCCACGGCTACGTAAGGCGTGAGACATAACTACTTCCTCTGTGTACTATGTCTTAAATCAGTGTTGACCGGTCAGCCCGTCGTATCAACAAGATTTCAGACAAAATATTAATTAAATACACAGATAAGTAGGTTATATATATAAAATATATATAAAGAAGCCGCGCGGTCAGCGAGTGTTAGTACGTGTATGTGTGGTGTCCCGGGAGGGTAGAGCGTCTCGCCCCAGCTGTGAGGGGGGGTGGAGGCGGCGCTGTGAGGGGGTGGAGAGAGAGGCGCGCCGACTCCCAGTCAGTCTAGTTACCCTCAGAACGCGGTCAGAGACGGGTGCACTGAACTCTACTCCTTACAAATGCCCAGAACGTGCCGTATACCTTGGGAATACTTTAGAACAAGGTCACACATGAATGGCACGAAACACACAATGCACTAAACACTTCACAGAAAATCACTGTCACTGACACTGCTCAAAGTTGCTGAAATTCTTCGAGGAGAGGTGACGCACGGGAGTTGACCCAAGCGAGAGAGGAGTCCGTACGCCGGCTTTCCACAGACTTTGCACTATCACTCGTAATTATCCAGTAAGATCGGATCACTGCGCCATGTTAGGTTCTGAATAATAAGTTCTATATACAGGAGAGAACACAAACACCTGTATAGTTTTGTAGGTTCGGTTTACTGGATAAGCGTATGTACACAGAGGAGAGCAGCGGTCTCCCTGGCTAGGCTCCTTGTCAACTGCTATAGGCGACGTATGGCAAGTGATACATTAGCAGCTTCCATACGTCGCCAGGCACATTAATTAAGCGTGTGGGATATGGTAATAACATTGCCACACGCTGCTAGCTAGGCTGAATAAATAATACATAGATGGAGCACATACATAATATACATACATGATATATAATCCAGCATACATAATATACATACATATATGACGTAAACAGCACAGAAATAACGCATAGGGTCCACTGTTCTGTCCGTGAGTGCATGCATACGTGCATGTGTGTGTATGTGTCTGAGAGAGCAGATCGTGGTGGCCTTAATGCGGGTGGCTGGAGCCGCCGCGGAGGTGAGAACGTTAGTGTCTCCCCGGATGTCACACGAGAAGGGTGTAAGCCTGCGTGCTCCGTGGGTACCACAAAAAACAGGCCAATGCTCAACTCTCAGCTCTAGACACACTAATACACTGACACTAACACTGCCACTGTCACTAAAACGCACTGTGACAGCGCAACACTGCACGTCGCAGCGAAACACAACGCAACACAACACAACACACTAAAGTCGACGCGCACATCGCCGGCAGTCGGCATTGTTCACAACACTTGTAAGTCCACAAATCCTACTCGCCCCCCAGGCTCCGTTGTGGGTCGTTTGACCTGTGCCCGGGTGGGCTAATTCCCGTACAAAAAAAAAAAAAAAAAAAGAAGGTTCCAAGTGTTCCCTGAAGAAGGCAGTGATGGGTAGGGAAACACTGGGTAACACTGAAGTCCATTTATTAACGGATAGGAAAAATACAAGTAGTGACTAGCATGTGCCATGCACGACCCACGGAGTCAGACTGAGGCTGCATTGCCATATGGCAGCCTCGGGGCAATGTTGCCACATAACATGTGCAGTGTTGCCACGTAATTACATACATAGATGCTACTCGGCACAGTAGCTTATATACAAGGTTGCTACTCGGCACAGTAGCTTAGATACATAACCTCCAGCAAGGTAGACGTTTATCTGTACCATAGACAATGTAGTAGGGTGTTTTGCCAGTAGAGCTATGAACTGACCCATTTATAGACGCTGCAACCTGCTGTAACCAATCCTCCCATGCGTATTGAAAACCACTGACAATTGGACGCAGTGTTTCTAGGATTTTACGATTGTTTCTCTCAACGAGGCCATTAGCCTGTGGATGATAAGCTGTCACAAAAGTTTGTTTAATACCATATTGTGCACATATATGCACTACTAGCTGATTCTTGAACTCTGTGTCATTGTCAGAGAGCAGAACTTTAGGCATAGTATATGGACATATAAGATTCATCACTAATGCATAGGCTACTGCTCCGGCCGTTTTGCTTTTTATTGGGACCAAGACCACGAACCTTGAAAAATGATCCACACACACTAAGATGTACGCTGATCCCTGATGACTCATTGGGAGCTGTAACAAGTCAATAGCGACTGTGTCAAACGGACGGTCTGGTGTAGGATATTGTAGAATCGGGGCAGGTGATCCTGTTGAACCTTTATGTTGAGCACACGCCAAACAATTGGCTATGTGTAATTCTATGTCTTTCTTCATAGTGTTCCAGAAATATTTCTTTCGTAAATCCACTAAGCATTTATCACGACCTTGGTGACCTGCCTGTGGGACATCGTGGAACAATGTTATTACTGCTTTGCACAACGTGTCAGGTACGACTATTTGAGACACATTACCCTCAGGTGATTTTCTCGTCCTATGGAGTTTGTTATGTCGTAATTCAAACTGACTTAAGGGAAGAATTAACTTGGGGAGTTGAACATCCTCACCCGATTCGAAGCAAAAATAACTGCTGACCAATATGGGTCGCGTCGTTGCTCACCTTCCAGTTGCGAAAGAGTGAATGCTGATACAGGCATTACTGGTGCTATATTTCTTGACAGAGCGTCGGCGACAACATTCGCCCTCCCAGGTAAATACCTAAATTCGGGGTCGAACTCTTGAATTGTCAGATACCAGCGTGCTAATCTGCCTGATAAGTTTCTGCCATGGAACAGCTCAGTTACTGCCGCATGATCAGTAAAAACAGTTATTTTGTAGCCAAAGATAATGTCTTTGAACTTCTTAAGTGCCCACACAACGGCTAACGTTTCTAAATGCGTTACCGAATAACGTGTTTCATCATCAATTAGTTTGCGACTTGCAAACACTATCACTCTAAACTTCCTACGCGTATCCTCTTGCGTGAGCACTGCTCCGACTCCAATTCCGGAAGCGTCAGTACAGAGAGTGAAAGGTTAAGTGTAGTCTGGGAATGCTAGAACCGGGGCATTGGCAAGCGCTATCTTCAATGCCGTAAAACTATCTTCGTGTTCTGAGTCCCATATAAACTTTGCATTTTTTGATCAACCTCGTTAGGGGAGATGCTAATGTTGCATAGTTCTTGATAAAGGAACGATAATATCCAGATAAGCCAAGAAAGCTACGCACATCATCTTTTGAGGTAGGATGCGGGAACTGAGATACAGCTTTGCTTTTATCATTAACTGTATGTATGCCTTCACCGTCAACTACATGACCAAGGAAATGGATTCTGGATTTCAAAAACTCACACTTCGAGAGCTTTATTTTGAGGCTTGCTGTGGAAAGTTTGTCCAACACTTCACGCAGTTTAATCAGATGGGAATCGACGTCCTTACTGACTACTATTAGATCATCCAAATAAGCGCAGACTGTGGTACCAATCAATCTGGCAAACAGGGTGTTGATCATTCTTTGAAATGTTAGTGGGGCATTTTTGAGACCAAATTTCATTCGTAGAAACTCAAGGTGGCCTAGAGGCGTGCTAAATGCCGTGATTTCTCGTGATTTCTCATCGAGTGGTATTTGCCAATACCCACTAAGCAAATCTAAGTTGCTAAATTCTGCATTATCCTTGCCTAAGGATTACAATATGTCGCTCAAGACAGGCATAGGGTACCTGTCAGGATTCGTTTGATCATTGACGCGCCTGAAATCTATAACAGGGCGCCATCCACCATCCTTTTTCGGGACGAGGAATAATGGGCTATTAAAGGGGGATTTTGAGTGTGTAATAACATTCTCATCCAACATACCCTGTACCATGTCTTGTACTACAGCGCACTGGCTATGAGGTAGTCCATAAGCTGGTACGTAAATAGGATTGGTTCCCTCCTTTAAGGCTATATGATGGGAAATTAAATCTGTCTGACCTAGCGTTTCCCCTGGCAAGGCTACTATATTTCTATAGTCGGCAAGCAGCTCTAAAAGGCGTGTCTTGCCCTGAGGATGATCGATCACCTTAACATGTGGTGCTATTTGGTCTATCCTGGCCTGTCGAGTCCGTTGGCATTTCGCAACAATACCTCGAATTGGGAAATTAGTAGGCTGTACTTTGACATTGTTGTGATATTCTAGAAAATCACACAAATAACATCCTTTCTTTAAGATTCCTTGAACGCCTGTTCGATCTAGAATCAGTACGTCGGTCAAAGCACCAGGGCGTATAGTGCTCAGGGTAGATTCACATGACAGCCCTTTTACCTTGCATGTTTCCGGGAGACACACAACATCTGTGCCCGTGTACACGTTGGGTAGTTCGACAGTTGCTTTGGTGATTTCCTCATTTTGGTAATGGAGAGTACTCTTCAACACTGCTGGTACGATCGTCCAACTCCTGCTGCTGTAATCACGCTGGGAAAGTGTGTGGTTGAGGTCAAGAGGTATCTCTGACGCACGATCCGCCTTCCTCTTAATAGGATTGGTAGATAACACTTTCGTCCTAGCGGTGAGCATAGGTTCAGAATGACTTATTGCTTTGCAGGAAACACCTTTAAACATAACACTATTATTACGTGGAAGAACATCTATCATGTTCTTTCGAAGAGTTGGTAGACCAAGTAACCCGTCGGCTGGCAAATTAAACTGCTGGACGATATAAAAGTCCGCAGAGAAGGGCGTACCACGTCTTGAGAATCTGAGTGGTAACATCACCACTCCTTTGATGCTCAGCTGAGTACCTGAAACTCCTTCGAGCTCAGCTACTAGGCCTCCAATTGAAAGTGCGGTGAGGGAATTTACGTTGTAACTCGTGATATGATGTCAAGGCCAATACATTAGCGCAAGCACCTGTGTCTGTATCAAGAGCCAATCTGGTATTATCTACTCTCACCGGCACTGACAACACTTCCACTTTGCTAAGCGCCGCTACTAACGAGGCCGCTACAGAAGTGCTGTGAGGAGGGGCGGGAATTACCCTAGCTATCCCTCTCCTTGGTGTGGTGTGAGCTGGTCTTCCCCCGGATGACTTGTCCTGGGGACGCTATACTGCCAGATCTGGGGTCACTAAATCTAAGGGGATAACTTAACTCTAATCTTAATTTCTAAGGGTCGCTGCCACCAGACCCTCTCTGGACAGCATGTAGCTCGTTAGGTAGCGGGCAGAGTGGACTAGGCATTGGGTTAGGTTTTCCATAGATCAGATCGATAAGGGTAAAGAAGGGTGAAACCATAACATGTCTTCATTGATTTATTTCTTATAAAACACACTGGTAAAAAAAAGCACATACAACCACACTGTGGACCATAATTCCACGGCCTGTCCCAGGGTATAGCACTGGCGCCTCTAACAACTGTTGTTGTGGTCGGTTACACTCCGACCCGAGATGGGTCTGGGGTCCTCGGCCCACGAGGTAGAGTAGAGCCGATTAATCATGACGAATCAGCGCCATCACTCCTATATTGACCACTGCTGGGTATCCACCGGCTCCGAGCGACCGGTGGGTTTCAATTAAGCCCACCCTCGATCTGGAGACAAACGGGAATCAGCGTCAGGGGACTGAGAAACATGATAACACCAACAAACTCTCTTGTCTAGACGACAGACGTATTTACGTTATATTACTTCTACACTGGGTGAATGACAATTCAACTGTTAAATCATGAACACTGGTGAACACTGATAATCACTACAATTGACTGAATTAACTGAATGGCTAGGAAACAAAACATACCTGGAGACAAATGGGAATCAGCGTCAGGGACGCTGATGCCTCGCCATCTCGAGCTTATATACCCCTGAGTTGCCAGTGATCGCTACTCACGCAATGACAATAATCACAAACAAACTAACTGTTACTCATTCAAAGATGACCCTCAGTTGACAAAGGTCTGGCGAATTACTTGGGTTGATTTACACAGACTAATTCAAGATTGAGCTTCCCAGGAGAAAGTGGAATAAACAACATATTGATAACTGTCTTCACAAGGGCGGGGCTTACTGGGAGGGATCGCGAGGATAAACACGCTCCTGAGATTCTACAAGCGCGGTGGATTTGAATATTATGTAGCGTAATATGAATTAAACGGGTTTTTAGGAATGGCAATGAGTTGCGCAGTACATAGCCTTCCCCTTCCAAGGATTCATATTATGCGGAATAATAGGCAAAAGCACTAACGCGGCAGTGCACATACATTCGACATATCGTAACAGTTCGTGAGTACCGTACCTTAATACATAAAACAAAACTTAAGGAGACAAACGTTTCATACTCGAGTCTCTGCTACCTATACCTGCAACAACTTATCAATTCTTATTTCCGTACAATATAGTATGGGGAACATTCCCCTAGCCGTTCATCAGCATAATACCTCAACATATTTTGGCACTAACACATAAACAGTGGCTCTGACATTACAGATACAACAAAGTACTCTGCATGAAATTACATATACTCAGGAATTTAAATTCTTGTCTATGAATGGGAAATTAGTTTCATCAGACGCTTCCTCAGATTACTACTTCATTTCAATAATAATTCACCTTTTCAACACAAAACCATGGTTCTAGACATACACCTTGGGGTTCATAACACAAGATACGTATTTCCTATCTCACAGTTCAGAAGAACTGGTATTTGAAAGTCGGGGTGACTCCCTCACCCGGAGTGAGTCAACAACCCCCCACAAAAAAAAACTTCCTACACACATAAACTGAGATATTTTTTTCTTTCAACAACATAGGCAGCAACTGGATCTCCGGACTTCAGTTCATAAGAACTGGGATTTATAATGTTAGGGTGACTTCAGTACGACTGACGAAGTCAACAACCCAAAAAAAAATTCTGACACACATAACTGAGATTTTTCCTTTCGACAACATAGGCAGCAACTGGATTTCCGGACTTCAGTTCATAAGAACTGGGATTTATAATGTTAGGGTGACTTCAGTACGACTGACGAAGTCAACAACCCAAAAAAGAAATTCTAACACGCATAACTGAGATTTTTCTTTTCGACAACATAGGCAGCAACTGGATTTCCGGACTTCAGTTCATAAGAACTGGGATTTATAATGTTAGGGTGACTTTAGTACGACTGACGAAGTCAACAACCCAAAAAAAAATTCTGACACACATAACTGAGTCACGCTCACAAAAAAAAAAAATCAGTGGTAATATGGTAATACTTTACGAGACTGTCCCTTCGGTACTCAACAAGTATTGAATGACTTTTCAATTGCCATGATTTTAACACTTATTACTTCACAATGTACTCTGTTGTACTCACACTTGGGAGTCCTTACATGTATTTTCTACAATAAATTTTCAAGATTGCATTCTTTCACAGATGTCCATATCACCACATAGTCCTCAACTCCTCAACGCAATTGCTGAAATTATACATGTATTAGCTCTCATCTAAACATAAAACACACTTACTGACCATGCCAGTCAGTCTGCACTGCTAGAACTAATTCCCTTTGCACTAAAAATCATACTAATAGAAACAATACAAAAAATACAAAAAACTCAGGTACCTAACATAACACAGGTTATACAAATAACTTCACTTGCCCAATTCTGACCTCAACTTATAACTAAAACACTTCCAATTAAAGTTAAAACAACTACACCCATATTATGTCAATTACAAATAACACTGTTACATAACCTTAATATAATTATGGCCTTCCGGTACACTCAGAAATCGACACTGTCCACAACACTCGTAACACGGCACATGATCAATGTCCCTCATTGTCTGTAAATAACAAATTATTAACTCAGGTGATCACAATTGCTATGGTACCAGTGCAGAAAGGCACCCCAAAAAAAATTTACCTTGACATACAACCAACACTTTTCTGAGATTTCACAAAAGACTGCAAAAAAAAATTAGGTAGCTAACTTCTGTTTTCAGACATTTTCAGACACTTTTCAATACATTTTACTGTACACTTTACTTTAAAACAGATTTCTAATTTTTCTCGAGGCAATTGTTCTAACCTAACTTCGTGTAAGGTATTTGCCGCGTATTTGCCACGAACTGTTTTCAACATCTCAGTAACCTCAAAAAAAAAATTTTGCACAGAATTACATTATACTGTACACTGGAAAAAATTTCCATTACAAGATTATTAGCACTCTGAAATATTCATTAGCCACAGTGACATGGTTAGGTAGATGCACGGAGAAATGGTTATTACAGCTCACATTTAAACACAAAAATTACCCACAGTATCACATTTATTCCTCCTGATCTTGATACCATGTAAATTACATCACTTCCGTGCCACCTGTGTAAGGGGGGCGGGTTTTTTTTCCAACACCTACACCACCCTTACCTTACCTTCTCTATTATTGTTCTTTTTCTGCAACTTAAATCACAGCTTCAATTCCCTCGGATTTGATCAATGAATAAAAACCATCCCACCGCTGCCACCAATTTATACTGCCAGATCTGGGGTCACTAAATCTAAGGGGATAACTTAACTCTAATCTTAATTTCTAAGGGTCGCTGCCACCAGACCCCCTCTGGACAGCACATAGCTCGTTAGGTAGCGGGCAGAGTGGACTAGGCATTGGGTTAGGTTTTCCATTGATCAGATCAATAAGGGTAAAGAAGGGTGAAACCATAACATGTCTTCATTGATTTATTTCTTATAAAACACACTGGTAAAAAAAACACATACAACCACACTGTGGACCATAATTCCACGGCCTGTCCCAGGGTATAGCACTGGCGCCTCTAACAACTGTTGTTGTGGTCGGTTACACTCCGACCCGAGATGGGTCTGGGGTCCTCGGCCCACGAGGTAGAGTAGAGCCGATTAATCATGACGAATCAGCGCCATCACTCCTATATTGACCACTGCTGGGTATCCACCGGCTCCGAGCGACCGGTGGGTTTCAATTAAGCCCACCCTCGATCTGGAGACAAACGGGAATCAGCGTCAGGGGACTGAGAAACATGATAACACCAACAAACTCTCTTGTCTAGACGACAGACGTATTTACGTTATATTACTTCTACACTGGGTGAATGACAATTCAACTGTTAAATCATGAACACTGGTGAACACTGATAATCACTACAATTGACTGAATTAACTGAATGGCTAGGAAACAAAACATACCTGGAGACAAACGGGAATCAGCGTCAGGGGACGCTGATTCCTTGCCAGCTCGAGCTTATATACCCCTGAGTTGCCAGTGATCGCTACTCACGCAATGACAATAATCACAAACAAAGATGACCCTCAGTTGACAAAGGTCTGGCGAATTACTTGGGTTGATTTACACAGACTAATTCAAGATTGAGCTTCCCAGGAGAAAGTGGAATAAACAACGTATTGATAACTGTCTTCACAAGGGCGGGGCTTACTGGGAGGGATCGCGAGGATAAACACGCTCCTGAGATTCTACAAGCGCGGTGGATTTGAATATTATGTAGCGTAATATGAATTAAACGGGTTTTTAGGAATGGCAATGAGTTGCGCAGTACAACGCTTCTGCTTACGCCTATACTACACCTCTGTTTCACTAAGGTCCACACCCCTAGCCTTTATTAGCACATCTCTCTCATGTGAACTATGAGATGTCGATTTGTGAAGTGCGCACCATTTGTGTGACTTCTTGATAAGAGGAGGTATCTTCTTAGCTGCTTCCGAAAATGACCTTGAGGAGTGCCTGGCACTGTTACCTTGGAGCTGATAACAATCTTCTATTACGTGGCCACGTTTATGACAGTGTGCGCATCGTAAAGGAGTTTTTTGTTTATAAGTCCGGCGGGGAGGTGCAATCGGAGCTAAGTGCGTCGCATAAGGAGTCTGGGAGGGAGTCATGTGCGCCATCTGAGGTATCTGGGGTTGCAACATAGACGCCAAGGGCTGCTGCGTCGTCACTGAGGGTTGCGCCATTAAGGAATGTGCCGTTAAGGAATGTGCGTACTCCACCATATCCATGGGTGGTTCATACTGTACGTCTTGTGCCCGGCTATATAGAGGACGATGGACGGAAAGCAGAAAGCTTACTAGCTCTATCAACGTTTCTACAGTGTCCGCTGACATTTTACCCTGCGCTTCGTACCAATCTGAGGTCCAGAATGTCGCTTGCATGTCCTGGCGAACCTCGCCTGTGATGTCGACAGCGTCGACAGGCGTTTCATTGCGAATCCCTGGCGTACAACGATCCATCCATCTGAAGATCAATTGAAGCTGGCCCAGCTGTGACCCATCCCCAAAGATCCCAATTAACGTTCGCTTAAAATTCTCATAATCAGGGCTATGCAAACCAAACGCATTTAAACGACTACTGGCATAAGAACTCTGCGTAATGTGGGAACGTACATATGCCTTTTTGTCTTCGTCAGTCGTTATTTTACCAGTGCGCATGTTTTCTTCACATGCACGAATGAAATGTGCGACCCGATAATCATCTTGACCCGTAAAATTTCGAACATTGTCACCACGCTGCATAATATTAATAACTCTATCAGGTTGAGTTGACGCGGTAGTAGCATTGACGTAAGGGTTTGTGGAAGTCATTATAGTGTTAGTATTAGTTAAGTTAGTATTCTTACTCCTAACTGAGGACTGGGTTAATATGGGTGTTACTTCTGACGAAACAGACACACTGTCACCTGAATTAGTTTTTGTATATTGCGGTGAAGTACTATATGTATTACCAGATTGTAAGGTACGACGATTTAAGTCGCCAAATGATTCCTCAATTACTTTCTCACTACTTCCTACCGAATCGTCTAACTGTGTTCCCGACTCAACTTCAATGTCAGTCTGTACTTCATCATTGACGAGTTGGTTATAAGCAAATAGGTACGATAGGCGTGCAATGTCATCATCACTAGACATTGGAAACTTAGAAAATTATCTATTAGTCTCTTGTGGGTCAATGAATAATTAACAGTAAAAGCAAATTACTTGCCTCTCATTTACAAGATAAATGAATATTAATTGTAGTTAATAATTAAACTATCAATAAGGAAATAGACACTTATGAACCACTGTAAATTATAGAATTTCAATACATTAGTTTTACATTCGACACTTTATCATTGAAATAATCCTATCCGACGAACCTATTGGTGTGAAGATATCTCTCGAACGTGTTCATGTGTGTATAATTATGTAATTTAAATACCTATTTATACAGGGTGTGACGTCTGTATAGAAAACGTGATCCTTCAAGCTGAGTTCTGAGTCGAGTGTTGTGTGGAGAGTGGGCGGGGCCTCTTCCTGGTGATGTGAGGCTGCTCTTGGTTTCCTTGTCAACGAAGAGACGCTGCTACCTTGGCGAGAGACGAGTCCACTTCAAAATAGGGGAGGTTCTCCACAGTTGATCAGAAACTGCTGATGATTGGATATCGCTCTGTTCGTTGCTAGGTCGGTGGCGTGACTGCCGTGTGCCAACTCTTCACAGTCTACGTATATATGGAGATCTGTATGATGACACCGGAACTTCGTAATAGACGCTCGCGACACAACAAAACTGTTCAGCTACTTGTGAAATATCAATTGTCAGTCCAAGTTATGAAACCTTTCTTCAACACTGCAACACTGTAACAGGAAAATGCTGAGTGGGGTTCTTCTTAAACCTGCACAAACTGGATATTCACCAACAGGCTGTAATATATATATTACGAATTCTGCATGTTTTGTATGTAACAGAGATAAGGAGCACTCACTAAATATCGTCTCAATACGGGATATTGTTTTAAACACTCGGATTATGTAATGCGTAACTGTTGTGTGTTTTGTGTTTTTCACAAAAAACAGACGGTCTGCTACGACTACCAGTTTAAAGAATCCGTACATACCGCTTGCCACCTATATGAATCGGCTGGATTGTCCAATTAACCAGGCCGTTCACATATATTTATTATTTGGGTTTAAGTAACGAAACCCAACTGTAGTTCCTTGTTTTATTATAAAAGGATTGTATCAATAATTCCTGAGTGTAGATCGACCGTAAGTTCCACTATATATGAGTGAATGAGAAAGGGACGGCGTTTATGTATTATAAACGTTAGATCATGTCCCATCGATATAAGTTGCTGTGAGTGACTAAGGAGTAAGGGCCTCGCAGTGCGGGCTTACATATATGCTGAGTATGGGCTTCTTCCCTCTTGGGAGAGTTGCCCTCTCACGTGTACAACTCATGTCTTACTCATAGACAGTGGAAAGTTACAGGGGGTGAATCTGAATATAATATCAGATGTATTGACCCATTTATATAATATGTTCTGTTGATGAGACAGGGGCCCATTACAGTGTGAGCTCTTTCAAGACAAGACTTGACAAACACTGGAGCAGGTTCAGGTACATTCAGGAGCCGGTGCATGCCCAGTACTTACCAACAGTGTGTAACATAGACGTGACCGATCGCCCAAGCGGCTAACGAGCTGATTAGTGGTGAAGAGGATAAAAGAAAAAGAAAAGAAACAGAGACTAGGTGACTGATCGTCCAAGTGGCTAACGAGCCGATCAGCGGTGAAGAGGATAAAAGAAAAAGAAAAGAAGAAAAGATGTGCCGAAGTATCAACTGGCCTGACTCATTAAGGTACAAAAACGCAGACACTACCCTGAATATTATAACTAGTAAAGTGACCCATTTGATCGATAAATATATACCCAAGACCAAACCCAGTGCTTCTAGGAATACGAGGGGATCCCTACACATGAACCATGCAGCAGTCGACAGAATTAAGAAGAAAACCCAGAAATTCAAGACGTGGGTTAGGTCAAACGATGAGCAAGAGAGGAGGATGTATGCAAGAGCCAGAAACCAAGCAAAGATAGAGTGTAGAAGGGCTGAAAAGGAGTTCCTGAGGCTGGTTGCAAGCGAGGTCAAGTCAAACCCAAAGGCGTTTTACCGCTATGCAAAGTCAAAATTAAAAACACGAGTAGGAGTATCAAATCTGAGGCTTGAGGATGGTAGTTACGCAGATTCTGACCAGGATAAAGCTGAGGTATTGAACAGCTTCTTTTCCTCGGTGTTCACAAGAGAGGATGCAACTAACCTTCCTGCGTTTGAGGACAGACGGTTCGACACAGCACTGACCCACATTGTGTTCACAGAAGAGGGTATTAGAAATAAACTGTCCAGGCTAAAGGTCCATAAGAGTCCCGGCCCTGACATGGTGCATCCTAGAGTGCTAAGAGAGTTGTGCAGCGAACTTGCCGAGCCCCTGAAGATCATGTTTTGTAAATGCCTGGATGAACAAATGGTCCCCAGTGAATGGAAAGTGGTTTATGTGAGTCCTATCTTCAAGAAGGGCGATCTTCACTCCACGAACAACTATAGACCGGTGAGCCTGACCAGCATAATATGTAAAGTACCTGAGAGTATTATCAGAGATGCCGCAATGGAACATCTAATACGAAACAACCTTGTAAAGGATTGTCAACACGGTTTTA
The DNA here is from genome assembly GCA_958450375.1 of Homarus gammarus. NCBI lineage: Eukaryota > Metazoa > Arthropoda > Malacostraca > Decapoda > Nephropidae > Homarus > Homarus gammarus. Next base: position 3,088,137 of record CAUDMG010003255.1, read on the forward strand.
TGCCGGGGCGCTCCTGCTTAACACAATTGCTCAAGGTATTGGATATTTGGACCCATATTCTGGAACGGGGTGGTAATATCGACAATATTTACCTAGATTTTGCCAAGGCTTTCGACAGTGTACCCCGTAAAGTATGATGGCTGTTGCTGGTATTGCCCTGACTGCATAGTCAAGGTGAATGAAGGATTGCAAGCCATAAGGGAACGAGTTCTCTAGGGACGAAAATAGATGAAGCTGGAGCCCTGCTGGTTGCCAAACTGGAGCAAGTTGGGAAAGAGATCCTTACTAAGACTGAGGAAGTAGCCGATAGAATGGAGGTGGCTGCTAAGAGGAGTTATGCTGACATATTAGCAGGGCCACGGGAGGGGGCGGGGAGCAATGCGGGATCAGAACAGGTTCTACAGCAGATTGGCACTCTGAAGAAGTGTGTCGAAAAAATGAAATTTAACGGACCTGCTGTTAGGGGAGAGGAAGAACACCAGGAACGTTTCCAGCACAGGAACAATGTAATAGTTTTTGGAGTCCCAGAGAGCCAGGCATAGGGAACTGTGAGTAAGGTTGTAGTGGATTCCTCCCCTACAAACGCTTGTCGCTGAGTACCCGACCCCGCGAATTCCCCAGTGTATGCCTCGTGGTCTAGGTCAACCAGCGCCACCTTACATGACAGAGGTCAACTATTAAGCCACGCCTACCTCCGCTATATAAGACCTGGCCTCGTGGTTGTCATGGTCACGTTGACTGCTGATCTATTTAACTAATGATTCTTATTAAACTCCACGCCCGCAAAACATGAGTGAGTTAGCGACCCCTGAGAAGACGTGTTTTTTCCCCATACACACTACACTTGTGTTCCCTCCCAGAGTCCTGCCTTTGTGAAGACAGTTGTCAATGCATGGTTTATTCCACTTTCTCCTGGGAAGCTCAATCTTGAATTAGTCTATGTAAATCAACTCAAGTAATTCGCCAGACCTTTGTCAACTGAGGGTCATCTTTGAATGAGCAACAGTTAGTTTGTTTGTAATTATTGTCATTGCATGAGTAGCGATCACTGGCAACTCAGGGGTATATATACACAAGACGAGCCAAGGAAAGCGTTCCCTGACGCTACTTCCATGTTTTTCCAGATCCCATTGTGATTCTTGCAACCATTCAACCACGGCCTCGGATGTAGTAGATGACCAACAATGATCATATACGAAACGATGGCACCGATGCGGCCTGATTAATGTGCCCCACGGCTTCATTGGGCCAGACCCCAAACTCGCCATGTGTCTGGCTACCCCACAGTAACAACTGCGGTGAGCCCCAGTGCTCTACCCTGGGTTACTCCTTGGAAGTGTATGTCCACAGAGAGGGTTGTGACATGTATGTTAGGGATAATTAGATGGAAATAATTATCCCATGTTGGGTAGTGGGCCCCTGTATATGTTAGTTTAATTATTAACGAGTATGTTGAGTAAGTACTGAGTTTGCTATAAGCCCAGGAGGTGAGCCTGGTAGTTATATGATTAATACAATATCTCTCCCCATTGATTGCACAATAATAAACTTGTTTTTAGAGTACTTTAGGTGTATTCATTTCTCCCACAGTATTTTACCTTTATTTCCATCCAAGTGACTTGATACCAGAATTACCATACCCATGGGCCTAGACCCTCGACCATGCTACCACAAGAATGTCCATGCTACCAAAAGAATGTCCATGCTACCAAAAGAATAGGTGACGGAACTGAGTAAGAGTAAGACTAAGAGAAGTAAGTAAGATGAGGGTGGTGTAGATATAGAGAGGGAACCCGCTCCCTCACATGGTGACCTACCCTTCTTCCAGCTACAGCCGCAGCAAGTAACACCTCCTCTGAGCACCCTCACCAACCAGCTCTCTCTACTCCACGCTTGTCACCACGCTGCCACTTCCCAGCACCAAGCTGCATTGTACATTTTATACAATATATGTACAGAGAGCACATTGTGAGTTTCCTTTCACCAACCCATCCTGAGTGTGAACCCATATCTCAAAACCCCACAGTGTAAAATTAAATTAAAGGGAGGGGATTTACTTATCGTCGGGTGTATCTGCAGATCCCCAAACTGTGGCCCACTAAATCAAAGGAACTTAAGAACCTTAATAAACAACGCGGCAATGCTCAACCCTAGGCACCTCCTCATCATGGGGGACTTTAACTATGGCGACATCGACTGGAGAAACGTGTCCACCCCAAATGACTTGAATAACCCTGCTACTCTTTTTATAGAAACTCTGAGAGATAATTTTCTGTTCCAACATGTTAGAGACCAGACACATTATAAAGGGGAGCAAACACCCAAGCCACATGACCTCATCATAACAAACGAGGAGGGTATGGTGGCCAAACTGGAACACCTTGCCCCAGTTGGCACCAGTTACCATATAGTGTTGTAATTCAGATTTAACTGTTACCTAGTTCAGGATAATGCCAGGCCAAGGAAGAGATGAGTGGTATCAACTGGCCTGACTCATTAAGGTACAAGAACGCAGACACTACGCTGAATATCATAATTAATAAAGTGACCCATTTGATCGATAAATATATACCCAAGACCAAACCAAGTGCTTCTAGGAATACGAGGGGATCCCTACACATGAACCATGCGGAGGTCGACAAAATTAAGAAGAAAACCCAGAAATTCAAGACGTGGGTTGGGTCAAACGATGAGCAAGACAGGAGGATGTATGCAAGAACCAGAAACCAAGCAAAGATTGGGTGTAGAAGGGCTGAAAAGGAGTTCCAGAGGCTGGTTGCAAGCAAGGTCAAGTCAAACCCAAAAGTCATTTTACCGCTATGCAAAGTCGAAATTGAAAACGCAAGTTGGAGTATCAGACCTGATGCTTGTGGATGGTAGTTACGCAGATTCTGACCAGGATAAAGCTGAGGCATTGAACAGCTTTTTTTCCTTGGTGTTCACAAGAGAGGATGCAACTAACCTTCCTGCGTTTGAGGACAGACGGTTCGACACAGCACTGACCCACATTGTGTTCACAGAAGAGGGTATTAGAAATAAACTGTCCAGGCTAAAGGTTCCATAAGAGTCCCGGCCCTGACATGGTGCATCCTAGAGTGCTAAGAGAGCTGTGCAACGAGCTTGCAGAGCCCCTGAAGATCCTGTTTTGTAAATGCCTGGATGAACAAATGGTCTCCAGTGAATGGAAAGTGGCTTATGTAAGTCTTATCTTCAAGAAGAGCGATCGTCACTCCACGAACAACTATAGACCGGTGAGCCTGACCAGCATAACATGTAAAGTACTTGAGAGTATTATCAGAGATGCCACAATGGAACATCAAATACGAAACAACCTTGTAAAGGATTGTCAACACGGTTTTATGCCGGGGCGCTCCTGCTTAACACAATTGCTTAAGGTATTCTGGAATGGGGTGGTAATATCGACAATATTTACCTCGACTTTACCAAGGCTTTCGACAGTGTACCCCAAGAAAGGCTGAAAACCAAACTGGAAGGGTACGGAATTCGGGGAAATGTCCTAGCATGGATATAAGACTTTCTACATGACCGCAAGCAGTGTGTGGTGATTAATGGCACGAAATCGTCATCCTTACCTGTCACAAGTGGGGTACCACAGGGCAGTGTATTGGGCCCTCTGTTGTTTGTTTGTTTCATAAATGACATGCCTGACGTTGTACACTCCTCCATGTATAATATGGACACGAAGTAGTACCATAAGCTGTGTATTCTTATATTACTCTATTAATTATGTATAGTAAAGTATTACAGAACATGTATTAATCCTATGTAATGTTTCCATTTATTATGCACCATGTTATGTATATGTATTATCATATTTACATATCATGTATTCAGCTTGTGAACGCTGGCATCTGTGCATGCCAGCGCGGAGTGATACAGGGAGTTGAGATTGTTAGTCCTTATGGCGTGGAAGCCACTGTTTATTTGTTCCTCTGTGTTTGTCTCTCGTACGAGAATAAGAACCTATTTTCAAGATAACAAGTGTTTGCGTATACCCTCAGTAGTGTAGAACATTTTGGGGGTATCAAAGACAGACATAGATGGCGCAGTGAGATTTCTCAGTGAGATTAAGAGTGAACTTAGCCTTCCTGCCGGACTGTGTTGTTAATGGTGTCTCGTCTTCAGCTTCGCCAAGGATTTACAGCAAGACTACAAGCCTCAGGACTTACAGTGTTGTGAAGTGCTATGCTGTGTAAAGTGCTGTGCTGTGAAGTGAAGTGTTCTGTGAAATGCTGTGTTGTGTATTTTAATCAGAATTGTCTGTGCAAACTGCAGTCTGATGACCGAGGGAGCTGCCCAGTAGTACATCCCCTCCTGCTCATGATCATTGAGTGACTGAGCAGTGAGCAGTAAGACAACTTCAGTTCAGTTGTGACTTGCGCCGAGCTGCCTCTACGTCTGGCAGCGCGCCAAGCCACCCGGCAGCGAGCCATACACACACACTCACTCACAGGCCCACTTTATATTAAATTCTTGTGTATTACTTTAAACTTCAGTAATTCTGTGCATAGATTACGAGGGGTTGACCCGGTCTCTTGCACAGATAGAGTACAGAAGCTGTCAGCATGTCTCACAGGGATCAAAATGATACCCTGGACGACGGGGTTATGGGTTTAAGTTTGGGAGATCTCTCCCCACCCACACTAACGCCCCCCACACTCCCCACATTGGCAACGCCCACTCACCCACAGAATCTCCTCGTTCGTCGCGAGCAAGCTCTCCTGCGGTGCCTGCGTCCAAGGATCTCCTTTAACTGATTAAGTGGATGTAAACTTCTCGACGCCAGGACTATGTTGCAAGGTGAGAAGAGGAAGAAATTCGGTACAGAGAGTCTGAAAGACGACGCCACAAAGATGAACAAAGATGCAGAGAACTAGAAGATATACGTAGAAGTGAGGATGACCTGAGAAGAAGAGAGGATGAAGCCAGATTTGAAGCCTTGATTTCTCTTTTAGCCTCCCCACAACGATCTACTCTATAAGATTCTCCTGCTACTACTAATGCTGATACGACTAGAAGTACTGGTACCTCATCTCCCAGAGTCGGTTCAACAACTCCTCAAAAGGCTGCAGCACAAACGCCTCCCTCTCTGAAGTCTGACGCTTCTTATCAGATATTTCGGGAATGGCGTCGACGTTGGCAAGACTATGCAACAATGGTTGACCTGTCAAGCTTACCACAGCCTAAACAGATGATACAGCTTCGTATGTGCTTGTCCTTAGAGACACAACGTACTCTCGAGCACACATTTTAAGTGCCTCCTACGACAACTCTGACTGTAGAGGCCGTGCTTGACAAGTTACAGGAACATGTTAAGGGACAGCACAACAAAACACTTAAAAGAAGAGAACTCCTCCAATGTAAGTAGCTTGATGGAGAATCTTTTGATGCATTTTTTGTAAGACTGAAAAGATGTTCAGAGGAAGTTGATGTTTGTTCTGGAAATTCTCAAGTTTGTGAAGAGACACAACTCAAGACAATTATTTTAACGGGTATTCGAGATGAAGAGCTAGTTCAGCATCTCATTTCACTTGACCCCACTTCCTCCCTTCAAGATGTTATTACAAAATGTCGAGCGTACGAGGCCGCCAGGTGTACGACTTCAGCTTTACGCTCACAACCTGACCAGGTGAGGGTGGTGTCTTCCTACAGAAAGGGTAAGAAGCAGCAAGGTAACCCCACCCCTCACCCTCCAGCTACACCTTCAGCAGCAGCTTTGTGTAACAGCTGCGTGAGACAGCATTATGCCTCCCAGTGCCCAGCTGCTCAAAGCGTGTGCAGAAGTTGCGACCGTCAGGGTCACTGGGCTTACACAGTCAAGTGCCCTGCTAGCAAAGTTCAGTGCAGACTTTGTGGTCGTGTGGGCCATTATGACAAATGTTGTCGTAAGAAGACACAGAAAGGACACCACCAAGGATCCAAGAAGTCGTCCTCAGGTAGTGCTGGCACGCCCCCTCCTTCTGGCAAGCATCAAGACGCTGTGCCCAGTCGTTCCTGCCGTCGTGTACATTGTTCCACAGACACGACGCCCCAGCACATCAGTGTCGTCATTTCTCACGGTAACTTGTCATCTAGTCTTCAGATGTTACCTGACACCGGTGCTGAAGTCTCAGTAATTGGTCCACAACACTTAGCAAGTTTGGGAATACCCCGGAGCAACCTACAGCCCCCTCCTCAGACAACGAAACTGATAGCTGATGGTTCCAAGATGGCTCCAGCTTTGGGATCCTTCTGGGCTACTCTTACCTTTGGTAAGCAATCTTGCTCAGCCCGGATTGACGTTCATGATGGGATCCCGACTCGGCTTTTATCATATGGCCATTGTCAAGAGTTGGCCATTATTTCCAAGGAATTCCCCAAACCTATTTTAAAGGTCACCCATGTCAACAGGTTGAAGGAACTCCCTGTCTCTACTAACACGCCCCCTTCTGATGCAAGAGCTTACCTTCTCAAGGAGTTTGCTGACGTGTTGGTTACGAAGAAATCTTTAGGATCCACACCACTCAAGCTGATGGTGGGTCCACCTATGAAGATTCATCTTAAGGATGGTGCCACACCTTTTGCCATCCACACTCCTAGTTTGTTTCCTCACGCCTAAAAGGAGCTAGTTAGACAAGAGCTTGACTCCATGGTTGCTCAGGGAATCATCAAGCCAGCCGGAGACGAACCTTCACCTTGGTGCCTCCCTCTCGTCCCCGTCGCCAAACCTCGTGGTGGAGTACGGATCACCACCGATCTATCAAAACTTAACCAGCAAGTTTCCCGTCCAGCCCACCCTTCACCCACACCCTTCGCAGCTGTTCGAAATGTGGACCCGAAGGCGAAGTTTTTTACAACGATGGACGCCTTATGTGGTTATTGGCAGATCGAGTTGGCCGAAGAAGACCAGCATTTGACCACATTCATCACACCATATGGAAGATATCAGTATTGCAGAGGCCCCATGGGATTTGCCGCTACGGGCGATGCATTCTGTCAACGTGGTGACGCGGCTCTTCAAGGAGTCACGAATTGTGTCAAGGTGGTTGATGATATTTTACTCCATGACGAAGATTACTGTACCCACCTCTCCCGAATATATGAAGTTCTCAGCAGATGTCGAAAGTACGAGATTGCCTTCAACGCTGACAAGTTTGTAGTCGCCTCACCATCAGTGAACTTCTGTGGGTACACTCTCTCAGCATCAGGTATCGCAGCTGACCCGGAGAAATTAAGTGGAATCAGGGATTTTCCAACCCCTGCCAACCTGACAGACCTCCGTTCTTTTTTGGGTCTGGTCAATCAGCTGGCTGAATTTTCACCTGACATCTCCGCCGCAGCCCAGTCGTTACGCCCCCTGCTGAGCCCCAGGGGGACATTCCTGTGGACCCCAGATCATCAAGAGGCCTTCCAGCGAGTCAAGCAGGCCCTCTTAAGTCCACCTGTCCTCGCCTGTTACGACCCAGCCCTACCCACCGTCCTCCAGACTGACGCCTCCAAACTCTATGGTGTTGGTTGCGCCCTTCTTCAGGCTCATGGCGGTGGACAACTCTGCTTAATTCAGTGTGGATCCCGGTTCCTGACGGACGCCGAGACCCGATATGTCACGATTGAGCTGGAGATGTTGGCTGTTGTCTGGGCGATGGCGAATTGTTGCTTCTACCTGATCGGACTTCAGCACTTCACCCTCTTCAAGGATCATCGCCCTCTTGTACCTATTATCAATCACTACTCTTTGGATGCAGTAGAGAATCCTCGCCTTCAACGTTTGAAAGAGAAGCTCTCGCCTTATCTCTTCACGGCTGTGTGGCATGCGGGTAAGCTGCTGTACATCCCGGATGCTCTGTCCCGCGCCCCTGTCAGTCGCCCCACCCCAGAGGACGAGATGTTGTGTTCTACAGCTGCCGCATCCCTCAAGTCAGTAGTTTTATTGAAGGCCGTCTTCACATCAGAAGAGTCTACAGCACCGGATGCAGACAAGACCCTTGAAGATCTCCGCACTGCAGCCTGGGCCGACCCTTCCTACATCCGGCTCATCGACTGTGTGTCCCAGGGATTTCCATCTAACCGATACTACTTTCATGAATCGCTTCTCCCGTACTGGAAGATACGTGAGGACCTCTATTGTGACGGAGACCTCGTCTTGTATGGTCCACGAGTAGTCATTCCTGCTGCCCTACGCCGCCGTACCTTGACCCACCTTCACGACAGCCATCGAGGAGTGGAGGCCACCAAGCGACGGGCGAAGCAGACTGTATTTTGGCCCGGAATCGACGCAGACATTGCAAGTACCGTCCGTGCCTGTGAGCCGTGCCAGATTCTGCAACCCAGCCAGCAACAGGAACCTTTAATGTGCGACGATAACCCTTCAAGACCCTTCGAGTCTGTGTCGGCCGACTTCTTTGCAGTGGCAGGGAAGTTCTTCCTCGTCATTGCCGACCGATTGTCTGGATGGCCTGTTGTCATCCCCTGTGGTAGTAATACAACGGCTACTGCTGCCATCCGGAATTTCAGACATTACTTCAGAGAAGTTGGTGTTCCCCTCCACCTCAGGACTGATGGAGGACCCCAGTTCACCAGCCACGAGTTCCGGGAGTTCATGGACCGTTGGGGAGTCCGTCATGTCGTGACCTCGCCCCACTACCCCCAGGCGAATGGACACGCTGAAGCCGCAGTTAATACTGTTAAACACCTGTTCCTTAAGGTGTCACCCTCAGGAAATATCGACTGTGAGGACTTCGATCGAGGTTTGTTAGAGTTACGCAACACCCCGAACTTCACCGGACGCTCCCCAGCCCAGTTCTATATGGACATCATCTCAGGTCTTGTGTTCCTGCCCACCCGAAGTCTTTTTCTCAAGAATGGCAAGGCAAGACTGAAGAATGTGACCGCCGTGCAGGAGAACGAGCCGCAGATGTCTCTGCTCGGTACGACTGTCATGCCCGCCCCCTTCCCAGGTTGAGTATTGGCTAGCAGGTCAGGATTCAAGATCCGGTATCTCACCGCTGGGACAAGGTTGGGGTTGTCATGGGTATTGGCCGGTCCAGGGACTACCAAGTGCGTCTTCCTAGTGGTAGAGTATGGTGGAGGAGCCGTCGTTTCCTCCGACCTGTGGAGCTGCCTAGTGTTGACCCTTTCCCAGTGGAGTCCCCTAATGTTGATGTCTTTACAGTAAATCCATCTCCACCTTGTGTTTCTGTCCCGGTACTCCGCAGGTCCGAGCGACTCAGAAACAAAAGGTCCGCTCAAGATGAAACTATGAGCGTATAGGGGGGAGGGAGGTGTATAATATGGACACGAAGTAGTACCTTAAGCTGTTTATTCTTATATTACTCTATTAATTATGTATAGTAAAGTATTACAAAACATGTATTAATCCTATGTAATGTTTCCATTTATTATGCACCATATTATGTATTCAGCTTGTGAACGCTGGCATCTGTGCATGCCAGCGCGCAGTGATACAGGGAGTTGAGATCCCTAGTCCTTATGGCGTGGAAGCCACTGTTTATTTGTTCCTCTGTATTTGTCTCCCGTACGAGAATAAGAACCTATTTTCAAGATAACACGTGTTTGCGTATACCCTCAGTAGTGTAGAACATTTTGGGGGGTATCAAAGACAGACATAGACTCCATACAAATGTTTGCCAATGACGCTAAGGTATTTCGGGAAATTAAGAACCAAGCGGACTGTGAAGACCTGCAGAAGGACTTCTGTGGGCTCCAGGAATGGTAGAAGAAATGGCTGCTGAGATTCAATGTCACGAAGTGTAAGAGGATGCACCTGGGGCGTACCAACGGTAAGGAGGCGTAGCATATATCCCAACGGGATGAAGAAACTCCACTAGTTGAGACTGAATGTGAGCAGGACCTAGGGGTGTATGTTGACAATGAGCTGAACTTCTCGGGCCATTGCAAGAAGAAGGTAAACCAGGCAAATAAATTATTGGGTCTTATAAGAAGGTCGTTCATATATCTAGACGGTCCGTCCCTCGTAACGATCTTCAAGAGTGAAGTGCTTCCCCATCTGGAAAACTGTCACCCCATCTGGTCCCCGAGTTATGCTAGAGACTGTCAGTTGGTTGAAAATGTTCAAAGGAGGGCCACCAGACTGGTGCCTGCACTTCGGCACCTCAGCTACCCTGAGAGATTGGAGCGCCTGAACTTGCCTAGCTTATACTACAGACGGACAAGGGGTGACCTACCTGAGGTGTATAAGCATCTCAGGGGGCACTACTCAGTCGAGTGTCCTTACTTGGAGCTGGCGGACGTTCGCCCCACAAGGGGTCAAAGCTCAAGATTGAAGAAGCCGCAAGTCCATAAAACTGTGAGGGCAAACTTTTTCGGTGTGAGGGTTGTAAACTCTTGGAACAATCTACCAGAGAGTGTTGTGACGGCACTGAGTGCGAGCTCTTTCAAGACAAGACTTGACCAACACTGGAGAGGGTTCAGGTACATTCAGGAGCCGGTGCATGCACAGTACTTGGCAACAGTGCGTGACAGAGACGTGACCGATTGCCAGGGCGGCTAGCGAGCCGATCTTTTGGTGAAGAGGATAAATGAAAAGGAAAAGTAATGAGAGACGTGACCGATCGCCAAATCGGCTAACGAGCCGATCAGTGGCGAAGAGGATAAAAGTAGAAGTAAAGGCTGAAAATCAAACTGGAAGGGTACCGAATTCTGGGAAATGTCCTAGCATGGATAGAAGACTTTCTACATGACCGCAAGCAGTGTGTGGTGATTAATGGCACGAAATCGTCATCCGTACCTGTCACAAGTCGGGTACCACAGGGCAGTGTATTGGGCCCGCTGTTGTTTGTTTGTTTCATAAATGACATGCCTGACGTTGTACACTCCTCCATACAAATGTTTGCCGATGACGTCAAGTTATTTCGGGAAATTAAGAACCAAGCGGACTGTGAAGAGCTGCAGAAGGACCTCTGTGGGCTCCAGGAATGGTCGAAGAAATGGCTGCCGAGATTCAATTATCACGAAGTGTTAGAGGATGCACCTGGGGCGTACCAACGGTAACGAGGCGTATCATATGTCCCAACGGATGAAGAAACTGCACTAGTTGAGACTGAATGTGAGAAGGACCTAGGTGTGTATGTTGACAATGAGCTGAAGTTCTCGGGCCATTGTGAGAAGAAGGTAAATTAGGCAAATAAATTATTCGGTCTTATAAGAAGGTCGTTCAGATATCTAGACGGTCCGTCCCTCGTAACGATCTTCAAGAGTGAAGTGCTTTCCCATGTGGAGTACTGTCACCCCGTCTGGTCCACGGGATATGCTAGTGACTGTCAGTTGGTTGAAAATGTTCAAAGGAGGGCCACCAGACTGGTGCCTGCACTTCGGCACCTCAGCTACACTGAAAGATTGGAGAGCCTGAACTTGCCTAGCTTATACTATAGACGGGTAATGGGTGACCTAGTTGAGGTGTAAAAGCATCTCAGGGGGTACTACTCAGTCGAGTGTCCTTACTTGGAGCTGGCGGACGCTCGCCCCACAAGGGGTCACAGCTCAAGATTGAAGAAGTCGCAAGTCCAGAAAACTGTGAGGGCAAACTTTTTCGGAGTGAGAGTTGTAAACTCTTGGAACAATCTACCAGAAGGTGTTGTGACAGCACCGAGTGTGAGCTCTTTCAAGACAAGACTTGACTACCACTGGAGCGGGTTCAGGCACATTCAGGAGCCGGTGCATGCCCAGTACTTGCCAACAGTGCTTGACAGAGACGTGACTGATCGCCCAAGCGGCTAACGAGCCGATCAGTGGTGAAGAGGATAAAAGTAAAAGTAAAAAAGAAGTACAGCCACCCGTCTGGTGGCTTGTAGGGTTATGAGATATTGGTTCACACTCAGGATGGGATGGAGAAAGGAAACTCACAATGTGCTCACTGTATACATATTGTATTGGATGTACAATGCAGCTTGTTGCTGGGTCGGTAGCATGGTAATAAGCGTTGAGTAGAGAGAGCTGGGTGGTGAGGGTGCCCAGAGGAGGGACACGCGGTTGAGGGACGCCAAGGTCGCTGGCGGGAACGGCAGCCGTCAGGCTGGCGCTGAGGTGTTGCTTGCTGGTGGCACTGGGTAGAAAGAGGGTGGTCACAGCGGTGTCAGGCCTTATAAAAGGCGGGAGTAGGCATGAGTAGATAGTTGACCCCCGCTCCGTGGGCGGCGCTGGAGGCGTAGACTGGGGAATTCGAGAAGGTTCGGTGCTTGTAGGGGAGGAATCCACTACAGGCTCTCCTTTGGATATTTTCGATTAACTGAGTCCCTAGTAACGTTTTTTGCGCTTTGCCTTGCACAGAATGCAACGAGATGCCCAATCAACTAGACCCCTCGCGGGACAAATTATAAAAAGTTGCATGCTGGCTAGATATTTCATAAATAATAATGTTTTTTGAAGGAATGTCCCTCCTTACTTTGGCTTATTAAGGCCCATATATTATTTAATTTGTATGTACCCGAGAGTCAAGCCAGATAGTTATGGCGGCATAGTACAGGAGGAACCAGGGACAGCACTAAAAATCCGTTTCTTATGATATGGAATAAACAGTTTAATTGAATTTTAACAAAGAATCGCTTGAAGTGTTCCCTTGTTACTCGTTCTCGGGGACGGATGGTGACAGGTACAGCGCATGCGTCAATCCAAACTGTTACCTCTTTATTCAACCTCAATAACTCACATTACAAATATTTTTGCATCACAAATTATGAATAAGATAATTATGCCCTAGCAATGTATGTTATGTGAATCACTAATTTGGTACCAATCATTACCTTTTATTTTCACAGAAAACGTCTCATGTCTCAGTAAATCATGGCTGCATACAAAGCGAGGTAAACAAAGCCCTTGGTTATTTACGTACACTTTATGATATATTGGTATTATGATTCTCGTATTAAATGTCACCCGCTTTTCAGGTTGCAAGAGTTTGACACGGTACTGAGCCAAGATGTGATAGACATAAAGAAGGTGCGAACGCTCTGTTTTAGCGGTAAGTAGATATGTGATGGTGCAAGTCCTCCCTCAGGTGGGCGTATGTTGACCCTTATCAAGTTCCCAACTCAGTACTTTCCAATTAAATTTATAAACGATCAAGAGATTACCAAGCATAAAGCTTTAATGTCGAATTGATTTTCATGGATATGGTAAAATTTATTTTGTTTTCAAATTGGTAAACAGCAAAAACACTTCCTTTAAAGTTTATACTGTACACTGAATTTGTGGATGATTACCCTGAATGTAATTTTTACATCACAAATTTACTGGTCCTATATCTGATTGGTATGGAACACCAATAATCCAATTTTAACTGGTAATTAATGACGATTGACCCGCGGCCGATTTTTCATAGAACATTATTATAAAAATGTTGCGATTTCACTGCTTTTGTTGAATTTATAGTATCACACCGGTCTTTACTTATGTATTAAAAATATGTATCTCGTAATGTTTACACAATTCTAAGGCTTTTTCTTCTATGATATTTCCACCGGAAATTAAGGGTAAACGAGATAATAATTTTTCAAGATTATTACTGTCGCACAGTCACAAGTGTGTCCATGATTTTTTTGCTTATGGCGCGAGGTGATCTGACCCCCTGCTCACACATCGCTACAGGCCTCCGACGGGGCTTAGGTTTGGTTTGGTTTGGTTTTCTTTTCTTTTCTTTTCTATCCTATTCTATTCTTTCTTGGTTGGTTGGTAAAATAACTTATGTTCTTTATTCTAAAAAAAATCCAACTTTTTCCATTATGATTGTTTGTGGGGGGGGGGGGGGGGGGGGTGGGCGGGGTATAAAAAAAAAACCACGTGATTTCCGGTGTGATAATATAAATTGACCGTGTTTTCTACTGGACACTGTCGTAATTTGAGCAAATGTGTTAAAAAGTGGTTATTTCTAAATTAAACCTAACCTAACCTTGGTTGATAAGGTAAACAAGTGGTAAAAGCATTGTTAGAAGACCTCACCAAACAAACCTACCTAACTTTACCGATAATATTGCAGTAAGCAGCAACCATAGAATTTTGGAAATTCACTACACTCAATCAATAGAACTATTTTTCAATGATCATTTTCTTACATTACATTAGTGTAAACGCCTTCTGAGCGTTTAAAGGTTAATCAGACTCTTCACGTTAAACTCTTCACGTTATAATTTGGTTAAACCTGTTGAATACAATTCATTTTAGTATTTCAAATAATAAATCATACATAAATGTTTAATCCAATATATATTCACATAACAATCATAGCTATGTAATTAGTCTAATCTTAACACTTATAAAGAGTACTTAATTTGCCATATTTCTATGTTGTCACAATGATAACCAATGCAATGGACACAGTCTACCTGTGTAAACTTAAGTACAAGTTAAACTTACGGGTTGAAAGTCTCAAGAGAAACAGGTTAGGTGTTGACTCTGTGATGGGGATAGCTACAGTGACTGTGCCCTTCCCGGCATCACATGCCCAGCCCTTACTACCACCCAACACCCCAACCTCCTCTGGGTATCTCCATCTCCATCATCTCAATACTCTATATATGGGCAGGCACGCCCAATAAACATGACATGACTTACACCCTAACATAATGTTTGTTTATGGGTCATCGTAATCATTACTGCTTGCGGTAACAATTAGGTTAGGTAACACCTTTTTTTTTTATTAGATTCTTTGGTTGCTGTAATCTGGAATTTTATCACTTTACCTAACTTCCTAGCTGTAAATTAAACAGAAAGAACTTACTATGATATGGTGTAATTTTAATTTTTTTGTGGACGTGAGAGCAGCTGCCCATACCGACCGGTTCATAAACATAAACTGAGCATCGGCGTTGATCCGGCCTGGGCGGCGGAGTGTTTTGAAATACGTCAATATGATTGGCTGTTTACATCCTGGGATGAGACGCCCTCGCTGCATTACTGCTGAAAAAACAGAGTAGTGCATGCATAGGTTCCTAATTATCTACCAAACGACGCATTTGCACAAGAATTGATTATCATACCAGAATTCGCTGATAAAAGTAGAGTAAGAAAATAAACAGCAAAACAAATAACTCGTCTCTTGGTCAGTTGTCAATATTACCTAACCATTTAACTTTATATGTCAGTACCAAAGAATGAGTAGTGTAATTCCAAGAGGGTAAATTAATACTTGATGAGAGTGGTATAGTCTTATTTCCAACTTGAGGAAGCATGGTGATTATATACACGCCAACTCCTCGACCAAGCAGTGAGGCTTACTTTTTTGGTTAATATTTACTAGTTACCAATGCTTCCTTATATATAGTGAGAAAGAAAAAATCCTATAGCATTTCTGTCAGAAAATTATATTTTTCAATAAAACTTTCGTTTTGGTCATGCACCTATTTGGAAGTTGTTCAAAAAACATAAAAAACCACTGGGAAAAAACATAATTTCAACCTAACCATGCCAAAACTAATCTAACCTAACCTAAATTTAAAATCCTAAAATTTTCAAGTATTTTAACTGATATGACCCCTCCAATTACCAACTATATTAGTTGTTCAAAGTGGGCAGGGCTTTGAAGTAGAGGGAAAATGTTAGGTTGAAATACCAAAAAAAAAAAGACACCAAACAAACTTTTGAAAACCTTACCTAACCTTTCCTAACCTATAAAAATCCTAAAACTATAAAAATCATACGTAATTTGTGCTTTCAGTGTGTCGTATGTGATGGTGGTGTTTTCAGTGTTCAGGTGAGGAGAGACTCATAAACTTGAAAGCGCGATTCTTAACCTTTTTACGAATTAGAAAAGGTTAGGTAAGGGTTTTAAAGGTTTGTTTGGTGTTCTTTTTAGTGTGTTGCCCCGCACTTTTTCTCTACTTCAAAGGCCTGCCCACTTTAATTAACTAATATTGTTCATAATTTTATTGATTAAATTACTAAAAAAATTAAAATTTCTGACAGAAATGCTATAGAATATGTTATTTTTATTTTTTCTCATTCTCCTTATATGACTCAATATATTAGTAGGTGTTGGCAACTACTAAATATTTACCAGTTTTTAATGTGTTCTTTGTAAATATTCAGGAGAGTACAGCAGACTTGGGGCGATTACATCGGTAATGTATTCAATTACGATTACATGATAATTTTATGATTGCAATATGATTACAATTTCAGTAAAAATGGATGTAATCAATTATGATCACATGAAGCATATGATTACAATCATGATTACTTCAAAAGGAATGTGCATAAATCAAAATCTTGAATAGATGGCTCTAAATTTTTATAAGATTAATATGGAAATTATAAATACAGGAATGTATCTGACCTAAGTAACTCTGAAGTGTTCTCAAGTTTTGGAATATTATTAACATAAATGCTTATTAGAGGATAGTAATTTAGTGCTCTGATAAAATTAAATGTATGGTATACTGCATACTCAGATATACCTAAGACGTTACTTTCAATAAATGTAGATTATCAAAACAATACTGTATTATTAACTTTCAAATTTAACATTAATTATTTATAGACATGAATTAGACCTCAAGTTTTGAAACATACTATGTCCATTAAATCAAACATAGTTTTAAGAATAAAAACAATCTAATGCTATTCATTTAAACAAATAAAATGTACTGTACATAATATACATTAATAACAGTAAGAAAATATTGAATGGTTACACCTCAGGACAGCAGGGATTTGGAAATTAATGCTTGTTATACTCTGGAAGGTTTTATCACTAAACTGGCACCTATCTGGCATGAAGATTCGGCAAGCAACACTGAATACTCTCTCAGTAGGTGCTGAAGTTACTGGTACTACAGGTTGTACCCCTCTAGTCCGGCAACCTCGGGACCTGACCGGTGCCGGACCATGGAAATTCACCCTTTTCCTGGATAGATAGTGACTTGTGCTTATGCCTGGAAGCACTAGCACCACTTTCTCTTCGTCATGGTCTCTTTGAAGACATATTGAAGGGTTAAATGTCGTATAGTAGCTTCTCAAATTTCGCGAGTTTTTAATTCTTAACGTATTTTATTGGAACACACAAAAAAATAAATAAATAAAAATTTTGACGGCGGAAACTTGAATTTCGACGGGTTTGAACAGCCCGCCAACGTGCAGACGACGTGCATAATCGTGTAAACAGCGTCATTTCTCTTGTGTACAAAAGATTCATTATTGTTTATTACTGAATGTCTTTTTTATTGAATTAATGTTTGTGTGTGCAAAATGAGCAATACAATTCATTAATAATACGTAGAATATTAAAACACACGAGGAAATGACACAGCATTGTTTTCGTTGATTACAAAACCAGTGACTGACTGGTTCTACATATAAAACTGAAGAAAATAAAACCTTGGTTGTAGCTGTAGTAAAATTAATATGGTTGTTTTAAGTAATGTTATTTAATGTTAATAAGTGGAACAATAGAAGTAGCTAACGATAATGGTACAGAAAAAGAGAGATCGCATATGTAAGTGCGCACACGTGAAAACACATCGTCATTACTTTACATAAGAATATGAAAGCAACACTTATTTACTGTTCATATATATTTTAATTTATGTTTCTGAATTTGTTTTTATTGAATTAATGTACGTGTGTGCAAAATTAACAATACAATTTATTAATAATACGTGGAATATTAGAGGAGACGAGACGGCTGCCGGCATTGTTTATGTTAAAGCTTACGAAACCAGTGACTGATTGGTTCTACATATAAAACTGAAGAAAATAAGACCCTGAGTTTAGCTGTAGTAAAATTAATATGGTTGCTTGAAGTACCTGTAATGTTATTTAATGTTAATAAATGGAACAAATATAAGTAGCTAACCATTAATGGTAAAAAAAAAGTGAGACTGCTCGTATGTAAGTGCGCACATGTGAAAATATATCGTCATTACTCTACATAAGAATATGAAAGCAACACTTATTTACTGCTCATATATATTGAAGGGTGAAATGTTGTACTCTGTATAGACAAGCAGAGAGAGAGAGAGCAGCCGAACTGCCGGATGTAAACAAACCTTAATTTCCCGCGGCTTTTTTTTTTTTTTTTTATTTAAGGGGATTAGCCCACCCGGGCATAGGTCACTGACCCACATTGGGGCCTGAGGGGCAAAAATTTAATACTCCTGTAATAATAATTATAATTCAGATCAGTAAAAAAAAAAAAAAAAAAAAAAAAAAAAAACACCTGCCTATCTACCTATTGGACAAACTAAAATCGTTCCGGACCACGGGAGTTTCCGGACCACAGAATGCCGGACTAGAGAGGTACAACCTGTACAAGGTAATTCATTGTGAGGTTAGAGAGGACAGGCATGGATGCTTTGTTTTGTTCCCAGAATTGAAGAGGATCTGTGTCTTATGGAAGGCAGGGATCTGACAGGTAGCTTATGACTTCCCCAGAGCTTGTGTTTTGTGTTTCTAATGTAGTTCTGGAAGCAGACAAGTCGCTAAATAGCTTACTTTGCTTGCTTGGCGGTGTCAAGTTTGATGATTCTGCACATCAGATTCGTGTGTAGTTTAAACTTAGTCTGATTTAAAATCATAAGAATAAACAAATTCATACTGTAACGTGGCTGAAGCATCACTTAATTGATAAAATGATAAGCCTAAGTCTGCGTTTTTGCACGTTCGGTGTTTGCTTAGACATAAATCAGTGTTTAACATCACGAATGTTTAATTCTTACTGACTTGATATTTTGTTACAAGCAGCTAGAGTATTAAACAATATGGATGGTGAATTTGCCAAGTCATATAAAGGACTGAATGTAGATGACTGTATTGAAATTCATGAGCTCAGTATTGTAAGAAAAGGAAATGAAATACTGGTATGTACTTACTATTGTAATCGTGATTACGATTACATTTTGAATGTAATTGATTACGATTACTTTGTCCAAAATAAGAATAATCGATTACAGATTACGATTACCTCATGTCTGGGGTACAACCATGGAACTCTATACAGGTATTGATTTTTGTATAGGGAGAGAGAGCAAAAATATACTTTACTCTAGTATTTTTGTCACATATTTAATATTTTGAGTTAAGTGAAACCCCTTTAAATCAGACTTCTGTACATTATGTCAGAAACCCTCATAAATCAGATGAGCTCTGGCTTAGAGGGAGGTTGTGTGGGTTAGCAGTTGGCTGGGGCATTAGTTCCTATGTGATTGTAGTTGTGACCACTGCTCTTCTGCACACTGTTGTGTTTGTATTTAGTGCTTCCCTGGTGTGTTATTATGTCTGCTAAAGCAAGTAAAGGCAAACCAACACCACTGAGGACCACTGGGAGAAAAGGAATGGTGCACAGTACTCTACCACTTGAAAAGAAACTGAAGATATCAGACAGAATCTATGCTGGAGTCTCCATGAATTTTATCTGTGAGGAGTTTTTGCTGAAGCGAAGTACTATTTATGACATCACCTGGAGGAGATGACTAATACCAGAAGGTGTAGTTCAATTTTTTTTTTTTGACAGATGTTTTTATCATAATAGTAAGTATTTTAAAAGGTAACATTTACTGGAGCCTAATAGAACCTGACTTAACCAACCAAAGAACCCTACCTTATCTTACCCAACTTCTTAGCCAGGGGAGGGTGTGCCCCCTGGACTCCCTGCTATCTTAAACAGAAAGTACTTATGGTATTTTGATATCTGCTACAAATGAAAGCAACTTTGTTGAAGTGTCATGGTGAAATTTTATGCTTTTTGTGGATGTGAGAGTATGCTTGGACTGAGCTCATCGGTTGTAAACAAACTGAGCAAACGATAACGCCTCTTACTCAGCAGATTTTTCAGAGAAGTGTTTATGGTAAATAATTAATTTCTTCACACACAAAACTTGTAGACATAATTTTTTTGTCATATAATCATTTTTTCACTGTTTTACCCTACAATTTCCCTCATCTTTCATATCCTGCCCACTACAAGTGATTTATGATCATAGATAGAGAAGAAAAAAAAACAACAATATTAAAATAAAAAGTTTTTGTCTCCTTTAAAATACTTACAATAATAATAAGAACATCTTTAGAGAAAATGAACGAAATGGAACATCTTTCTGGTGTTAAATA
This sequence comes from Homarus gammarus, assembly GCA_958450375.1. Classification (NCBI taxonomy): domain Eukaryota; kingdom Metazoa; phylum Arthropoda; class Malacostraca; order Decapoda; family Nephropidae; genus Homarus; species Homarus gammarus. The sequence goes on from CAUDMG010003255.1 coordinate 3,108,213, forward strand.
TTCCTTCAGTATTACCCATAGCTTCTAAATATAAGTGTAAGTGTAATTAAATATAAATGTGAATACCCTGTATACATATTGTAAGTGTAAGCAATTTCCCATCATCTTCCAACTCAATTAAGAATAATGTGCTTCAGCAACGGTTGGAATCATGTTTTTTGTGTAATTGTTTTTTTTATTTATATCAGATTTTTTTTATTCAAACCCGGAACTCTCTGAAAGCTGGAATTGAAATTTTTTCCGAAAATTGTTCCCAAACCTGGAGCTTTCTGGAAAATTCCTGCTTTGGGGACGATTTTCCAAAGGGCACATTTTCTGGAAAATTTGGAGAAAATTTTCCTGGTACCTGGAAATTCCTGAAAATGACCGGGATGGGGGAGTTTTTTCCGGATTTTATAGATGAAAATCAGGTGCATTTTCTGGAAATTATAAGAAAAAATTTCCAGTTCCTTGAAAATTCTGGGATAGGGGATATTTTCCTGATTTGAGAGATGGTGTAATGGGCAATTTCTATAACTTCCGAGAACATTTATCCGTTAACCGGAAAATTACGATGTTGAGGTATTTTTTCAGGCATTGAGAGAGTCGTCTCGTTACCCGGAAGTGCTCTGTTCTGGCTAACAGAGATACTACTGATTTATGATGCTTTTTCCATCTAAGGCTTATTGAGGGTTAAATAAAATATAATTTATTATCGTACATTACTATGACAGAGGTATCCATGTAATTTGACATAAAATTTATAAATTTTATTATAAGACTTGATTACAGCAGACTGATACTTCAATTAACCCGTTGAGCACCAACCAATATTATAAGTAATAGACACCCCAGTGCTGTGCCCCCCCCCCCCCCCCCCTCCAATTTTTTTTCTTCCCTAATTCATCTGAAATTGGTCCAGGAATCATGAAAATCACAAGAATTCCCGAGTGTGTGTGAATGGTGGTGGAGGAGGTAGGGAGGGTCTCACGGTGCCCATCACCATGGCACTCTGACAGTTTTCCATTTTCCGAACACCTCTTGTGTGTGTTTTGTTTCTTTTGTTTTATTTCTGGTTATTCCTCCCACATCAATCATTATTCAACATGCATGTTAGAAAATAAATAAAACATTGCTATGAGTTGATATTTTTTTATGATGTTTGTTCATACACGTCCCCCCCCCCCCCCTCAATTGCATACAATTGGGTATTATCCGTTTCTGTGAATGGTAAAAGCTGTGTAGGGTGTCATGGCAGCACTGCCATTGCCTGGTTCACATCATATTATTACATTAATAGTTCTGAAGAGTGTGATAGTCCCTTGAACCATGGTGCTACTTTACACTCATTACAGCAGTAACGAGTATCCTTCCTCTTCTTTGCTCTTCGTGGCGTGTTGTAGCAGACGTGACACTGCTTCTGTGCTTTCTTCTTGCCAGGTGTTGGTGGTAAGGTGGAAGGAAAGTGCAACCTCTGAGGCGGAGAGTGTGTCACGAGCTGGATTACGGGGTGTTACATGGTGTTCTTGCCAGTACGTCTGAAACATCTCCTTCACCACTTCAACAAGAAGATGAAGTGTTCAGATCATAGAGTGGATCATTATCCGACTCAGAAAAATCAACTGGGGTAAGCTCTGATGTAGGCTCATGCTTGACAGCGAGTTGCGAGTATTCCGCCTCAGTCCGCCTGGAGTGAGAGCGGTGTGACATTTTCATGCATGGCTGGCATGAGCGTGACTCACTGAGTGATGAATACTGTTGCCACCGTGGCATGCAGGGCATGGAGCCACATGGCCCGGGAAGCAGTATACCAGTAGGCAAGGAGGGGGTGATAATGTAGCTCTAAGAGGCATCTCGCTACTACCACAAATATGAATTCAGACAATGCTAAATCTAGCCATGTACTTTTACAGGATTAGCGCTGGTCGTGGCTGGTCACCCAACCCGTATAAGTACTTAATTAGCGCTCGACGGGTTAATCAAAGACATAATTAGCAATAGGAACTTAAGATAAATCTGATCAAGCTTATCTCTGGAACAAAATTCATATGAAGAAATAATAAGCATTTTATCTTCTTGGTAAGATGAACAATAAGCAAGCCTTATAAACATTAACATTCTTAGAAGTGATTTACAGTACAGGTTGTACCTCTCCAGTCCGGCATTCTGTGGTCCGGAAACTCCAAAGGTCCGGAAAGATTTTAGTTTGTCCAATAGGTAGATAAGCATATCTGAATTGTTATTATTATTACTGGAGTATTGCATTTTCGCCCCTCAGGCTCCAATGTGGGTTAGTGACCTGTGCCTGGGTGGGTTGATCCCCCGTAAAAACAAACAACAACAAATCTGCGAGAAATTAAGGTTTGTTTACATCTGGCAGTTTGGCTGCTCTCTCTCTCTCTCTTTTTTTTTTTTTTTTTTTTCATGTCAATACAGAGTACAACATTTAACCCTTCAACATATATGAACGGTAAATAAGTGTTACTTTCATATTCTTATGTAGAGTATTGACGATATGTTTTTACATGTGCTCACTTACATACGCGCAGTCTCACTTTTTTTTTAACATTAATGGTTTGCTACTTTTATTGTTCTAGTTATTAACATTAAATAACAACCATATTAATTTTTTACATTAATTTTACTACAGCTACAACCAGGGTCTTATTTTCTTGTTTTATATGTAGAACCACTCAGTCACTGGTTTTGTTGTCAACGAAAACAATGCTGTCTCATTTCCTCATGTGTTTTAATATTCTACGTATTATTAATGAATTGTGTTGCTCATTTTACACACATAAACATTAATTCAATAAAAAAGACATTCAGTAATAAACATTAATGAATCTTTTGTACATAAGAGAAATGACGCTGTTTACACGATTGTGCACGCCGTCCGAACGTTGGCGAGCCGTTCAAACCCGTCGAAAGTCGAGTTTCCGCCATCAAAATTTTAATTTATGTCGGTAGTCTTTTTTTTGTGTGTCCAAATAAAAAAAGGTGAATTAAAAACTCGTGAAATTTGAGAAGCTACTGTACGACATTTAACCCTTCATTATGTCTTCAAAGAGACCACGAAGCAGTGAAAGTGGTGCTATCTTAAGCGCAAGACACTATCTGTCCAGGAAAAGGGTGAATTTCCATGGTCCGGCACTGGTCAGGTCCCGAGGTTGCCGTACTAGAGAGGTACAGCCTGTATGTGTAAAATTTTCTTTTGAATATGTATCGGTAGAATGAGAAACATTTAACACTTGTAGGGCACATTTATTACTTATTATAGTTATTTTTACATTATAATAGATATTTTCAACACTATTTATGCATTATATTCGGGTACACAGGCTTAGTATAAAACAGTGGATGATGCAGGCGACATACAGTGGTCCCTTGGTTAACGAATGCCTCGGTTAACGAAATTTCGGTTAACGAATTACCTTCCACAAGAATCTTCATCTCAGTTAATGAACAAAAATTCAGTTAACGAAATTCTTACGAAAATGTTTCGACATGCTTTGGCTTGCTCACCAGCTGGAAGATTAGTCCGCCAATACAGAAATCGGTTCTTACATTCGTTAAAATTGGAGTAAATATCAAGAAGGTTGTACCATTTAATATCTTTCCAAGTTTTATATTAAATTTTTTAGTCATTTTAACACTTATTTAACATAATTGCAGTATAGGGAACTAGTTTTTGGTGCACCCATCAGCTACTTCACTCACCCACCAAGGCCTCAGTTTGTATCTCTGTTCAGTGGAGGAAACATCTTGCTTGTGAGTCTCTTGAACACAGAGTATTTTTACGTTTTTACAGTACAATTATTGGTCATTCTGAAATTTATTTAACATATTGACAATATATAGTGCAGTGCAGTGTTGATTTAAAGAAAATAATCTTGAATTACACCTAGTGAACTTAAAATTTTATTGGTGAAATGATGGCATCAAGCATGGGGTGATTTCTCTTCCACCCCCACTTCCTTCTCTTCTCCCTTCTCCTCCACCCTCACTTCTAATTCCCATCATCATCATCATCAACCAGGAGCTTTCTACATACACACCTCAAAGTAAATGTACTTTACTGCATTTTTTTTTTACTTTGTATGTAATTTTCGGTGAGCTGGAACCAATTACCCAAAATCCCATTGAAACATTGGTTTCGGTTAACGAACGACCTTCTGGAACGAATTGCGTTCATTAACCGTGGGAGCACTGTATATGTGAAACAAATGACACCACGGGCTGTATGGAATTTTTTTTCCTATACTGTATGTGTTAGCGACTTACATTATGTGAAGTGACGAATGTTAGTACTGTACAGCGTATATCAAGGGCCCCATACTACATTCTAAATAGGGTAGTTTTTGTATTTTACGGCATATAAAATGCACTTTTTTGTCTGAAAATGGCCAAAAAAATCAGCCTGCATTTTATATGTGGAGTTGCAATAAGCTAATGAATCCCCCAGTTGCAAAATTCTACCTAACCCAAGTCCCGAATTAAAAATACTATGTTATTGCTTACTTAAACACAATATTATTTTTAATTAATTAAAAAAAATAACTATTGCAAATATAAAAGCTCAATTTATAATTACTGTACTGATGTTGATACCCAACTCTTCATAGGTAGCTAAGCATTAACTGTTTCTGAACTTTACAAGCATTACAATTTATTAATGCCGTACCTGCAACATTTATTTTTAAAACTACAAATACTGTACCTGATACAAATGACAATTTACAGATAACTTTCTTTTCTCATTTGCATCTGTTAGCATTGCTGGCAGCATTGTAGCCAGGTTAGACTTGTCACTGTAACCACCAGGCTTCAGTGATCCCTCGGTTAACAAGTTACCTCCCATAAGATTCCTAACTTCGGTTAACGAGCAATCCCTCGGTTAACGAGTTTCTTGCGAGCCGACCTCAACAAGTTTTCGCATGCACTTGGCGGTCAACCAGCTGTAGTATTAGTCCGCCAATACAGTAATTGGTTCTAGGGCTTAAATTCCTTACTATTTTAGTAAATATCAAGAAGTTTATACTATTCAATAATTTTAAAAGTTTAATATTAAATTTTTTAGTCATTTTAACAATTATTGAACATAATTGAAGGTAAAGTGACTAGTTTTATGCGCGCCATCCAGCCTCTCAACACACCATACAGGTGTCAGTCTTTGTGTCTTTTCACTGGAGGTAACATCTTGCTTGAGACTCTCTTCAACTAAACGCTTTTTTCTGTGTTTGCAAGCAAATTATTGGTCATTTTGAAATTTATTTTACATATTGACAATATATAATGCAGTGCAGTGTTGATTTTAAGAAAATAATCTTGAATTACACCAAGAGAACTAAAATTTTGTGGGTGAAATGGCGCCATGGGGTGACTTCTCTTCCACCTCAATGCCTTCTCTTCTCCCTTCTCCTCCACCCCATTCTAATTCCCATCATCATCATCATCATCCAGGAGCCTTCTACATACACACCTCAAAGTAAGTGTACTTTTCTAATTTTTTTGTTGAATTTAGGCAATTTTCGGTGAGCTGGAACCAATTACCCAAAAACCCATTGAAACAATGGTTTCGGTTAAAGAGCAACCTTCTAGAACGGATTGTGCTCGTTAACCGAGGGACTACTGTACTGGGTCAAGCTGTACAGTGTTATAGTTGTTTTTCATCTCGTATTTTTGGGTAGATATACGTAACTTTCTTCATTTATTTTACTCAATTACATGCACACACCATGCTACATACATATTGTGAAAAAAAAAATCTCCTAAGAGCAAACACATAAAGGGAATATACATTTCTTTGCACACGAATTAGCTGGCTCAGATGGAGACGAGATGTGTGTGGGGGGTAGTGTTGGTAAGAAATCGATGGAGGCAGCGTCTCTGTTACTATGATGAAACAGGGAGTACAGTACAGCATGTCCTTCTAATTTGTGGGGGTTAGGTTCTCAAAATGGGCATGAATTGCCAAATTCTCGAATAGCATTTGTTGATGGCGGGAGGGGGGGGGGGGTGTTACTTTTTTACTTGTGTACAAGTAAATGTATATTCCCTTTATGTGTTTGCCCTTAGGACAATTACTTATTTTACCTGTATTGTAAATATGTGGGTGTTTGTGTGTAGACACACACACACAAACCACATACAAATAAATAATACGTAATGGGAAAATCCGTTCACAAATAATCAGAAACAAATGTATTAAAAACGTAATGTATTATGAATTTTGAGTCTATCTTCAAGTCCACCCCGTGCTTTATTAATAACAAAGCACAGAGTGGACGTGAGGGTAGATTAAAATTTTTTAAAACATTTGTTTCTGATTATTTGTGAGAGGATTTTCCCATTATTATTTATTAGTATGTGTTTTGTGTATGTGTGTTTTCACAAACACACATATATACTGTATACAATACAGGTAAAGAAATTAGTCTCTAGAATGAATGGCTCCCTGTCCTGGGCCCCAAAATGCCAGCAACTTTAAAACTACCCTTAGACATTCTTGGGTACATCCAGGGTGCCAACCGCGAATAATCGAGACCTGCTGCCATATGGCATCACGAAAATTGTGACTTAGTCCCAGGTTGCTGATCTGTCTTTCTGCCTCATTTACACACAATTGCAGGGTCTCAATTGTCTCTCTTACTGTACTGTACTGTACTCACTTTTGATCTGTTCTATTCCTTCTATTCTTTTATTCTCCTATGATGTCAGTTGACAATAAAATTAAAGCGGGGCCTTCTTGGATGGGTCCCACTTGTTGGGAAGGTTGTGGATCCCAGGGCCAACCTGATCATCATCAAACTACTTGGGCCTCAACTGACGTCACTGCGGTTGCTGGAGGATCGGCTTTTTTCACACTTCATTTTTCCAACATTCGCAGCCTGAGATCCAATTTTCTTTCTGTGGAGCACCATCTATTAACCTCTTCCCCCAACCTTTTACTACTATCTGAACTTCACGTGACCAAAGCAGCTTCACCCAAACATTTTCAAGTCTCCAACTACAACTATTATACATCTTTCCATTCTAAGGGAGGTGTATGCGCCTACTGCAACACACGTACACCTATAGCTCGACTCGCGGATCTTGAATCTTCTCTTTATGATTTCAGGCTCAAAATATCTCGATGAACTGTGACTATTTTCCTTTGTTTCCTATACTGTTCTTCCAACTCTACCAACTACAGTCTCTCCTTGACTTACGACGGGGTTCCGTCCCGACGACCAGTTCGTAAGTCGATTTGGTCGTACGTTGTAAAGGCGAAAATAATACATAGAAATTCTAAAATGAAATACAGTGCAGTAAAAGTAATCAATAATGAAAAATGAATAAAGTGTTACTGTGCACTTACCTTTAATGTAGTCAGCTGAATGCACACGGGGCCTCAATAATTTTCTAATTAAGCATGGAGACTACATTAATTGGATGAAGGAGAGGAGGAGACAGGGCCGTCATATGTCCGGGTTGTTATAAGTCGAATATGTCGTAAGTCGAGGAGAGATTGTATTTAGAACTCTTTGACTATCTCAGTTCTTGCCATGAGTCGTTGCTATCCACACACCCCAACACCTACATCTTCTACCTAGGGGATTTCAATGTACAGTCATGAGGCCGGTTAACGTCCTAGATACTTTCTTGGAAACGTGATGTTAACCGAAATGGACGTTGTCCGATCATCACATAAACTTTTTATTTATACTTGTACTTACCTGTATGTGGAATACTATATACGTACATATACACTTTTACTCTTAAATCACTACGGTAATGTGATACAGGTGATTAATTTTTATCTCGTGCAAAATACATGACGTTTATATTCAAATTATTCACTGTTTTACAAGGATTCCAGCAACGCTGGGCAGTTGGGGGAGAGGGAGGGAGGGAACGAGGGGGCTTGGAGGGAGGGGAGGTAGTACGTTTGACAGTTGGCACCGGCCCAAGGTCTAACGCGTGTACCTGTATATTTATCAGTTCTTAAGTGACTAAGCTCCTTTCTTATAAAAAGCCAGTGACATGACCTGGGTGAAAATAATTAACATTGTTGGGATTCTTGTAAGATAATGATTAATTTGAATATAAACATGCTATAATTTGCACTAGACATAACAATTTCAGTACCGTAATCAAATTAGTACATGTGCACTCCAGCTTTGCATTAAGGTCATTTATTTCTTTTATGTTTCTTTTAGTATGGTGTGTGCATGTAAATGGATGAAAATAAATGAAGAAATTGATGTAAGTCTACCCAAAATATATGACATTTATATTCAAATTATTGGCTGTCTTGCAAGGATTCCAGCAATACAAATTATAATATCCTAACTTTAGTCTGAGATATTATATAAGATAAAAACTGTAAGCCTAAAAGCCTGGCTGGTGGGGGGGTGGGAGGGACTGACGGAGCCAGCCAGTCAGCGAGGGGTTGGGGGGGGGGGGGAGTGGAGGGTTGAGGTGATAAGTTTGAGGCGAAGGTCTCTGTGTGTTTGTTAAACAGTCCTACTAAGCTTCTCTCATTTTAAAATGCCAGTGATATGACCTACAGTGGTCCCTCGGTTAACGAGCACAATCCGTTCCAGCAGGTTGCTCGCTAACCGAACCATTGTTTCATTGGGTTTTTGGGTAATTGGTTCCAGCTCACCAAAAATTGCCTAAATTCAACAAGAAAGGTAGAAAAGTACACTTACTTTGAGGTGTGTATGTAGAAGGCTCCTGGATGATGATGATGATGATGGGAATTAGAATGGGGGTGGAGGAGAAGGAAGAAGAGAAGGCATTGGGGTGGAAGAGAAGTCTCCCCATGGCGCCATTTCACCCATAAAATTTTAGCTCTCTTGGTGTAATTCATGATTATTTTCTTTAAATCAACACTGCACTGCATTATATATTGTCAATATGTAAAATATATTTCAAAATGACCAATAACTTGCTTGGAAACACAGAAAAAAAGCATTTTATTGAAGAGAGTCTCAAGCAAGATGTTACCTCCACTGAAAACAGAGAGAGATTAACGCCTGTCTGGTGTGTTAACAGTCTGGATGGCACGCCAGAAACTAGTTTCTTTACCTTCAATTATGTTCAATAATTGTTAAAATGACTAAAAAAGTTTACATTAAACTTTTAAAATTATTGAATAGTATAAACTTCTTGATATTTACTAAAATAGTAAGGAATTTAAGCCCTAAAACTGATTACTGTATTGGCGGACTAATACTACATCTGGTGGACCGCCAAATGCAAGCGAAAACATGTTGAAGTCGGCTCGTAAAAAACTCATTAATCGAGGGATTGCTCGTTAACCGAAGTTAAGAATCTTATGGAAGGTAAATCGTTAACCGAAATCTCGTTAACTGAGGCGCTCGTTAACCGAGGGACCACTGTATTAGAATATAATTAACATTGCTGGGATGCTTGTAAGATACTGATTTATTTGAATATAAACATATTGTAATTCGCACTAGACATAACAATTTTAGTACCGTAATCAAATTAGTACATGTGCACTCCAGCTTTGCACTAAGGTCATTTATTTCTTTTACGTTTCTTTTAGTATGGTGTGTGCATGTAAATGGATGAAAATAAATGAAGAAATTTATGTAAATCTACCCAAAAATACTGTTGAAATACTTTTTATAAAATGTACTACAGTATTGTACACTAATGTACTACATTTTTTATATCTTGAGCAAAATATATGACGCTTATATTCAAATTAATCTCTGTCTTGCAAGGATTTCAGCAATGCAAATTATATTATCCTAACTTTAGTCTGAGATATTATATAAAATAAACATAAAGAAATCACCAATCTTTTATCTTGGAACACGAGGGTGGTGGGAAGAGGGGGGGGGGGGGGGGCGGGAGGTGAGGTGACAGAATGTCTGGCGTTTGTTTGTTTATTTATTTGAGATAACATTGACAGTTGGCGCTGAAGGCCTGCCTGCGTATTTATTTATCATTGTACTAAGCTCTTCTCATAATTTGCCACCCAAACGACCTGGGTGAATATAACTTACATTGTAGGGATTCTTGTAAGATAGTAATTTATTTGAATACCTGTATAAACAAGCTATATTTGCAATAGACATAACAATTTTAGTACCGTAATCATTTAGCACATGTACAATACAGGTTTGCACTTAGGTCCATTGTTACTGTACAATATTGACTAAATTCACTAGATAACGTACGCCTGGCCGCACAATCTATAAGATTACGCGATGCATACGTGACTGTGCCCGCTCTAGGTCCATTTAGGTTCGCTTGGTCCCATTATTTGAATGTTTTTTTTTTTTTTCAATTTAAATTTTAATTGTTTAGTCCTTGATAGAGGAAGCGGGATCCTAGTGCTGTCACTTTGTACCCCTGTACCACAACACCAGAAGCAACTGGCCAGTGTCACAAGTATATACAGTAGAGTACAGTCATCCCTTGGTTATCGCGCCTAATTGGGACCCCGCCGATAACGAAAGTACAGAACCTATGGGATTTATTCTAATTGGTTCCAGGCACCCAAGACCCAACCCCAAGTTTTCCATTTTACGACCATTTATACCCACTAAATATATATATAATGTTATGGTAAATATCATAAACACACATAAGCATGGCTAGGTTTATTATAAAGTGATGAAAAGGGTACGCTTAATACTGTAGTCCACAAAACATGTAGCTATGCTTTTTTTATTTGGTCCCCCATCATAGGAGTCCGTTTTCTCTCACATCAGGACGCCTGAGTCCTCCGTTTTCTCTCTTAATCTTAGAGTGCACCAGAGACTTCACTATACTTAGTAATGCCACAGAATTTGAAATTGTAACCCCAATTGCAACTGGGGTTGCAATTGTTTAGTCAACTAGATATGTCTGATTACAGCAAATGTGTTATTGTCAATTTGTAGGTGAAAGATTTTATCCTCAATAGATGTAGTAGGTTAACATTGCACCTGCAGGCAAATGTTTAAAAACAGCCTAATCAAGGAAGCATATTCCTTTAACACATAATATCTGACCAGTATGGGGAGGATCATCGTGTCTCCGTCAGGGTGGTCCAGCAGGCGTCATGGATTTTTTTTTTGGGGGGGGGGGGGGCACGGACGTATATGTGATCGGACGTTGTTCGATCGGACGTTAACCGGCGCATGACTGTACATACATCACAGAGAGTGGCTTGGCTGTGCAAGGGATGAGCCAGGTGGAGCTGAGGCACTCTCTTTTTCCTTATTTAATGTTCTGGAACAAATAATTAAACACCCTACACGTGTTCCTGATCGACACGATCAACTTACTAACATTCTTGATCTTTGTTTTAACTCTAACCCCTCACACTATTCATAATCAATTTCTGCCCCTCTAAACACCAACTATGGCACTATCGGAGGACAAACTGGAAATTCCTTGTGAGAATTCTTCTCCGTCTTTTCTTGGGATAAATATTGCTTCTCCACTTGGGACACCCCGCTATGTGCTGACAGCATTGCTGAGGTTATACAGGGTGGTATGAGTGCATTTATCCCATCTTCTACCAAAATTTTCACTTTACAATCATGGTTTGATCTCCTCCTCCCCACTCCTCTTTCATTACTTCTAGGAATCTTTGTAAGGCTATTCTTTGTAGGGCCAAGCAAAATTTTATGAAAAGAAAGACTTCTCTCCAAACTAACTCTTCTTCTAGTAAATCCTTCTGATCCTTAACCAAAACATCTGTAATAACTTCTGCACTCCCTCTTTTCCTCCTCTCTTCCGACCTGATAACTCTATAGCCAACTCTCCCCCTGATAAAGCCAATCTCTTTGGCACCATATTCTCCTCTAACTCCACCTTAGATGATTCCAACTCTATCCCTCCTACTCCTGCTCCTCCTACTGAACCTATGCTCTTTCCTATACTTAATCTCCACTCATAGGGTTGCTGGTGTGTTAGCCAGATTGGATGTGAGTAAAGCTCATGAACTGGATGGAATACCCCATCTTGAGTTCTGAAGGAGTGGGCTGAAATTCTAGCCCCTGTGCTTGCTCACCTCTTTTGCCTTTGCCTCAGAATCCAAACTTTTCCTTCTTCTTGGAAGCATGCCTCGGTTCAGCCCATCCTGAGGAATGGTGACCATTCCAATCCCTCTGATTGACTAATTTCCCCATTGCCCTTACTTCATCCCTTTTTAAGATTTTCGAAACTATCTTAAACTCTCATTTTCTCCATCACCTTGAACGCCATTCTCTTTTGTTTGGTCACCAGTCTGGCTTTCGCCAGGCGAGATCTACTGGTGATCTGCTCTCCTACTGCACCCATCTCTTAGGGATTATGGGGAAACTTTTGTCGTGGCCCTCGACATCTCCAAAGCACTTGGCAGGGTATGGCACAAGTCTTTGCATTCTAAACTTCCCTCTTATGGCTTCTCTCCCCCACTTTATTCTCTAATCGCTCTCTTCTTTGAGATCCGATCTATCACAGTTGTTGTCTGTGGATCGATCTCTCGCTCTTTCTTTACCAATAGTGGTGTCCCACAGGGTTTTGTTCTTTCACTTACTCACCTTCTTCTTATTAGTGATTTACTTCACACTACGACTAATTCTATCCATTCTTACTCTGATGATTCTACTCTTCACATTTTCCCTGAGCCCTAATTCTCAAACTAGATCTGTTTCTAGAGCTGATATCATTTCGTCTATCAATGCAGATCTGTGCAGCTTCTCCGAATGGGGAGGTAGAAATTTGGTTTAATTCAATAGTAATAAAACTCGGTATTTACCAATTACACTTTCCAAATTGGATGATCTCCCACCAATTACATTTCATGATGCATTCATTCTGCCAAATTCTAAAATAGATATGCTAGGCCTCACCATTTCCTCTAACATGTCATGGAAGCCACACATCCACAACATTGCAAAAGCTGCCTCGCGAAAGCTGAGAATGCTGTACAGATGCCGTAGCTACTTCTCTCCTGAGCAGTTGCTTCAAGTATATAAGGGATTCATTCGTCTTAACTTGGAGTACTGCTCTCATATCTGGGGTGGCTCTTTTTCTGTCCAACTGTTAGACAGCGTGGAATCAAAGACATTTCGTCTCTTTAACTCTCCTCCTTTAGTTGAGAATATTTCTTCCCTTTTTCTTCGCCGCAATGTTGCTTCACTCTCTCTCTCTTTACAGGTACTTTAATGGGCAATGTTCAGTGGATTTGGCATCCTGTGTACCGCCGGCAAGGCCATGGGCTCGTAACACACGTCTTGCCCGCGGTGTCCAACGTTTCTGTGTGGATGTTGGTCACACTAGAATAACCCATAATAGTAACATCCTTCTTTCCTCACATAGCCAAACTGTGGAATGTTCTGCCTTATTCTGTGTTTCCATTCTCATAAAATCTCTCTCACATCAAAAAACTGGTTTTCCGGCATCTTTGTGGTGTAGCTTAATACAGTAAGATTTCATATTTCGCCCTATTTCATTTCGTGTTTTTGAATTTCGCATAAATATCGTGAGTTTTGCGAGATCCAGCCAGCTGAACGCGAGATCCAGCAAGCTGAATGCTTGCCACCGTCTTGAATGACGTCACAGCCCTCATACCAGTTATAGTCATTTCTGCTACAATGCGTGTTTTTTCAACGCAAATTGGTTGTAACGCGATTGATGAATAGGGGAACGCTGTTTGTAAAATGCAAACTTTTACATACGAATGTTGGCAATAGCGCTATTCCATCCTCAATGTTTTTTTCCATCCTCAACGTTTTAAGCGTGGCGCGGGGTTATGCAATGTTTACAGTTCACGTTCGACATCACATGTTCAATGAATTCGTGTCTTTTGTTTGTGAAATGTTTTTTGAGAGGTACTCTGTAATTTTTTTTGTTTTTTTTGCAAATTTACCAGTTACCCATAAATACTTTATGAAAAGAATAAGTAAAAAGAATGCTTCGCAGTGAGGACTAATAACAGTTTACACAAGCGCTCTCTGTTTACATCACGTGATCAATTGAATAGCGCGGTTTCTGTCAGTTACTCCGTGATTTTCGCTGTTTTCTCCAATTTTGTTGTGTTAGCGATGAATATGGAAAGACAAGGTAAGAAGAATGTTTCCAAGAAGCGTTCTGGTGATTGAATTGCCGGTGGTGAACGTAAAAGAGGTTTACAAGACTGCAACTATCACGTTGTAGCCCGTGCCATTAGGGTGTGTCATACTGTGCTACACACACCAACACTACCTACACTGTGCTACACACACCAACATTACCTACACTGTGCTACACACACCAACATTACCTCCACTGTGCTACACACACCAACATTACCTACACTGTGCTACACACACCAACATTACCTACACTGTGCTACACACACCAACATTGCCTACACTGTGCTACACACACCAACATTACCTACACTGTGCTACACACACCAACACCCACACACCCCCTCCAACACCACACACATCACACACACACACACACACACACACAGAGGAATTAAGACAACAAGCATGAAGAGTGAGGGTCTTATTGTATGCTAAATTTGCATATGTGTGACTGCGTGGTAGTGAGTTAAATATCAGCTGTTGAGGAGTTCTTGACAACACTCATTTCCACTCCATCTCTCTAATCACCCACACCTTTCTGCTTTCTCACTCTATTTTTTAAAATGTTTTGTTATGTAATGTTGAAGGGATACAATTTTACTCATTTATACTTATATCTGTACTTACCATAATCTCCCTTAAAATACTTTAGATATCGTGTTTTTTAAGACATCCTCAGGTCATGAGACCCACTAAACCTTCACCCAAGAAAGGTGATCTGACATTCCATCAGAAGGTCAGTAATATGAGATCACTAATCCTCCACGTGACATTGCATCAGGTCAGGTCAGTTACATGAGACCCGCTAATTCCCCACAGCTCCATAGGAGTGGAAAATAACAGTCTTTGCTGTAACACACAGCTTCATTCATGCCCATATCCTATAGATTTTAAAATTTTAGACATATTTATTTATTATAGTTAAGAAACTTAATTATATCTACATTTACGCATTCCGGTAGTTTAGACTCAAGGAAAACATCCCCAGCACCCAGAAACATTCTGGGGAAGTGGGCTAGTGCCCGTCTGTACAAGATGTCTAGTTTAGACACTTGGAAACTTTTCCCAGTAACCAGAAAAGATTCTAGGGAAAAGGAATTTTTCAGGGAATGAGAAAGTCGTTTGGTTAGCCGGAAATCTCTCATCCTCGGAAGTGCTTTGCACCAATTGTTCCAGCTAATGAGGATATCACTGTAATTAAATTGCAAATTCTTATCATTTTATGGGATTTTCATGAGGTAAGAAAGCATTTATCTTCTATTGAAAAATTTCTATAAGTTACTGGATAATGTGTGATACTGTTTAAGGGTACTGTACAGTACAGTATTACCTAGAAAATTTTTGTATAGAAAAAAACTTCTTTCCTTCTTCAAGAATAACCCAAAGCAGGTGGAGTCATTGCTATTTTTGAAATATCATTTTGCATTTTTTTGTTTTTTGTCCTGAACAGTAATCTACTGTCTGTTGACGGGCGGCATGATCTTCATTGTTAACATGACTGTTTTATACACAGGAACAAGTTTTCAACTTCTGCTATTGAAGTCACAAGTTTGGAAAATTGTCAGGGCAAACTTTTGGGGAATGAGAGTTGTAAGTCCTGGATTAACCTGCCAGAGAGTGTTGTGACTGCAATGAGTGTGAGCTTATTCAAGACCATACTTGACCAACACTGGTGCAGGTATAGAATTATTCTGGAGCTTGTCATGCCCAGTACTTATCAACAGTGTGTAACAGAGACATGACCGCCACCAACGTGGTAAACAGGCCAATCAGTGGCAGAGGTGATAAAGTAAAGATATGATTTATTGAAGATATGATGAACTAACCTAACCTACCTAATCTAGGTTTATCTTATCTCGGTAAAATCATATAATGTAGCAATATCTGGCAAGCTATTCATGTGTATGAAACAGTTCAGGACAAAATTACCAAATAGGTACAATACTGTGAAAGTTGCAAGTCCTTGTCAAATTTTAGGATATTAACATAATAAAATTATCATCATCTATACAAAAAGTTAAAAAAAAATGCTAGTTCTTTTTGTGTATGGAAAAGAAGTATTCATGCCTGAAATGTTTTATGCTCATGTAAACAGTCAATATGGCTTCAATGGGAGATAGTGCATCAACATTCATTATTGTCCAGGACAGTAAAAATTGCCAAACTAATATTAAAAATATAGCTATTTCTCCACCTGATTTGGGATATTCTTGAGAATAGAAAAAGTATATGTTTATAGATAATTTTTCGAAGTACTGTATCTGGTTAACCCAGGACTATGAAATGTTTGAAATTGTACTGTACAGAAATTGATTGAAACAGGAATTTGAATACTTGAAGCCTGTCATTTTGTTCTAAAGAAGGTTAATGTGTGTAAATGTTTACTGCCTCATCCCTATACTGTACTGTATTATTGGGATCTGATAAAGACAATATGAAACATCATGGGTGAAATTAAAATGATGTTCTTGGATTATTATTGTAATACAGTAAGAGTAACTTGTGATACTGGCATTGGTACATTGAATGGGATAATTAAACAAATATAATTCAGATGGAAAAATAATAGTTTGAAAAGAAGTTATGTCAATACCAGTAATTAAAAAAATCCAAAGTGGGTGCTACACTTACATCTGAAAGAAAATATTGAGAGCTCCTATAATGACTTTGATTTGGAAAGGTGAGAAAAAATGACTAACTGCTAGAGAATTTAATTGTCTTTCTTTTGTGGAAACACATTTTTCTTGAATGGCTCCTTGAGAATATGGTAGAGTAATGTGTGATATAGAACTCTCACAGATTTAGTGGAAGTAGATTATTCGTATTACTAAAGTACAGTACAGTACAGGGTATTAATTTATATAATAGAGACAGTCCTGCACATGCCATGTCACCACCACACCACTTACTGTACTTATATGAACATTAGAGGATAGTTACACACTGTAGATATTCAGTGATATCTCCATTAGCCGAAACAATTGGTACAGAGCACTTCTGGGAATGAGAGATTTCCGGGTAACAAGATGACTACCGTATATCACGGCCTATAAGGCGGCGGGGTGCATAAGACGCCCCCCCCAAATTTCCATTTAAAAAGTAGCTTTTGAGCTCTATTTGCTGTATAAGACCAGTACCCCAAATGTGACACTTACCCACTGACTCAGTAGTCCTTTACCAACCATCCTTGGTTTTTTAAAATAAGGCCAATTCACTTCAAGTAATGTCATCAAATTATACCCGCTGGTGTAGTGTAAACACTAGTGACGTCACTGAAGCGTCTGCTATTTACCGGTAACTGGAACTAATGTCGGTATCGAGGAAAATTTTTCCATTTACTTGAAATGGATTTACCGATTTATTTGTTTATTTATTTATAATATACTGTAACATATGAAACACACTGCAAGTATTTTCTTTCATTTCTACGCTTGCTTCACACGAGACGATCGGTGGTGGGAGTGTTCCCTCGTCTCGGTGGTGTGGCTGTGTTCCGACTATTTATACAACAGGTGGTTCAACAGCAACCACCGTATTCTAATTGTGGTGTTTCATTAGGATTTGAGTGAAAAAGGTTACCGGTATATACTTACTACATACATTTATTACACAAATATATATATATATATATATATATATATATATATATATATATATATATATATATATATATATATATATATATATATATATATATATATATATATATATATATACTGAATATACTATGTACAAAAAATGAATGTTCAATGAATTATTTATGGTGCATGAGGGTACTGGCCACTTCAGACGGGCTATAAATAGCCTTGTTATCTCCCCTCCATCTCACCCCGAGCCAGAAGGAAGCGTCTTGGTAAATAACATGTTTGCTTATTTTCCATTTACTTGAAATAAATTTACCGAATTATTTGTTTATTTATTTATTTGTAATATACTGTAATATATTAAACACACTGTAATTATTTTCTTTAATTTTTGTATTTATTTATAGTTAGTTACTTAAAATAAGGCCAATTCACTTCAAGTAATGGCATCAAATGTTACCAGCTGGTGTAGTGTAAACACTAGTGACGTCACTTAAGCGTCTGTAATTAACCGTCGATAGTTTCAAGAATTAATGCACTCATTTACTGAATATTCTTTGTAAAAAAATAAAATTTAAATCAATTATTTATAGGAGATAAATATTATTATCAGTAAATATACCGATACCCGGTATGCATTACTGACCACCTCCACGGCTAAAAATAGCCCAATCTCGCGGTCACTTTCCCTTTCTTGTCTCCTCACTGGCAAATGGGGGGGGCGTGTGATGATAGCTGTGTTTATTACAGGGGTATAAATCCCTTTTACGGTATGTTAGACAGGTTTATAATACATTTTTATTATTTTAATATACTGGTAATCTTAATTTGAATCCAGCTTGCCAAACGTAAGTTTCAGTATAAAATAATTAGTGGTAAGACCTTGTGAGTGGCTTACGATGTTTTCATCACCACTCTTGACACACTAAACCACAATATTTAAGAGGTAAGAATTTTAAACTTGGGGGTTTAGACGACCCCCTAACTTTGGGCAGATTTTTTTAATGTTCAAATTTCGTCTTATAGGCCGTGATATACGGTATCTCAAAGCTGGAAAAAATCCTTCAACCTCGTAATTTTCCGGGTAACGGAAAAATGATCTCGAAAGTTCCAGAAATTGCCCATTGCTGTTGAAGTTACAGTGTTCATTTTTGGTGGATATCAACGAAATATGATGCGAGTGGCTCAGACAATGACAAACGTTGTTGCTCTTTCCAGTATATTTTGGGACCATCCGTAAAAACAAAACAAACATAACATGCGCAGCAAAGTGGCGCTTTATTCCACAACTAACACAAAACATAATAGAACATATTCACATAAATATGAGGTAACCTAGTTTATATATCTAACACCCCCTCTTAAACTAAGGTACACCTCTTATAATAGCAAACTTCTTTAGTTTCTCTTTAGGTACTGGTTTAGTGAATATATCAGTAATGTTATTTTCTGATGGAACATACTGCAGATTAATATTACCATCTACTTCTGATCTAATAAAATGGTATTTAATATCGATATGTTTCGACCTTTGATGACGTACAGGGTTTTTAGCCAATGCAATAGCTCCTTGATCATCAGCATTCAATGTTACAGGTTCTCTATTTGAATTTTGCATATCAGTTAACAACTGTCTTAAGAAATTAGCCTCTTGCATAGCTGCTGTTAAAGCCATATATTCAGCTTCACATGAGGACAATGCTACAACATTCTGTTTCTTAGATTTCCAAGAAATCAATGGACCATCTTCATTTAACTGATAACTGTAACCTGTAATACTATGCCTGTCTTCCCATGCACCCCAATCTGAATCACAGTAACCAATCAATTTTAATGGACTGTTTGATTCCTGAACTTTAAGTTATAATGAATTGTACCTTTAACATATTTCAAAACATGTTTAGCTAACTCAAAAAGTGCTTTTGTAGGCTTTGCCATATGTTGCAACAATTTTGAAACAACATAGGATAGATCTTGTCTTGTACCAGTCATTACATAGATCAAACTGCCGACAATTTTTCTGTACAATCTAGTATCACACAGTTCTTTAGAGTCACCACTAATGATTTTACTTCCACTTAAATCACATGGTATTGACTTAGGGTTGCAGTCAGACATTTTAAATCTATTTAGTATTTTCTCTAAATATTTAGTTTCATTTATCTTAATACAGTCATCTTCAAATTTGAACTCCATACCTAAGAACCAAGACAATTTTCCTAAATCTTTCATTTTAAATTTATTACACAGGAAAAGTTTTACATCACTAAGTATGTCACCATTACTAGCTGCAATGATTATATCGTCTACCCAGAAAATAATAAGTACCTTCATCTTGTTTTCAATTCTAGTACAGGTTGACAACCCTTTATCCGAAATTCCGAAAACCGAAAAGCTCTGAAAAACGAAAGTTTTTTTTGTGGGGCCATTTTTTTTTTTTTTTTTTTTTTTTTTTTTTTTTTTTTTTTTTACAGGGATTAGTCCACCCGGGCACAGAACACTGACCCACATCAGGGCCTGGGGGCAAAAATGTAATAGTAATAATAATTATAATAATAATAATAATTATTCATAGTAAATAAAATTTTTAATAAAAATACACCAAAATAAAATAATAATGATAACAATAATAATAATAATAATAATAATAATAATAATAATAAAATATAAAAATAAATTAATAATAATAACAATAATACTGTAATAATAAAATAATAATAATAATAATAATAATAATAATAAAGAAATACAAGGATGAAAAAAAGATCAAAAGTGAGAAACACGACCTAGACCTATGAATTATTATTATTATTATAATTTTTATTATATTTTCGCCCCCCAGGCCCTGATGTGGGTCAGTGATCTATGCCCGGGTGAGCTAATACACACTAAAAAAAAAAAAAAAAAAAACTAACCATTCTGAAAACCGAAAAATTCCGAAACCCCCCTGGCCCCAAGGATTTCGGATAAGGGAATGTCAACCTGTATACACACAATAATCTACAAGAGATTGATGAAAACCTTCACTCAAAAGAAAATTATGTAGCAGGTTCCAATTTCGGCCACTTTGTTTCAAACCATATAAAGATTTCTTTAATTTACAAAAAATTTTTTCACCTTCTATATTACTTTTAACATAACCTTCTGGCTGTTCTAAATAAATTTCACAATCTACAGTATGTCAGCATTCAGATAAGCAGTTTTAACAACCATTTGGTGAATTATAAGGTTGTCTTGTATTGCTTGTTGCAGTAACATCCTTATTGATGTAACACGAGCTGTTGGTGAGTAGGTTTCTTGATAGTCCACCTCTTGAACTTGTGAATAGCCTTTAGCTTCATACCTAGCTTTGAATTTTTCTTCACTATCAGGACCAAGTTTCACTGCATAGACCCATTTTCCACCAATTACTGATCTACCCTCAACTGGTGGCATGAGTTCATGTGTTATTGTCTCTTAGAGCCTCCATTTCCTCATCCATAGCTTTATGCCACTGCATGGACTCTGGAGATGAGACTGCCTCTTGGTAGTTTCTTGGAATATCTGCAACTCTGTAGCAAAAATCAACAGAATGCCTGGAAATATTGGAAAAGTCAGGTTCCATAACATAATCTTCCATATGTTTGGGTTTTTGTCTTTGCCTCGAAGGGTATCTGTTTTTCTGTTTTTCAGTGTCTTCTGCAGCTTTCTCATTTGTAATAACTTCAGTTTCTGGCTCTGGGTTAGGTGCTATATATCTTTTATATTTATGTTTGACATCTAACACCACATTTTCCTGATTAAAATTGTTACTGAATTTCACACATCTAACTCTCTTAACATCATTTATCTCTGGAAAATATACTAGATAGGCTGGACTCAGTCCATCATATCCTATGAACACTCCTTGTTCACTGCGAGGATGCAACTTCTTCTGATCTAATAAAATGGTACTTAATATCGATATGTTTCGACCTTTGATGATGGACAGGGTTTTTAGCCAATGCAATAGCTCCTTGATTATCAGCATTCAATGTTACAATGTTACCATCATGTTATTTAACATGATGGTACAGTTCTTGATTTAACGGAATCTGATATAACGAACTCTCTTATTTTTCGCTTGATTTAGTGAACTAGTTCGGTAAATCGAGATTACTTTCATTAATACGCTCAAACCTATGGAGACACCTCAGACACATGATATTTACAATCATAGACAAAAGTCGTGTTGCGGTTTTGTCTGAAGATTATTAACTCGTGAAACATTATGAGAACCCCCTACCACAAGGCAGAGCGCACCAAAAGTTTAGCCCTTCGGCATATGTTTTCACCAAATTTCACGACACGACTTTTGTCTTTCATTGTACATAAAAACATTAAATAACATAATTCACCGAACCCCTTAAACAAGGGGGTTCGGTGTTTGCTTTTATTTTTTTCTATAATATCCAAACTTTGGTGGAGGAGGAGGTGGTGGTGGTGGTGGTGGCAGCAGCAGCAGCAGCAGCAGCAGCAGCAGCAGCAGCAGCATCGGGGGGGGGGTTGACATCAGGGGATGGTGTGTCCATACCTTAGAGGTAAAACTGAGAGGGTTACCCCATCAGCATACAATATTTTCTTGATTTAACGAACTAATTCAAGCCTCTCCTTTCTGTTAAATCAAAATTTCTGTTATTTTCGCTCGATTTAACGAACTAGTTCGCTAGTCCTCCTCTTCAGCTGAATAAAATTGCCTGGTATTTTAGCCAAATAAAATACCAAAGTGGCATCCACACAGTGAAGGGGTTAAGAAGTTACAGTAAGTCCGTGCTAAACATTGTCTTGCTTATCGTTGTTTCGGCACTATGTCGCTAAACTTTAGAGACCTCAAATCCGTGTCCCGGTGATCCGATACTAAGTCGTTTTGCATCGTCATAGACGACATTTTACGGTGCATCACCCGCCCTCGTCTGGCCACGCTATGCTCTCTCGGCCTGGCGCAGAATCTCAGTGACTCACTACCCTCCTCCTCCGCTCCCGCCCTCCTCTTCCGCTCCCGCCCTCCTCCTCCGCTCTCGCCATACTCCTCCCCTCCCGCCATCCGCCTCCTCCGCTCCACTACCCACCACACACTCGCTCTACCACCTCCCCTCATCGGTGAGTACCAATACAAACTTAGTAGTTGTATATGTACCGTATGCACTATATTCTATAGAAATGGCAATGATTTTCTGTATATGTAATGTATTTCATGGAGCAAAGGAAGGCTCAGGAACGTAACTCATGTATTTTATCTATTTCTTATGGGGAAAATTGATCCTCTTAACGATGTTTCATATATCGTCGCGTTTTTAGGAACGTAATCCCGGTGTTAAGCGAGGACTTACTGTATTTCATCCTATTCAGCTAGATATACCATGATGTAGTGTACAGTATAGAAACACATAGTTGCCCCATCTCAGAAAATGTAACAGTCACTATACCATTTATAAGTGCAGACAAATGTATTTTATGGCAATAGTTTTATCTGTGAATGATATGAAATTATGGTGTCTTGTAGAGTAATTTAAGGGACTGTTACAGTACAGCAGTAAGAGTGAATGGATGGCAGGAAATGAAGAGAGTTTATGTGCAAAGAATCTTGTAGATTGAAAATCTAAAGAACAAATAAATACAGTGTAGAACATTATATGTGTTGCAGCCGACATTAAATTTTTTTTTCAGTATTTAAGTCAGATTTGATCATGGTTTTTATTTAATTGGTAAACTTTGATTTTCTTTGTTTATTAGAATTTGTGATTTTCCTCTACTCAAAAAGGAGCTCCTGATGAAGGCGGTCGAAGAGCGCTGTCCTGGAAAATACTGCTTCACTACCTTCCTCTTGATACCAGCCAGTGGAATGACACACTCAACAAAAAGAGAGCACAGTATCGCCAATTTGTGGGTTAGTGTAGCAGTCTTTGTTTTGAGATTATAGTATCATTGTAATATAATGGTTTGAAGGAATATTTACTGTTAAAAATTGACTTTCTTTTGCCTGGATTTTGTATTTGATATGAAGTTTGTTATACATTTCATTATCCTTCATTCATGCACTATACAGTACATACTGTACTCTTGATTTAATGGAATTGGATATATGATATACAGTATAGTCTGGATTTACTCGGTTTTTGATTACGCATTTGGTCATTTACGCAGTGCCTTGCCAAAATGAAATGTTTTAATTACGCGGTAAATTTCATCATTTACGCGGCGAGCGGCTGAAGAGGTCCAGACGTGCTGCGACATTTTTTACTCACGCGGTCCATTCTTGACCATATGCGGGAAGCGGCGCAGTGAGGGGTGCGCATTAGGTCGCTCTTACGTTATCGCTGATGTCATATGACGTATCAGACTGTGATTGGGCCACACATCCTTACCACCCACGCATTCCCTCCGCCGCTAGCTGTGATTGGTCTAATGTAACATGACGTGCCCTGCCACCAGAATTCGCTGACCTAGCCGGGCCAGTCTCATTGTTCTTAGTCCGCGTATACAGTTCTCTCTTGTGCCCGCTATTCCCCTCACAATGGCGTCCGCTGGACCCCCACCACCCCAGAAAAACCTTGAATTACCTGGACCTAGCCATGATTATGTGAAGGAAATCATCGAGTTGGGGGAGAAAATTAAGCTCATCCTTGACAACGACCCAGACAAGCATTGATATGAAGTGTCTAATAACCATCTGACGAAAGTTATGGAGCCGTATATCCAGATCTATCTCGACAACATCAATGCTAGTCGTCAACGTAGTATTGAGGACTTCCTCGCCCCCAACCCACCACAACCACAGTCAGCCCAAGTCAGTGATAGTGACAGTGAGGATATGGATTTCGAGGGGTTTGTCTGGGAGGCCCTGCAAACCTCTGCGAGCAGTGAAAGTGATTCACTGGAGGGCAACTAATCTGCCGTCTGCTCGGAACCAGCTGCCATCCACGAGTGCCGACCCATCTTTTCTACTAACGTAAGTGTTAAAAAACCTAGTATTATTGATATTTCTCTTCAATATTAATTGTGTGTGCATACCATCATAAAATTAAGATGTTATTTTAATACAACGTATGTATTGTGTCGGAAAAAGTGGAGTTTAGGGGTCAGCCCAGTCTCTATTTCAATTAATACCATATGTTCTGTTATTTCGTTTACGCGTTTCTCGTTTTACGCGGACCTCCACGGGTCAATTGATCGCGTAAATGCAGACTATACTGTAACGAACTCTCGATTTAGCGGAAGGCATTTTTTCTGTTATTTTTTGCTCTATTTAGTGAACTTGTTCGCTATATTGAGATTATTTCCGTTAATATGCTCACACCAGGAAATGTGAGGAATAAAAAAAAAAAAAATACTGTACGGTACAGTAGACCCTTGTGATTCACGATTTTGATGATTCGCGGTAAGCAGATGGCGGCTACGGTGGCTAGCTTGCGAGCCTTTTCCCGCAGCACAACGAGTCACCCCATGCGCCCGCGGTGTCTCATCTCCCTCTGTTCACGCTCATCCACCACCTGTGACCCACCATCTCGTTTTGTATTCTCAAAAATTTCGTGTTTCTTTGTGAAAATGGGTCCTAAAAGACTGGCTAGTGTCAGTGCTAGTGATGCTAGCCAATGGACCAGAATGTGATCAGCAACTTTAAGAAGCTGTACATGAAGAAAATGTACAGGATGTGTCATCAGGCAACTTCTACTGATTCTGATCTAACACTGGCACAGTTCTGGAAAAGTTGCTGATCACATTCTGGTCCATTTGCTGTATAATTGTTGTAGTGTTGGGAGGCAAAAACAACACTTTGACAAAGTCAAATTGAGCCTCCAAAGTGCTGGCAAGTTCAGGGTCATGACCAGGGGCATTATCCATAAGGAGAAGAGCCTTTAAAGGGAGTTTATTGGTGGTTAGGTAGCTCTTCACAGAAGGGCAAAACACATCAACAGCCCATTCATTAAAGAGCTGTCTTGTCACCCATGCCTTACGGTTGGACTTCCAATAAACTCCAAGCTGTCCTCTACCACTTTTTGTTGCTTGAATACCCTGGGGTTCTCAGAGTGGTAGACAAGCATAGGCTTCAGTCGGAAATGGTATTCTATTCATACTGTGCTTGATATAATGCATTCACGGAAATGTAATATTTTTGCTGAACGTACGTATTACAGTGGAAAGTGGGATAAAATCGTGACGAAAACAATGACTTTCGCTTTCTTTCGCTCAAGAGATGTTACCGTAATCGCTTTTTGAATGGTTTTCAGTTAAAAAACTGTTGTATTACAATAATATTCTATCCTAATTGACTTGAATAAATACTACGATACCATATTTCTGAATATTTTCATTAAAATCCATCAAAATCATTTTCCTTGTCTTCGTCTGCAGCACCAAACAGCTTCTCCCAGTCCTCTCCTTGAACAGGGCTAGAGGATACGTGTTTTTCGAATCGTTTTCAGTTAAAAAACTATTACATCACATGTATATTTTACCTAAACTGCGCCTGAGTGAATATATTCTCGGAAGTAAATAGTAGTTTTGCGGAAACGTGACGTATTTTAATGTAAAATAGGATAAAATACATGACGAAAACAAAAGACTTTACCTAAGCGTCCGATGTTCTTGAGATGTTACTCGTTTTTTTAATAGTTTTCGGTTAAAATTCTGTTATATTACAATGATATTCTATTCATACTGTGCTTGATATAATACATTCACGGAAATGTAATATTTTTGCTGAAATTACGTACGTATTACAGTGGAAAGTGGGATAAAATCGTGACGAAAACAATGACTTTCGCTTTCTTTCGTTCAAAAGATGTTACCGTAATCGTTTTTCGAATGGTTTAGTTAAAAAACTGTTGTATTTCAATAATATTCCCTCCTAATTGACTTGAATGAATACTTGAAAGGAAATATACAATATTTTTGTTGAAACTACTCGCGTTTCAGTGTAAAGTGTCGTAATAATAAATGGTAAACAATTTGCCTTCGGCGCTCGTGTTTCATGCACGGCTAGCCTCAGTTTATAGGACGTAGAGCGTTTTTACTGAAGGTTTTGTTGTTCCATTACCCTCAAAAATTTTGGTCGAACTATAAACGAGGAATATCATAAATTAACGATTTCTTGGTCAAAAAATCAGGGTCTACTGATAAACGAGAGGGGTTATAGACGAGTATATACGGTATGTTGTCACAATTTGATTGCTCGTTTTAAAGTGGCGACCACATGGTCACTTGTTGTCGCTGTGCAGCTGTGGCGCTCACGCATGCGCACATACACACAAAGGCCCGCTAAAAAAAAAAATAGTTTTTGAAAAGTCCGGATTCTCGGGTGGTCCGGATTTCTGGCATCCGGATTTTTGGACTTTTACTGTATATATATATATATATATATATATATATATATATATATATATATATTTATATATATATATATATATGCAGGTAAATCACTGTAGGTGCGCGTGATCTAGGTATATGCTGATAACCACCAGGAAAGAAGAAAACACGAAGTTCCCAAGCGCTTTCGTGTAATTCACATCTTCAGGGGTGAGTACAGACTAGATAGAGTAATGCAAAACAAGATGAATATATACAGAGGAGGGTGAGACCAGGTCCACAATGGTCAGGTAATGACCCTACTAATCTTTAAATGGCACACAACGGTTGGTGGTTGGGTCAGATGGGACAGTGACCCGCCCTCTCACCTGATCACAAATCTTCTTAATTACAAAGTTGTCCAGCTTGTACATGCCGTTACTCAAATTCATGTTCAATGCTTCGGTATGTTTAATAAGACTAGATTCTATGATGTTCCTACTATCAATTGAATTACATGGTAATATTGAGGAGGCATTATCCCAGTCAATGCAATGCTTGTTATCCCTGAAATGAACAAACAGAGCATTGGACAGGCCAGGAATCCAATGCTCTGTTTGTTCCTTTGAGGGATAACAAGCATTGTCTATGAAAGATCTAGGGTATTTAAGGTTTGAGCCAATATTATATATATATATTTGTATTCCTCATCGATGAATTCCGGACTGCAAATTCTCAAGGCAACTGCTACGACTTACGACCGCCGCAGATTAAAAAAAAAAAAAAAAAAAAAAAAAATTATTTGTTTCAAATGACACGCATTTTCTATACCGAAACGTTTCCAGTTAATGTAGTCTCCATGTATAATTAGAAAATTATGGGGGCCCCATGTGCATTCAGCTGACTACATTAAAGGTAAGTGCTTAGTCACACTGTAACCATTCCTTATTATTTATTACGTTCACTGTACTGTATCCATTCCACATTATTCATTACTTTTACTGTACTGTATTTCATTGCATATTATTTATTTAAAAAAAAATAAATAAATAATTATATACAGTTGGTCCTCGTATTACGCGGTTAATGTAACCTGGAGGGTACCGCGGAAAGTGAGAAACGCGTAAAGTGAATAACATAACATATGGGATTAATTGAAATGGAGTCCGGGCCGATCCCCAAACTCCACTTTTTGACGACACACAACTATGTTGTAGCAAAAATATTATCTTAACTTTATGATGGCATGCACACACAATTAATAATTAAGAGAAATATCAATAATATTAGGTTTTTTAACACTTATATTAGTAGAAAAGATGGCTGGGCACACGGGGATGGGCGGTTGGTTCCGAGGCAGAGGGCAGATTATTGGCCCTCACCTGTATCACTTGCATCAATTGTATCACTATCCACCACAGAGGCTTGCAGGGCCTCTTTGTCAAACCCCCCAAAGTTCATATAAGTCCATATCCTCACTATAATTATCACTATCACTGACTTGGGCCGGCTGTAGTGGGTGGCGGGTGAAGAACTGGTCATGTTTTGATGACTGGGCGACCTTGTGCGCACCATTTTCGCGCCTCTTACACAACATGGTGGATGGCGGGAGGTTTGGATCCAAAAATGGCGCGGCTTGCCTGCCGCTCTCCGCGTAATGGGGTTCACGACCGCGGAATGTGAAAATGTTAGGTTCTGACAAGGCACCGCGTTAACGGTGAAACGCGGATTGTGGGACCACATAATAGGAGGACCAACTGTATATCTTTATCTATGTCCGACTTACCACCATGTCGGACTTACGACCTGGATTTGGGTCCCTAACCCCATCGTAAGTCGTGGTCTATCTGTATATATAAGTTGCTCCGTATTAGAAGGGTGTGAAGCGCCAAATTGAAGACGCTGAGAAAAACGTGTTTAAAGTTTTTCGAAGTTCAACCAACCATAACTTTCTTTTTTTTAAGCTAGAGGGTTCATTTTTTTTATCGTGCAGCTCAATCCCTCTCCTAGCAAACTGTGTAAGCTAGAAGTTAGTATCGTGAATAGTTATTATTGTATCGCGAGTTGAAGGAGAATAACTACCCGTGAAGTACAGTTGTTTGAGCTTCAAACCAACAATAATCGCATTTTTCTGCAAAATTTTTGTATTATTGTGGACTAATACTGTAGAACAGCACTAGTCTTACACCCACCCCCCCAAAAAATGAAATAATAATTAAAAACTCATTTGCCTATCAGTATTTATATTCCATCCCTATTATTAGCCAAAGACTTATAATATTGTTAGGTATTGTAACCGCCAGTCAGGCGGTTAAAGGAATATTCAGACTCGTGACGTTGAACTCGAACATTATAATTCGATCAAACCTGTTGAATACAATTCATTTTAGTATTTAAAATAAATCATGCATATGCAATCACATAAATGTCTAATCCAATAAATATTTACATAACAATCATAGCTATGTAATTAGTCTAATCTTAACACTTACAATGAGTATTTAATTTGCCATATTTTTATGTTGTCACAATGATAAACGATGCATTGGACACAGTCCACCTGTGTACACAATAAATACAAGTTAAATTTACGTGTTGAAAGTCTTCAGGAGAAACAGGTTAGGTGTTGGTGGTGTGATGGGGATAGCTACAGTGAGGCTGGTGGTGCCCGGCTAGGCACCATGTGATCAAGTTGGCCCCTTCAAACTCGCTGTGTCAGGTGTATTATACGCAAAGAAGCTCACCTCACACCACCCAACACCTCAACCTACTCTGGGTCTCTCATCTGCCTCCATCTCAACGCTATATAACTGTATACTGGCAGGCACACCCAATAAACATGACATGAGTTACAGCCTAACATAACGTTTGTTTATGTGTCATCATAATTCAGTACCGCTTGCGGTAACAGGTATAATAGTGTGTAATAATTAGGAAACACCACTACACTCATCCCCCCACCATTACCCCCCCCCCCCCAACGTAATTAACATAAGAAAACAAAGACGGATAAAGTTTGCATAATCTTTGGTAAAAACAGTATTATGACAATAGTATTACAATCTTGCTTTGTTTAGTTCCTTCGTTTTATTATCCCTGAAGATCGTAGCAACTTGAAGTTCCGTAAACCCTGAGGAGTGCTTATAACCTTGATGGTCTCGTCATAGTCAATCACGTACTTATCAAAGTCTTTCTCTGCACTCTCTAAAAATTGCCACATAGATTCTTCATCAACTAAATCATTGGTTATTGATGCTGGCAACAGTTCAGTTTCATTATAAGACTGTGTTATGGGCTCACTTTCACTAGCATTCGTTGGGCAGGCTCACTTTCATCAGTATCAAGGTCAATGCATGTCTCGTCACTGTCCACTTGTGGTGATATCCTAGTTGACTGGGCATACAGTACTTCTATTTTATAAATAAATGGAGAAAAGATCATTTGGGTTTGTAAACTTACCCCATAAACATTTATGAATGTTACTGGGAAGTTACCTCTCATCAGTGATTCTTAGATAACTGGAAGTAGTTACATACTACTGTTGTCATCTTGAGTTTACAATAGGAGTATTCTGTACTGTCCAAACTCCTGAATGTAATACATAACTGTCATCACTTTTTACATCTTTTAACACTTGTAAGGGAGGTGGGGTGGAGGGATTAGTGGTCTCATTACTGACCTTCTGATGTAGTGTCAAGTCACCCATTGTCGGGGTGGGGGTATCAGAGCAAAAGCACTTCACAGTCAGAGCGAAAGAACTTCAGTCACTAAAACAGAGTACCATGTGAACTTTAGTGAGATCCTCTCACTTTAAGGTAAAAAAAAACACCGATGATGACTGTTAAGCATTGAGCTCCATTCCTTATGCACACATGTAACCAAGAAGAAACAGTGCCTGGACTGTAGTTCACCAGATGGCTATTAAGCAGTGTTCGGGTAAATAATGCATCAACTGACAAATGAAGTAAGTGATGCATTCCATATGCCGAGTTGGTGGGATGATGAATATTGTTAATGTGAGCTTGTTTACATCACAAATAGGGAAGTGATCTTAATATATCAGCATAGTTAATACAAATTATCCTTGATTGGGATATCGTAAATAGAGATTTGTCTGTATGTAGACGACTTGCAACTTACTCTAGACAAAGTTTCTGTTGGACTGCAGAGCATGGTTTCAGATTTTCTCCCTTGAGGACCGTTGCCACGCATTTATGCTGTCTCCGAGGTATTCATCCAGATCCTTATGTACTTCTCTATGGTCGTCATGTACGGTGTGTCACAAGAGACCCAATTCCTGGGCATTATCTTTGTCAACCAGTTTATCTGGCAGCCATATGTTTGTTACCTCAAAAAATCTTGCCAGTGTGCTCTCAAGTTATTGAGAGCCTTGGAGAACATGTCGTGGGGTGTTGACCTAGGAACTCTGCTTCACCTTTACCACTCTAGCTAGACCAAAACTGGATTATGAGTGTTAGGTGTACTCCCCAGCCACTGAGACTTAATACACTAAACTCTGTTCTTTATGTTGGAGTGTGCCTGGCGACCAGTGCATTCAGGTCCTCACCAATCCCAAGGCTAAATATTGATGCTGATGAGCCACCCCTTGATCTTCAGTGCCAGTATCTCCAAGTTCAGTGCTGGTTTCACCTCAATCGCCTTCCACAGTCTGTAACCAACACTTATGTAGTTGACGAGACTATGTTCCCACACTATACTCAGCATCCAAACCTCCTGTAACCTTATGGCTTCAGGGTAAATGAGGTTTTAAGTCTCCTTTGTCTTCTTCCTGTTCAGGTATGCCCCATTTGATTCCCTCGTGCTGCTCCTTTGATTCTCCCTAAAGTTCAAGTTTGTCAATATTTTAACGAAAGGAAAGACTTATTCCTTCTTTTTATGGTTCGTTTTTTTTTTTTTTTTTTTTTTTTTTTTTTTTTTTTTTTTTATAGAGCGTGCCTCCTCACAGAGGGGCTATCCCTGTTTACACCAACAGCTCTAAGTCGGATGCAGGGATGGGTTTTGGGATAGTCTTTCCCGCCTTCATTGGGACAATAATATTCCCGCTACGGCTTCTACTTTTACAGCAGAGTTTAAGATATTTTACCTGGCCTCAAGATTATTTTTACCCAACCTCATAGTGATTTTACAATTTTTAGTGATTTTTACAGTGCTCTCCAGGCCTTAGGTAGTGTCTCATTGTCCCATCCCTTGGTTATAGATATTTTAGAGTGGCTGTTTCTCTTTCAACATTGGAGCTGGAATGTCAGTTTTTGCTGGGTTATGGCCCATAAAGGGGAGTGGGGGAATGAGTGTGCTGATGCTTTGGCGAAAGTAGCTGCTTCTCGCCCTGTGGCACATCGTTCTCCTCTACCTGCCTCTGACATGAAAACTGTAATAAGAGCTGCCATTCACTCGAGTTGGCAATGCAGGTAGGATGCTGTCGGAGTAAACAAGCTCCACGGCATCCACCCTGCTTTGGGTGCCTGAGGTTATCAGGAACTGTCATGCTGCTGGTACACTGCTTTGGTCCACCTCCACATTGGCCTCACACGGCTGATATCATGGGTTTATAATGGAGGGGGTGCCCCCTCCCAATTGTGATGACTACCTGGTCCCATTGACAGTTCAACACCGGGTGGAATGCCCCAGTTTTAGAGATCTTCACCTTAAGTTCCTCACGGAGTGCCGCAGAGGAGACGGGTCTTACTGCCTCTCTTTGGTTCGGGGGGGGGGAGGGGACGTCCTTTCTTTTGTGGAGGAAGCCAGCCTTTTACACAAGCTTTGAGTTTTATTTATTAATGTTTATTTGGTTATCATGAAAGTTCTGTACTATTTATTATTTATGTTTCTTACATTGCATTATTTGTTTTTTAGCTTTTAAGCTTTTAGTTTATTTGAAGGCATATGACCGAAGCTGTTTTATTGCCAGGAATGTAATTATTACAATCAGTCTATCAATTAATCTGTTTCTTTAACACTCGACCCTGATGTTAACTTGGTATTTCATTTGTTTTCCTTGTTTGATGATTCACGATCACATATAATATACTGTACAATTTTTATCTGGAGTCATCTGGGAAGCAGCGTGTCTTTGTTTTAGTCCAGTACAGTATTGTGTTATTGTCGATGAAGTGTTCAGATTACTCACATTTAGAAAAAACTTGAATAGGAAAAGTGTTATTATTTCACCCAATTTGCTTTATTCTTGAATTAAGAAAGATGTTTTCTTTACCGATGAATATTTTCCTCTAGGTCACCCATGGTGGCAACATACGGTACATCATATGACTAAGGTGCATATTTTATAACCTTCTTATGTGACAAGTACTGAATAGCCTAAAACTTAAATTTTAAAATTAAATTTGGGGATTCGTCTTACATGCCATATCGCCTTATACTCCAGTATATGGTATTTGCCAAACACTTGAAGAGCTGCGGATTACATATCAAAGAAGTGATATGTGTTTGGGGTAGGCTGAGCAGATTATGATGTGTAGAACATTTACTTGCCTGGATATCTTTTTTTACTGGCCTTGACAATATGTTTTTTAGGAAATTGCATGCCCCTGGGCCCCCCCCCCCCTTTTTTTACAGGAAATGTTAAATAAGCATTCTACAAAATTCAAATTTTTGGTGTGTATCAACTCACAGATCAGTTTTGTCTCTAAATTCCTTTTACCCTAAACTGTCTCCAACCAGTGGATTTTGAAGAAGCTAGTCAATTTTCCTTTTTTCTTAATCATGTTGAAATTTTTACTTCAATTTGTGGTGCAACTCTGCTTATGAAGCAGTCAGTGGGAACTTTTTTTTTTAAAGAGTTTCAGGTCAGGTTATTGTGAGAATAGACCAATAGAAATTGGAGGGACCAGCTGTAACTTCACTGAGGCTGTAGTATGTGGCTGGGATTTCTTAGGTCAGGTCATTGTGGAACAGAAAGGCAGGAATCAGCTTAGATGTGACATTAGGTTATGACCTCATAACAAGCACACACACACAAACAGCCTCCCCCTCTCCCATCACCTTGCTGGTTGACAGACCTCACTGGGCAATTAACAGGCACACAGGCATGAAAAATTACTAATCTGACCCCTAGTCTGGGCACATCCAGGCTGCCTGGCACTGCTAATCTGCACACTGGTTTGAGGATTTGCACTTTCGTGAGGTGCAAAGATTAAAAAGATGAGAGGTAGAAGGACTTGTATAAATTGTATATTTTTTCATGCTAAAGCATTGAGGTGAATCATAACATCAATGTGATTTTTGCAGAGGAGATGGTTGTGAGTCCAGCCCGACTGAGTAAGAATGGTAGCGGAAACGACCATGTAGCTGATCATCCCCTCAACCCCAACCCAGATTCTCAGTGGGGCTCTTTTTTTAAGGATAATGAAGTCTTAACACAGATAGACAAGGATGTCAGGTGTGTATCTGCAGTAAATACCATTTGAAATGAAAATAATAACTTAGGTTGAGAGAAAGGTATCCTCATAAAATCCCTCTTCCCTCTCCAGACACTTCAGTCAAGGCATTTACAGTCTTACTGTTCTCACAAGTTTTCCATTACTACTCCAAGTTCAAAAATGGGATGAACAGAGCCTCTTATTTTTTCCATTCATTGATAAAGGCTTTTGCTATACTGTATAGTGTAATTTTCTCATGAACTCAAAAGGTCTTGTTTTAGGCATTTTGGTCACTGTTTCTCAAGGGAATTTGTTGTCATCCTAACAACCTCATGAAGAGTTTCATTATATCACAATTATCTTAAGACTTATGTTGTCACAGGATTACCTGTAGCTCTATTATATATATACAGGGTATATTCCTTATTTTGTTCGTTTCAGGCAGATAATCGTTACATTCACGTAATCATTAAATGGACAATAGTGTATTGTAGTGTTTCTTAGTAAGAAATTTACTATAAAGTCTACTGTTAGATTTTTCTTATTTTCTCTCTTGCAGACGGTTGTGTCCAGATATCATGTTCTTTCAGCGTGGAACTGAATTTCCTTGTAAGTTGATAGTGGATGACCCTGAGGTGGAGAGACTGCACCGACGTGTCACTCATTCCTCTTTATCTGCATCCTCTGTCACAAGAAAAGGTCTAGGTATTACTAAGGTATGATGGGAAATATAAATGATGAAAAAAGAAAAAAGAATATATATATATATATATATATATATATATATATATATATATATATATATATATATATATATATATATATATATATATATATATATATATATATAGTATATATATATATATACAGTATATATATATATATATATATATATATACAGTATATATATATATATATATATATATATATATATATATATATATATATATATATATATATATATATATATATATATATATATATATATATATATATATATACAGTATATATATATATATATATATATATATAATATATATATATATATATATATACAGTATATATATATATATATATATATATATATATATATATATATATATATATATATATATACAGTATACAGTTCGTCCCCGATTTACGTACATCCGATTTACGTACAAACGGCCGATACGTACATCGTTTCTGAAGTCTCTAATTGCAAAAATATTGTCTTAAAAGGGCGAGCAATTTTTAAATTTGGCGGGCGAGCCAGCCGCACCGCGCCGCCACTATCACTGACCATGCAGACGACACGCTAGACGCACCAAAACAACAAGTGTGGTCATTGTGCATACAGTACTTCTCCTGTGAATTTCTGCCCTATTTTGTACACTTTACTCTTTGTGCAATGACTGGTGTAAAGCGTAAGAGTGGTGAAGCCAGTGGGAGTGCTACGAAACGTCAAGCAATCTCACTAGAGGTAAAAATGGACATAATAAAACTGCTTGAAAGTGGTGAAAAGTTGACCAATGTTGCCCGCAAATTTAACCTGAGTCGGTCAACTGTTAATACAATTGATAAGGGCAAAGAAAAGATCAAGGAACATGTGAAATCTGCAGTGCCAATGCAATCTACGATTATAACTAAAAGAAGAGGGAAGGTCCTGGAAGAAATGGAAAAATATCTTGCGATGTGGATCGAGGACTGCACACAAAAACGTAAGCCTCTGTCTCTCAGTATGATTCAGGAGAAAGC
This sequence comes from Homarus gammarus, assembly GCA_958450375.1. NCBI lineage: Eukaryota > Metazoa > Arthropoda > Malacostraca > Decapoda > Nephropidae > Homarus > Homarus gammarus. The sequence continues at coordinate 3,144,285 of CAUDMG010003255.1, forward strand.
CCTAAGTCTTTTCAACGACCTAAAGAAAGATCACCCTGATGATACTGTTACATTCAATGCTAGCCATGGGTGGTTTAACCGATTCAAGGTGCGAAATAAGCTGCATAATGTTCGAGTGACTGGTGAGGCGGCGAGTGCTGATTGGAAAGCAGCACAGGAATTTCCAAAGAAACTCGCGGAAATTATTGACGAGGGAGGCTACACACCACAACAGATCTTCAATGTGGATGAAACTGGGCTTTATTGGAAAAAAATGCCTGACAGGACGTACATAAGCAAAGAGGAGAAGTCAATGCCTGGGTTTAAAGTAGCGAAGGACAGACTGACGCTGCTTCTTGGTGGTAATGCAGCTGGTGATTTTAAATTAAAACCATTGCTTGTGTACAGTTTTGAAAACCCACGAGCACTCAAAAACATTGCAAAGGCATCCCTTCCTGTCATATGGAAAAGTAACACTAAAGCATGGGTTACACAGGCACTTTTCCAAGACTGGTTCTACCACCATCTTATACCAGACGTGGAAAAATATTGCAGGGACAATGGTATACCCTTCAACATCCTCCTGCTGCTTGACAATGCACCTGGTCACCCCCCTTTCCTGGATGACTTCCACCCAAAGGTAAAGGTTGTGTACATGCCACCCAACACAACATCTATCATCCAGCCAATGGATCAGGGCGTCATTGCAACATTTAAAAAATATTATCTTAGGCGCACCTTCCGCCAAGCACTGAAGGCAACTGATGACAATGGGATGACTCTCAAGGAATTTTGGAAGTCCTATAATATCTACAAGGCAATTAAAAACATCGGTGCATCCTGGCAGGAGGTTACATCATCCTGCATGAACGGCGTGTGGAAGAAAATCTGTCCACAGTTTGTCAACGACTTCAGTGGGTTTGAGAATGTTCAGGAGGAGCAGAATGCTGTGATCAACAACTTAATCAAAATAAGTGAGAAACTGGAGTTAGACCTGAAGGAGAATGACTTCTCTGAGTATTTCGACGCCCACGGCAAGGACTTGACAAATGACGAGTTGATTGAGTTGGAGAAGCAACGACGGGAAATAGAAACAGCTGAAGAAGATCAAGTTGAAATGCCTACAAAGCATTTCCAAACTAAACTGATGGCGCAGGCTTTTGCAAAGGGGGAGGAAATGTTGGCACTTTTTGAACAGCAAGATCCAAATGAAGAAAGACTTGCCAAGGTGTCAGCAGCGATCCAAGAGGCTATTAAATGCTATCACATAATTTATGAAGAAAAAAAGAAGATAACAACCCAAACATCAATCCACAAATTCTTCAAACCAGCAGCCGTATTGCCAACATCATCTACACCTGATCCAGTGCCATCAACATCATCTACACCTGATCCAGTGCCATCAACATCATCTACACCTGATCCAGTGCCATCAACATCATCTACACCTGATCCAGTGCCGCGTGATGTGGATGATAGTGACGACTGAGACGGCTGACTGCGTCACGAGTGTTGCCGCGAGTGTGTTTACATAGTTCACCGCGCGGCTACTTATGCCGCATTTATGTTAAATAAAATATGTTTGCATTTGATAAGTTGTATTAATTACCACCAGATAACATTATAGGGTTGGGGGATTTTCGAATTACGTACATTTCGAGTTAAGTACAACCTTTTGGTCCCCATTATGTACGTAACTTGGGGACTTACTGTATATATATATATATATATATATATATATATATACACACACACACACACACACACACACACAGTCATGCGCTGGTTAACGTCCAACCGAACAACGTCCGATCGCATATACGTCCGTGCCCCCCCCCCCCCCCCCCCAAAAAAAAAAAACCTTCCGTGACGCCTGCTGGACCACCACTCCACGACCCCCTGACGGAGACATGATGATTCTTCCCATACTGGCCAGATATTATGTGCTAAAGGAACATCCTTCCTTAGGCTTCAGTAAGCATTTGCCTCCAGGTATAATGTTAACCTACATCTATTGAGGATAAACTCTTTACTTACAAATTGATAATAACATAATTGCTGTCATCAGACATATCTAGTTGCCTCAACAATTGCAACCCCAGTTGCAATTGGGGTTGCAATTTCAAATTTTGTGTCATTACTAAGGAATAACGAAGTCTCTGGTGCACTCTAAGATTAAGATAGGAAACGGAGGGCTCAGGGTCCTGAAGCGAGAGAAAACGGACTCCTATGATGGGGGACACAAGCACTCACATGTGCCACTCATACTGACAGACTTGACACTCACTCACTTGACAAGTTTTACCAACCATTAGTTGTGTACGTTGTCTAGTGAATTTAGTCAATATTGTACAGTACAAGTACACTGCAGTACAGTTGTCCCTCAGTTAATAATGGACCTAAGTGCAAACCTGTACTGTACATGTACTAAAATTGTTATGTCTATTGCAAATATAGCTTGTTTATACAGGTATTCAAGTACAGTACTCCCTCTTTATCGACGGGGGTTACTTGATCATAGAAGCACCTGGTTGTGAAAATACTTGATCATAGAAGCACCTGTAGACTTTGTGATCTTCATGTGCTCCTTTATCTTGGCTGCATCCTTCTTTATCGTCCGGATCGTAGATTCGTTCACACCATGCTGGCGCGCCAAATCAACCTGTCTTGTTCCTTTCTCTAACTCTTGGATGATCTTGTACTTCACCTCGTAGCTTAAGGAACATCGTGTCTTCTTGGGCTTAGGGCGGCTGGGTCCAGGCAAGGAAAGGTTTCTCTCTGGGGGCGGTGGTCCGGTGGAAGCCATTTTACAGAACAATGGATGCACGATTACACGGTGTGGCCTGGAGGGATGAAACTGCCGCGGCTAGGTCAAGCGTCGTCTTTCCTCCCTCCGTCCCTCCCCCGGGTGGACACGTCATATTACTTTAAACCAATTACAGCTAGCAGTGGAGGGAGGTAGGGATGCATGGCCAATCACAGTCCGATACATCATATGACGTCAGTGATAACGCAACAGAGACATGCACTGTGCAACCTTACCTCGCGGCTTGGCCAGGCGGAGGAGGGAGCAGGCAGGTGGGGCGAATCTAAAAACAGCGTCGAGCCGGACACTTTCTGCGTAAAGGGGTACATGCACCGTGGAATGTGAGCATTCTGGGTTCCGGCAGGGTACCGTGGAAACGCGGAATGTGGGACCGCGTAAAGTGAGGGTTGACTGTATTTTAGTAAATATCAAGAAGGTTGTACTATTCAATAATTTTAAAAGTCTTATATTAAAATTTTTAGTCATTTTAACAATTATTTAACATAATTGAATACAGGGAAACTAGTTTTTAGCGCGCCAAACAGCCTGTCAACACACCAAGCAGGCGTCAGTCTCTGTGTCTTTTCAGTGGAGGTAGCATCTTGCTTCAGACTCTCTTCAACGTAAATGCTTTTTTCTGTGTTTTCAGTCAAATTATTGGTCATTTTGAAATTTATTTTACATATTGATGATATATAGTGCAGTGCAGTGTTGATTTAAAGAAAATATTCTTCATTTACAGCAATTAAACTTAAAATATCACGTGTTGAAATTGTTTTTGAATCCAGCATGGGTCCCAAGAAATCTAGAAAAGCGATTTCAATTCAGGTGAAACAGGAAATAATTAAAAAAACATGAAGAAGGCATTAGAACAAATGTGCTTAGCAAAGAATATGGCATGTCGACATCAACTGTGTCGACAATTCTTGCACAGAAAGACAAATTCAAGGAAGTGAAAGTGAGAGACAAATCTACCAGAGTGTTCAAAGGTAGATCCCTAATAGCAGAAACAGAGAGGTTGCTTCTCATTTGGATTTGGGAAAAACAGATGAAGGTGATTCAGTTTCTACTGAATTTATTTGTGAAAGAGCCAGGGAAATATACGAACATTTAAAGGTAGATCAACCTGGTTCTTCAGGCACAGACTTTGAAGATTTTAGGGCCAGCAAGAGTTGGTTCGAAAAATTTAAGAAAAGAAGTGATATATTTAGTGTTGTTAGGCATGGTGAGGCTGCCAGTGCTGATAAGGAAGGGGCAGCAAAGTTTTTAGTGGAATTTAAAGAACTGGTGGATACAGAAAATTATCTTCCACAGCAAGTGTTCAATGTGGACAAAACTGGGCTGTTCTGGAAAAAGATGCCCAAAAGAACATTCATCACTAGAGATGAAGCCTCTTTACCTGGGCAGAAACCCATGAAAGACTGTCTCGCTCTATTGCTCGGTGCCAATGCTTCAGGGGATTTCCGACTGAAGCCTATGCTTGTCTACCACTCTGAGAACCCCAGGGTGTTCAAGCAACAAAAAGTGGTAAGAGGACATCTTGGAGTTTATTGGAAGTCCAACTGTAAGGCATGGGTAACAAGACAGCTCTTTATTGAATGGGCTGTTGATGTGTTTTGCCCTTCTGTGAAGAGCTACCTAACCACCAATAAACTCCCTTTAAAGGCTCTTCTCCTTATGGATAATGCCCCTGGTCATGACCCTCAACTTGCCAGAACTTTGGAGTCTCAATTTGACTTTGTCAAAGTGTTGTTTTTGCCTCCCAACACTACATCAATCATACAGCTAATGGACCAGAATGTGATCAGCAACTTTAAGAAGCTGTACATGAAGAAAATGTTCAGGAGGTGTCATCAGGCAACTTCCACTGATCCTGAACTAACACTGGCACAGTTCTGGAAGACACAGTTTAACATTGTGGAGGCTGTAAAATTGATTGTGTCCTCATTGCAAGAAGTCTCCACTAGAACCCTCAATTCTTCATGGAAAGCACTGTGGCCATCAGTAGTCCATGATTTTGAGGGATTTCAGGATGAAACAGAGTTGGACCAGGAGATTGTGTCCATTGGTCAGTCATTGGGCCTTGAAGTGGAGGAGGAGGATGTGGAAGAGCTTGTGATGTCTCCTGAACAGGAACTTACTCCAGATGACTTGAAGCAACTGGATGAGATGTTACAGGCTGACAGTGGTGAGGAGGAAACAGAAAGTGATGACCATATGTCACCTTCAGAGTTGAAAGATGTTGTTCACCACTGGGAGAAGTTCAGGAAACTGGCTTCAAGGCACCCAGATGTGGAAAAGTCTGAATTAGCTTTGTGTAATGTTGAGGACAAAGTGCTCTCCTTCTTTAAAAATCAGCTAATGATGAGGAGGAGAAATGCCCCACAAAGAAAAATTGACAGTTTCTAATCTAAAAGGCAGCGGGAGAAAGATGCTACCTCTCAGCCTTCCACTTCAAAAATTAGAGAGGATTTTCCTGCTGGAGAATCTGTCAGTCCAGAGGTTCCTGACATTTTTATGGAAGGTGACTCGCCTTCCAAGAAGCAGTAAAATGCTTCTCCTCCACCCCCACTTCCTTCTCTTCTCCCTTCTTCACCTCCACCTCCCACTTCAAATTCACATCAGCATCATCATCCAGGAGCCTTCTACATACACACCTCAAAGTAAGTGTACTTTACTACCTTTTTTGTTGACTTTGGGCAATTTTCGGTGAGCTGGAACCAATTACCCTGTACAGTCATCCCTTGGTTATCGTGATTTTCGTTATCACGCCTCCATCAAAATCTGCACACCTGCTGTTATAGCACATTTTTCAGGCCGAGAATTTGGTTATCACACATTTGCCTCCAGGTGTAATGTTACCCCCTTGCTTCACCTCCATCTATTGAGGGTAAAATCTTGCACCTACAAATTGACAATAACACTTTTGCTGTAATCAGTCATATCTAGTTGCCTCAACAATTGCAACCCCAGTTGCAACTGGGGTTGCAATTGGGGTTGCAATTTCAAATTCTGTGTCATTAATAAGGAATAACGAAGTCTCGGGTCCACTTTAAGATTGAGAGAAAACGGAGGACTCCGGCATCCTGAAGCGTGAGAAAACGGACTCCTATGACAGGGGACTCAAATAAAGAAAGCATAGCTACATGTTTTGTGGACTACAGTATTGAGCTTACCCTTTTCTTCACTTTGTGATAAATCCAGCCATGCCTATGTGTGTTTCTGACACTTACCATAACATTATACAGGGTGTCCCATAAGTTTCCATACATATGGTTTTTAACATTGGATTGGTCGGCGTGGTCCTGTGGAGTGGCCTCCCAGATCCCCAGACCTTACCCCACTTGATTTTTACCTTTGGGGGCATTTGAAGGCCATGGTGTATCAGGAAAAGATACAAAACATAAATCATCTCAAGCAACGTATCACCAACGCCATTACAAGCATAACTCCAGCTGTGCTTGAACGTGTTCTTCAGCAGTGGAGGACACGCATTGAAGAGTGTTTTCAACAGAATGGTAGTCATGTAGAGCATATTATATTAATAAAAATGGATTTTCATATAAAAAGGTTTATTTTTCCTATGTATGGAAATTTATGGGACACCCTGTATATATCTTTAGGCCGAGAATTTAGTTATGACACAGTTGCCTCCAGGTGTATTGTTACCCCCTTGTTTCTCCTACATCTATTGAGGATAAAATCTTTCACCTACAAATTGACAAAAACACATTTGATGGATGAAAATGGATGGAGGTAACAAAACTTGAAAGCGGTTGTACAAACACAAGCACTCATGCATGCCACTCATGCCTTTCGTCTCCGTGCGCATGGCATATTTTTTTTTGTATAATACATATCTGGATTTAGTTATTATTTATATAAAAATGTAATTTTTATATTTTTTATTCTATTTTCGTCGTAAATATGAAGAAAATAGTGGCGTGAATTGAATTTGGTCCTAAATTAACTAGGGTCTTAAATATGAATCGACATTAGTAGAACCGTCATTGTTTGAGGCTTTCCTGTACTTTATTAATAGAGCATGGACTTGATGGTAGACTGTCATATTTTTGATCAATTTGTTTCTGATTATTTGTGAGAGAATGTTTTGTGTGTGTGTGTCTACACACACACACACACACACACACACACACACACACACACACACATTTACAATGCTACAGGCAAAAGAAATAATTTGTCCTAAGGGCAAACACATAAAGGGAATATACTGTACATTTCTTTGTACACAAGTAAAAATACTGTATTGTACTCCTCATTATCTGAGGGTATTAGGGACCAAGGTCTCAGGTATACTGTGGTACCAGTAAATGTGAGGAATAAATCAAAATTATACTAATAAATAAAATATATAAAAAATACTGCATTAAAAGTTGGCAATTGTTTCACTACATACAGGAGACTGGAGCAGCTGAGATCTCCAACAATATTCCTTCCTCCTATAATCTGGAGGCTAACTACCATGCACATACAAAATGTTTATTCCCTTTATGCTTTTGACTTTATGATAATCTTTTCTTCTTTTTTTTTTACACATTCTGTATTAATGATTGTGCATCTATCGAAAATTACAAGTTGAAAAAGCAATAATGCAGCTCACAGCTTGGCTTAGTAGGGGGGCTTGAGATCCCAGCCCTGCACCTCCCTCACTGCCACTTCCCTCTGCCAACCTCACAATCGGCACATTTAATCCCGCGGATGTAAGAAATGTTTATTCCCTTCAGGTTTTTTACATTAATTACGTATATCTACTCGTATATACAAGTTGAAAACTAACAATAACACACCTTCACCTGGTAGGGCGATGTAGCTACACATTCATATCACACTCATACACAACTATGCTCTTCATATTTCTTATTTTATGCCAATATATTTTTCAATATAGAGTACAGGTAGAGTTGCAGAAATGTGTTTCTATGCCCCCTGTGGTAACCCTGCCTCCAAACAGCACCATTGCAGTAGTAGTACAGTAAAGCCTCGATTAACCAACCCTCGATTAACCGACTTTCGTATTAACCATCAGTCCCGAACCCCTAATTAAATTATTTATTTATTTATTTTTTACAGTGATTAGCCCACCCAGGCACAGGTTACTGACCCACATCGGGGCCTGGGGGGGCGATAATAATGATAATAATAATAATACAGTTGGGTCTTCATTTACGCGGTCAATTGAACCCGTGGAGTACCGCGTAAAACGAGAAACGCGTAAATGAAATAACAGAATATTTGGGATTAATTGAAATAGAGACTGGGCCGACCCCCAAACTCCACTTTTTCCGACATAATACGTACCTTGTAGTCAAAATAACATCTTAATTTTATGATGGTATGCACACACAATTAATAATTAAGAGAAATATCAATAATATTAGGTTTTTTAACACTTACGTTAGTAGAAAAGATGGCTGGGCACACAGGAAAGGGAGGTTGGTTCCGAGGCACAGGGCAGATTATTGGCACTCACATGTATCACTTGTATCAATTGTATCATTATCCACCACAGAGGCTTGTAAGGCCTCTTTGTCAAACCCCTGAAAGTCCATATCCTTACCATCACTATCACTATCACTGACTTGGGCCGGCTGTGGTGGGTGGCAGGTGAAGAACTCGGTAATGTTTTGATGACTGGGTGACCCTTCCCGCGTAAATGACCAAAATTACTGTGTAATTAAAGCATTTCAATTCTGGCAAGGCACCGCGTAAATGACCAAACGCGTAAACAAAAACTGCGTAAATCCAGATTCAACTGTAATAGTAATAAAGAACCATAAAGAAATGCAAAAATGAAAAAAAAAAATCAAGAGTGAGAAACAATGTACCTGTATGTATGTTGTGTTGTCAATAGTAAGAGAAACAATTGAGGCCCTGCAATTGTGTGTAAATGGTATTTAGGAATGCATCCCTTGCGATAACTGGGACAGGTAACTGATAACTGGTAAATATTTCCTCATCATTGTAAAAAACACCAGCATATGTATGGTAAACTTCAGTTGGTCTTGCATGTTATTTATTTGTAGTGGTTCAAATATTGTGTCCCATATATGTGATCTTAGATTGCCAACAATGTGTTTCACATTTTGTACCAACACCAGAGCATTGCTAAAAATAAAATTAATGTTGGTTTAGACATCTCTGATGTAAGAATTGTACTGATAGGTTGCACTTTACATGTGGATTGATGTAGATGTTCCTAGTAGTTATGAGTCAGGGGAAACTGTATACCATGAGAAAATGTGAAAAAGTAAAAACTAAGCTTAACCCCTTCAGTTTGATGACACCACTTTTAATACTGTGTTTGGCTAACTCAAGACAATTTTAATCACCTCAGAGGGAACCCTGTGCACAAAAGATTAAAATTTAATATATTTAGTGGAAACTTATTATATCATGAGCCCATTTTGCTCTCTGCAGCTTAGATTTTAATCAATCCTTCACTGAAATATTAATATTTGTCTCACCAGATGGAGTCTTCAAATCGTAGGACAACCACAACAGAAGATTACCATCCTCTCCCACCAGGCTCTGAGGCCCACTGGGAGGTGGTAGAGAGAATCCTCTTCATTTATGCCAAGCTTAACCCTGGACAGTCTTATGTACAAGGAATGAATGAGATTATTGGCCCTATTTACTACACTTTGGCTAATGATCCAAATGTGGCTTTCAGAGGTAAGAAAGATGGAAAAAATCATAACGTATAATTATTTCTCTTCCTTACACAGGTAAACCTCTATTTGTGAGAGGTTTAGATTCCTGAAAACTCATCGCAGGTCGAAATGTAATCAAACAGGTCCATTATAACATGGGGTTCAATGGGATAGGTTCCTGGCCAGTTGAACACCAATATGTATCACTGAAAAATAAAATCCTAGACTACTACTAACACTACAACACAATTAAAAAACACACACCATATCATTAAGAAGTCTAGTCATCATCACATGTCCACTTCAATGTTAAGGGGACTTTTAAGGAGGAGTGTAGACATCAACCTGAGTCCCACACAGACTTTGGGGAGACATTATCAAAGTTACACTGCTCACTTCACAGACACAAAAACATGATAATAATGATGGGAACTCAATTCTTATATGAGAAAAAGTAATTAATGTTGCGATGGAGGTGTGGTAGAAGATTAGTGGGTCTCATATTACCAACCTTACCTGATCAATGTCAGGTCACCCAATGTTAGGGTGGGGGATAAGTGGGTCTCATGACCTGAAAATGTTTTGAATAAAGAAGAAAGTTAAGTAGCAAATTTATTTATGGCTAGCAAAAAGTTAATAAAGTTTATTCACAACATTTGCTTTATTTCTGTTAGAGAATTGAATTTGGTTCCTGATATTATTTTTACCTGAGATATATATATACAGTACAGTAAGTCCCCATTAAACATTAATCCTTTGAACAAATCCACACTATAATGAAAGCAAGTTTTTATAACCCATTTACCAATTAGCAAAAGAATGTTCTACTCCCACCTATCTTTTTTCTCACCACCAGCTCCATGATCACCACCATCACCACCACCACTACCTCTATTATCACCACCTAAATCATAATTTCCCCTTCCTCCTATCCTCCCACTCACTGCTCTCACTAACACTGCTTCTCTCACTCATTCTATGACTGTCATTCATGATACAGGTTGACAATCCCTTATCCGAAATCCTTGGGGCCAGATGCATTTTGGATTTCGGAATTTTTCGGATTTCAGAAGGGTTAGGTTAGGTTGTTTATTTTTTTTTATTTATTTATTTATTTTTTTTTACAGGGATCAGACCACCCGGGCACAGGTCATTGACCCACATTGGGGCCTGGTAGTCTAATGTGTGTTTATTTATCAGTCCTTAAGAGTGACTAAGCTTTTCTATAATACAATGCCACTGAAATGACCTGGGAGAATATAATTTACAATGCTGGGATTCTTGTAAGATAGTGATTAATTTGAATATAAACAAGCTATAATTTGCACTACACATAACAATTTTAGTACCGTAATCATTTAGTGCATGTACAGTACAGGTTTGCACTTAGGTCATTTATTTCTTTTACATTTCTTTTAGTATGGTGTGTGTATGTAAATAAATAAAGAAATTTATGTAAATCTACCCAAAAATACAGTTTAAAAACTGTACATTACTAAAATGTACTAAACTAATGTAAAAGTTTTTTTATCTCTTGTGCAAAATATATGATGTTTATATTCAAATTATTCACTGTCTTGCAAGGATTCCAGCAATTCTCCTAACTTTAGTCTGTGATATTATATAATATAAAAAACTTAAAGCCTACTGTATAACCACCAAACCCTGGCTGGGAGGGGGGAGGGTGGGAGGAAGGGGAGGTGACAGTGACATGTTTGACAGTTGGCACCTAAGGTCTAGTGAAGTATTTATTTGTTCATTGATGTTCTTTAGATTGAGTTTTTGTTTTTTGCTTATAAAATGTCATAGAAGTGACCGGGGAGAATATAATTTACATTGCATGTAAACATGCAATAGTTTGCACTAGACAAAAATTTTGGAAATCATTTTGTACATTATTTTGATTACATGTACAGTACAGCTTTGCCATTAGGACAGTGTGTGCATGTAAATGAGTTTCAATAAATGAATAATGTTACATATATCGAGCCAAAAATAATAGTTGAAAAACTATGTAAACATAGAACAGATTACTGTATTGGCGGACTAGCCGATCAGCTGATGCTCACAACAAAACGTGTTTGTCGTAGGGATTTCGTTAATCGAAGTTTTGTTCGTTAACCGAATTGAAGATCCTTATGGGAGCTAATTTGTTAACCGAAATTTTGTTAATCGAACCAGTCGTTAACCGAGGGACCACTGTATTAAATAATACTATTTAATGTTAATAAATGGAACAATAGAAGTAGTTAACCATTAATGATAAAGAAAAAATGAAATAGATTGGGAACACCAACGTATGTAAGTGCGTATATGTGAAAACATCGTCATTTCTCTACACAAGAATGTGAAAGCAACACATTACTGTTCATATATATTTAAATAATACTTACTATTTTAAACCTAAATTCTACTCACAAATGGTGTTAAAGTCTAAAACGTAAGGACAGCCAATGAATATTGTGCGAGTTTTTACTCATGATTTCGTCAATCGGGTTCAACTGTGGCTGAAGCTGAAGCTTTTCATAAGGATGTCATAGCTGTTGCTGAAACTATTACTGAACCTGAAGTTGTTACTGAAGCTGCTTATGATGCTGAATTTGATGGTGTAGCTGAAGCTTATGGTTTAGGCCTTTGAATAATAACCTTGTTGAAACAACCTTTCGCAGCCGCTTTCTTTACACATTATACATCTTTTTGTAGAGGTTATATGTGTTTTTCACGTCGCTGATAATTTTAACCCTTAAGCCCCTGGTTAGGGTGCTGCTGGCAGTACCACCCCGCGGGGTTAAATATATATAACTGATGAAAATAAGACCCTGGTTGTAGCTGTAGTAAAATTAATGTAAAAAAATTAATATGGTTGTTTTAAGTAATGTTATTTAATGTTAATAAATGGAACAAGAGAAGTAGCTAACCATTAATGGTAAAGAAAAAAGTGAGGTCGCGTATGTAAGTGAGCAAATGTGAAAACATATCGTCATTACTCTACATAAGAATATGAAAGCAATGCTTATTTTCTGTTCATATATATTTTAGATAATGTTTCTGAATTTAAAAAAAATTCTACTCACCAATGGTGGTAAAGTTGAAAACATAAGGACAGCCAATGTTCTTGTGTGTGTTTTTACTCGGATGACGCAGTTGCCAAATCATCAGGTTCAACTCTAGCTGAAGCTGTAGAACATAAAAACTTTTTCTGTGTTGATTTTAGTTTTTATTAAACTTTATCTGTGTTATTTTCGTTGGTTTATTAGGATGTTGCTTTATTACAGGTAGTAATTCGCCAAAAAAGTAGGGTAAATAAGGCAAAATTTAGCCAAACATCGAAAGTACCAGACTCAAATTAATTTTCTCCAAAGGAAGTTGTATTTAAATTTGGACGATTTGAATTTCGTGAGGTTTTACAGTCTAAATAGGTATCCAAATATGACAGAGAGAGAGAGAGAGCTGAACTGACAGATGTAAACAAACTTTGATTTCCAACCCCCACTCCGCCAACGCCTCGTAGCGGCTATTGGGCAAACTAAAATCGTTACGGACCACGAGAGTTTCCGGACCACAGAATGCTGGACTAGAGAGGTACAACCTGTGTGTGTGTATATATATATATATACAGTGAGCCCTCTCTTTATGCAGTCAATTGAACCCACGGCGGCCCGCGTAAAGCGAGAAACGCGTAAAGTGAACAACATTACATATGGGATTAATTGAAATAGAGACCGGGCCGACCCCCAAATTCCACTTTTTCAGAAACAATACCTACGTTGTAGTAAAAATAACTTCTTAATTTTATGATGGTATGCACACACAATTAATAATTAAGAGAAATATCAATAATATTAGGTTTTTTAACACTTACATTAATAGAAAAGATGGCTGGGCACACGGGGATGGGCGGTTGGTTCCGAGGCAGAGGGCAGATTATTGGCCCTCACCTGTATTACTTTTATCAATTGTATCACTATCCACCACAGAGGCATGCAGGGCCTCTTTGTCAAACCCCTCAACGTCCATATAAGTCCATATCCTCACTATAATTATCACTATCACTGACTTGGGCCGGCTGTGGTGGGCGGCGGGTGAAGAACTCGGCAGTGTTTTGATGACTGGGTGACCTTGTGTTCACCCTGCCCGCACTGCTTCCCGCGTATTTGAGTAGGTGCACCGCGTAAAGTGGGAATTCAGGTTCTGGCGGGGTACCGCGTAAATGTGGAAACGCATAAACGGGAACTGCGTAAATCGGGGTATTACTGTAGTACTATAATGTATTGTATATGAAGGGTACAGATATTAATAAGCATAGAGTATTTCAGTAACATATAATGTATGTATTAATTAATGAAAAACAAATTTTATTGTACTGTACGTATCATGAATGAGTCAGACAAACAGTGTAGGGATCCTTCATCCTCTTACTAGGTCACAATGAGAGATTAACCTTAAAAAAATGTCACTGACTTGACTTATGAGATTATAATTTGTATTGCTGGAACTCTTGTAAGATAGCGATTAATTTGAGTATAAACATCCCTTATTTTGACACACACTCACACACACACATGGGAATTAAGACAACAAGTATCCAGTGAGGGTCTTGTTGTGTGACTGCACTGACGTGAATTACAAGATCAGCTGTTGAGGAGCTTATCGCTTGGCAACACTGGTGTATGTTACCACTCCATCTCTCTAATCACCCACACCTTTCTCACTCCATATTTTAAAATGTTATGTAATGTGATGTTGAAGGGATACAACTTTGCTCAGTTACACTTATACTTATCACAATCTCTCTAAAAATACTTTAGGTTTCGTGTTTATTCAAGACATCTTCAAGTCATGAGATCCACTAATCCTCACCCAAGAAAGGGTGACCTGACTTTCCATCAGGTCAGTAATGAGACCACTAATCCTTCACCCTACCTCCACCTGGCATTGAGTCATGTCAGGTCAGGTCCCCCCAAAATATACTTTAACTTTCATCTTTATTCAAAGCATTTTCAGAAAATTCCCTCGATTTTCAACCCCGGAAAATTTGTTTCTAAAGTCGGAAATTTTTGGAAAATTCCGGCTTTGGGAACGATTTTCCGAGCAAAATTCAATTCCAACTATCAGAGATTTCCGGGTTCTGCTACTTGGGTGACATGATGTAGTGCCAATCAGGGCCAGGTGCAGAACTCAAATTTGAGCAATGTAATTTTTTTGTTTTTGTAGTTGTGGCTAACCCAGATTTAAAAAGTCTATGAAATTTTGCACCTCTTTCTGTAATGCCGTATTTGTATAATTAACTAATATTTGCTTGGATAAATGTATGTTTAGCCAGATATTTCAGCCTATATTTGTTCATAAAATAAAATGAAGTAAGACTGTTTATACCAAAAATTTCATTGGTGTACACAATACTGTTTATACAATATAGCTTTGTACAGTATGAATACACGCACGCACACATATCAATAAGCATTAAATATACATAACAAGATAATTATTATATTACAGAATATCATATTTCTTCATGATGTCAACTAGTTCCATCCTACGAGGATGTACAGTAATGATCCAAAGTTTCTTTACCTCCCCTGGCTGGAGGGAAGGTGAAGCCTAGGTTGAAGAAAGGCCAGGTGAAAGTACATACACTCATTCAGTAGTTTGGTGATGAGACATGATGATGGTGGGGCTCACTCACACCAGCACCTCAACACAGACAAAACACACGAGAACAGGTATGAAATACAGTATGACTCAAAACATTGACATTGCATGGTATGTTGGTAGAGACACACATACTGTGTGTATACCACGTGCACTTACACAGTCATTCTTTTCCTTTATCTTGCCTACTCACATTTGCAGTAGCATAATCATTATTATTATTATTATTATTATTATTATTATTATTATTATTATTATTATTAGTAGTAGTAGTAGTAGTAGTAGTAGTAGTAGTAGTAGTGGGCCCGGGTGGCGTGGGTGTGTTGGGGTGCCTTCCCAGATTTAAAGTGTTGTTGGTGGGGATATACTCAGTTTGTGAGAGCGAGAATTTCACAGTGTGTCGATGAACGTTGGATGTCACCTTGAGCATCATCTCCGACGGTTCGTCTCATTCCTTACGACATTAAACGCAAATATTGCTCGTGTTCACCGGCGATCTTCAAGTAAGCCTGTGAGTGTTTGAATGGTGGGTGGCTGGAGTTGCCAAGTGTCAGTGCCAGTGCGTCGATAGGCCTACCCTAGCAAGGGTGGCATCGCGACTCTCGCCCCTATGGGCCTCAAGTAACGGCCACTCCATGTAGTGTCGGCTGACCCAGTGAGTATATATAACTAATGTTACATCAGCGAGACCATACAAATGGTGGCTATCTCTACCAAAGTGACATAATCAAGTGTTAGGTGTGACAATTCTTGCTCCCAGTGGATTATTCTCATGTGTGGATTATCGCCCACATGGGGGGTGCCCGACACAACCACACGCGCGCGCATGCCCTTACTACCCGGACACCGAAGGCCAGGCTGTCACTTCTGTGCCTCATACTCATAAGATCTAGTTTCTTCGTCCGTATGGGCCCAATAGCAGAGGTCAGAGGCGGAAATATTTGTCGCCCAAGTTGCTGGTCACTATGCCTGGCAACAGTCTTTGCTGCGTCTGTGCTAGCCAGTACCAAAACTGCACAAATTGTCTTTGTGCGAGAAACAACCGATCATGTGTGGATTGCAGGAAGCTAGACCAGTGTCGGAACCCACGTGGCAGGGAGCCGACACAGGTGGCCACAGTGGATATCGCCGGGACCCAACCACCCGATGATATCCGAAATGATAGCAGTGAGTCTACTCAACCCGAAAATGTAGTACTAATAAATGCTGCTCCCTCAGTAGCAGGTGTCCACGAGGAGAATGAGAGACAGCCGCCTCAGTGGAATGGCATGTCAATGGAAAATTCAGGCGTATGGGTAAAAGAAACCTACTCAGAAATGGTCAAGTGGTCGCCAGCTAACTTGTTTGAACCACCCAAGTGTGCGGCCACCAAAGAAATGATTCGGGAGATGACTTGCTTCATGACTGATTACACTCAGGACCGCTCCCTCGCCCCCCTAGCTCTTCAAATACTGGCAATAATACCACATCTATTTTGTCAGAGGACACACACAAAGGCTAAGCACAAAGAAAATGTGGCAGCAATGAAGAGAAGATCGACAATGTGGCGGACTGGGGCCCTAGATGATCCCCTATGTGAAGCAAGAACACTGCAGGAGAGACTAAAATCTACGGGTGACAGAAAGCAAAACACCGATGACGTGGCAAGAAAATTTGGAAACAAAATGCGTGTGGGAAAAGTGTCTCTCGCGGTAAGATCTCTCACACATGAATCCTCCGGTGGAGTGATGCCAATAAACAGTGCGACATTAAAACGATTGAAAGAGAAACATCCCCCTGCAAGTGAAGATGAAGGCATCAGGCTCCAGGGTGCCTATATCCCACCAAATGCTGTCCTGTTCGAGAAAATAACAGGAGAGATGGTGTGGAAAAAGGCACTGAAGACTCGAGGAGGAGCCGGCCCTTCAGGTCTGGATGCAAACGGTTGGAGAGTCATCCTCAGCACAAACAAGTTTGGCCCTGTAGCAAGCGATCTCTGCACTGCCATTGCCACCCTTGCAAGAAAGCTTGCATCCTCTTGCTGCCATCACCTCCAGGCTCTGACGGCCTGCCGCCTTATTCCTCTGGAAAAGAAACCAGGATGTAGACCTATAGGGGTGGGGGAAGTGCTGAGGCGGATCATCGGAAAGTGTATAATGGAGGTGGTAAAGGATGATGTCAGGGCAGCAGCAGGGAACCTACAAGTGTGTGCTGGCCACCAGGCTGGTGGGGAGGCGGCCATTCACGCCATGAGATTGATATTTGAGCAGCGTGATTGTGAGGCCGTTCTCCTGGTGGATGCTTCAAACGCATTCAACATACTTAACCGCAAGGCGGCACTGCACAACATCAAGATCAAGTGTCCTAGCTTTGCGATGTATGTTGAAAATTTGTATAGGAATCCTTCAGACCTCTACATAGTAAACAACAAGGCTCTACGAGGTGATACCATCCTACAGTCGACCGAGGGAACAACACAGGGGGACCCCGTTGCAATGGCAATGTATGCAATAGGCCTATCAGTGCTCCAACAAGAAATAAAGTATGAAACAACTAGGGTCAAACAAGTGGCATATGCTGATGACCTCACAGGAGCAGGAAAAGTGGACGACATCAAAAAGTGGTGGGACCTGGTAACATCGCGAGGTCCACAAATAGGGTACCACCCAAACGGCAGCAAATCCTTCCTCATCGTGAAGCCAGACCATTATGATCGGGCTGTGGAGGTTTTCGGCGAAAGTGAGGTCAAAATAACTAAGGACGGCCAAAGACATCTAGGCGCAGTAATTGGCACTACGGACTTCAAGACCCAGTACGTAGGGGGAAAGGTGAATGAGTGGGTTAGCGAAATCCATGCTCTATCGGAGATTGCTAACACAGAGCCACATGCGGCCTTTGCAGCATTCACACATGGAGTCAAGCATCGTTGGAACTACCTGATGCGTACCATCCCTGAGATCCGACCCCTCCTCCACCCTTTGGAAGAAGCAATCAGTGTCAAGTTCATTCCCACACTAGTGAAACACCACGACTTAACCCCAGTAGAAAGAACACTTCTTGCACTTCCACCAAGACTGGGAGGGATGGGACTAACTAATCCAGAGGAGATTGCTGACTCTGAACATCAAAATTCACTTAAGCTCACGGCAGCCTTCACTGACCACATAATAGACCAGAATGCAACAGGGGAAGTGGACACCAGCGAAGTTAATAAGATCCGTAGGTCCATTACAACAGATCGGCAGCACTGCCAAAATGACATGTTGCAGCAACTATTGCTGGAGGTTCCAGAAAATTTGACAAAAAAAGTAGCTATAGCGCACGAGGTGGGCGCCTCGAACTGGTTAACTACGTTACCGATAAGGGCAAATGGTTTCAGCCTTAACAAACAAGAATTTACAGATGCCATTGCTCTAAGGTACGGTTGGCCAGTAGATGGTTTGCCCTCCCAATGCGTGTGTGGCTATTCCTATGATGGCGATCACGCCATGGTTTGCAAGAAGGGGGGCTTCATATGCATGAGGCATGACGAGGTAAGGGATCTCACAGCAAATATTTTGAAGGAAATCTGCCGGGACGTCATGGTAGAACCGACCCTCCTTCCACTGGATGGCGAGATCCTCCAATACAGGACTTCAAACACATCTAACGAAGCCCGTGTGGACGTCAGTGCTCGAGGATTCTGGACGCGGGGACAGCGAGCTTTCTTTGACATCAGGATTTTTGATCCCATGGCCGTTTGTCACCGTAACCTAGCTCTCGATGCTGCGCATAGGAGGAACGAGAACGACAAGAGAAGGGCATATGGGGAGAGAATTCAAAATGTTGATCAAGGCAGCTTCACTCCTCTAGTGTTCACAACCTCTGGTGGGATGGGCCCAAGTGCAAGATGTTTCTACGCCAGACTCGCGGAGCTGATCTCCGAACAGAAGCAGCAGCCCAGAAGTTATGTCACAGCCTGGATGAGATGTCGACTGTCCTTCTCTCTCCTTCGGTCGGCTTTGCTCTGCCTCAGGGGAACGAGAGCTTCTGCCCCTACTCCGACAACTGCTGCAGATATTGACTATGAGGCTACAGTCACTGAATGCCGCATGGATCTGCGGCTCAACTAATTTAACACAGATAGGATAGCTTCTTATGTATTAGGATATCTAATATTAAGGTAAATATATGGTGGTGAAGGTGTGGCTATTGGGGGAGGCTGGAGGCCAATTTAAAAAAAAAAAAAAAAAAAAAAAAAAAAAAAAGTAGTAGTAGTGGTAGTAGTAGTGGTGTAGTAGTAGTAGTAGTAGTAGTAGTAGTATCATCATTATTATTATAATTAGTAGAGCTCCCCACAGAACGTCTTGGGGTAAAGGGTAGTTATATATGAGTGGTGGGGTAGGATGGAGGGAGAGGAGGGTCGCAGTGGCCGGTAGAAAGGGGAGATACTGGGTCATTGATGGAAAGGGTGGAGGCTTTTACCTGGTCTAGATGGGGGACTCTCACATACATACACAAAAAAAAAGGACAGGCGGACGAACAAGCTTGTTAGTATAGTAATATCTCCGTTAGCCAGAATCCCTCACACCTTGAGCTCTCCAATAGCCGGAATTGAAATTTGCTCAGAATATTTCCGGAAAATTTCCTAAATTCCGGGTTTGGGAACAAATTCCGAGGTTGAAAATCAGGAGCTTTTTCTGAAAAAATAAAAAATAAATCTTGAAAATCTGACCAAATTTTTATTTTTGGGTCTGGGAGCAAATGTCAATTATGAAATAATGTGCAATTACCGGAAAAGCAGAAAATTGCGAGAAAATCACTCCCAACCCTTCTGCTCAGGGCCTCGGGACAATGGTTCTTGGCATTATGAAAGACTGCATCATGTTTAGCCACATCTTCACATGGTTGGTGTGTGGGTGGGAAGACCAACCACTTGGGTAATGCTGGATTTTTCTGCTCTGGGTCTATCTATAATTACTGTGAAAATATAAGTATTTCTTTGAATATACATACAATACTAAAAAAAGAAAAATAATACAGTAATAAATCCTTGTAACTCCGAGCTGAGCTAACGAGGCGAAGGGTGAGGTGACGAGTCAGGTGGTGA
Organism: Homarus gammarus; assembly: GCA_958450375.1. Classification (NCBI taxonomy): domain Eukaryota; kingdom Metazoa; phylum Arthropoda; class Malacostraca; order Decapoda; family Nephropidae; genus Homarus; species Homarus gammarus. Next base: position 3,164,464 of record CAUDMG010003255.1, read on the forward strand.
GGTGACATGCCAAGACACACATTAACAGCATTACGAGACCATTGTCTTATAACATTTTACTTTATAATTTCTATTTTAAAATTGATTGATACATGATGGCTCGATTTGGCTTCTTTTGCACTTAGACAAATGATCAGGTATAAACCCGGGCACAGGGAGATGCATTATACACAAGTGATGTCACGAAGCTTTGCAACTGCAACCACAACTATTGAGCACCTGCATAAATTCTCACACCCTGTACTCAAATGTACTAAGTTAATTCCTAAAAAAAATTTGTATAGTGCAAACATTTCATAGTTTGCACAAGAGATAATTTTTTTAGTCCTTTAGCATAGTACATTGAGTACAAAATGAGTACAGTAATATGCTGCTCAAAATTATGGCCTTTTCAAAGAGAAAAGTCTGTATAACTAGCCCCAGTGGTCTGGATATTATGGTACTGGATGCTATGGAGTTTTTCATATAAATTCTTTGTTTAGTTCTTTACATAGAAACTTGGGAATAGAAACTGTAATAATTTGGGGTATGCCATAACGAATCTAATTGGTTCTAGAGCCTTGTTCGTTATAGCATTCGTTCGTTATAGGATTAATCCGTTCCAGGCCCCCAAATACAACCACTTAACACTGAAAAATATAACATAAAATTGTAAAAATTGTGAAAAAGTGCATAAATATGCATCTAAACCCCTGAAATAAAGAATATCATTACTACTTGTAATAAAAAAACAATAAATTAGTAATAAAAGAAAAAAATATATCGTTGTAGGAGTTTCGTTCGTTATAGCATACTCAATTTTATAGGTAAAACCGTTCGTTATAGGAATATTCATAGTAGAATCCATATACCTTCATATACTGTACAGTAAAATACTTATTTTTACCTTATTGTTAACCTTGTCATTTAAGGATATCATATTGGAAACATCACATTGAGGATCATTATGGTATCAAATTCATCTCTTTAACACAAATTAATATTATAACGAAAGCTGTGAGGTAGGAGGGAGAGGGAGAAGGGTCCATTAGGGGGTAAATGTGACCGCTCCTCACCCAAAGGGTCGCCTCGCTGATTGTTTGTCTACTGTACTGGCTCATTCATTATAAAATATTGTTAATTTGTTTTTCATTAATTCTTAAAGATACATTACTGTAATAATCTGTGCTTATTAATACCTGTACCCTTCATATACAATACAATACAGTACTATGTATATACCTCATAGGTAAAAAATAATGTAATTCAAGACATCTTCAGGTCATAAGACCCACTAATCCCCCACCCAACAATGGGTGACCTGAGATTGCATCAGGTCAGGTTAGTAACATGACCCAATAATCTTCCACCCAACCTTCATCACAAGAGTTAAGACGTGATTACAGTTATGTATTACAGTCAGCTGAGTGAAGTGTGTAACAGAGACGTGACGATCACCCAAGTGACTTAACGAGCCGATCTATGGTGAAGAGGATAAAAGTAACAGCTCTACCCTGTATTCAACCCCGTATCATACAGAGCTTTTTTTTTTAATATATTTATTAACCAAACTTTTAGATAAAGTATTCAGGATTATTTTGCTCAAAAATAAATGGTGTCTAATGAAATTAGAACTGATTTTACTGACTCCGGTATCAACATTTCTTACGTTTTTTTTTTTTCATGTAAGAATGGAATTCCCATTACTATATCATATAGAAATATTTCATTTAAGGATATCATATTGGAAACATCTGATAGAGAATTAATTTCAGGATCATTATGGTATCAAATTCATCTCCCTATCACAATTAACCACGCTTGAGTGAGTGAGGGAGGATGGGGGGTGGGGGTGTTACTGACCACGTGACCCTCACCCCCCAAAAGGTTCGCTTCTGCCAACAACACTCAGCCCACATTACCCATACTGTGCTACACACACCAATGCTATCCACACATACACCCCTACATCACATACACACACACACACACACACACACACACACACACACACACACACACACCCTCCAACACCACCCACACACACCCTCCAACACCACCCACACACACCCTCCAACACCACCCACACACACCCTCCAACACCACCCACACACACCCTCCAACACCACCCACACACACCCTCCAACACCACCCACACCCCCTCCAACACGACCCACACACCCCCAACTCGACCCACACACCCCCTCCAACACCACCCACACACCCCCTCCAACACCACCCACACACCCCCTCCAACACCACCCACACCCCACATCATCACCCCCACACATCACACACTCCAACATCACATACCCCCACACTACTACAGTAGAATGTCGATTTAAAGCGATTCAATTTAAGATCATTGATTTAAGGCGACGCCCACAATTAAGGACAATGTTTTAAGTGAAAGCGAATTTTTCCTATTTTGCGCAAGTCAATCTGGTGCATCATATTTTAAAATTCGCGTCTAATGTTTCTCAGGGCACGCTACACTGTCCTAAGGGCAAAGTTGTACTGTACATGTAATCAAAATAATGTAATGTACTAAATGATTACGTACTAAAATTTTTGTCTAGTGCAAACTATAGCATGATTATATTCAAACTAATCACTATCTTATAAGAATTCCATCAATGTAAATTATATTCTCCCCGGTTACTTCTATGACATTTTATAAGCAAAAACCAAAAACTTAATCTAAAGGACATAAATAAACATGTAAATACTTCACTAGACCTTCAGCCCCAACTGTCAAACATGTCACTGTCATCTCCCCTTCCTTCCCCCCCCCCCCCCCTTCCCAGCCAGGGATTATTGGTCATACAGTAGGCTTTAAGTTTTTATCTTATATAATAATTATCACAGACTAAAGTTAGGAGAATATAATTTGCATTGCTAGAATCCTTGCAAGACAGTGAATAATTTGAATACAAACATCATATATTTTGCACAAAAGATAAAAATTTTAGCCATTTGTAATTACAGTCATGCTCTGGTTAACGTCCAACCGAACACCCAACCGAACAACATCGATCCATATACGTCCGTGGCCCATGAAAAAAAAAAAAAAAAAAAAAAACGCTTCCGTGACGCCTGCTGGACCACCACTCCACGACCCCTTGACGGAGACACAATGATCCTCCCCATACTGGCCAGATATTATGTGTTAAAGGAATATTCTTCCTTCCTTAAGCTTTAGTAAGCCCCATTATAATATTTATTTATACAGTCATTTCTTGGTTATAGCGCACTTGGTTATTGCGATTTTCATTATCACACCTCCATCAAAATCTGCACCCCTGCCGTTATAGCTCATTTTTCAGGCCGAGAATTTGGTTATCACGCCTTTGCCTCCAGGTGTAATGTTAACCTACATTTATTGAGGATAAAATCTTTCACCTACAAATTGACAATTAACACATTTGCTGTAATCAGACATATCTAGTTGCCTCAACAATTTGCAATTTCAAATTCTGTGTCATTACTAAGGAATGACGAAGTCTCTGGTGCACTCTAAGATTAAGAGAAAACGAAGGACTCAGGCATCCTGAAGCGAGAGAAAACGGACTCTAATGATGGGGGACCAAATAAAAAAAGCATAGCTACATGTTTTGTGGACTACAGTATTAAGCGTACTCTTTTCATCACTTTGTAATAAACCTAGCCATGCCTGTGTGTGTTTATGATATTTACCATAACATTATATATATATTTAGTGGGTCTAAATGGTCGTAAAATGGGAAACTTGGGGTTGGGTCTTGGATGCCTGGAACCAATTAGAATAAATCCCATAGGTTCTGTACTTTCGTTATCGCGTTTTTCGTTATCACACACTCGGCGGGGTCCCAATTAGGCGTCATAACCAAGGGATGACTGTACTCTACTGTATATACTTGTGACACTGGCCAGTTGCTTCTGGTGTTATGGTACAGGGGTACCAAGTGACAGCACTAGGATCTTGCTTCCTCTATCAAGGAATAAACAATTGAAATTGAAATTGAAAAAAAAAAATTCAAATAATGGGACGTAGTGAACGTAAGTGGCCCTAGAGCGGGCGCAGTCACGTTTGCATCACGTATGCATCACGTATTCTTATAGATTGTGCTGCCAGATGTATTATGTTATTAGCCTTCCTAACCTCTGTGGTCCCTCGGTTAACAATGGACCTTAGTCCAATCCTGTACTGTACATGTACTAGATGATTACGATACTAAAATTGTTATGTCCATTGCAAATATAGATTGTTTATACAGGTATTCAAATAAATCACTATCTTACAAGAATCCCAGCAATGTAAGTTATATTCACCCAGGTCGTTTGGGTGGCAAATTATGAGAAGAGCTTAGTCACTCTTCAGTAATGATAAATAAACACGCAGGCAGGCCTTCAGCGCCAACTGTCAAATCATATCGCCTCACCTCCTGCTCCCCCCCCCCCTCGCTCTCCCCCATCTGCCCAAGCCAGGGTTTTAGGCCTTAAGTTTTTCATATAATATCTCAGACTTTAGCAGAATATAATTTGCATTGCTGAAATCCTTACAAGACAGCGATTAATTTGAATATAAACGTCATATATTTTGCTCAAGAGATAAAAATTGTAGTACATTAGTGTACAGTACTGTAGTACATTTTATAATATAAAGTTTTTCAACTGTATTTTTGGGTAGATTTACATAAATTTCTTCATTTATTTTCATCCATTTCCATGCACACACCATACTAAAAGAAACATAAAAGAAATAAATGACTTTAGTGCAAAGCTGGAGTGCACATGTACTAATTTGATTATGGTACTAAAATTGTTATGTCTAGTGCAAATTATAGGTTGTTTATATTAAAATTATTCACCATCTTACAAGAATCCCAGCAATGTAAATTATATTCACCCAGGTCATTTCACTGGCTTTTTATAAGAGAGAAGCTTAGTCACTTAAGAATTGATAAATAAACGTACGTTAGACCTTGGGCCGGTGCCAACTGTCAAATGTACTACCTCACTTCCCGCTCCCCTCCCTCGCTCACTCGCTCCCTCCCTCTCCCCCATCTGCCCAGCATTGCTGGAATCCTTGTAAGACAGTGAATAATTTTAATATAAATGTAATTTATTTTGCACAAGAGATAAAAATTAATCACCTGTATCACATTACAGTAGTGATTTATGAGTAAAAGTGTATATGTACATATATAGTATTCCACATACACGTAAGTACAAAGACAAATTTTATGTGATTATCGGACAACATCCATTTCGGTTAACGTCATGTTTCCAAGAACGTATCTAGTATGCTAACCGGCGCATTATTGTATATCTAAAATTTGTATGTGTAATGCAAACTATAGCATTAGGGTGTGTCATAGGAGGGAAGATCAGCTAAAACTAATGGCCCATCACTTTTTTGGTAGATTTTAGTGTATATAAACAGAAAATAATTTCAGTTTCAATATTTTGCAACCTTTTGCTAGGTAAATTTTAGCGTGAAATTTATCGAAAATCTAACGTACAGCTGCATTAGTGCATTACAATTAAATAAGTGAACATTGCTTTCTGACTTCATTCTTTAACAACCCAACTAACAATATTTTTTTCTGTTTCAGATTCTGATGCATTTATAAGTTGATAATATTTGCGATGGCTGCTTGTGTCAGGACGAGGAACCAAAGATCCAGCCATCTCAGTCACTATCTTGGGTCTGGGAGAGGGCTCCTGAAGTCGGAGTTGCCTACATTGAGAGATGCTTTGAGATACGGTGTTTTAATCAGGCAAATCAGTGAAAAGAACCAAAGAACTTACACAAACAAAGACATTGCCAGTGATATGACCAAAGCTGTCTTGGCACAGTACAATCTGGCTAACGCTCAGTTCAAGCCTCCAGTCATAACAAGTCAGAAGAAGATTAGTGAGAGACTGCTAGCCAGTTGGGAAAAGGCAAGAGATATCTCTCTTGGGAGAGGAAAACTTGCAGTTAAGGACAGCTTTGCCAAGCAACTGGACCAGTTATTTGACATAATTACTTGCAAGTGCCCAATTGTTCTCTGTCCTGAGTTTGGATGCGATCGTAACTGTAAATCCGAGGCCCACATCTCCTGTATTTGTAAGCGTGAACTGAAGATTCCTGTGATTGAACTGGCATTTGTCAAAGCACAGAGAGAGAAGACTGGCAGTATAGGGGCTCTCATGATTTCTAGCCAAGATATTCCGGAGTCCAAGAGACAGGAGGCTGCCACAGAGAGACAGAAGAGGAGAAGAGTTGCCGAGGAAAAGAGACTTGAGAAGGCCCAGGGTGAGGTAAAAAAGGCCGATGATTGGAGTCAAGCTGATTCAGAGTTTAATGACTTCCCCATGGCTGGGTGCTGACCAGGAGAATGGTGACTTTGTCCCTAACCCAGAAAATAATGATCCCAAACCTTCCAGGCATAAAATTCGAAATAGGAAAGATATCCCGAGCATAGCTCTGGCCAGCATGCGACACCACACTGGTCTCAGAGAAACTGCAGAGATAGCAACAGCTGCCTGGATTGACGGTGGTTTGATAGCACCTGATGATGTTCACCTGGTGATAGATCATAACAAAGTAAGGAGAGCTCAGGAGAAACTTGTCAGTAACCTAGAAGAGGAGTTTGATAAGGGGATAAGAGAAAATGGAATCAATTGTTTGTTCTTTGATGGGAGAAGGGATGACACTAAAGTGTTCATGAAAGTTGGAGATTCTGACAAGTTGTTCCCTGCCATGGTGAAGGAGGAACACTACTCCTGCTGCAGTGAACCAGGAGGGAAGTATTTGTGGCATTTCACTCCAGAGAAAGATGACATCAGGAAACCAGCTGAGATAGTGGCAGATAACATTGTGAACTGGCTCAGAGAGAGGAACGTAGACCAGACCCTGCAGGCCATTGGAGGGGACAGCACCAACACGAACACAGGGTGGCAAGGGGGGGTCATACAGTGGATAGAGCGAAAGATTGGGAGGAAGCTGGTCTGGATTGTTTGTGACCTCCACACCAATGAGTTGCCACTCAGACATCTGATCCAGGAGCTGGATGGCAAGATTCTTTCAAACAACAGATGGTCTGGTCCTCTTGGCAAGATGCTGGACTCTGCCACTGAGTTAGAAATAAATCCGAGCTTTGAAAAAATCACAGTTGGCCCTCCACTCGTTGAGCTTGCACATACTGTCATTGACGACCTGAGTACTGACCAGTACTATGGTTACATGATTTGCAGTGCCATCAAAACTGGGGTCATGCCTGATAGACTTGCTTACATGATTTGCAGTGCCATCAAAACTGGGGTCATGCCTGATAGACTTGCTTACCTGCAGATAGGTCCAGTCTCACATTCTAGGTGGCTCACAACGGCTCTCAGGTTCTGCAGAATTTGGGTCGCTCATCATAAACTGAAAGGGAACCAGCTTCACAACCTGAGACTTATTGTCCAATTCATCGTGAGTGTCTACTTGCCAAATTGGTTCAACACCAAGGTCAAGTCATCGTTCTCCGAAGGTCCGAGGCATGTTCTCTTCCAGCTTGAGCTCCTGAGGAGTCAGCCAAGGAAGGTTGTTCAGATTGTAGAGCAGATTGTGAGGAGATCTTCCTGGTATGCTCATCCTGAGGCAGATCTGCAGACAATGCTCTGCAGTAAGGATGAGGAGGAGAGAAGAGTGGCAGTCAAAAAGATCTTGGATATGAGACTTATGAGAGGATCTGGGCATGACGAATCAGTTGGTGACGATTCCTTCAGGGTCAGGAAGACTCCTGAAGTCAATCTAGGTGCCAAGACCCTCACTGATCTCATAGATCTGGATAACATCCAGGCTGGCAGTGAGCCCCCTCTTACCTGCAGCCTCACCAATGTTCAAGTCAGAGCTTTCCTGGACAACCCCATGCATGTCCCTGCCTGGCCCTCGCACACCCAGAGTATAGAGCGTTGTGTACAGCAAGTGAGCGAGGCCAGCAGTCACGTGTACAGCCAGGAGAGGAGGGAAGGCTACATCCGAGCTCAGGTGGTCAGCAGGGAGGTGATGAGTAGAAACAGAAGCAAGAAAGACATGTTCTCTATGGTGTGCAGCAACACCGGGTCGTAGTAGTAAAACCGGTTTTTGTATTTGATGATTTTGTTTTCTAAAGGAATATTAAATTTAATAAATGTGTCAAGATCATTCGTTTCACTATTCTGGATCATTTTCATCCTAATAAATTTACCTGATACATTTACTTTACTTTAAATAAGCTATTTAGTGGTGTTGGTAAAAGGGTGGGAATACTGAATTTTCATAAGATTTAAGTTAAAATTTACCTTGCAAAAAATGAAAACTTTTCAAATCTGAAGATATCACATGATTCTGCACATAGAACTACAGTACATCATTAATACCATGGGCCGATTTAAAAAAAAAAAAAAAAAAAATTCGCCTCCGTATGACACACCCTACTATAGCATGTTTATATTCAAATTAATCACTATCTTATAAGAATTCCAGCACTGTAAATTATATTCTCCCCTGTCACTTCTATGACATTTTATAAGCAAAAACCAAAAACTCAATCTAAAGGACATAAATAAACAAATAAATACTTCACTAGACCTTCGGCGTCAAACTTTCAAACGTGTCACTGTCACCTCCCCCCCCCCCCCCCATCTTTACAACCAGGATTGGGTAGTTATAGGTTTACATTTTATGTCTTATATAATATCACAGATTAAAGTTAGGAGAATATAATTTGCATTGCTAGATTCCTTACAAGATAGTGAATAATTTGAATATAAACTTCATATATTTTGCACAAAAGATAAAAATTTTAGCGCTTTGTAATAAAATAAGTTAAAACTAAAATTTGTATGTCTAATGCAAACTACAGTATAGCATGTATATATTCAAACTAATCACTATATTATAAGAATTCCAGCAATGTTAATTATATTCTCCCAGGTCAGTTCAGTGACATTTTATAAGTGAAAAATTTAAAGTCACTCTTAAGGACAGATAAATAAATCAGCAATAGACCTTGGCATCAACTGTCAAACTTTTCACCTTATGGGGTTTCGTTTTGTTTTCTTGCACTCAGGATGGGTTGGAGAAAGGAAACTCTTAATGGTGGTTTTCTTATAGAAATATATTATATACAGAACAGTCCGGTGCTGAGAAGTTGCTGCGTGGTAGAGGAATTACTTTGCAGGAGCTTCTTTAGAGGAGGAGTTGCGTGTTGCTGGGCTCTAGGAAGAATCTGGACTTCACGGCGACACTGGGAGCTTATATACACGTCCAGTGGATGTGGAATGGAAGTGCGTGTCGCCGGTGTCGACCCCCTCTTCGTCTAGACGTCACCCCCTTAGTCTAGACGTCTAGACTTGGCGTGTGTGTAGACGGCGAGGCTGTTGTAGGGGAGAGTATCCACTACAACCTCACCTCCCTCCGTCTCCCCCCCCATCTTCCTCGCCAGTAAACAGACTATTTTGCCTCCCTTAATTTCAGCTGTGTTGATTTATGAGTGTTCATTTATGGCTGGTAAGCAGAGGTTCTGCTTTATACACCTCAGCTGGGATTCCATCATGCCCTGAGGCTTTGTTATGTTTCATCTGTTTGATGGCAGTAGCTACCTCATCCAGGGGTTGAGGATAGCTGAGGTGGATCAGCTCTGGATGCTGAGGGACCTGCTGGGAAGTCAGGACATCCACATCTGTGTTTTGGTTGAGCAATGAATGGTAGTGCTCTTTCCAGTGCTGCTGGAGGCCTTCATCGTCTTTAATTATGAGGTTACCGTCAGAAGAGCAGAGGGGACTGCGCCACGAGTGACTGGCCCGTAAAATGTTTTGGTGGAAAAGAAAATTTCGTGCATCTTGTGCTGACCTGCAAGCTTTTGTGCTTCACATGCTTTATTTTTAAGCTAGTCGCTCTTTAGATTGCGAAGTTCGCGCTGGGCTGCCGCTTTCTTCTTGCAGAATGTATCAGCTTTGGTTTGAGACTGAGGGTTGTTCTGCCAGTCAGTAAAAGCAGCACATTTATCATCGATGAGTACTTTGATTGCCGGGTCATTTTCATCAAACCAGTCCTGGTGTATTCTTTTGATCTAGTCGAGGGTGTCTCTGCAGGTTTTTGTCTTAACAGTATTAAGAGTATCCCATTTGGCACTGGGATTCACGTTGTTTGCTTTTGGGTTGTTTGTAAGCCCATGTTCGAGCTGCTCTCTGAAAGCATATGCTACCGCTGGATCCTCCAGACGCTTAGTATTAAAACCTCTTCTGGAGGCTTGCTGCCTTCGCCATTTTGGGGCGACGTGAATTGAGAGTTTGGATCTGACAAGTCGATGATCAGTGTCACAGTGGTCTGAGCCACGCATGGCACTGGTGATGAGGACATCTCGCCCATCTCTTTCTCTGACAATGATGTAGTCAATGAGATGCCAGTGTTTGGATTGTGGTTGTTGCCACGAACCCTTGAACTTGTCAGCCTGCCTGGTGATAGTGAGGTTGTGAGCAGCGCACTTTCTGAGGCTGTTGGGATTACACTCACCTAGTCCATTTCTCCCTTTGGTTCCCTGCCAAATGTTAGCATCTCTGCCAACTCTGGCATTGAAGCCGCCAAGGAGCACAACCTTGTCTTCTCTGGGCACACACACACACACACACACACACACTCACTCACTCACTCACTCACTCACTCTCTCTAAGATTGCAAGCATGTGGAGTGAGGGTCTTATTGTATGACACATCTGTGTGTGTGTGACTGCATGGTAGCGAGTTAAATATCAGCTGTTGAGGAGTGCTTGACAACACTCCTTTCCACTCCATCTCGCTAACCACCCACACCTTTCTGCTTTCTCACTCCATATTTTAAAATGTTATGTAACGTAATTTTGAAAGGATACAACTTTTTTTCATTTATTCTTATACTTATTGCAATCTCCTTAAAAATACTTTAGGTTTGGTGTTTATTCAAGACATTTTCAGGTCATGCGATCCACTAATCCCCCACCCAAGAAAGGGTGACCTGACATTCTATCAGAAGGCCAGGAATATGAAACCACTAATCCCCCATCCAACCTCCACCTGACATTGCATCAGGTCAGGTCAGTTATACGAGACCTACTATTCCCCCACAGCTCCATGGGAGTGAAAAATAACAGTCTTTGATGTAACACACAGCGTCATTCTTGCCCGTATCCTATAGATCTTTTATTTTTCAATATATTTGTTTAACCAAACTTTTAGATAAACTATTCTGGATTACAGTATTATCATAAAGAAATGAAGTTTCTAACTTGGAACTGTATTTACGTATTACAGTAGTTTAGAATCAAGGGAAACCTCCCTAGCACCCGGAAATGTTCTGGGAAAGTGGGCTAGTGTCTGTCTAGTTTAGACACACAGAAACTTTTCCCAGTATCCGGAAAAAGTTTCGGGGATAAGGAGTTTTTCCAGGTTCAAGAAAGTTGTCTCGTTAGCCGTAAATCTCTAATCCCCGGAAGAACTCTGCACCAATTGTTCCGGGTAACGGGGATATCACTCGTATGTCACTGAAATAATTGTAGTACTGTATATCTATGCTATGTATACTTCATATCCAGAACAACCACACCAACATGGCACAGCACAACCATGTTATATGAAGCATCGCTGTATATTGGATGTGATTATTTTTTGTTATTTCAACCTGGTTGTTGCTAATATTTTAATGAGTCGATAATACTACTACCTACCCATCAGTGGTATATTGGCCCACATACACAAATACTCACATTTGTAAATGTGAGTATTAAAATTACCTACAGTAGTAGGTAGTAGACAGCTACCAAACAGGGAGGTACTAGTGCCTGGGAAGATATTGGAGGCATAATGTGTTGTCTAATGATAGACCCTGCTGCTACATGGCATCACGAAAATTTTGATCAAGTCCCAGGTTGCTAAACTGACTTTCTGCCTCATTTACACACAATTGCAGGGTCTCAATTGTTTCTCTTACTTTGACAACACAACATATGTATATTGTTTCTCACTACCCCATAATTGATTTTTTCTTTTTTGCATTTCTTTATTATTATTATTATTATTATTATTATTATTATTATTATTATTATTTTATTTTGTATTATAAATTTTATTTACAATTATTATTTTATTTTTAATTTTGTATTTTTATTATAAATATTATATACAGTCATCCCTTGGTTATAGCGCACTTGGTTATTGTTATTTTCGTTATCACGCCTCCAAAATCTACACACCTGCTGTTATAGCTCATTTTTCAAGCCGATAATTTCGTTATCACGCAGTTGCCTCCAGGTGTATTGTTACCCTCTTGCTTCACCTACATCTATTGAGGATAAAATATTTCACCTACAAATTGACAATAACACATTTGCTGTAATCAGGCATATCTAAGTTGCCTCAACAATTGCAACCCCAGTTGCAATTTCAAATTCTATGTCATTACTAAGGAATAACAAAGTCTCGGGTGCACTCTAAGATTGAGAGAAAACGGAGGACTCAGGCGTCCTGAAGCGATGAGAAAACGGACTCCTCAGACGGGTGACTCAAATAAAGAAAGCATAGCTACATGTTTTGTGGACTACAGTATTGAGCTTACCCTTTTTATCACTTTTAATAAACCTAGCCATGCCTGTGTGTGTTTCTGACACTTACCATAACATTATCTATATCTTTAGTGGGTCTAAATGGTCGTAAAATGGGAAAATTGGGGTTGGGTCTTGGGTGCCTGGAACCAATTAGAATAAATCCCATAGGTTCTGTACTTTCATTATCGCGTTTTTTGTTATCACGCACTCGGCGCGGTCCCAATTAGGCGTGATAAGCAAGGGATGACTGTAATATGAATTATTATTATTATTATTACATTTTCACCCCCCAGGCCCTGATGTTGGTCAGTGACCTGTGCCCGGGTGGGCTAATCCCCATAAAAAAAAAAAAAGCTGTTAAACTTTTGTCATCTAATTTCATATGAACTTGGAGTACTGCTTTTATATCTGGGGTGGCTTTTCTTCTGTCCACTGATATCCCAAACAAAACATGTTGAACCAATGTGAAAAATATATGATAATTTAACTCAATAGATCTATCTATCTAAACTCAAAATATGAGTTTGACCACCTTACATTCCACTCGAGCCACTACTCGAAGCTGCGTCACTCATCCTGCACCATAAGAGCAACACACAGTTGGTTACATAAAGAGTTGCCTTTAACCAAACCCTCCACTAATGTAAACAGGGGCTGCTGGCGACACTGATGCTGTAATGTCAGATGCACAATGCCCCACGGAAGTGCATTGTACCTGCAAAAGTGGTAAGTGTGCGAATTTGAATGATGGGTACAATTGGAACCTACTGCAAAAGTGGTGAATCGCGAATTTAGATTCCACGAAAGTGGTGAGCCTACTGTATTCAATTTGCTTTCACACTTTTCGTTCACATACACCTCTTAGACTCAGCTTAGAGGTACCTTAGAGATGTTTGATGCTTCATTTCTTGCTCTGTTAAGTGTTTACTTCACACTACTGTAGGTGTTTAAATACAGTACTTTGTCATTTATGACTCTCCACATTCTGCAACTTCATTTTTTCTTCTCTTAAAATCTCTTTGATTCTGTACAGTAATGGAGTGATCACAATAGAGATTAGGAGGTTCATTTTTCAGATTACTGTACATTCACCACACCTAAAGAGTAAATATGAACCCTTACTCTTCTTTTATGAAGACCAATGGTTTCCTTCAAAAAGCAGGAGGGAATAGGAAGTTTGACATTATGATTTGATATTATTTTTATCCATTTGATACATGATCCGGGTTCAGACCACTGGATATGAAGTATGAGAAAATTTCAGCTGCTGAAGTAGCTACAATTTCTTTTTAAGAAGAATTAAAACCTCATATTTAAATTTACCCTTTGCCTCATTCAGACATACAGTATATATTGCTGGTGACAGAATTTTACTTGCAGCAATTTAAATATGCAAGTTGGTGATACTGAAAGAATACCCTGGGTTTTAGATTCTTGAAGAACTTAACATTTTTGTAACTGCCATACTACAAGAAATGCCTAATGTTTGACTAAACTTCTTTAGTTTTAGACATAATTTATGATAACCCAATTTTGAGATAGGGGCATCAATTTTTACTTCATATTATACTGTACTGAATTATCTAAATATACTTTTTAATGTAGGATGTGTTCATCTTTTAAAGAAAATGCGGAGGCTGATTGTTTTTGGTGCTTCATCTCGTTGATGGGTGAGATACGAGACTTCTTCATCCGTACCCTTGATGAAAGTGAGAGTGGAATTGGTGCCATGATGGAACGACTAATGTCCAACCTTAGACAGCATGACCATCAGCTATGGAACCGTCTCAGAGTCCAAGAACTACGTCCGCAGTTCTTCAGCTTTCGGTACTGTATGGTGCAGTGGGAGATATATAAAGGAAGAGTATTTGTATTAATGTACTGGTAAAAGGTTACATTGAATTATGTTCATTACTGCAAAGGTTTTTTACATTTTGGACGCGATATACAATTTTTGTCCACGTTTTTAAAAAAATACACCATTTCGCTGGAGCGCTCCTCAACATCTCCCTCTCCTGCCTGGCAGATGACAGAGTTTAGCTTTTGCCTTACGGTGACGAACTCAGCTGATTGTCATTACTTACACTGGTACATTTATCTCTCCTTATTTTTAATTTTTTTGCACTGTTATTTAGATATACAGTGGTCCCTCGGTTAACGAACTCAATTCGTTCCAGAGGGTCGTTCGTTAACCGAAAATTTCATTAACCGAAAATTTCGTGAACCGAAACCATTGTTTCAATGGGATATTGGGTAATTGGTTCCAGCTCACAGAAAAGTATATACAAAGTAAAGCCAAAAACACATAAAGTCAGAAACACTCCTAAAATACCCCTAAATCGCCCTTAAATCACTATACAGTATATATATATATATATATTATATATATATATATATATATATATATATATATATATATATATATATATATATATATATATATATATATATACCCCTCGCTTTACGCGGTCCCACATTCCGCGTTTCCACGTTTACGCGGTACCCTGCCAAAACAGGAATGCTCACATTCCGCGGTGCGTGTACCCCTTTACGCGGTGAGCGGCTGGCGAGCCGCGCCATTTTTGGATCCAAACCTCCCACCATCTCTCCCGTCCTCTCCTGCCATCCGCCATGTTGTGTAAGCGACGCGAGCATGGTGCACACAAGGTCGCCCAGTCATCAAAACATTACCGAGTTCTTCACCTGCGACCCACCACAGCCGGCCCAAGTCAGTGATAGTGATAATTATAGTGAGGATATGGACTTATATGGACTTTGAGGGGTTTGACAAAGAGGCCCTGCAAGCCTCTGTGGTGGATAGTGATACAATTGATACAAGTGATACAGGTGAGGGCCAATAATCTGCCCTCTGCCTCGGAACCAACCACCCCTCCCTGTGTGCCCAGCCATCTTTTCTACTAATATAAGTGTTAAAAAACCTAATATTATTGATATTTCTCTTAATTATTAATTGTGTGTGCATACCATCATAAAGTTAAGATCATATTTTTACTACAACATAGTTGTGTGTCGTCAAAAAGTGGAGTTTGGGGGTCGGGCCAGTCTCTATTGGAATAAATCCCATATATTCTGTTGTTCACTTTACGCGGTACCCTGTGGGTTCAATTGACCGTGTAAATCGGGGTACTACTGTATATATTATTTATATTTATATTATTTTTATTTTTATTTATATATATATATATATATATATATATATATATATATATATATATATATATATATATATATATATACCCCGCTTAACACGGTTTCACTTAGCGGGATTTCACGTATACGCGGTGCCTCGCCAGAGCCGAACTTTCACTTAACGCGAGTTTTTTCCACGTATACGCGGAGAGTGTCCGGCTCCAGACGCTATTTTTAGATTCGCCCCACCCCCCACCCGCCACCCTGCCTGCCTGCCTGTTTTAGCTCATAAAATTCATACAAATTACCCGGCCAGAATATAATTTCCATTGCTGGAATTCTTACAATATGATGATCATTTTGAATATAAACATCATAGATTTTGCATTAGACATAAATATTTTATATATAATGTTTACTCTGAGTAAATATGTTATTTTTTGTGCAAAATATATGACATTTGTATTCAAAATATTCCTGGTCTTACAAGGAATCCAGCAATGTCAATTATATTATCCTAACTTTAATCTGAGATATTATTTAATACTAAATGTTAAAATTTAGTTTTTTCACCCAGCATCTCTTGAAGGGAGGATTGGTGGGGGGGGGGGGGGGGGAGGGTTGGGACTGACCGACCATTTGGCCCGTTAGGAAGAGGGGGGGAGGCAAGGTGGGGTACTTTGATTGACAGATAGTGTCGTGAAGAATATTTTTTTTTTTTTTTATTAACTGAAGATATTTGTTTTAGCTCATAAAATTCATACAAATTACCCGGCCAGAATATAATTTATATTGCTGGAATTCTTACAATTTGGTGATCATTTTGAATATAAACATCATAGATTTTGCATGAGACATACAAATTTTAGATATAATGTTTACTCTGAGTAAATATGTTATCTTTTGTGCAAAATATATGACATTTATATTCAAAATATTCCTGGTCTTACAAGGAATCCAGCAATGTCAATTATATTATCCTAACTTTAGTTTGAGGTATTATTTATTAAAATTTAGTGGTTTTCCCCCCAAAATTTCTCAGAGGGAAGAGCCAGTGAGTGTAGTGTGAGAAGAGGGGGAGGGAGTTGAGTCCATTATTTGAATGGACATTAACTTGGCGACTGTATTTCTCTATTTCTCTTAAGTATTAATTGTGTGCATGTACCATCATAAAATTAAGATGTTATTTTTACTAGAACATAGGTATTGTGTCGGAAAAAGTGGAGTTTGGGGGTCAGGCCAGTTTCTATTGGAATTAATTCCATATGTTCTGTTGTTCACTTAGCGCGGTTTTCACTTAACGCGGTACCCTCTGGGTTTTATTGATCGCGTTAAGTGGGGTACAACTGTATATATATATATATATACGCGGTTAATGTAACCCGCAGGTTCCCGCGGAAAGTGATGAACGCGTAAAGTGAATAACATATCATATGGGATTAATTGAAATAGAGTCCGAGCCGACCCCCAAACTCCACTTTTTGACGACACACAACTATGTTGTAGTTAAAATTTTATCTTAACTTTATGATGGTATGAAAAAACAAGTAATATAGAAGAGGTTAGGTTAGGAAAAATAAAGGTTAATATAGGAAAAATAAAGGTTAGGTTAGGAAAACTAAAAGTTAGGTGGAACACTTACGTTAGTAGAAGAGATGGGTCGGCGTACGGGGATGGAGGCTGGTTCCGAGGCAGAGGGCAGGCTACTCGCCCTCAGGTGAATCACCATTACTAGGTTCATCACCATCACTGTCACTTACAGTTGTCAGGGCTTCTCTGACAAATCCTTCAAAGTCATCTTCACTGTCACTATCACTGGCTTGGGCTGGCTGTGGTGGGTTGCGGGCGAAGAAATCTGTTATGCTTTGCTGACGGCTGGTGTTGATGTTGTCGTGATACACCTTGATGTAGGTCTCCATATTCTGCAACAGCTGGGTAGTGAAGATTTCATACCTGTTTGCTTCAGGGTCGTTGGAAAGGAGGAGCTTGGCTTTCTCGATACACTCGATGGCACCCTTAACATTACTATGGGATAAGTGTTGTTCTTCTTGGGATGACGCACCACCTGCCTCTTCACTGACGTCGTCATCATCATGTACCATCTCCTCGGTAGTCACATCAGGTTCCATTATCACCTCCATGATGTCGTCGTTGGTGGTCTCGGAGAAGCCTGGAACTGTAACACTCTGCGCAGCTTCTCTGGCAAGGTCCACTGCTACTGCAACAGTCTGAACCTCACCAGTCACAGATTGACTCCTCCTCTCACCTGGTATTCCATGCTACACATGTCTCCATGCGTGACGAAGTGTAGCAATATTCAGCTGATCCCATGACTCCACCAAGAAATCCACAGCTTTCTTGATGTTAAATTCTCTCCAGAATTGTTTGAACAGTATTTTTTGCTGTGCCAACTGTTGATCCTCATCTTCTTCGCTCTTGCTATCGGTGGTGGTGTCACTCAGGTTACGCAACTCTTCCCTGGTGTTGGTGTAGTTGTTCAGGAGTTTGAATTTTTTCGTAGAGAATGCAGCTTTTACATTACAGATTAACTCTTGGTCCATGGGCTGTAATATAGACGTAGTGTTGGGAGGAAGGAAGACCACTTTTACGTTGGGGTGACTATCTAACAGTAGGGGCGAGTGTCCTGGTGCGTTGTCCAGCAGCAACAAAATTTTGAATGGCACATTCTGTCGCTCACAGAATTTCTTTACATCGGGAACAAAACAGTCATCAAACTAGGAGAGGGACAGTGTAGAAAAAATCCACGCCTTACGTGCGGTCAGCCAGTGGACATTTAGCTTGGTCATGTCCATGGTTTTGTAGGCGTGTGGCTTGCGTGCTGTGTGGATCACCGATAACTTGAGCTTACAGGTACCGGAGGCATTGGTGGTAAACAGGATGATGATGCATTCCTTCTGCATCTTCCGACCCCGAATCTTTCTGGCATTATTTACAACGAAGGACTTGGAAGGTAGCTTTTTCCAGAAAAGACCAGATTCGTCCATGTAAAACACCTGGTTGTCACTGTACTGTCCTTCCTCCATAATCTCACGTAAAAACAGAGGAAATTCCCTAGCCGCAGCACGGTCAGCACTCGCTTCTTCACCACCAATGTTTATATTGGTGATCTTGTTCCGGATCTTAAACCTCTGTAACCACTCAGGGGAAGCATTAAAGGGTTTGGGCTCTGTAATTTCCATCTTTCTTGCCACTGCAATGTACAGTTCACGTGCGTACTCCTTAACAGAGCGCATGTCGACCACCATCTTCCGTCGCGCCTGACGCACTAAGTACCTCACAAGTAATTTTTCTGTCTTGAGAAGCACCTGGTTGTGAAAATACTTGATCATAAAAGCACCAGTAGACTTTGTGATCTTCATGTGCTCCTTTATCTTGGCTGCATCCTTCTTTATTGTTCGAATCGTAGATTCATTCACACCATGCTGGCGCGCCAAATCAACCTGCCTTGTTCCTTTCTCCAACTCTTGGATGATGGTATACTTCACCTCGTAGCTTAAGAAACGTCGTGTCTTCTTTGGCTTAGTGCCGCTGGGTCCAGGTAAGGAAAGGTTTCTGTCTGCGGGCGGTGGTCGGGCGGAAGCCATTTTACAGAACAATGGATACATGTTTACACGGTCTGGTGTGGGGGGATGAAACTGGCTCGGCTAGGTCAAGCATCGTCTTTCCTCCCTCCCTCCCTCCCCTGGGTGGACATGTCATAATACTTTAACCCAATTACAGCTAGCAGCAGAGGGGGGTAGGGATGCATGGCCAATCACAGTCCGATACGTCATATGACGTCAGTGATAACGCAACAAAGATAAGAGTTGGAGAAAGGAACAAGGCAGGTTGATTTGGCGCGCCAGCATGGTGTGAATGAATCTATGATTCTTTGAACAATAAAGAAGGATGCAGCCAAGATAAAGGAGCACATGAAGATCACAAAGTCTACAGGTGCTTCTATGATCAAGTATTTTCACAACCAGGTGCTTCTTAAGACAGAAAAATTACTTGTGAGGTACTTAGTGCGTCAGGCGCGACGGAACATGGCGGTCGACACGCGCTCTGTTAAGGACTACGCACATGAACTATACATCGCAGTGGCACGAAAGATGGGAATTACAGAGCCCAAACCCTTTAATGCTTCCTCTGGGTGGTTACAGAGGTTTAAGATCCGGAACAAGATCACCAATATAAACATTGGTGGTGAAGAAGCGAGTGCTGATCGTGCTGCGGCTCGGGAATTTCCTCCGTTTTTACGTGAGATTATGGAGGAAAGACAGTACAGTGACGACCAGGTGTTTAACATGGACGAATCTGGTCTTTTCTGGAAAAAGCTACCTTCCAAGTCCTTCGTTGTAAAGAATGCCAGCAGGATTCGGGGTCGGAAGATGCAGAAGGAACGCATCACCGTCCTGTTTACCACCAATGCCTCCGGTACCTGTAAGCTCAAGTTATCGGTGATCCACACAGCACGCAAGCCGCACGCCTACAAAACCATGGACATGACCAAGCTAAATGTCCACTGGCTGACCGCACGTAAGGCGTGGATATTCTCTACACTGTCCCTCTCCTGGTTTGATGACTGTTTTGTTCCCGATGTAAAAAAATTCTGTGAGTTACAGAATGTGCCATTCAATATTTTGTTGCTGCTGGACAACGCACCAGGACACTCCTCCCTACTGTTAGATCGTCACCCAAACGTAAAAGTGGTCTTCCTTCCTCCCAACACTACGTCTATCTTACAGCCCATGGACCAAGAGTTAATATGTAATGTAAAAGCTGCATTCTGAACAAAAAAATTCCAGCTCCTGAACGACTACACCAACACCAGGGAAGAGTTGCGTAACCTGAGTGACACCACCACCGATAGCAAGAGCGAAGAAGATGAGGATCAACAGTTGGAACAGCAAAAATTACTGTTCAAACAATTCTGGAGAGTATTTAACATTAAGAAAGCTGTGGACATCTTGGTGGAGTCATGGGATCAGCTGTGTATTGCTACAATTCGTCACGCATGGAGACATGTGTTGCATGGAATACCAGGTGAGAGGAGGAGTCAATCTGTGACTGGTGAGGTTCAGAATGTTGCAGTAGCAGTGGACCTTGCCAGAGAAGCTGCGCAGACTGTTACTGTTCCAGGCTTCTCCGAGACCACCAACGACGACATCCTGGAGGTGATCAGAGATCCTGAAGTGACTGCCGACGAGATGTTGGAAGAAGAACACGTCAGTGAAGAGGAGGAAGAAGGTGCGTCATTCTCCGAAGAACACAGTTTAAGTCATAGTGATATTAAGGGTGCCATGGAGTGTGCAGAGAAAATGAAGTCCTTCCTTTCCCGTGACAATGACGATGTTCGCTATGAAGTCTTCCATACCCGGCTGGTGCAGGCTATGGAGCCGTACATCAAGGTGTATCACGACAACATCAACGCCAGCCGTCAGCAAAGCATAACAGATTTCTTCGCCCGCAACCCACCACAGCCAGCCCAAGCCAGTGATAGTGACAGTGAAGATGACTTTGAGGGATTTGTCAGGGAAGCCCTGACAACTGTAAGTGACAGTGATGGTGATTCACCTAGTAATGGTGATTCACCTGAGGGCCAGTAATCTGCCCTCTGCCTCGGAACCAGCCTCCATCCCCGAATGCCGACCCATCTCTTCTACTACCGTAAGTGTTCCACCTAAGTTTTAGTTTTCTAACCTAACCTTTATTTTTCCTATGTTAACCTTTATTTTTCCTAACCTAACCTCTTCTATATTACTTGTTTTTTCATACCATCTTAAAGTTAAGATAAAATTTTTACTACAACATAGTTGTGTGTCGTCAAAAAGTGGAGTTTGGGGATCGGCCCGGACTCCATTTCAATTAATCCCATATGTTATGTTATTCACTTTACGAGTTTCTCACTTTCCGCGGTACCCTCTGGGTTACATTAACCGTGTAAAGTGAGGGTTAACTGTACTATAAAAAAATGTACAAATATTAAAGACCACAACTTTCTTTATATTTACTCCATTGGAAACAAATGTAAACATAGTAGAGATTACTGATTTGGCTGAGTACCTCCTCAGCTTATCAGCTGATGTTCAAAACAAAACGTGATTTTCGTAAGGATTTCGTTAATCTAATTTTTTTCATTAACCGAATTGAAGATTCTTATGGAAGGTAATTTGTTAACCAAAATTTCGTTAACCGAGGCGTTCGTTAACCGAGGGAGCACTGTACTGTACTGTACTGTACTGTGGATGGTTTAATCTCAAGGAATGCTTTGTAAGTGTGAGTTATTTATCATAATGCATATACAGTAATATCTCCTTTTGCTGGAATCCCTAAAACCCAGAAATCTCCGATAGCTGGAATTGAAATTTGCTCGTAAAATCATTCCCAAAGCCGGAATTATCCCCAATTTTCCGGCTTTGGGAAAAAAATTTCCGGGGTTGAAAATCGAGAGAATTTTCTGAAAATGCCTTGAATAAAGACGAAAGCTGAAGTATTTTGGGGGACGCGACCTGACTCAGTGTCAGGTGGAGGTAGGGTTGGGGATTAGTGGTCTCATATTTCTGACCTGATGGAATGTCAGATCACCCTTTCTTGGGTGGAGGTTTAGTGGGTCTCATGACGTGAAGATGTATTGAATTAACACAAAACCTAAAGTATTTTTAGGGAGATTGTGATAAGTACAGTAAAACGTCGATATAAAACGAGATAGGTTCCAAGAGAGGTCACTTTAAACCGAATTCGCACTAAATCGAAGTGTTGTTTCAATGGAATAATTTAGTTTGGTACTTAAGAGAAACACAAAATACTAAAAAGACTGAGAGTCTACCCAGATGCACCTCAGCCCATATCCTGGAATAAACAAAACATTATTTTTTGTAGTATCATGTTAAAACAAGCACTCATAAATCAACATAGGTAGCTAAATGGGGGAGGGGGAGGGGGGGGGGAGGTGATATATTTGACAGTTTATGCCAAGGTCTAGTGCTTATTTATTTATTTATCTGTCCTTGAGACTGACTAAGTTTTTCTCTTATTAAATGCCATTTAACTGACCTGGGAGAATATAATTAACATTGCTGGAATTCTTATAAGATAGTGATTAATTTGAATATAAACATGCTATAATTCGCATTAGACATACAAATTTTAGTTCAAACTAATTTAATTACAAAGGGCTAAAATTTTTATTTCTTGTGCAAAATATATGATGTTTATATTAAAATTATTTGCTGTCTTACAAGGATTCTAGCAATGGAAATTATATTCTCCTAACTCTAGTCTGTGATATTATATAAGAAAAAACTTAAAGCCTACTGTATACCACCAAACCCTGGCTGGGAGGGGGGAGGGTGGGAGGAAGGGGAGGTGACAGTGACATGTTTGACAGTTGGGGCCGAAGGTCTAGTGAAGTATTTATTTGTTTGTTTATGTCCTTTAGATTGACTTTTTGATTTTTGCTTATAAATTGTCACAGAAGTGACCGGTGAGAATATAATTTACATTGCTGGAATTCTTAAAAGATAATGATTAATTTGAATATAATCATGCTATAGTTTGCACTAGACAAAAATTTTAGCACATTTAGTACATTAATAAAACCGTCAGATCCTCACACCCCACCCTGTATACAGTGGTCCCTCGGTTAACGAGATTTCGGTTAACAAGTTACCTTCCATAAGATTCTTAACTTCGGTTAACGAGCAATCCCTCGATTAACGAGTTTCTTACGAGCCGACCTGAACATGTTTTCGCTTGCATTTGGCGGTCCACCAGCTGTAGTATTAGTCCGCCAATACAGTAATCGGTTCTAGAGCTTAAATTCCTTACCATTTTAGCAAATATCAAGAAGTTTATACTATTCAATAATTTTAAAAGTCAAATATTAAATTTTTTAGTCATTTTAACAATTGTTGAACATAATTGAAGGTAATGAAACTAGTTTTATGCGCACCATCCAGCCTCTTAACACACCATACAGGCGTCAGTCTTTGTGTCTTTTCATTGGAGGTAACATCTTGCTTGAGACTCTCTTCCACTAAATGCTTTTTTTCTGTGTTTGCAAGCAAATTATTGGTCATTTTGAAAATTTTTTTACATATTGACAATATATAATGCAGTGCAGTGTTGATTTAAAGAAAATAATCTTGAATTACACCAAGAGAACTAAAATTTTATGGGTGAAATGGCACCATGGGGTGACTTCTCTTCCACCCCAATGCCTTCTCTTCTCCCTTCTCCTCCACTCCCATTCTAATTCCCATCATCATCATCATCATCCAGGAGCCTTCTACTTACACACCTCAAAGTAAGTGTACTTTTCTGCATTTTTTGTTGAATTTAGGCAATTTTCGGTGAGCTGGAACCAATTACCCAAAAACCCATTGAAACAATGGTTTCGGTTAACGAGCAACCTTCTAGAACGGATTGTGCTCGTTAACTGAGGGACCACTGTATAGTACTTACAGAGCACAAGTAAAAAGTCAAGTCAGCTCTGTACTTCTGGAGCTGATGTGGGTGGATGCACCGACATTAGAGACTCGGATATTAATTTTTTCTGCCTGTACATTTTAGCAAGTACTGTATAATTTGTTGTAACTTCTAATTCAAGACCACTTTGTAAAGGCTCTAGTTTTAACTGGAAAGTATAACTAAGAAGTGGATAGTCCAAGTCTCCATTGCCTAAGGGTTTCCTGGACTTGAACCAGTTTTACTAGGTCGGACACACAAGCCACTGGATCCAGACTTGGTCAGAGTAGGGGATTTTAGGATCAATCTTTCATTTTTATTGCATTTGTAAATTTAGAACACAATGCATTAATCATGAGGCTAATGATTGTGTGCTTCATAATTCCAAACCAGATAAAAGTACTGTACTCGTATTCTTTAGTAACACCAGCAGTTGCTCTCCAAAATATTTCTAAGTAATGCAGAAAGTTTGAATGATGAGTCAAAAAATGCAGCAATTTGATGATGATTACAAGTGTGATGTTCAATTCATAAAGTTTGCCAAATACATATAAGTAATATGTATCATCTATGATCCAAGACTCATTGAAAATTGAGCTACCATTCAGGTCTTCAATTCATGAAAAATTTCAAGACATTGTAAACTACAGTGATTGATCACATATTTTTACATATGTTAACTCAGAATACAATTCATGACTGACTCACTGAAAGAAATTTCGTCCTCCGACCCTTATCTCATTGATACAATTAAAGAAGAGTAAAACTGATCGTTTAAATTATTTATGACCAGTTCATATCATTTATGTTGCTTTCTATTTTATGTTGAATGTCTTGTTTAGTGTGTTGTCTTGATAATTAATTGCATTGTAGAATCTGCTTGTGTTGGATGTGTGATTTGTGATTGATAATAGTTAAAGTTGTCTTTTAATATTTTGGTCAAAATAAATTATGGCTGCCATGATTAATGTTTAATTTTTTTTTATGCATATCATTGAAAAAATTGGAAACATTTTATAAACCTTTGGTACTTTCAGAGATGCCTTTGCCTGATGATATTTTATTTATTCTTCAGATGGCTGACACTTCTACTGTCTCAGGAGTTTGACCTGCCAGACGTTATTCGTGTTTGGGACTCTCTTTTTGCTGATGCCAACCGCTTTAGTTATTTGATTCAAGTCTGCACGGCAATGATGGTGTATGTGTTAAGTACTTGAGCATTGAAATAAAATGAAATGTGAAATAATGTTCAGTCAAATAAAAAAAGCATATACCAGTACAGGGTATTCAAAGTTGCACTTAATGTATTATTTTGGCATGCTTACCAAAATATTTTAGATGGATATGACTGCTTAAATGAATGTTCATAAATGTGTTGATCAATAGAGGTAGTATGTCCTTTACAATTGTTGTTTAAAAAATGTGCACGTATTATTGGAAACTTTTTGTTAAATAAGTTAGAATTAATTATAACCTTGTTTGTTCATCAGGTTACAGAGGGACACCATGATACAGAATGACTTTGCTTCCAACATGAAAATCCTTCAGGTGAGTTGTTCAAATTTAAATTTATTAAATTAAAACCATTGCTTGGATAGAGCATAAACAGGGTGTTTAGAAAGACTATCCAGTTGAAACTCAAGTAGAAATATACATCACAAGGAAATGAAGCACAGGAAATCTTCATTATAATTATATGAGACCTCCATTCCTGAAGAATGTGACATATAAGACAGAACACATAGCAGAATCTACTTTACCATAGATATATGATGTAAATAGGGGTAACATTTCTGGAGGATATTTCTAGTTAAAAATATTAATTAAATACTAAAGATAATGAGTTTTACCAAGCACCTTGATATATTGCAGACTACTATGTTTCTTAAAATGTTCAACTCAACCATGAGTAGCATAAAAAAGTTTTGCCATTCGGTAGTCTGCCCAGACCCTTTTGCATAAGCCTGTTCAAAACAGCAGTGGCTGTCATAAGACCAAAAGAAGAAGCATGCAGTACGTCTTGCTGCAGTCCACTAATGGCACCTGTCAGTTCCCTTGGGAGAGGTCAATCTTTGTAAAGTACTTGCTCTGTCGTAATTTTGCAACTATAATAATGACTTGGGATCCTCCACAGGCTCTGCATCGAAGGTGATAACCATGTTAAGTTTCCTAAAGTCTAAACATAGTGTGTACTTGCCATATTTCTTTGGGACAACTAACTGTGAGTCAGAGGTAATATGATGCTCGAATCCACCATCTCCTTTAATTCCTTTTCCACTGATTTCTGAAGGTTATATGGTATAGTGTAGGGCTTTGTCCTTATTACATCTGGATAAGTTAATTCAATATTACACTCAAGCACATCTGTCTTACCAGGAATATCCATGAGCACACTAGAGAAATCTTAATAGAATTGATTTTACTTCTTCACGCCCACTTGTCGTCAGTTGCTCTCAAATCAGTACGTCCTCCCAACTCTCTTCCTGCAGGTGGTTGGGAATCTGACATTATAGGTGGCAGACTCCTCCTGTAGGACTGTCAATCCATTCACATCTAACACATAGTTTAGTTTATTTGGACTTCTCTCAACTACCTTCAATGGTCTTTCCACTTGAACAAAAGTTTGTCTTCACTCTTCGGTAGTAAAAACAGAACCTCATGTCCAACCTAAATTTTCCTTTTTTTTTTTTTAGTTTTTACATCATAGTAATTTTTTGTAGACTCCTGAGACGACTTGAGCTCTGATTAAGCCAACTTGCATGTATCCTCTAATCTTTCCCGTAGTTTTACTACACATTCGTAAATTGTTTGCATCTCTGCCTCAATCTCGTTACCTTCCCTTTACTAGTACAAGAATGTTAGAGGTCCTCTTACTGTATGTCCATAAACTAGTTCAAATGGAACTTCCTTGTCTACGAAGCATAAAGCTGTCAGGTATTGATACCATTCCTTCGTCTGCCCCAAACACATACGCTCTAAGATTTTTTCAGGGTTCAATTAAATCATTCCACAAGGCTTTTGCACATTATAAACCCTTGATATCTGTGAATACATGGGCCTCTAACCTTTTCCAACTTATCTGGGCACTTTCCTCGTAGTCTTTCGTCCCATCTCAATACTGTACCCAATTTTTTGGCCAAAATAACTTACCATAATCAAAAAACTCACACAAAAATTAATGCATACCAGCACTGCAGGCATAGGATGGGGATAATTCAAGCTTTTGGTGCCATTTCATAGGTGTCATTGGTGATAGGGGGCTCACTGCATTACAGTACAGTATACACTTACAGCACCAACTTTACCAAGGAATACCTGGGAGATGTTCACTGAACCAGTGTGAGAAAGAGAAGGATGCCAGAGGTAGCACTTAGAGTGGTTATTTTTCAACTTATAATTTTGGGTAAACGTACAGTACAGTACAGTAGGGTCGGGATATATAACGACTTTGTATAATGATTTTTTATATCGCGGGCTACCAAAATTATCGACATTTTCTTATATACTGTATAGCGATATTTATTTTTATTTCACGAGGGAAATCTGGCTGGAAATATTTATACTTTATCACTACAGTTACTACTAAAATTATCAACATTTTCCAATATACAGTAGACTCGCAACTTACACGAGGGTTACGTTCCTGGGACCTTGTGTAAAGTCAGAAACACTCCTAACTCCCCCTTAAATCGCTATACAGTGGCCCCTCGGTTAATGAACACAATTCGTTAACCAAAAATTTGGTTCCAACTCACAGAAAAAGTACATACAAAGTACTGTATACCAGTAATAGAATTTACAAAACATTAAATATAAACTAAATATAGTACTGTAATGTACAGTATACTGTACAATAATAAATACAAATCAACAGAATACAGTCAACCCTCACTTTACGCGGTTAATGTAACCCACAGGGTACCGCGAAAAGTGAGAAACGCGTAAAGTGAATAACATAACATATGGGATTAAATGAAATAGAGACCAGCTGACCCCCAAACTCCACTTTTTCCAACACAATACCTATGTTCTAGTAAAAATAACATCTTAATTTTATGATGGTACATGCACACAATTAACACTTAAGAGAAATAGAGAAATACAGTCGCCAAGTTAATGCCCATTCAAATAATGGACACGACTCCCTCCCCCTCTTCTCACACTACACTGCTGGCTCTTCCCTCTGAGAAATTTTTGGGGGAAAACCAGGTATAGTAATAAATAATACCTCAAACTAAAGTTAGGATAATATAATTGACATTGCTGGATTCCTTGTAAGACCAGGAATAGTTTGAATATAAATGTCATATATTTTTCACAAAAGATAACATATTTACTCAGATTAAACATTTTATCTAAAATTTGTATGTCTAATGCAAAATATATGATGTTTATATTCAAAATGATCACCAAATTGTAAGACTTCCAGCAATGTAAATTATATTCTGGCCGGGTAATTTGTATGAATTTTATGAGCTAAAATAAAAATCTTCAGTTAATAAAAAAAAAAATATTCTTCACGACACTATCTGTCAATCAAAGTACCCCACCTTGCCTTTCCCCCTCTTCCAACCGTGCGGTCAGTCCCAACCCTCCCCCCACCCCCCACCAATCCTCCCTTCAAGAGAAAGGTTGGGTGAAAAAAAAATATTTTAACATTTTGTATTAAATAATACCTCAGATTAAAGTTAGGATAATATAATTGACATTGCTGGATTCCTTGTAAAACCAGGAATATTTTGAATATAAATGTCATATATTTTGCACAAAAGATAACATACAGTACTTACTCAGAGTGAACATTTTATCTAAAAATTTTATGTCTAATGCAAAATCTATGATGTTTATATTCAAAATGATCATCAAATTGTAAGAATTCCAGCAATGTAAATTATATTCTGGCCGGGTAATTTGTATGAATTTTATGAGCTAAAATAAAAATCTTCAGTTAATAAAAAAAAAAATATTCTTCACACGGTAACAGATGGTCGGTCGCCGGTCCCTCCCTCCCCCCCACCAACGTCCCTACTAGATAAATGTGTGGGAATACCAGACTGTTTACCTTTTTAGTAATAAATAATAAATCAGACTAAAGTTAGGATAATATAATTGACATTGCTGGATTCCTTGTGAGACCAGGAATATTTTGAATATAAATGTCATATATTTTGCACAAAAGATAACATATTTACTCAAGAGTAAACATTATATCTAAAATTTGTATGTCTAATGCAAAATCTATGATGTTTATATTCAAAATGATCATCAAATTGTAAGAATTCCAGCAATGTAAATTATATTCTGGCCGGGTAATTTGTATGAATTTTATGAGCTAAAATAAAAATCTTCAGTTAATAAAAAAAAAAATATTCTTCACACGGTAACAGATGGTCGGTCGCCGGTCCCTCCCTCCCCCCCACCAACGTCCCTACTAGATAAATGTGTGGGAATACCAGACTGTTTACCTTTTTAGTAATAAATAATAAATCAGACTAAAGTTAGGATAATATAATTGACATTGCTGGATTCCTTGTGAGACCAGGAATATTTTTAATATAAATGTCATATATTTTGCACAAAAGATAACATATTTACTCAAGAGTAAACATTATATCTAAAATTTGTATGTCTAATGCAAAATCTATGATGTTTATATTCAAAATGATCATCAAATTGTAAGAATTCCAGCAATGTAAATTATATTCTGGCCGGATAATTTGTATGAATTTTATGAGCTAAATAAAAAAAATTATACTTCACCGTGTAAAGGGGTACACCCACCGCGGAATGTGAGCATCCTGGGTTCTGGCAGGGCACCACGTAAACGTGGAATGTGGGACCGCGTAAAGTGAGGGTTGACTGTACTGTATTTTAACTTACTTTGAGGTGTGTATGTCCTATTACCGGCAGTTTTGTTTACATATCAAACAGCTGATTGTAGAGGCAGTCGATGATGACATGCCATATTCTTTACAGAGTGCATTGGTTCTTATGCCTTCTTCATGTTTCATAATAATTTCTGCACTGTATATTATCAATATGTTAACTAAATTTCAGAATGACCAATAATTTTAATGTAAAAAATGCAGAAATATTCAAGAGACCAACTTTCTTGATACAGTGGTCCCTCGGTTAACGAACACAATTCATTCCACAGATTTGTTCGTTAACCGAACCCATTGTTTCAATGGGATATTGGGTAATTGGTTCCAGCTCACAGAAAAGTACATACAAAGTAAAAAAAAAAAAATGCAGTAAAGTACACTTACTTTGAGGTGTGTATGTAGAAGATTCCTGGTTGATGATGATGATGATGGGAATTAGAAGTGGGGGTGGAGGAGAAGGGAGAAGAGAAGGAAGTGGGGATGGAGGAGAAATCACCTTTCAGGGGACCCATGCTTGATGCAGTAATTTCAACAATAAAATTTTAAGTTCACTAGGTGTAATTCAAGATTATTTTATTTAAATCAACCCTGCACTGCGCTATATTATCAATATGTTAACTAAATTTCAGAATGACCAACAATTTTAATGTAAAAATGCAAAAATATTCAAGACACCAACAAAATCAATGTTCACTCCATTATCAACAAAGCCAAACTGACGCTTGGTGGCTGAGCCAAGCGGCTGATGGGCACACAAAACGCTAGTTCCCTGTACTGCATATACAGTGGTCCGTCGGTTAACCATCGGTTCGATTAACGAAATTTCGGTTAACGAATTACAGTCAACCCTCACTTTACGTGGTTAATGTAACCCACAGGGTAACGCGGAAAGTGAGAAACGCGTAAAGTGAATTACATAACATATGGGATTAAATGAAATAGAGACCAGCTGACCCCCAAACTCCACTATTTCCAACACAATACCTATGTTCTAGTAAAAATAACATCTTAATTTTATGATGGTACATGCACACAATTAACACTTAAGAGAAATAGAGAAATACAGTCGCCAAGTTAATGTCCATTCAAATAATGGACTCAACTCCCTCCCCCTCTTCTCACACTACACTCCCTGGCTCTTCCCTCTCTGAGAAATTTTGGGGGGAAAACCAGGTATTGTAATAAATAATACCTCAAACTAAAGTTAGGATAATATAATTGACATTGCTGGATTCCTTGTAAGACCAGGAATATTTTGAATATAAATGTCATATATTTTGCACAAAAGATAACATATCTAAAATTTGTATGTCTAATGCAAAATCTATGATGTTTATATTCAAAATGATCATCAAATTGTAAGAATTCCAGCAATGTAAATTATATTCTGGCCGTGTAATTTGTATGAATTTTATGAGCTAAAACAAATATCTTCAGTTAATAAAAAAAAAGAATATTCTTCACGACGCTATCTGTCAATCAAAGTACCCCACCTTGCCTCCCCCCCTCTTCCAACCGGGCCAGATGGTCGGTCCGTCCCAACCCTCCCCCCCTATCCCCCACCAACCCTCCCTTCAAGAGAAAGGTTGGGTGAAAAAACTAGATTTTAACATTTAGTATTAAATAATACCTCAGATTAAAGTTAGGATAATATAATTGACATTGCTGGATTCCTTGTAAAACCAGGAATATTTTGAATATAAATGTCATATATTTTGCACAAAAGATAACATATTTACTCAGAGTAAACATTATATCTAAAATTTGTATGTCTAATGCAAAATCTATGATGTTTATATTCAAAATGATCATCAAATTGTAAGAATTCCAGCAATGTAAATTATATTGTGGGATAATTTGTATGAATTTTATGAGCTAAATAAAAAAATTATACTTCACCTGCGTAAAGGGGTACACCCACCGCGGAATGTGAGCATCCTGGGTTCTGGCAGGGCACCGTGTAAACGCGGAATGTGGGACCGCGTAAAGTGAGGGTTGACTGTACCTCCCATAAGGATCTTCAATTCGGTTAACGAACAAAACTTCGATTAACGAAATCCTTACGAACAACACGTTTTGTTGTGAGTATCAGCTGATCAGCTGATGGGCTAGTCTGCCAATTCAGTACAGCTGCTCCTCGGCTTACGACGGGGTTAGGGACCCAAATCCAGGTCGTAAGTCGAATTAGTTGTAAGTCGAAAATGCTTAAATAATACATAGAAAATCTAAAATGGGTGTCTCTTTTTCTGCTCAGCACCACAAAACTCTCACTTTTGTGCTTGCCAGCTCTTGTTTGGCCTGTATCAAATCTGATTTGGCTACTTACAGTATCCCCATTAAAGACAATACAGTACATACAGGTACAGGGGTATTTTACTAATAGATAAGGTAATATGTTTAAAAAAAAAAATTTTTATTCGAACTGTTCTACTGGTGTATTCTATAACGAACAGTTTATATAATGAATATTCCTATAACGAACGGTTTTCCCTATAAAATTGAAAATGCTAAAACGAACGAAACTCCTACGAAGAACAGTATTTTTTATTATTTTTTGTACTAATTTATTAGTTTTTATTGCAAGTATTAATAATATTCTTTATTTCAGGAGTTTAAATGCAAATTTATGCACTTTTTTAAAAAAAATTAAATTTTATATTAAATTTTTCATTGTTAAGGGGTTGTAATTGGGGGCCTTGAACTGATTACCCCTATAATGAACGAATGCTATAACGAACGAGGTTCTAGAACCAAATTAAATTCATTATAGCATACCCCACTTATGAAGGAAAATGTAAAAGGAAACACACATGACATTTATTGCATGTTAAAATACCATCTCTGACCCGTAATAACCCATATCACTCCATGATAATGAGGTATTGGGTCACAATTGAAGTGGTACCGTGTTTTCCCATATCAGTGAGTATCATGGATAGATGTACTAAAAAGAAATTTAAGGAAACCCAATAAAGCAGGTCAAAGGTTTATTCTTTTGGTAGAATAAAAATTAATTACAGACTCAACCTAGTGTCAAATGGAAAAGATATTAGAGAACTTTTTGTCTAAGGCTGAAACGTATGTCTTTAATATGCTAATTGCAACCAATTTATCCTTCCAGAATTACCCACCTGTGGATGTACAAGTGCTGCTAAGCAAAGCCACTGAACTAGTGGAGATTTCTGGAGAGAATACTTGTGATACCACTAACATGGAACAATCAAGTTGACCCCTGGAACAATGTGATGGAGACCAGTAGTACTGTACTGTTGTTTGGGCTGGAGGTGGGAGTTTGTTACAATCTTTTTATACTTGTGTAAAATACTATTTTGTAGTTAAACTGCACACTGCTAGGTTATGCAGCTGCCCATGTTGTGGCTCTGAATATACCTGTAATGGCTTAAGTGAGGAGATGGGAAAGCAGGTGAACATATACAAGTATTAGTATTGGTTCAGCTGGGTTTATATGGTTTATATTAACCTCTTCTATGCATGATTCATATGCAGAAAAATTTTCCAGCTGACAAAGTTGTGGCGCATTGTTATTTTTTCTTGCCGTATGTTTACTGCCATATGATGGATTAATTTGCATTAATTACTTTACTTTTATCAATAAATGTGACATATATGATTCAATTACAGTACATTGATTCAATTGCATTTTTCAGAAAAAAGAATATTAACACAATTTTTTTTAATGCATATTTCGGTTTGGTATACAGTAATCCCCAGCTAATGTATTCCTGTATTCATTAAAATACAATTTTGGTGATATGGAGTAAAAAGTTCAACCAATATATGTGTGTGTGTTACATGGTTCACAATTGCCAGGCAAACTTAAGCATGCTGCTTCTGGTAATACTGTTGTTGACTCTTGGGATTGACTGTAGGCTGCGAATGGACTACCCATAGATATGTTGGTGCAATTTGTTTTGTACTGTATTGCCAAGGTTCGATACAGGTAGTAACTGTATCGTATTGACTTTCATCTGAAAGTGATACAGTACAGTATAACTATGTCTGCTCTTGGGGGGGAAGAAAGAGCCCTCCGTCAGTGCTGTATCACACTCATCTTTTCCCCTAGTTTCCATTCCCTTCTCATGA
Source organism: Homarus gammarus (assembly GCA_958450375.1). Taxonomy (NCBI): domain Eukaryota; kingdom Metazoa; phylum Arthropoda; class Malacostraca; order Decapoda; family Nephropidae; genus Homarus; species Homarus gammarus. The sequence goes on from CAUDMG010003255.1 coordinate 3,198,623, forward strand.
CCTTGAGTGAGACTACCTCCTTAACAACAATAGTGATATAGCACTCACCCAAGATTATGGCCTCGGGATCTTAACACGTAAACGGTAATTCATTATTTCATGATTATTTTTTTTAATTGCATTATATTAATTATTTTGGTCCAGGTATGTGTACATGCAGTATCCTATGAAAATTTGTATGTTAGGTTATTTTCCTTGTTTGGCAATATCAAGGAATGTGACCTTTTTTTCCCATTTATTATTTAGATAGTGGCTTTTCCAGGAAATTAACTGCATATTAGTTGGGGATCACTGTAAGAGTGTTGTGATATATATATTTTTTTTTAAATAAAATATTCTCACATGTGATTGTAACTGTAGATAATGAACAATGAATTTAGAGTAAATGTGTTACATGATATGATTGTCAAGTTTAATACTCTATATTAGGGCTACCCTACCTTTACAGTCATGAGGGTCAGGGTTCATCCAAATAGAGTATGGCACAACTTTTTGGTAAGGATTTTTAATAATGTTTTTACATATCAAAAAAGTTGAACTTGTGTGACTGTAACCAACAGTGATAATGATTCAGGTATTATAGTAACAATAATAACTTCTTTTGTTTGTGGTTTATTTAATTATTGTGTGAGAAAGACACAGTTTCAAAATTATGATACGGTAATATATCCGTTAGTCAGAATCTCTCTTAGCTGGAACTCTCCGATAGCCGGAATTGAAATTTGCTACTTATTTTTCGTAAAATTCCGGGTTTGGGAACGATTTTCCAAGGGGCGCATTTTCTGGAAAATTCTGAGAAAATTTTTCTGGTACCCGGAAAAATTCCGGGGAGGGGTGATTTTTTTTCTCCAGATTTGAGAGATGAAATAATGCACAATTTCCGGAAAGTTCTTTGAAACTTTTCCCGGTACCTGGAAAAATTCCAGGGATGGGGTATTTTTCCAGGTGTGAGAGAGTTGTCCTATTACCCGGAAATCTCTCATTCCCGGAAGTGCTCTGCACCAATTGTTCCTTGTTTTGGCTGACGAAGATATCACTTTACATTATCTTCTCAGTGGCTGCCGTGCAAATGCTTCCTTTGGATGCTTTTAGGTAGATACAGTAACATCCCATTAATTCTTCATACAATAACCGATGAATGACTTCAGTAGATAATGAACTTAACTGAATAATGAAACTTGGCTATTTATGAGTTTCTAAACCTTTCTGTAAAAATGCTGTATTATGAACTTAATGTTTTTTCAAGTTTGAAAACAAAATGATTATAACAATATACAGCATGTTAGTTTTCATGCATATTACACCTTGTAAATTAGAAAGCTCAAAACAGTGTTGAAAATAAATGATCAATTCAAAATATACCAGTTCATAATCAATGAGACTTGACATCTGGTTATCAGGTTAAGAAAAAGCCATTGTTTTTCTGGGTCAGATTACCACAACTATGGCAACCAAATCATTACCACATTATGAGATGCACTACTCAGATTTATGGAATGCTATTGTAGTGTGATAATATTCTACCTACTGTATTAAACATTTCAGACATTATGTCATGATACAATTTAATGGTATTTTGCAAGCATTTGCATATTGTACTACAGTATATCATCCTTAGGCCTTCTTGTGGATTCTTTATGTAATAATGTCTCTAGCAATACTAATGTACAGTAGTATTCTCTTTTTCTATATTAATTTGTTATTTCTGTCTTTGTGGTTAAATAACTGCCTTGAGGGGCTCATCAGGTGAAAATTCTTGTATACATTAAAAACATGAAGCAGAAAACTTATAAAAATAAATTTTTGCCACAGTTGATATCTAGGGTAAAGATTAATGCATGAAAAGGGTTAGATTTTTTCCATTACAGTACTGTACTTAAAGGAAAATCTCACTTTAATGAGAAAAGACTAATAAGGTTTGCTAGCATAATAATTGTGATATGTTTTATTTATGATTCAATACATGTACCAGTATTGATAAAAGAATATAAACAAATTAATTTACAGTATAAGTAGTTAGTCTTGAAAGGAAAGCAGATAAATCACCAAAAAGTTTGAACAATGAAGTGACTACTTTTGTAAGAATGCATTTTTTACTTAAATGCTCAACCTGTAATGTATAGCAGCATTTAGAGAGTTTCTGGAAATTGCTTACACAAATATTTCTGTATATGAGATGTGTATGTTGTTTGTGTGCAAGGTTGAGGGGATTCTTGCATGGTTGTAACATACATTGTAAAATGCCAAAAGTGTTGGCTTCATTTTACATTATGTTAAACCTATTTACAAATAGGTTTTCAGTTGTTACATCATTGGAAAGTAATTTCAAGGATGAAACTTAGGTATTTAAGTTATAATTTAGCTTCAGATTAAACACTGTGAATTTTACAAAAGGCTGAAGATTTCTTAGAATTTGTGAACAATTGTTAGTCAACCAACCAAGAATTTATGATGGTAATACTGGCTAATTAAAACTAGTGTTGGCATTAGAAATTTTTTGAAGTTTATAATTTAAATCAAGATAACTGACTGAAGTACCAAAGTTGAATTTTAAGTCAATTGATTTATATATTGATCATCAGTAACTTATCCTTTCATGGTTATGAATTTTTTCAGCATTTTGACACATTTGTAAATGTCTTGCAGATTATATAGGGCTGTGATAATCAATATATGATAGCATATCACCTGGATTGAAATGTTCTCAAAACATGAAATTCTACTTAAAAAAAAAACAATCAAAGCATTTTGCAATAAAATGCATTCAGTTAGAAAAATTAGATAAGGACTTAAATGCTAAATATATTTATCCTCTTGTGTTTTGAGGTACCATGGAAATGTCTTCTATATCAATACTTCTTCATATTTGTTCTCTACTTTCTACTTCCTTAATTTTTTGTGTGGCATTCTTCAAAGTCTATATTTCTGAGTCCTCTAATTTGACTTTTTAGTCACGAATTTTTACTTCGCGGTTCTCGGTAATTCGGGGATGACACCCTGGATGTACCCATAAATGTCTGAGGGTAGTTTTAAAGTTGCCGGCATTTTCATGGCTGGGACAGGAAGCCATTCGTTCTAGAGACAGTAATTTCCTTTACCTGAATCGTAAATATATGTGTGTGTGTGTGTGTGTGTTGACATACACACAAAACACATAATAATTGGAAAATTCTCTCACAAATAATCAGAAACAAATTTATTGAATATGTGAGTCTACCCTCAAGTCCATGCTCTATTAATAAAGTATGTACTGTAATAGAGCACAGATTTGAGGGAAGATTGTTACATTTTTAATAAATTCGTTTCTGATTATTTGTGAGAGTATTTTCTCATCATTATTTATTTGTATGTGTGTGTGTGTGTGTGTGTCTACACATACACACACATTTAGAATACTGCAGGGAAAATAAATAATTGTCCTAAGGACAAACACATAAAGGGAATATACAATTTTTTGTTCACAAGTAAAAATCCCTCCCCCCCCCCCGTCCGTCCGCGAATGTTAGTTGCGGATTTGGTGATTCACGGCCATTTTGAGAACCTAACCCTTGTGAATTTGGGGAGCCCCCTGTACTTGGTAAAGTAAGGCTGTATGTAATGGCGATTGTGATTATTGGATCTATGTTCGGCTGTATCACTGTCGGGATAAATATTAAATAAACCAAAGGTAGCATATTTATAATAATAAGCTATTCATCATTATTTAAGATCATGAGAAGTTTCCAAATCTTTGTATATTTGCTTCAGTAATGAAGATAATTATATTAATGAATTGACAACTCAACTACACAGCCACAGTTGCCACAAGATTTTCATATTGTACTTGCTAAAAAAATCGTTTGTTCAGTTGCTTGACTCCTGAAAATACAGTAATGTAGGCAATTTATTGCAGTGATTATGAAGAAAATCCTTGTAACTGCAGTCATCCATACCTGACAACTATAATCTACTGAGCTTAGAGTAATAATACCAAGAATTCTGTTGATAGATAGATTCGATGAAAATACATTAGAATACGGTGTATATGACTTATAATACAGAACAGTTGAACATTTTGATATATATGTATTAAAACACTTGATAATAAAACTGCACATTACTGATAATCATGGTTGATATTTAGGAAATTTGACCAAATTATACTTGTTAGTTAATTAAAAAAAGATTTTCACATCACTTTTGACCAGTTTTGACAAGTTCACATATACATTAGTTTTGGACAAATATAGGTATCCAGATTTGTTTTTAATAACCTTTCTAAATTCACTTCATGGGCTATGGTAAATGTAGAGCTGGTCATACAAATGTACAGCAAGTGGCTCTCTGTAAAAGATGCCACCTGTGATGATTTGAGGTGGCATAATCATATACGGTACAGGTAACTCACGTTTGATATAAGCGTTTTTGGAATAATGCGATTATTCAATTAATACCAAAAGATAATTTATGCTCACCTATTTTTTAAATAACGTGCTCAAGACAGTTTAAATTTGCCTTGTGTATTCGCCTGGCAGTGGAGTCGCGTGTGATGCCTGGTGAGGTGCTTATAAGTTATTAGTATACAGTTGCAGTCATAACAACATCAACAATTTTAATATTATTATTAATAATAATAATTATTATAATAATAAATATTATTATTACTAATGATGAAGATAATGATGACAATGAAGTATTCTGTACAACAACTGTGACGATGCCCAGCAAGCTTCCCGCGTATCACTTTCTCAGTTCACACCAGCACTACTTTTTCTCTGTGCTCTCATTTGCATTGTGTGTTTATCACGTACCTTTTTAGTGTTAAACGCTGTTTTCTCCATCGAGCATGTCTGGAAAACGTCCAACTACCTCCTCTGGGGCGCCTAAAGCTAAAAAGGCTCGAAAAATAATCACAATGGACGTGAAATTAAATATGATCACCCTCCTTCAGAGAGGAGAGCGTGTGTCGGAGGTTGGCCGCATGCTTGGTTTAAGTAAGAGCACTGTTCCTACCCTGTGCAGTATATGATGGTGCCCCTAACCTGTATAATTTACATGTATTATTTATGGGAAATTATGTTTATTTTACGCGTTTTTTAATTAAGCGGTGGTTTTCAAGAACGTAACCCCCGCTTAAAATGAGAGGTGGGTGTATTTGATTTTTATTTCCTGTGTACTGGGTGCTTACAGTCTTTTGGTTTTTGTTTAAAAAGTCAATAGAGGAAACCACACATTTACAAAATCAATATGTCCTGTACTTCAGCAGTTTATTCTTGTGACTTTATTCGTAGCCATGTCTGCTATAACATATTCTTTAGAATTGGAGGTGGAATTGTAAAGAATGCATCTTAGCTGATGTATTGTGTTCTCTGCAATTTTAATAGCACGTCTATATCATCGTGAATATGGCAAAGAAAACAGTCCCGAGTATGTGCAGAATGTGATGAATTACATACCAGTGTTATGGTTGAGTAACATCCTCGAGAACTTTGTAAACACATTTATCAAGGGACTTTATAATCTTAAATACCAAGGCACTTTGTAATCACCCTGTACATTCAATATGCTAGTGATTTGTTTTATGTACAAAGTACTGTTACAAGCACAAAGATAGAAATGGCTGCCAAAATATTTTTTTCACTTTTTTATTATCATATCAGATTCATTTTCATACACAGATTCATGATCAATTTTGTTGTCTCATGTACTGTATTTGATCCTGTACTGGTGATGTTCCTTGTTGTGTATTGTTTAATTCCATGCGTGTGACTATCATGTATAATGAATGAGACAGTTTTTATAAAAATGTAATTAGAATTTTTTTTTTATTACAATGTAGAAAATCAGTGGATTAATAAGCAGTCAACCTTTGCTTTACACGGTCCCACTTTACGCGTTTCCACATTTACGTGGTACCCTGCCGAACACGGAATGCTCACTTTCCGCGGTGTGTGTGTACCCTTTTACGCAGAGAGCAGCGCGAGCAGTGTGCGCACAAGGTCACCCAGTCATCAAAACATTACCGAGTTCTTCACCCGCCACCCACCACAGCCGGCCCAAGTCAGTGATAGTGATAATGATAGTGAGGATATGGACTTATATGGACTTTGATGGGTTTGACAAAGAGGCTCTGCAAGCCTCTGTGGTGGATAGTGATACAATTGATACAAGTGATACAGGTGAGGGCCAATAATCTGCCCTCTGCCTCGGAACCAACCCCCCATCCCCGTGTGCCCAACCATCTTTTCTGCTAATGTAAGTGTTAAAAAACCCAATATTATTGATATTTCTCTTAATTATTAATTGTGTGTGCGTACCATCATAAAATTAAGAAGTTATTTTTACTACAACGTAGGTATTGTGTCTGAAAAAGTGGAATTTGGGGGTCGGCCCGGTCTCTATTTCAATTAATCTCATATGTTATGTTGTTCACTTTACGCGGGCTGCCGTGGGTTCAATTGACCACGTGAAGTGAGGGTTCACTGTATATTTCAATATGGATTTTCAGAATCTTCACAAGAAGAGGAGTTCATCTATTATATTTTAGACTTTAGAGTACAAGTACTTATCCATGTGTATGTTAGTACAGTAGCTGCTTCTGTTTCAGTAATTACATCTGGCTTTGGCTAAAATGTAAATCCTTTTTCCAAGTTGTGTCTAGAGTTCATTAATATCTTGGTACTAATTAGATATTTAATCTAGGTTATCCCCCATACCAAATTTAATTTTAGCTGTATCAGATCAGATAACTTTATGAATGAAAATTGTGGCTGGTTCACCGAAAGAGCTATGCCCACCCCTGCTCACCCGTTGAATGACCAGTGTTTGGTCACACTTGGATATTGTAACTCATTGTACAGAAATAATGTTTTGGGTTTTTAATTCAAGATAATAATTAAGCTCATTCCTGGGCAGAATTAGCAGATGGTTGATAAATTTGTTATGGTAAAGTTATAAGATGGCCACAACCTATATCAAGGCCCCAGATTTCCTTACATATTTTTCTCAGTGTTGTTAACCCACTGAGTGTTAAAATGTGAAATTGGATATTAAAAAGCACTTTTTCATATATATTTGTATGTGTACATACATAAGTAGAAACTTACATACATATATACAGTACTTCAGTTTTCATGCATACATTAGATGTATTTGAAGAGATGTATATTAGTGAGAACTGGTGGTTTTAATGTTGGTTGGACAGATATCATTGATGACCTGTGTTGATGACTGGGTTAATCAGTGCCACTTATGGGCCCTATGTCACAGCCAAACCTTCCTCCCTTCTTCACCACTCGCCCAAATTACTTCCCTTCAAATGCATTTAATTTTCCCAATACTAATGACAACTTTGCATCTTGGGGTATTGTTCATTCTCTTCTACAGAAAATCGAGGTCATCACTAATATCTCCAATGCCTCGTATAAACAGTATATATGTATGGTATATATTTTTCACACTAATAAACCTTTTGCTACAGTGGTTTAGGATGGCATTAATTAAGAGCAAAAACATACATTCGCCCTTCATTTAGTGTCATTAATTGTTACTATTGAAATAGATATGTTCTGCTATATTACAGTATTCCCTTTCCACGAGGTCACAAATTCACATGGTTCACACCTATTGTTCACATAAGCAAGCATTACTCATCAGTAAAATGTCTCCTCAAAAATCACTCAGTACTGTGCTCTATGCTCATTCATACACAAAGCTGCTTCTTGGATGATCATCCCCTTCTTTTAGTACTTCTTTCACCCTTTTCACCTCCTAATAGGTCTTTCCTCTTCCTCATACCATTCATATCACAATTATGCACTTTATTACCAGCTTTTCAGTTACCAGTCTCAATATATCTTTACATCCTGAGTTAACTGGAACCACTCTATTCCTTTCATTTCTGTGTAACTTATTCACATCCCAAATACGTTTCTAGAACAACTGCCCCCTGGACAACTTTTCCCCTCCCCTTTGGGACAACTGCCCCCCACTGCCAGTGAATTTGTACTGTATTTTTCATAGGGAAAGGAATGAGTTTACCATTAACTGGCATAAGACATGAAACTGACTAAATAGAGAGGAGAAAATAACACTAAGAATAGATAGGCCAAGATGCATTACTTGACCATGACTTAAGTCGAGACAATTTCATCTAGTGCATCCTGTACTACGTACCTTGTGCTCAGATGGAATGACCATGTTAGCAAGGTATGGTGGAATGGGATGAGGGACACCAACAGCTCGTTTGTAGCATCTTATAGCATGTCAAATATATCTTACAAGTGGTAGTTGCATTGAGACACCTTCTGATATATTTTTAACCGTTTGGGTAATAATTTGCTGTGCAGTCTCTTGGGTGTTCATCGCTTTCCTCTTGATTTTCTGCCTGACAGATAGTACTTCTGGGCACCATATAGCCAACTACTTCATTTCCACAAACTTTATCCTTTACTGTATAGTTGCTTTCTTGCATTCGTAGGATATAACACTAATTGCCAGTTGTTTGTGCTTCACATAGATATAGGCATCATAAATAAGCTTCCTCTTACCACATCCACTTTCGAAAACCTCCATGATAAGATGATACAAAAGATAATGATACACTTGAACAGCTATAGATACACTGTAAATAGTTCAAGCACTGAACTCAGACTGGCAGGTCCTGGTGAGATTAGATCAGTAGGGATAACTTGTGAAGTCAGTGTGGATCTCATTTCGTGTAAGGTGCTATGCCTCTTGCTTCGAAGCCAAAAGCTTTAGAAAGTTTCAAAGCCAAGCTGAAACCAGGTTCAGCCCAATGCCTAGTATGATGGTTGCAAAGATTCATTGGCAAAAGGGGCAATTGTCCTATGGGTGCAGTTGTCCAGGGACAATTGTCCTGATACCCCAAACACATCATTTCTGTTGCTTCTAGCTTTTTCATCATCTGGCAGCCAGAGTCCATGCTTCACAATTATATAATAATGTTAGATCATTGATTTGCTTGGATGTCTCCATCTTTGCCACTGAGGTACAGCTCCCTCTCTCTGTACATTGCTCAATCTATCTATTACTTTCTTTCCCTTAGTAACTATGTGATTCAACATTGTTACATTTATGAATATGACATGCACATGTGCACACAGACACCGAGAGTACACCTTCATTTTCCTTGGTCACTAAGATCATATCTTCAGTATACTTTACTGTACAGCAATGGTCCAGTTTAGACTATGATTTCCATTTTTGCTCAGCCCTCATCACAACTTATGTATTGAAGATAATGCTGGCCTGTAATTTAATTTCCATGGAAAACTTCTCTGCACCACAAATGATATTTAAAAAAAAATAATTGAAGACATAAATTACCAGTACCCGGTATGTAAAAAAATGCATCCTCACAGATGAAAAATGAGAAAATTATAAATATGATGAGGATTAGTCTTTTATTATGTGTGTGTGCAATGGTGTCCTCATGCACTGTAATTTGGCCAAGCCAGTGATATGGCACAGCCCAGACTGCTGATTGGCTCTTGTGCCAATGTAGTGAATGTGTGTGTAGGTAATGGATTTTCTTCTCCACCTCCCAAGTTGTTAGAAGTCTATCCCCAACATTTCCCACAGATTGATTTTACTGTACAGTATAGTTTTAATTCTATTCATTTTATATTGGGTAATTGAATATAGAAACCATTATAATAAAATCTTTGCACAAACACAGGTAAATGTGAGTGAAAATGTGATGAGGGCATGTGAGATCGATGTAAACATAAGTGCTAACACGAGACTGTCCAAACAATGCCTCTCCTCACTATCTCCTGGCTTTTTCAAGATGCAAGAGATTTTGGTCAGTTCTTAATTACTGTACAATGAAATGTACACTTTTATTCAGAAGCTTAACATTCTTATTATTGTTTGGTTTTTGATTGTTTTATTATTAAATTTAGTGGATGGGAGGAGGGCAGAAATGAATCCTGATTTTTCCATAAGTTATTAGCTTCAATTTCCTTGGATTCTGTATTCATAGCGTTCATTCAGAATGTAATACAGTACCCTGTACCTGCAGAAATTGAGGGTTACCTCCACACCTTTTGAAGGATGCTAGTCCATCAAAGGATTGTTACAATATTGGCAAGTTCACCCTTTATTGTACACTCACTAAAGATTATTCTGCACGTTTACGGGGTTATGCAATATGACACCAGAACAAGAAATCCGATAACATTCATCACGGTTTCTGTCGCAATGATCGTTGCGGATGGTTTCAGAGCCAAGGGTACAGAATATTTTTTAGTGAGTGTATTACATCGCACTCATTTTGTGCTGAGTGCACCAGGGCCATTGTACAAGGAGGGTATCCAATCCTCCATCTTAGTTATAAATCAGAGTGAATGATTTAGTTGTTGGGCTTAATTACTGCTTTTGCATCATTGTACATTGCTTTGCTTTTATAAATTATATTACTATTGTACTCAGATTTTTTGTGCTGGTGAATTATGCTCAAAGGAAAGCATCTTCAATGAAAAAATGGTGCTTACTGCACAGTGATATCAGAACTACTGTGTCCTCTGTTGGGAACACATTACCAACTTAACTTTAGCACTTTTAAAGTACAGTACTTGTGACAGGAACTGAAGTGTTTTTGTACCTTTTGTTTTTGTACACAAATGCAATGCCATCCATATTTTTAATCAATTGTTCAATTTTTTTGTAACTGCAGTTATGAAAAAGAATTGAATATTGTGCACAATAACTGACAAATATGCACAGTAGTTATTTATGTATTGGATATCCATATGATGTGTGTTTATATGTATTCTTTAGTTCTAGTGTTTCAGTGACTGATATTGCTCATCTCAAAAAGCCTTCCATGTTATGAAATTCATCTAAGAGTAAAGCATGATGAACTGTGTGTCAAATTTCCTGTTCAGTACAGTCCTCTATGTGATTGATGGTGATGGTATTGTCTCAAAGTGTTATTTACATATAAAAATAACCAAAGGTAAAAAAAATGCTTTTTTGCTCTCAATTTGTCATGGTACAGTAATCCACCGGGTTATGGAAGGGATGTGTCTTTGAAAAGTTGATGGCAACGTGAAGCTCATTTTCACAGTGACTTCCATAATATAATTAGAGATGCGTTCCTAAAGATATATATATATATATATATATATATATATATATATATATAAGGGTCTCGGAGTACAGTACGAGTATCTATAGTACACGATCCTACTAAAGGCGGCATCACACTCGATCTTTTGTCTATTTTTTTTATTTTTTTGTCAACTTTCAGAAAATCGTCAAACTTTTTGTTGTGCACCGTCACACATGTGTTTGGAACCAACTTGCCAGTTTCCCTCATTCGATAACTGTCAACAAACAAGACGGATCCAACTGACATAGAAAGCACAGCAATTCTACGCCTTTTATGGTGCATGAAGAGTCCTAGTGATCCCATAGAGAGCGACGCTGCCTTATCTGGTCCACCAAGAACTCCTCAGAGGCGTGTCCATACTTGGGAAATTATTTTATCTGTTGGCTCCGTCATAATGTTGTTATTCCTGCGTGGTCAAAATGTAAACAACAAATGACATTTCCTTACCTTTTTAAAATGACAAAATTAAAAATAATAATGATTAATCTTGAGAAGAAGAATAATAATTGATAATAATTTTAGCTTTATAACTATTTGTAGTATCAATTATAGATCTTGAGTTGACTCTGGTAAGATGTCATATGAGTTGTCAGTGCAGACGGCCTGTACCGTTTGACAAACAGCCAACGACAACACCGGTGATTCGTGAAAAAATCGACATTAATGAAAAAGTTGACAATAGAAATGCTATTGTGATGCTGCCTTTATATGTGGCTCATACATGTCTGACACTTGCATGAGCCAACCTACACACCATCTCTCGCTAGCTCAGAATGTTTGTCACTTGTCTGTGATCATTTGAGAAAAGATAAATAAAATCATTACTGTACAATACTGTACTCTAATATGGTTTAGAAATAAAGAAAATATAATAGAGAACTAAAAAATAAGAAAAAATGAAGAGCATGGGTGTGTACTGTAATTGTGGGAAGTGCACATTTGTGTGTGGAGACATTGAGTTGTAACTGTATAGATAACTTGCCAGTCTGCCTCCCTTTCTCCTTCCTCCCTTCCCTGATGTGTGTCAGCTGGGTTACTGCGCAACTAAGCGGCTGAACTGTCATGTCACCCAGAGGATGGTTTGAGTGTGGAAGGAGCTATTCTCTGTACATAAAATATATACTGTACCAGTAAATGTGAGGAATAAATAAAAATAATAATGTACACAAAACACTTGAATTTAACTCGCCACAAAGGACGTTGAGTGCTGTGTGAGATGAGGTGAGGTGGTACAATAGGAGTTATTGGGAGGGAGAAAAGAGGAGTACTCCTGTCTTCTGCCCTGCCTGTAAATCATCATTATGTTCTGCTTCATTGGGAGCGAAAAATTTATCTACTCAAAGTAAAGTATGTACAGCATGCAAAAATATTTTCTTAATTTAGTTAAGAAGTGAAACAAACATTCAACTGAGTTTGTATGAGTTAGTGGTGTAGTTTCCCAGCAGTTTCTGTGTTCCTCTTTGCATGCATATCACTTACTATATTATCAACTTCGTTGTGTACAAAAATTTTTTTAATTAAAAACATATTTTGTATTTTTTTAAGACATTTTGGGGAAGAGTCTACTCCCCATAGGAACGTATCTCGACTATTACAATGGGAGTCTGAGGGAAAATGTGATCCAATTTAGGAAAAATTTATTATGAAAGTTTTTTGGGGAGTTGAATCCTTTCTTAAATTGGGAAATGCCTGTATCTTAATATCCAGAGATAACAGATGTAGAAATATTGTAACACACAATATCTGAATATTCAGATCTTACTAGTTTAAAAAATATGATAATAAAGGAAGTCATAATTATACAGTAATAGAAATGAAGATTTATTTTCTCTTCATAAAATATGATCATCTATTTCTCTCTCTCTCCCTCTCTTTTTTTGTGTCTGTATTGCATTGTATTGTCAAGCTCCACTCTGTCATTTCAAAATTGTGTTTTTTCTTTTCATCTTTCTTTCTATTACTTCTTCATAAACTCACTTTTTTTCATATTTGTTGGGATTTTGTGTTTTTTTTCTTTACACATTATAATTAGAAAAAAAACAGGAAGAATTAAATCTTATTATAAGCTAGAGATTGCATCTCGTGGTTCTGTTTCTTTTCACAAGCTAGAAACTGTTTCATTTGGTCCTCTTACTGTTATGAGCTAGATGCTGCTTTACCTGGCCTGATTTCTGTTTACTGTACTGTATAAGCTAAAAACCACTGTCCTTATGTGATATCCAAGTTTGCAAGTTAAATAGATCCCAGATCTAGTTGGTCCTAATCTAATAAAACTTAATCTAACATAACTATTAATTACTGGTAGGTTCAATTCCAATAATTTGGGTAAAGTTACAGACTATTTGGGCCAGGGACCATTTGATTACTCTTCATATGCAATATGTGTGTACAGTAGTCAATTTTTCACAAGTAGCTGGTGGATCTTGAACCTTCGATGAAGTGGAACTTTTTGTTGGTATTCAAAATGATACTGAAATATTTTGTACTTTGCCAAATTATTACAGTATAAATTTTCATAATTTGAATAATAGATATAGATGATGATTATTATAATATGGTGTATTTTACTGATTGTAGATAAAATGTGATTATTATATTGTTCATTATATTTTGCCGATTGAGAAGTGAATTCAATGGTGATCATGGGTCCGGGTAATTAAGGATATTTTATTTAGCGAAATACTGTTTGATTATTTACATATTTTGTATTACATCTTCAGCGTGTTTCCTCTCAATTCCAAGAAGACGGATAAACTTGTAAGTCCTCTGTATGTTAGTGAGGCTGTTCACTAAATTTAACAGAATCTTTGGTTACTATTAAGGTAAATGTAAAAAGATTTGATGGTGGAAATCCCATTTGATGACCAAGGGGAAGACTCAAGTGACAGGTAAAACTGTCACCCATGATGACCTGAAGTTCATCAGTGGTATTTTACAAAACAACTTTGGAATTTTTTGTAAAAACCTAATCACACCTGTAGATACTATTTTATGTACAGTACTGTATTCTAAATTTTTTATATTAGAGGAATTTAGAATGAGTAAAAATGAGAAGAATATTATCTTTGTAAGTACTACCAGACAGCAATAAAAAGGGGACTTTTGTATTTAAGAACAGTACCTGTATATAACGTCAACCATTGGGCTTGGTATCTTTGGTTAATATTCCATCAATACGTGGGTAAGATGCTTATGTTTTGGAAGTACGGTATGTACCTGATGGTTCAGTTTGATTTTTTCCTGACATGATCTTGTAAGTTTTTATTTAATATTTACCTGCCTTAATATAATACAATACAGTATGATGTAAAAATAATCTTTGTAAAATTGATATATTTTTTACTATAATTAAATTTCTCATCAAAATGTAATACAGGTATAGGTACAAACATGGACTGTCACATGATTGCAAACAGTTCTTTGAAAAATAAAATAAAATCCATAATTATTTAGTTTTCATTTTTTACCCATCACTGTACAGTACTGTACTGTAATGTGAAATGCTTCTAAAGAATAATAAAAAAATCAGTAGGCATATATTTTTTACAGTATTTAGTGTCTTATTATTGTAATATGCAGTACAGTATAAGTGCAAACATGGAGTAGTGCAAAATTTCAACATTGCTATGAAGATATCCTCGCTATATAAACGTTTGCTCTATGAATATTCGCTTATATGAATATTCTCTTCCTACACCTCTTTCACACTTCATGAAAGCTAATATTGTTTATAACCCTTACTCAGCCCACCCCTCCTCTCTTCATCCCATGTGGTGAGTCCTGACCTCCCTCCCTTAAGGTAATGTACAGTTCCTCAAAAAAGTATTGTTAGCCATGGGGTCAATGTGATTCGAGGCAATGTTACTCGACCTGTTTCTGATTTTTTTTTTTATGGGATTAACCCACCAGGGCACAGGTCAATGACCCACATCAGGGCCTGGGGTGAAATAATAATAATAATAATAATAATAAAAATTGAAAAAAATATTAAAGATATATAATAATTTAATATTAATAATAAAGGACCATGAATTAATTAATAAAAATAAAAATAATAGTGAGAAATGATATACGTACACTCGCAACAAAAAGTATCGGTGCATACTGTAGTGTGAACAATTTGAGACCAGTGTCACGTGCCTGTAGCGCTCGGGAACTCGCATAGCGTGAGGCATATGTTCACGCCTACATTTCATACAAGCTATTAATAAATTGTTAATTGTACTTATTATATTATTATTGTTCTTAGTTACTTAGGTTAATTGTATATTTATGTATGTAATTTATATGCATCATTGTCTTACTCTGTTAAGTCAACTCAAGAGTAATATTAATTAATTATATAAAATATCCAGCAAATGTCCTGAATCACGTGATATGAGACGCTCTCCTCCCCGCGTGGGCACGCCTCGGCAGTAGCGAAAAACCGTGGCGTAGGTTAGACGTGTCCATTCGTTCTCTAGCCTTGACCCTTGTCTAGTGCTTTATCCAGTCTTCTGCAATGCCCTAGGGGTATCAGGTATTGGTGACACGTTTAGTTAGGCTAGGAAGGGATCCTGGTGGTAAGGTATCTCATGTTTGGTAGGGATAATCATTTTGTAGTGATTGTTGTATATATATATTTCGTATGTCTTGTGTAATATAGTAATGTTAAGTAATATTTGTTTGGTCTAACTCCTTACAGCATATTTTCGCCCTTCCGGCATCACTCTTATTTTATTATACACTTAATTATTCCCTTAAATTCATGTTTGCTAGTCATTACTCCCTTTAGAACATAAATTGAATTAATTAATTATCTTCCCTTTTGTGATTCACTTATTTCAACTGTTCTTACTTTTTCAAGTACATTTAGTTGAGTAGGTTTTTGGTGAGGATAATTATTGCCGTGTTCCCTATTTGTTCCTTTATTTGTTAATAACTGGGGTAGGATTCACTCCCCAAGTATAAAGGGTAGTGGGATCGCGACACCAGTGACGATATGTAGTGAGAAAGGCGAGTTGTTCCAGCCGTATGTTGGCAGTCCTGATTGTCAGCCATGTGGCAACACCTAGTGGAGGGGGGGGGGTTATGAGGATACACTTACCAACCTTCCCGACATATCACAGTGTATACATATCGTTTAAGAACTCGTCGATCTCACCCTGCACCCATACTTTTTGGTGCGAGTGTACCTGTATGATGTTTTTTCAAAGTAAGCGAAACATTTGAAACTGTAGTGGACACTCCCCTACAGCTGATCTCTCGTCTTCGCTTCAGCCAATCAGCAGCTAGTTCCATACTACAGCCTCCGCTCCTGAACTGCTCGCTGATTGGCCACTTGCCATCCTCTCCTCAGCCAATCAGCAGCGAGTTCCAGACCACAGTTTCTACTCATAAGTCGCTCACAGATTGGCCAGTTACCACCCTCACCTCAGCTAATCAGCGGTGCCTTTCATCTTGCATCTCTGGACCTTGAGTAGGGAGAATCATATAAATACCCCCCTTGCCTCGCCGTGAAGGTCATTCTACTTAGAGCTCTCAAACCAGCAAGACCTCTCAACAAGCTTCTCTACAACACAGCAACTCCCCTGCATCTTACTGCACTGTGCATATAATATACGTAAAGAGAACGTTATTGTGAGTTTCCTTTCTCATCTCCATCCTGTTTGCGAGATCTCCTCTATGTATATGTGTATGTGGTCCTAAGAAAGAGAAAATTGACACATAAGAAAGAGAACTTTGACTACTGGCCACATACACTATGCTACAAAACCATGCAATTTTGTGGAAATGAGGCAGAAAGTTAGATCAGCAACCTCGGACTTGGTCACAATTTTTGTGATGCCATATGGCAGCAGGGTCTACCATTAGACAATACAAGTACATTATGCTTCCAGTGGTTGATAGTTCTACAGTCGCAACCTTTGAATATGAATGAGTATACTCTGTATACGTTTTTGAATGATGTGAATCCTCTGTAGATTAAGATCATATACTACCAACGCCATGCCAGTCATCAACGGGATCTTACCTTGAATCAGACATGGGGCGATTACATCGGTAATGTAACCAATTATGAAAATAGTAATTTTCTGATTACAATTACAGTACAGTAAAATTTGATGTAATTGATTCTGATTACATGATGCATAATCATGATTACAATCATAATTACTTCAAAAGGAATGTGCACAATAAATGAAAGTACTACAAAAAATCTATTTACTGTTATGCTGAGTGTAACTGCCAATTGGGCGATTGTGGGATAATGAGACCCATTATGTTGAATGCGATTGTCTTTTATTTGGTCAAAACCTGCAGAGTATAAAATTACAAATGAGTTGATTAAATTGCTCGTAAGTTTCACATGAAAGCACCAGATACATTATTAACAACGGGTGTTAAGCAAATCATATAACATAATATAATACTAGTTTTCAGGAAACGGACTTACGTATTACGGGTCTAAGGTAGGACTTATTCCCTGTATGGCTAGAGAGTGTATTCTGAACCCCATAGCAGAGAGAGGGAGGCAGCCACAGGGTGCCATCTGTTTCTCTTAACACTTCAGCAAAGTTCGTTGCAAACACTCTCTCTCTCCCTAGTTTATCCTACTGCGGCGGTAACACTGAGGCATAATTTTGTATTACAATTTTGTAAACTAGGTGTTTTGATTTTATATCCCAAGCAACAGTTATTTTGGCCAATTTAGTTAAATTTTTGTGTACAGTATATATTGATGTATTAATTATGTAAGAATATTCTAGAGTTTATTGCATCATTTTTGTTATGATTTACTTCTTATTGCAAGCCAAAATAATTTTAGAATTCTCCAGGCGGGTCTCGAGCCAACCTCCTGCGTCTAAACATAGCTTGAATGCTCTAAGCGTCTGATGACCATAAATAAGCAACCGTGAGCGGCCTTCAGTCATTCGATCACTTCTGTTCATAGTATAAGGGCGGAGATATTCTTCGTTCCCTTATATTCTTATTTCATACTTCTTTCTGTGTCTCATTTCCTTCAATTGTTCTCTCTGAATATTTCAGTTCATGGTTACTTCATAACCTCAGTTCCTTTGGTAGCATGGCAAGGGTTAGGGCATATGGGTACTGTAATTCTGGTATTAATTCACTTGGATGGAAGAAAAGGTGTATACTGAGGTGAAAATGAATACCCCTAATATACTCTAAGAAATGGTTTAGTAATATGAAATTAAAGTAGGGAAAAAGATGTCATTAACATACAACAATGAAGTTCAACTCCTCGTCTTTACTCACATTACATACAGCTACATGACATCTCCTTGGCTTTACTTATCTGTAATTCCATGTGGGTACTTTTACTTCTCACACATTACTGGTGATACATTTCATTACAAACATGACAAACTTACATATGGTACTTCACTAACTGTTGGTAGTGCATATGGAGGATGCGCTCACAACCCATAACACGTGAATACTGAGACTAACAATTTTACCTGGGGTCAATACCCAAGATGGGATACTTATATTCCAGATAGTTATCCCCAATCATATACGACAAATACTGAGGACCATATAACTTCCAGGAGTGTCCCAGGGTATAACACGGGCATCTCAACCACTGACGATCGCTGTTATGATCGGGTGTAGTCTAACACGTGGCGAGAGCGTGGGGTCTACTTCCCAGAATTCAGACCGGAGCAATTTAAATCCTGCCGAATCGGCGACATCGTCCAATACAGCTAACTGCTAGGTATCCACCGACTCCGGGCAGTCGGTAGGGTGTTCAAATAGCTCACACACTGGATCTGAGAACAATTTGGAGAAGCGTCACGGGAGGGCATGATGATGACTCAATCACAAACAATCTCTCGTCTAGCAACGACAGACGACCTTTACGTTACATTAATTCTTTCACTGGGTAAATGAAAATTTCACTGTTCCAACATGAACACTGATATTCACACAATTGACTAAGTTAAACTGAATGACTATATCGGCGGGGAACACTCGCTAACATACCTGAGAACAATTTGGAGAAGCGTCACGAGAAGGGCTTCTCCCTTCAAGCATGGGTTTATATACCCGTGAGTTTCCAGAGGTGGCTACTCACGCAATGACAAATATCACGTTCAAATCAACTACTACACATTCAAAGATGACCCTCAGTTGACACGGGTCTGGCGAGTTACTCAAGTTGATTTACATAAACTAATTTGAGATTTAGCTTGCAGGAAAAAGTGGAATAAACGTAATGACAACTGTGTTAAAAATGGGCGGGACTTAGACAAGGAGCCTTGGTGTAAAACGTTGAGAGGGAAAAACGCATTTCTTCCTCGGGATAACTAACCAGTTATCCACAAGTTTTTAGGGCGTGAAGTATAATATGAATCAACAGCTTTAAAATAGACCAGCCGTCAATGTGACCATGACAACAGTGTAAAGAATAAGCCTAGCAGAACAATTGAAGAGAATTGTTGCGCAAGTACTGTGGAATTGTTGTGATTAATATAACATGAGAAGACCAAGGAATTGTACACAGGTAGTGTGCTGACTGTATAATCAAAGTGTGGAGTCAAACTGTTACCATTGTGGTGAAGAATTAGTGTTTATTAAAGAAGAATACAGTGCACAAGTGTGTATGTGACCTAGTGGAAATCTACCTGCCTATTGTTTGTCTGTACTTACACTGATACAGATCGCTGGGAAATTACCGGAGACTGGCGGGACAGGTAGTGGTCCTGGGAGGTGGCACCAGCTCCGTCTACCAGACAGGAGGAGGCGAGTGCCGTGTAAACAATGACATTTCTAACCACACCCTGCAAAATACAGTGTACTTAGCAAATGCTGCAGCTTCTGAGAATGGAGGGGGGGGGGGGGGCGGCTTTATTACTAAGAGAAGAGACGTTACCGAGAACAAATTCTAGCTTGAATGTCATGTACACAAATACTGACACGTTTCTTGATAAGAGAGAGGAGTTTGAAACACTACTGAAGGTACACCAACCAGATATTGTAGGAGTTGTAGAACTGCTGTACAAGAACAGGAGAATCGACCCAGAGGAATGTGAGTTCAGTATTGCTGGATATGACTCATTTACCAACCTTTCTCAAGAAACTTGCAAGAGGGGTGTGGTTATCTATGCTAGGCAAGACCTTAGAGCCAGCCAGGCGAGGGTACAGGGTAAGGATATTTTTGAAGAGTCCAAGTGGTGTAAAATTAAATTAAATGGAGGGGACTTACTTATCGTCAGGTGTATCTACAGATCCCCAAACTGTAGCCCACTAAATCAAAGGAACTTAAGAGCCTTAATAGACTGTACTGCGCACATCATTGTAATTCCTAAAAACCCACTTTAATTCATATTATGCTACATAACATTCAAATCCACCGCGCTTGTAGAATCTCAGGAGAGACGCTTTTTTCTCATCCGTTTTACACTCAGGATCACTCTCAGTAAGTCCCACCTTCGAACACAGTTGTCACTACGTTTATTCCACTCGCTACTGACAAACGCAATCTTGAATAAGTCTGTGTAAATCAACTTTAATAATTCGCCAGACCTTTGTCAACTGAGGGTCATCCTTGAATGAGTAACAGTTAGATTGTTTGCATTTCTGTCATTGCATGAGCAGCGATCGCTGGCAACTCAGGGGTATATAAACCAGTGCGAGGCTGGAGGAGTAAACATCCCGTATCGCCTTTCACCTTCGTTCTCAGATCTAGGGTGGGCTTAATTGAAACCCACCGGTTGCTCGGAGCCGGTGGATACCCAGAAGTGGTCAATATATGAGTGATGGCGCTGATTCGGCATGATTAATCGGCTCCACTCTACCTCATGGGCCGAGGGCCCCAGACCCGCCTGGTGTCAGAGTGTAACCGACCACAACGGTAGTTGTTATAGGCGCCAGTGCTGTACCCTGGGACAGGCCTTGGAGTTATGGTCCACAGTGTGGTTGTATGTGTTTGTTAATAATTACCCTATGTTGGGTAGTGGACCCATGTAGGTGTTTGTATCAGTATTAACGTGTTGTTGTGAGTGCATCTCCTATGCACTACCAACAGTCTGTGAAGTACCATATGCCAATATACTGCCAGATTCTGGGGTTGTGAGGGGGCGTATTCTTGAGATGCCGCCAATGTGAGGGGGCGGTTTCTCGAGCTGTCACCAATGTGAGGGGGCGGATTCTTGGTCTGTCACCAATGTGAGGGGGCCTGACTCCCTCTCTGTTTCTACACCACCCTCATCTTACTTACTTCTCTTAGTTCTTACTCCTACTCAGTTCTGTCACCTATTCTAGGGTAGCATGGTCATTCCTTTGGTAGCCTGGGCATTCTTTGGGTAGCATGGTCGAGGGTCTAGGCACGTGAGTATGATAATTTTGGTATCAGGTCACTTGGATGGAAAATAAAAGGTAAAAATACTGTGGGAGAAATAAATACACCTAAAGTACTCTAAAAACAAATTTATTAATATGCAATCAATGGGGAAAGATTTTGTATTAATCATATGATTACCAGGTTCACCTCCTGGGCTTAGTGCAAACTCAGTTCCTTCTTCTTTACTCTTACTCACAATATTACTGGTGGTACATTACATGGCACTCATTGTAGATTATTCAACATATACGTAAACAATGACACTAGTATATGCAGGGGTCCACTACCCGACATGGGATAATTATTTCCAACTAATTATCCCTAACATACATGTTACAACACTCTCTGTGGACATATACTTCCAAGGAGTAACCCAGGGTAGAGCACTGGGGCTGTTGTTATTGTGGGGTAGCCAGACACATGGCGGGTCTGGGGTCTGGCCCAACGAAGCCTTGGGGCACATTAATCAGGCCGCATCGGTGCCATCTTCTCATATATGATCCCGGCTGGACATCTAATACATCCGAGGCCGTTGTTGGATGGTAGAGCGATTCAAGAATCACAATGGAGTCGGGAGACAAACGGGGCAGCGTCAGGGGACCTGTATGGATGAAGGGACGGGCACTCACTAACTGTGACAACAACATTACGTTTCAGGGGACGTTAAAGACGTAAATATGACTTCACTCAGAGCATATCAACTACGTTACTGTAACACTTGCACAATCAACTATTAATTGGGTCAAATCACTTAAAGAAGGGCGAATTACAACACAGAGTGGAATGGCATACCTGTATGGATGAAGGGACGGGCACTCACTAACGGTAGAAATGCCCGCGGGGCCCTCACTCAAAACAGACCAGGGAGTCCACCTACTCCTATTCCGATGAATTAATTTACGGTACACTCTGACGTTGAAATTGAGACTATGAACTCATTTTCATTCTCTACTATTATCTTCACTAACAATGCTCTGACTCAGCTATCGAAAGCAAAATCAAATTGATTACAAAGGGTTAGATGGCAACAGGTCCCAACATACAGCGTCTGCTCCCATAGACAAAGGCTGGGGAAACATAGAAAACGGGGGACGTTTCCACTGGGGGACTCGAAAGGTTTTGTGGACGTTTGAGCGTAATATGAATCCTTAAGGTTTTCAGGTTAGCTCTTATCATGACCATTACAGGGTCACTAAATCTAAGGGGATAACTTAACTCTAATCTTAATTTCTAAGGGTCGCTGCCACCAGACCCCCTCTGGACAGCATGTAGCTCGTTAGGTAGTGAGCAGAGTGGACTAGGCATTGGGTTAGGTTTTCCATTGACCAGATCGATAAGGGTGAAGAAGGGTGAAACCATAACATGTCTTCATTGATTTATTCCTTATAAAACATACTGGTAAAAAAACATATACATGAATTGGCCTTCCTCAGATTCTTACATTAAGGGCGTGTTATCCACGGATTTATGGCATGACGATCTGTGACCACCTTACCTCGGTCGTTACTTCTTACAATATCCCTCTGCACATCAGACTGCTCCACCTGTGTGGAAGCTAACACCGTCGGTTATCATACATAGTAACACCATCTCAACACACCTGTACACTCCATACCTGCAAGTATGTGACTCCTTGTGACTTTTAGGTATACACCACAGGCACCTCGTTCGCACACCGCCCTCGGTGGGTAAAGACGAGGGCTTCACCCAGAGATATACCAGCACTATTTCTACGCCTGGTAGTATAGGTCGCTCCAAGTGACGACCCCAGAGTTTCTCACGGTCTCCTTATTTGTGACTACTCATTTGGAGTGGTGCCCTGGAAATCCACAGGTTCACAGTGGATCGGCATAGCTGGGAGTAGTCCCCACCTGTTGTGACGCTCAAAGGGACAATGGCGGCCGGGCGGCAAGGTACTCCGACCACATGGCACCTGAGGTGGCGGTAGAACGAGGAAGACTGAGGGCATTGCCCCGCCGCTCCTCGTCACATAGGCCTACAGTTTCCAAGCCTTAAGTTTCCCTTTTGTTTCTTAGGGTTCTCACCTCAACACTTTTCGCTATATTGTCACTCATGCCTTATAAACCTATACTTTAATCCTAAATTACACACTATGTAAGGTCTTGGTTTGCTAGTTCTTAGGGTAAATTCATGGGGTTATTATATCAACGTGGCAACTGAGGCGGGTACATGACGGGCCTTGAAACAAAGGCTGAATGTTCATGGCGGGGGTGTATCACCTTCACTTAAAACTGTAATGAGGGATCCTCCTCTCACACATTGCACAATTTGAACACAGACATAAGGTTCTCTGATCACTGTACCTGTCGTGGGTATATGTCACGTGAGGATACGAGGTGTATTAAATTCATACCGACGCATACACGATATTTCCTTTCAAGTATAGTTTCTGGATCACTTTCAACACCTCACAGAGTTCTGCTACATTTATCCTTTTTCCAGATCATTGTTCTCATGTATTTTCATATGATATCTGTGGGAGTTATGTCGCTACACGCTCACAGACGTGAATAGTATGACCTTCAAACCCTGATCCCCACTTAGTCTTACAGTACACTAGTCCGGCTCAACTGGACTTTAACATTCATCTTTTGCACACCCTGAGTTATCCTTAATGTTATGAATTCATACACTTAATATGATATAACTGTATCTGGGTACAATACAACACATGGTCTAAGAACATTGAGTAAGTGAGTTGTCCTTAATCAATGTTTCCTGTTTTCTGAGGTTCTACAAGCGCGGTGCATTTGAATGTTATGTAGCGTAATATGAATTAAATGGGATTTTTAGGGATGACAATGATGTGCGCAGTACACCAATTGGTCTTATAACTGGATGTAATGAGAAATACCTAGTAATGTGGGAGAAGTAAAGTAATCTGCAAGGAGTTGCCATGTAACTATGTATTGTGAATAAGGACAAGGAACTGGTCCTGCTATGTAATGTAATGTGACCCCAGTAAGAGTGTGCACGGTAAGAGTGTAATATCTGAATACTTGTTGTTGAGTAACTAAGAAAAATAAGTAAATAAGAAATACGGAGTCTGCAATAAGCCCAGGAGTTGAGCCTGGTAGTTATATGTTAATAAAATCTCTTTTCCCTTTTGAGTTTATATTAATAAACTTGTTCTTTGAGTATTTTAGGAGTATTCATTTCTCCCACAGTAGTTACCTTTATTTCCGCCCAAATGACCCTGATATCAGAATTACACTACCCATGTGCCTAAACCATCGACATGCTACCAAAAAGAACTGAGGTTAGGTAGTACCAAAAATGACCTGAAGTAAGTAGAAAGAACTAAGACATGTTATGGTTTTGTTGGGTACGTGATGTTTGGGTTCGGTTACAAGCGTGATGTAGAGAGAGCTGGTTGGTGAGGGTGCTCAGAGGATGACAGCTTGTGGGTCGCCATGCTCGCCGGCGGGAGCGAGGGCCACCAGGCAGCGGCGGAGGAGGTGGTGTAGCTTGCTGCGGCTGTAGCTAGAAGAGAGAGTGGTCACCACGAGGTCAGGTCTTATATAGTGGAGGTAGGTGTGGCTTAGTAGTTGACCTCCATCATGTAAGGCGGCGCTGGTTGACCTAGACCATGAGGCATACACTAGGGAATTCGCGGGGTCGGCTACTCAGCGACAAACAGCGTTTGTAGGGGAGGGATCCACTACAATACTCCCTCCTTCCCTCTAGGCGGTGTAGGAGACTTGTTGTCTGCAGGGTTGCATGGCACATGTGAGGCAGAACGGGCGGTGCATGCCACATGTGAGCCATAACGGCGAGGGCGTGGATGAGCCGGCCGCTAGAGGAGAAACTGTCTAGATACACAATATGTGTGGGAGTAGAGAGGGAGAAAAAGGGTGTGTAGAGGCGATGAATGTTGTGCTTCCCTCACGGCAGGTACAGAGTCCTCAGATGCGCCTGCTGGGTGTGTGGGCCTGGGTCAGGAGCAGGGGCTGCATCAGCAGAAACGGATGAGGGCTCGTGATAGCAGCTGGGTCCACGACAGCAGCAGGGTGCAGGACAGTAGCAGGGGGTACCTGAGGGAGAAAAGAGGGGTGTGTGGGTCCGCATCAGGAGCAGGGCCCACGTCAGGAGGAGCGGCAGGGGGTACTACTGGGCCGGGGCGGAGTCTGAGGCAGGACGGGTGTGTTGGGGTCGGTAGGACGCGGTGTTTGGGGCAGGAAGAGGAGCGGCTGTCTGCTTAGAGTCGCAGAGCTGCTCTAGAGTGTCTAACCTGCGATGTAGGGACAGTAGCTGTAGAACCGATGAGAGCTGCCTCTGTGTGGAATAGCCAGTCTTCCATGTTGCTTGAAGACTGGGAGAGTGATCAGTTTCTCCTCCATCCTGTGTGAGTGTGAATCTCCGGGGGTCACCATTTGTGGGGCAGGGTTTGTTTGGGTTCACACTCAGAATGGGATGCAGGAAGAAAACTCACAATGTGCTCTCTTTATACATATTGTATTGGGTGTACAATGCAGCTTGGTGCTGGGGAGGCAGCATGGTTACAAGCGTGATGTAGAGAGAGCTGGTTGGTGAGGGTGCTCAGAGGAGGACAGCTTGTGGGTCGCCATGCTTGCCGGCGGGAGCGAGGGCCGCCAGGCAGCGGTGGAGGTGGTGGTGTAGCTTGCTGCGGCTGTAGCTAGAAGAGAGAGTGGTCACCACGAGGTGAGGTCTTATATAGCGGAAGTAGGCGTGGCTTAGTTGTTGACCTCCGTCTTGTAAGGCGGCGCTGATTGACCTAGACAACGAGGCTTACACTGGGGAATTCGCGGGGTCGGCTACTCAGCGACAAACAGCGTTTGTAGGGGAGGGATCCACTACAGTTTCACCCTTCTTTCCACTTATCGATCTGGTCAATGAAAAACCTAACCCAATGCCTAGTCCACTCTGCCCGCTACATAACGAGTTACATATTGCCCAGAGGGGATCTGGTGGCAGCGACCCTTAGATATTAAGATTAGAGTTAAGTATTTCCCCTTAGAATTAGTGACCCCAGTCTGGCAGTATAAATTGTTCAGTATTGCTGGATAGGACTCATTTACCAACCTTTCTCAAGAAACTTGCAAGAGGGGTGTGGTTATCTGTGCTAGGCAAGACCTTAGAGCCAGCCAGGCGAGGGTAAAGGAAGGATATTTTTTAAGAGTCCAAGTGGTGTAAAATTAAATTAAAGGGAGGGGACTTACTTATCGTCAGGTGTATCTACAGATCCCCAAACTGTAGCCCACTGAATCAAAGGAACTTAAGAGCCTTAATAGACAACACGGCGATGCTCAACCCTAGCCACCTCCTTATCATGGGGGACTTCAACTATGGCGACATCAACTGGAGAAACGAGTTCACCCCAAATGAATTGAATAACCCTGCTACTCTTTTTGTAGAAACTCTGAGAGATAATTTTCTGTTCCAACATTTTAGAGACCCGACACATTAAAGAGAGGAGCAAACACCCAAGCCACTAGACCTCATCATATCAAACGAGGAGGGTATGGTGGCCAAACTCGAGCACTTTGCCCCAGTTGGCACCAGTCACCATATAGTGTTGTAATTCAGATTTAACTGTTACCTAGTTCAAGATAAGGCCAGGACAAGGTACAAATATTACAAGGGAAATTACAATGGGATGAGGGAAGAGCTGGGGGGTATCAACTGGCCTGACTCATTAAGGCACAAGAACGCAGACACTACGCTGAATATCATAACTAGTAAAGAAACCCATTTTTTCGATAAATATATACCCAAGACCAAACCCAGTGCCTCTAGGAATATGAGGGGAT
The DNA here is from genome assembly GCA_958450375.1 of Homarus gammarus. Classification (NCBI taxonomy): domain Eukaryota; kingdom Metazoa; phylum Arthropoda; class Malacostraca; order Decapoda; family Nephropidae; genus Homarus; species Homarus gammarus. The sequence goes on from CAUDMG010003255.1 coordinate 3,225,879, forward strand.
CCCTATACATGAACCATGCGGCGGTCGACAAAGTTAAGAAGAAAACCCAGAAATTCAACATGTAGGTTGGGTTAAACGATGAGCAGGATAGGAGGATGTATGCAAGAGCCAGAAACCAAGCAAAGATAGAGTGTAGAAGGGCTGAAAAGGAGTTCCAGAGGCTGATTGCAAGCGAGGTCAAGTCAAACCCAAAGGCGTTTTACCTCTATGTAAAGTCGAAATTAAAAACGCGAGTATGAGTATCAGACCTGAGGCTTGAAGATGGTAGTTACGCAGATTCTGACCAGGATAAAGCTGAGGCATTGAGCAGCTTCTTTTCCTCCGTGTTCACAAGAGAGGATGCGATTAACCTTCCTGCATTTGGGGACAGAAGGTTCAACACAGCACTGACCCACATTGTGTTCACAGAAGAGGGTATTAGAAATAAACTGTCAAAGCTAAAGGTCCATAAGAGTCCCGGCCCTGACGTGGTGTATCCTAGAGTGCTAAGAGAGTTGTGCAACGAGCTTGCCGAGCCCCTGAAGATCCTGTTTTGTTAATGTCTGGATGAACAAGAGGTCCCCAGTGAATGGAAAGTGGCTGAAGTGAGTCTTATCTTCAAGAAGGGCGATCGTCACACCACGAACAACTATAGACCAGTGAGCCTGACCAGCATAATATGTAAAGTACTTGAGAGTATTATAAGAGATGCCACGATGGAACATCTACTACAAAATAACCTTGTAAAGGATTGCCAACACGGTTTTATGCTGGTTTACTGCGCACATCATTATCATCCCTAAAAATCCCATCTAATTCATATTACGCTACATAACATTCAAATGCACCGCGCTTGTAGAACCTCAGAAAACGAGAAACATTGAGAAAGGACAACTCACCTACTCAAGGTTCCTAGACCATGTGTTGTATTGTACCCAGGTATAGTTATATCATATCAAGTGTACTGTATGTATTCATAGCATTAAGGATCACTCAGGGTAGGCATAAGATGAATGTTAAAGTCCAGTTGAGCCGGACTAGTGTACTGTAAGACTAAGTGTGGATCAGGGTTTGAAGGTCCTACTATTTACGTCTGTGGGTGTGTAGCGAACATAACTCCAACAGATATCATATGAAAATACATGAGAACAATGATCTGGAAAAAGGATAAATGTATCAGAACTATGTGAGGTGTTGACAGTGATCTAGAAACTATACCGGAAAGGAAATATCGTGTATGCGTCGGTATGTATTTAATACACCTCGTAGCCTCACGTGACATATACCCACGACAGGTACAGTGATCAGAGAATCTTATGTCTGTGTTCAAATAGTGCCATGTGTGAGAGGAGGATCCCTCATTACAGTTTTTAAGTGACGTTGATACACCCCGGCCATGATCATTCGGCTTTTGTTTCAAGGCGCGTCATGTACCCGCCTCAGATGCCTCATTAATATTATAATCTCAGGCATTTACCCAAGCACTAGCAAACCAAGACCTTACCTTAGTGTGTAATTTAGGATTAATATATGTGTTGTTAAGAAATGAGTGACAATATACCGTAAAGTGTTCAGGTGAGAACCATAAGAAACAAAAGTGTAAATTGAGGATTGGAAACTGTAGGCCTATGTGACGAGAAGCGGCGGGAAATCGGCCTTAGTTTTTCCCGTTCTGCCGTCACCACAGGTCAGTGCCCTAGCGGGCTATATCCCGCCCTACAATTAAGGTTGATAAATAGAAGTTACTACAGTTTAAAGCTTTGCTGGATATATAAGTGTGATAGGGATGTGTTAAGGGGTGGGATAACCGCCCGTCAGGCATTATTGCGTAGTTTTTCCCGTTCTGCCGTCACCACAGGTGCCATGTGGCCGGAGTATCTTGCCGCCCGGCCGCCATTGTCCACTTGAGCGTTACACCGAGTGGGAATTATTCCCAGCGCACCACTCCACATGAATAGTCACAACTAAGGAGACCGTGAGAAACGGCGGTCGTCACTTGGAGCGACCTATAATACCAGGCGTAGAAATAGTGCTGGTATGTCTCTAGGTGAAGCCCTCGTCTCTACCCACCGAGGGCGGTGTGCGAACGAGGTGTCCGTTGTGTATACCTAAAAGTCACAAGGAGTCACATACTTGCAGGTATGGAGTGTAACAGGTGTGTTGAGATGGTGCTACTATGTATGATAACCGACGGTGCTACAATCCACCCAAGTGGAGCAGTCTGATGTGTTAAGGGATGTGTAAGAAGGAACGACCGAGCTACGGCGTTCCCCATTTGTTATGCAATAAGTAGGTGGATGACCCGCCAGTAATGTAAGAGTCTGGGTAACCAAAATTCTGTTGTTCTTCTGAGGAAGGCCAATTCATGTATATGTTTTTTTTACCAGTATGTTTTATAAGGAATAAATCAATTAAGACATGTTATGGTTTCCCCCTTCTTTACCCTCATCGATCTGGTCAATGGAAAACCTAACCCAATGCCTAGTCCACTCTGCCCGCTACCTAACGAGCTACATGCTGTCCAGAGGGGGTCTGGTGGCAGCGACCCTTAGAAATTAAGTTTAGAGTTAAGTTATCCCCTTAAATTTAGTGACCCCAGATCTGGCAGTATACTGGGGTTCTCCTGCTTAACACAATTGCTCAAGGTATTGGATATTTAGACTCATATTCTGTAACGGGGTGGTAATATCGACAATATTTACCTAGATTTTGCCAAGGCTTTCGAAAGTGTACCCCATGAAAGGCTGAAAATCAAACTGGAAGGGTATGGAATTCGGGGAAATGTCCAAGCGTGGATAGAAGACTTTCTACATGACCGCAAGCAGTGTGTGGTGATTAATGGCACGAAATCATCATCAGTACCTGTCACAAGTGGGGTACCACAGGGCAGTGTATCGGGCCCGCTGTTGTTTGTTTGCTTCATAATTGACATGCCTGACGTTGAACACTCCTCCATACAAATGTTTGCCAATGACGCCAAGTTATTTTGGGAAATCAAGAACCAAGCGGACTGTGAAGAGCTGCAGAAGGACCTCTGTGGGCTCCAAGAATGGTCGAAGAATTTGTAGGTTATGTATCTAAGTTACTGTGCCGAGTCACAACCTTGCATATAAGCTACTGTGCCGAGTAGCATCTATGTATGTTATTATGTGGCAACACTGCACGTGTTATGTGGCAACATTGCCACAAGGCTGCCATATGGCAATGCAGCCTCAGTCTGCCTCCGTGGGTCGTGCATGGCACACGCTAGTCACTACTTGTATTTCTCCTATCTGTTAATAAATGGACTTTAGTGTTACCCGGTGTTTCCCTACCCATCACTGCCTTCTTTAGGGAACACTTGGAACCTTCATGGCACAGTGAGTAGGATTTGTGGACCTACAAGTGTCGTGAACAATGCCAACAGTTAGCCGGCGATGTGCGCGTCGACTCTAGTGTGTTTTGTTGTGTTGCGTTGTGTTTCGCCACGACGTGCAGTGTTGCACAGTCACAGTGCGTTTTAGTGACGGTGGCAGTGTTAGTGTCAGTGTATTAGTGTGTCTAGAGCTGAGAGTTGAGCATTGGCCTGTTTTTTGTGGTACCCACAGAGCACGCAGGCGTACACCCTTCTCGTGTGACATCGAGAGAGACACTAACGTTCATACCTCCGTGGCGGCTGTAGCCACTCGCATTAAGGCCACTACGATCTGCTCTCTCAAACACACACACACACACACATGCAAGCACGCACTCACGGACAGAACAGTGGACTCTATGCGTTATTTCTGCACTATTTACGTCATATATACGTGGTTCGAGCTGATGGGGCGCCACTTTATATACTAAACAGCGCAGTTCAAGCATACTAAGATGGGCGGTAAGAATGGACAACGTCAAGATGGGGGACAGGACTCCCCACCTTCCCCTCTACCGGGCGCAGATGGAGCTCCTGCGCCCACTGCCTCTCATCCTCCACCTCTGGCGACGACATTGCCACAATTCTGAGGTGGATGGACGACAGGGACGAGAGACGCAGAGAGATGGAATTTCAGAGGGAGGAGATACGAAGAGAGGAGGAAAAGGCACGCTTTGATGCAACATTGGCAACCCTGGCGCTATCCCATCCTCCCTCACTCGCAGGTTTCGTACACCAAGGCGCCAGTATCCTCCCTCCTCCACCATACCAGCGTCCTCCAGGTACTCTTGCTACTCCAACAGCTCCCAAGGCATCTGTTCAACCCCCACCCGCCCTCTCACCAGACGTCACGTTTCAGCTTTTTCGTGAGTGGAGGCGGCGTTGGACAGATTACATCACGATGGTGGACCTTGACAGCATGCCTCCAAACAAACAGCTCATCCAACTGCGGATGTGTTTGTCGCTGGAGACCCAGAGAGTTTTGGAGCACACGTTGCAAGTGCCTCCCGATTCTACGTCTTCAGTGACGAATGTGCTTGACCTTTTACAGGAGCACGTTAAAGGTCGGAATAACGAGGCTTTGCTTCGTCGCGCCTTCACCAGCTGCAAGCAGGCGGAAAGTGAATCCTTTGACGACTTTTTTGTACATTTAAAGAGTTTGTCGGAGGAGATCGACGTCTGCAAGGCGCACAGCCAGGAATGTGAGGAAGTCTGGATCAAGCACGGGATCTTGACAGGTGTCAGGCAAGAAGAGTTGGTGCAGCGACTCATCCCCCTGGATGCTTCCTCCACACTCCAGGTGGTAGTGACTGAATGTCGGTCATACGAGGCCACCAAGTCCGCCACCTCTGCCTTACGGGCCCCACTTGCTGTGAGAGCTATCTCACAGTACAAGAAGGGTAAGAAGGCAGCCAACAACGTGAAGGCTGCCGCACGTTCTTCCACGCCTCCGCCTAGTGCTTCCTGTGGTAGCTGTGGAAGGCAGCATGGCCCCAAGACATGCCCGGCCGCCGACGCACTGTGTCGTGGATGTAACCCTAAGGGCCACTGGTCTAACACAGACAGGTGCCCTGCACGAGGCCACAAGTGTCAGGCCTGCGGTCGCTATGGACACTATGACAAGCGCTGCCTCCAACCCAAGCCCAAAAGCCCGAGACGAAGAGGAAAGCAGCGCACTTCCCTCGGGGTGGTTCGCACGCAGCCCCCTTCAGATGGCCGACGCAGCCCCAAGCAGCAGCTGAGTCACATCAGGAGAGGGAATCGACCACATGCCCCAGGGCTACCCCTTCCCCCACTATCTGTGTCGCCGTCACACACGGTGATGTGTCGGGTCACATTGAGGCGATACCTGACACCGGCGCTGATGCTACGGTGATAGGCCTGAAGCACCTCCAGAAACTGGGCCTCACCAAACTCGACCTGGGACCACCGCCGCAGCTGCTGTACTACAATGCTGACGGTTCCCAGATGCCGGACGCTGTGGGCTCCTTTCAAGCTGAGATCACCTACGGTGACAGGTCGTGTCACGGATGGATGGACGTGCAGCCTACTCTCGCTACACCCTTGTTGTCGTGGGAGCACTGCAAGGAGTTAGGCGTGGTGCCCAGAGACTTTCCTGAGCAGATCCCAGCTGCTCGGTACACAGCCAGCAGGGTGCGTGAGTCAACGAGTGACGCGCCTGGCGCTGCCGCACAGAGCTGCCCAAAACCCGCGTCCACTCCCGCCCCGCCTCCACCCAAGTCACGGCTGCTTCCTCTTCACAGCGAGACGTCTCCTTCATCTGCAAGGGCGTACTTCCTGAAGGAGTACTCAGAAGTGTTGGTGACGAAGGAGGCCCTACGGACCGCGCCACTGAAGGCTATGGAGGGTCCGCCTATGAGGATACACCTGTGGGAAAATGCGCAGCCGTTTGCCATACACACTCCCCGGTTGATCCGTCTCGCCTTTTGGGATTCAGTCAAGAAGGAACTGGATTCCATGGTGGCCCAGGGTGTCATCATACCCGTTGGTGACGACCCGTCCCCTTGTTGCCACCCTCTAATCGCTGTGGCTAAGACTAACGGTGGAGTGCGGATTACTACCGACTTGTCTAAGCTTAACAGCCAGGTGTCCCGTCCCGCCCACCCTTCACCCACACCTTTTGCAGCTATACGGAGTGTGGACCTGAAGGTACGGCACTTCTCGACGATGGACACCCTCTGCGGTTACTGGCAGATCCCACTGAAGAAGGAGGATCAGCCACTGACCACTTTCATCACGCCTTACGGACGCTTCCGCTACTGCCGTGGCCCTATGGGATTCGCTGCTACGGGGGACGCCTAGTGTCTCCGTGGTGACATGGCACTTCAAGGCATCACTCTGAATGCCGAGAAGCTCGTCTTGGCCGCTACTGCAGTGTCTTTCTGTGGCTACCGACTCTCAAGGGATGGCATTGCTGCGGACCCGGAGAAAGTTCGCTCCATAGCGGACTTTGCCAAACCTGCCAACCTTACGGATCTCAGGTCTTTCATGGGCCTGGTGAACCATATGTCAGAATTTTCTCCTGACGTCTCCGCCGCTGCCGGGCCTCTCCGCCCCCTGATGAGCCCCAAGAGGACTTTCATGTGGACCCCTGGCCACGACCTCCCCTTTCATAAGGTGAAGGGGGCCCTGTCAAGTCCACCTATCCTCGCTACTTTCGACCCAGCGCTCCCCACCAACCTCCAGACAGACACCTCGCGCCTGTACGGGGTTGCTTATGCCCTTCTCCAGGATCACGGTGGAGGAAAGTACCGGCTCGTACAGTGTGGCTCTCGCTTCCTCACCTATGCTGAGTCTCACTACGCTACCATCGAGCTAGAGCTGCTGGCAGTGGTATGGGCCTTATCGAAGTGCAAGTTTTACTTGATTGGCCTACATTCTTAACCACTATTCGCTGGACGCCATCGAGAATCCCCGCCTCCAGCGCCTGAAGGAGAAGATTTCAGCCTTCGTCTTCACCGCGGCTTGGAGAGCAGGTAAGGAGTTGTGCATCCCGGATGCCCTTTCCCGCTCTCCAGTCAGCCGCCCGACACCTAAAGACGAGATGCTCAGCACCGAGTCCGGTTTCTCCGTCAGCAACATCGTCACTTTGCATTCCGTACACTCCCTCGCCAGAACCCAGGCCTCAGTGTCGCCACCCGACAGCAATCTGGCCCTTGAGGAACTACGGACCGCGGCACGCAACGACCCTTCCTACACTCAGCTCTTGGAGAGTGTGAGGACTGGGTTCCCTTGTGACCGTTTTGTCCTCCACAGCGTCCTACGCCCGTATTGGAAGATACGTGAGGACCTCTACTCAGATGGGGACCTCGTCCTGTACGGTGCCTGTGTGGTCGTCCCTGCAGCTCTCCGTCGTCGCGTTCTGGCCCGCTTACACGACAGCCATCGTGGAGCAGAGGCCACCAAGCGCCGCACAAGGCAGGCTGTGTACTGGCCCGGCATTGACGCGGATATCGTCAATACGGTCCGTGCCTGTAAACCGTGCCAGACCATGCAGCCCAGTCAACAGCAGGAGCCCCTCTTGTGCGACGACGAACCCATCAGGCCCTTCGAGTCCGTGTCGGCTGATTTCTTCAGCACAGCTGGGAAACATTTCCTAGTTGTCGCCGACCGACTCTCTGGCTGGCTTGCGGTGGTAATCTGTGGCTCGGACACGACGTCCGCGGCCACCATTCGCCGCTTCCGGCACCTCTTTCGTGACCTGGGCGTCCCCATACGTCTGTGGATGGACGGTGGGCCACAGTTCACCAGCCGGGACTTCACAGGATTCCTGGAGCGTTGGGGAGTCCGCCACATCATGTCAACACCCCACTACACACAGTTAAACGGCCACGCTGAGGCTGCGGTCAAGACAGTCAAGCACCTCATCCTCAAGGTGGCCCCTTCAGGCAACATAGACTGTGAGGCGTTTGACAAAGGACTCCTGGAGTTACGTAATACTCACACCCACACAGGACGCTCCCCTGCCCAGATCCTGTATGGTCACCCTCTCCGCTCTTGCGTTCCTGCACACCCCAAGGCCTTTGAGAAGGAGTGGCAGACCAGAGCCAAGAGCTGCGACCGCCGCGCCGCTACACGTGCCCAGGACGCCAAGGCTCGGTATGACGACCGTGCCCGCCCTCTTCAGCCGCTGGAGATTGGTGCCCTTGTCCGCATCCAGGACCCGACGATGACACATTGGGACAAGGTGGGCATAGTGATGAGCGTCGGCTGGTCGCGGGACTACAAGGTCAGGATGCCGAGCGGCCGTGTCTGGTGGAGGAACTGCCGCTTCCTCCAGCCAGACCCACCCCCTGCTGCTGGCCCCCTGACCGAGGACGAGTCCCCTACACCTCACGAGGATCCGCCCCACAGCGCACCTCGACGCTCGGAGCGACTTAGGACTAAGAAGTCCGCTCAAGACAAAGACTATGAACGTGAGGGGGGGAGGGAGATGTAGGTTATGTATCTAAGCTACTGTGCCGAGTAGCAACCTTGTATATAAGCTACTGTGCCGAGTAGCAACCTTGTATATAAGCTACTGTGCCGAGTAGCAACCTTGTATATAAGCTACTGTGCCGAGTAGCATCTATGTATGTAATTACATGGCAACACTGCACGTGTTATGTGGCAATATTGCCCCGAGGCTGCCAAATGGCATTGCAGCCTCAGTCTGACTCTGTGGGTCGTGCATGGCACACACTAGTCACTACTTGTATTTCTCCTATCCGTTAATAAATGGACTTCAGTGTTACCCGGTGTTTCCCTACCCATCACTGCCTTCTTCAGGGAACACTTGGAACCTTCAGAAATGGCTGCTGAGATTCAATGTATGCACCTGGGGCATACCAATGGTAAGGCGGCGTTTCTTATGTCCCAACGGGATGAAGAAACTGCACTATTTGAGACTGAATGTGAGAAGGATCTAGGTGTGTATGTTGACAATGAGCTGAAGTTCTCGGGCCATTGTAAGAAGAAGGTAAATCAGGCAAATAAAGTATTGGGCCTTATAAGAAGGTCATTCAGATATCTAGACGGTCCGTCCCTCGTAACGATCTTCAAGAGTGAAGTGCTTCCCCATCTGGAGTACTGTCACCCCGTCTGGTCTTCGAGATATGCTAGGAACTGTTAGTTGGTTGAAAATGTTCAAAGGAGGGCCACCAATCTGGTGCCTGCATTTCGGCACTTCAGCTACCCTGAGAGATTGGAGTATACTGCCAGATCTGGGGTCACTAATTCTAAGGGGAAAACTTAACTAAAGTCTTAATTTTAAGGGTTGATGCCACCAGACTCCCTCTGGGCAGTATGTAGCTCGTTAGGTAGCGGGCAGAGTGGACTAGGCATTGAGTTAGGTTTTTCATTGACCAGATCGATAAGGGGGAAGAAGGGTGAAACCATAACATGTCTTAATTAATTTATTCCTCATAAAACATACCGGTAAAAAAAACACACAAGTGAGTTGGCATTCCTCAGAAGAACAACGAAGATGTTGGTTACCATGCTCGGCACCAGGCGTCTTACATTAATTGCGTGTTATCCACATACTTATTGCATAACAATCTGTGACCTCCTTACCTCGGTCATTCCTTCTTACACTACCCCTTAACACGTCAGACTGCTCCACCTGTATGGAATATAGCACCGTAGGTTATCATACATAATAGCACTATCTCACCTCCGTGTAGCACCATCTCAACACACCTGTTGCAATCCACAGCTGCAAGCATGGGACTCCTTGTAATTTCTAGGTACACATATCAGGCACCTCGTTCGCACACCGCCCTCGGTGGGTAGAGACGAGGGCTACACCAAGAGACATACCAGTACTATTTCTACGCCTGGTATCATAGGTCGCTCCAAGTGACGACCGCGGAGTTTCTCATTCTTTTCCTTATTTGTTCCTACTCATTTGGGGTGGTGTGCTGGGAATCCACAGGTTCACAGTGGATTGGTATAGCTGGGAGTAGTCACCACCTGGTGGGACGCTCACAGGGATAATGGCCGCCGCCCAGCAAGGCACTCCGACCGCATGGGACCTGAGGTGACGGTAGAATGGAGGACACTGAGAAATAATGCCTGATGGGCGGTTATCACACACCCTAACACATTACTATTTCACTTATACATCAGGCAAAGCTTTAAACTGTGATAATTGCTATATAAGCCTTTTTTACAGGGCGGGATGTAGCCCGATGGAGGATACTGACCTGAGGTGATGGTAGAACGGAGGACACCGAGGGCAGTGCCCCGCCGCTCATCACGGCGTAGGCCTACAGTTTCCAATCTTTAATTTTTACTTTTATTTCTTACGGTTCTCACCTGAACATTTTCCTGTATACTGTAACCTCATGCCTTAGAGACACATATTTTAATCCTAAATTACACGCTAAGGTAAGCTTCTGGTTAGCTAGTTCGTGGGAAAATTCATTGGGTTATAATATCAACGCAGCACACCCGAGGAGGGTACAAAGGACGCTCCCTTAAAACAAAAGCCGAATGTTCATGGCGTGGATATATCCACTTCACTTAAAACTGTAATGAGGGATCCTCCTCTCACACATTGCACTATTTGAACACAGACATAAGATTCTCTGATCACTGTACAAGTCGTGGGTATACGTCACGTGAGGATACGAGGTGTATTAAGCTCACACCGATACATACAAGATATTTCCTTTCAAGTATAGTTTCTGGGTCACTTCCAACACCTCACATAGTTCTAATACATTTATCCCTTTTTCCAGATCATTGTTCTCATGTATTTTCATATGATATTTGTGGAAGTTATGTTCGCTACACGTTCACAGACGTAAATAGTATGACCTTCAAACCATGATCCACACTTAGTCCTACAGTACACTAGTCCGGCTCAACTGGACTTTCCCAATCATCTTATGGATACCCTGAGTTCTCCTTAATGCTATGAATACATACAATTAATATTCCATAACTGTATCTGGGTACAATACAACACATGATTCAGTAACATTGAGTAGGTGAGTATCCTTTATCAATGTTTCCCGTTCTCTGAGATTCTACAAGCGCGGTGGATTTGAATGTTATGTAGTGTAATATGAATTAAAGGTTTTTTTTAGGAATGACAATGATGTGCGCAGTAGAGGAGTGCCTGAACTTGCCTAGCTTATACTGCAGACGGGCAAGGGGTGACCTAATTGAGGTGCATAAGCATCTCAAGGGGCACTACTCAGTCGAGTGTCCTTACTTGGAGCTGGCGGACGCTTGTCCCACAAGGGGTCACAGCTCAAGATTGAAGAAGCCACAAGGCCAGAAAACTGTGAGGGCAAACTTTTTTGGAGTGAGAGTTGTGAATTCTTGCCCAGTACTTGCCAACAGTGCGAAAGAGACATGACCGATCGCCCAAGCGGCTAACAAGCCGATCATTTGGTGACTATTGTGACTCTTGCAAAGAAGGCTGGATTCGATGAAGTGGATGAGCGCTGACGTAGAAGACCTCCTCGACTCTTACAATGAAGAACTTACCAATCAAGACCTGATAGAGCTGGAGAGGCTTCAGCAGGAAGAAATGCCACTTGCAATGGGAGAAGATGCAGATGAAACTACAACACAACTCCTCACTGTACAGAACCTAAGGAAGCTGATTTCTTCATTTGAGATGGCCATGGATATGGCATTAGAAATGGACCCTAATGTTGACCGAAGTTGCACTATCATCCGCAATGTCAAGAAAGACATACAAGCATACTACGAGGTGGTTGAGGAGAAGAGGGAGATGCACAACAAATGACTCTTGATGCATTTTTTATCACAGCCAAACCTTCAACCCCCAGTGCACCAACCACCCCACGTACATCCAAACAGAACACAGCTTTTAGGCAGCTGTTCAAGACCAGTGTAAAATTAAAACCTTTAACAAGTGAACCACAGCCTTCAACCAGTGGAGAACAACAGCTTTCAGTGCAAATTGACAGCGATAATGAGAGTGAGGTGGCTGATGACCCAGGCAGTGATAATGAGGGTGAGGTGGTTGACGACCCTGGCAGTGAGGAGAGTGAGTTGGCTGACTATCCTGGCAGTAAGAAGGAGAGTGAGGTGGCTGACGACCTTGGCAGTAAGTAGGAGAGTGAGGTGACTGACGACCCCAGCCTCCTCTCACCCCAGTAAACCTTCACCCTCTCCCCTAATGCCAAGTTCAACAAGCAAGCAACACAGCACATCTTAGGTAAATTAACAGTCTAAGTTTAAGACTTACCTCACACACCTATGCACTTAAACATCCAAACACTCACACACTCAAACGTGTAAAGTATAGTGTACTTGTAAACATATACGCCTAATAAACTTAAAATGTTTGTTATTGATGTTTATTTGATATTATGCCCTTGTTTCTTTATTTATTTTATGTTCTATATGTATTGAGTAAAACAAGTGTTAAAAACTGACGGCCGTGACCACCGTGAGGTGAAACATAGTGGCGATGCCCGTATTCCCTCAATTTATATTATTTCTTATGGGAGAAATTGCTCCGCTATTCGCAATTTCGATATTCGCAACGAGTTTCATACCCGTAACCTTTGCCATAAGTGACGCAGCCCTGTATTTAAAATTCTGCTTAAATAACTAAGTTCCACTGCCCCCCCCCCCCCCCTCCCAGCACCCACCAATGTTACATGGTGTGAAAAATTCAACCACTTATCAATTAGAATAAAATAGTGATGTCACTACAGCCACACCCCAATTAGACGGACAGCTCACAGTGAGTCTAAGTTAGACTCAATAACTATGGGGGCAGAAATCGTCCACAAACTCCTCAACTAAAGGAACGTGATAATTATTTGGCATTTGGTATGGAGCTATTGAGGATTTTCCCGACATTATGTGACTTATTTCTCAAGCTTACCACCCCACTATTTGAATTAGGGGGCGACAAGCCTTGACACAAGACCATGCAGGCAGACACTAATTCTTAACTTTTTACTTTTATCCTCAACGCCACTAATCGGCCTGTTAGGTGCTTGGGCGATCGGTCACATCTCTGATTACTTTTCCTTTTCATTTATCTTCTTCACCAAAAGATCGGCTCGCTAGCCGCCCGGGCAATCGGTCACGTCTCTGTCACGCACTGTTGGCAAATACTGGGCATGCACCGGCTCCTGAATGTACCTGAACCCGCTCCAGTGTTGGTCAAGTCTTGTCTTGAAAGAGCTCACACTCGGTGCCGTCACAACACTCTCTGATAGATCGTTCCAAGAGTTTACAACCCTCACTCCGAAAAAGTTTGCCCTCGCGGTTTTCTGGACTTGCGGCTTCTTCAATCTTGAGCTGTGACCCCTTGTGGGGCGAGCGTCCGCCAGCTCCAAGTAAGGACACTCAACTGAGTAGTGCCCCCTGAGATGCTTATACACCTCAACTAGGTCCCCCTTGCCCGTCTGTAGTATAAGCTAGGCAAGTTCAGGCACTCCAATCTCTCAGGGTAGCTGACGTGCCGAAGTGCAGGCACCAGCCTGGTGGCCCTCCTTTGAACCTTTTCAACCAACTGACAGTCCCTAGCATATCTCGGGGACCAGATGGGGTGACAGTACTCCAGATGGGGAAGCACTTCACTCCTGAAGATCGTTACGAGGGACGGACCGTCTAGATATCTGAACGACCTTCTTATAAGACCCAATAATTTATTTGCCTGATTTACCTTCTTCTTGCAATGGCCCGAGAACTTCAGCTCATTGTCAACATACACACCTAGGTTCTTCTCACACACAATCTCATCTAGTGCAGTTTCTTCATCCCGTTGGGACATATGATACGCCTCCTTACCGTTGGTACGCCCCAGGTGCACCCTCTTACACTTCGTGACATTGAATCTCAGCAGCCATTTCTTCGACCATTCCTGGAGCCCACAGAGGTCATTCTGCAGTTCTTTACAGTCCGCTCGGTTCTTAATTTCCCGAAATAACTTGGCTTCATCGGCAAACATTTGTATGGAGGAGTGTTCAACGTCAGGCATGTCATTTATGAAACAAATAAACAACAGCGGGCCCAATACACTGCCCTGTGGTACCCCACTTGTGACAGGTACAGATGACGATTTCGTGCCATTAATCACCACACACTGCTTGCGGTCATGTAGAAAGTCTTCTATCCACGCTAGGACATTTCCCCGAATTCCGTACCCTTCCAGTTTGATTTTCAGCCTTTCGTGGGGTACACTGTCGAAAGCCTTGGCAAAATCTAGGTAAATAATGTCGATATTACCATCCCGTTCCAGAATATGGATCCAAATATCCAATACCTTGAGCAATTGTGTTCAGCAGGAGCGCCTCGGCATAAAACCGTGTTGGCAATCTTTTACAAGGTTGTTTCGTATTAGATGTTCCATTGCGGCATCTCTGATAATACTCTCAAGTACTTTACATATTATGCTGATCAGGCTCACTTGTCTATAGTTGTTCGTGGTGTGACGATCGCCCTTCTTGAAGATAGGACTCACATAAGCCACTTTCCATTCACTGGGGATAATTTGTTCATCCAGGCATTTACAAAACAGGATCTTCAGGGGCTCTGCAAGCTCGTTGCACAACTCTCTTCGCATTCTAGTATGCACCATGTCAGGGCCGGGACTCTTATGGACCTTTAGCCTGGACAGTTTATTTCTAATGCCCTCTTCTGTGAACACAATGTGGGTCAGTGCTGTGTCGAACCGTCTGTCCTCAAACGCAGGAAGGTTAGTTGCATCCTCTCTAGTGAACACCGAGGAAAAGAAGCTGTTCAATGCCTCAGCTTTATCCTGGTCAGAATCTGCGTAACCACCATCCACCAGCCTCAGGTCTGATACTCCTACTCCCGTTTTCAATTTCGACTTTGCATAGCGATAAAACGCCTTTGGGTTTGACTTGACCTCACTTGCAACCAGCCTCTGGAACTCCTTTTCAGCCCTCCTACACTCTATCTTTGCTTGGTTTCTGGCTCTTGCATATATCCTCCTGTCTTGCTCATCGTTTGACCCAACCCACGTCTTGAATTTCTGGGTTTTCTTCTTAATTCTGTCGACCGCCGCATGATTCATGTGTAGGGATCCCCTCGTATTCCTAGAAGCACTGGGTTTGGTCTTGGGTATATATTTATCGATCAAATGGGTCATTTTACTAGTTATGACATTGAGCGTAGTGTCTGCGTTCTTGTACCTTAATAAGTCAGGCCAGTTGATACCCCTCATCTCTTCCCTCATCCCATCGTAATTTCCCTTGTAATATTTGCACCTTGGCCTGACCTTATCCTGAACTGGGTAACAGTTAAATCTGAATGACAATACTATATGGTGACTGGTGCCAACTGGGGCAAGGTGTTCCAGTTTGGCCATCATACCCTCCTCGTTTGTTATGATGAGGTCAAGTGGCTTGGGTGTTTGCTCCCCTCTGTAATGTGTCGGGACTCTAACATGTTGGAACAGAAAATTATCTCTCAGAGTTTCTACAAAAAGAGTAGAAGGGTTATTCAAGTCATTCGGGGTGGACTCGTTTCTCCAGTCGATGTCGCCATTGTTAAAGTCCCCCATGATAAGGAGGTGGCTAGGGTTGAGCATCGCCGCGTTGTTTATTAAGGTTCTTAAGTTCCTTTGATTTAGTGGGCCACAGTTTGGGGATCTGTAGATACACCCGACGATAAGTACGTCCTCTCCATTTAATTTAATTTTACACCACTTGGACTCTTCAAAAACATCCTCTCCCTGTACCCTCGCCTGGCTGGCTCTAAGGTCTTGCCTAGCGTAGATAACCACACCCCTCTTGCAAATTTCTTGAGAAAGGTTCGTAAATGAGTCATATCCAGCAATACTGAACTCACATTCCTCTGGGTCGATTCTCCTGTTCTTGTACAACAGTTCTACAACTCCTACAATATCTGGTTGGTGTACTCTTAGTAGTGTTTCAAACTCCTCTCTCTTATCAAGGAACGTGTCAGTATTAGTGTACATGACATTCAAGCTAGAATTTGTTCTCGGTAACATCTCTACTCTTAGTAATAAACCCGCCCCCCCACCCATTCTCAGAAGCTGCAGCATTTGCTAAGTACACTGTATTTTGCAGGGTGTGGTAAGAATTGTTATTGTTTACAAGGTTCCAACCCGGGGGACAATGAAAGGCCGCGTCCATAGTCTGTTTATTAGCGAAGGTGACAAGGGGGAACAGACATGTCCACACTGCTTGGAGGCTCAGCTGGAACTGACCGTTGAACTTCCGCCGCTGGCGGGCCTATACATTGTTGCCAAACTGGTGCATACCCCAACACTAATACATTGGTACTGGTGTCGCGCAGGACACGCTATGAATTGTGATATGGTGACAATATTGATATGATTTAAGGAAAATGGGAGTTAGCGCCCACCAATGTGTGGGTAGTGTACAAGAATTTAATGTAATTTATTACGAAAAGGTAGGTGGTGACACATAGTGGTTATTGACTCGTCTTGTGGGAGGAGGTCCCTGACAGTGGGATAGTCAAGGCAATTGTGTTGAAGGGTGTTAGCGTTACAGTAACAGGAAGAGAAGCGCGGGTCAGCCCCCACCTCAGACACTTGCCAGATATGTCTGTAAGCTAATGCGAGCAGGGACATTATAGCAGGAGACCATAAGTCCATGTCGAAGATACTTGTGTGGATAAGGAAAAAAGTGATCATAGTGTTGGATGGATTGTCGTGGATATTCTCCCTTATAACTGTCGCTGACCAGTCGATCACCGCGCAGTCAGACAGCTAAGCTTTGCAGGGAAACTCGCGGGGAGTCGGCCACCAGCGACGCTCACTTCCGACCACCAGCGACGCTCACTTCCGGCGGACGTGTATATAAGCTTCTATTACTCGTATCTCGTGTCGTGAATATGATTCTACTCAGTGCTCTCAAACAGACAAGACCTCCTCTCAACAAGCTCCTCACAGAAAACGCCATAGCTGAGTTTCCCTTCTCACCTCCATCCTAGTGCAATCCAACATCACGTTAACCCCACAATGGTGACCCCCGGAGTAACGCATTCACACAGGATGGATGAGAAGCGGATCACTCTTCCAGTCTTCAATCACAACATTGAAGACTGGCTAATCCTCATGGAGGCAGCTCTCATCAGCTCTACAGATACAGACAAGCAGAAGTACGTTGCCCTGGTCTGTTTCCTGCCCACTGAAGTCGCCATTCATCACTAAGCCCCCAGATGACAACAAGTTCGCAGCTCTACGAGATGCTTTCAAGAGGCGATACCAGAGGCCTGACACCAGTTTCCTGCAAGACTTATCCGGTCTCTCCCTCGGCAACTCAACGCCTGCTCGCCTCTGGGACTAGATGCGGAGACTGAACTCCCGCCACACAGACAGGCTTCCTGACACTATCCTGCACCAGCTTCACACTCAGAAGCTCCCTGCAGAAGTTCGTCTCGCCCTGTCCACACTGGACTACTTTACAACCCCGGCGACCTACGCAGCCACGGCAGACAGAGTATTCCATGAATACACTGCTGTGCGCCATGCTGCCGCGGACAACTCAGTGGCCACACCGTCACTTTCCTCCGGTTTCGTCAACCAGATCAACGCTCCTCAGAGAAATAGCATTCCACCAGACAAACAAGACATGAGGGACCTGCTACAATCTCTACACCGCAGGATGGACACCCTCGAGCAGCTCTGCTCCTCCATGCCTGCTGTTGCTCCTGTTCCTGCCCCACGCACTGTGTCCTACCAACCCCGACAGCCCCGTCATGCCTTAGACGCGCCGCCAGCCCCAGAACAGTGTACCTACCTTCTGTTGGTACCATCAACATTTTGGTGCGAAAGCTAGACGCTGTGAGGCTCCCTGCAACTACACGAGGAATCGACGTCAACAGGGATTGGTACCTCCGTCACTTCAGGCGTCTCACCGCTGCATGTCACTGACCACATCCGTGGACTCAGTCAACCACGTGTATGGGCTACCCAGTGCCTGGCCTACCAGTCCTCTTGGATACATCGACCCACACGGGCTCCCTTAGAAACCTTCCCTGTACCCAAAGGACGCTTCCAGGTAGTGCACCTCGACATCGTGGGACCTCTTCCATCATTCAGGGGCAGCACCTACATCTTCACCTGCATTGACCGTTTCACCAGGTGGACAGAAGCCATTCTTGTACATGTTCTGGGTACTCAGTTCTAACTACAGGAGCGAACACAAACATCTGTAGAGTTTTTTGTAGGTTCTATTTGCTGGATCTGCACAGAGGTACACAAGAGCCGGTACTTCCCTTACTCTCTCTATGGATCAACTGACCTCTCAGGCGACATGTGGCAAGTGATACATTAGCAGCTTCCAGATGTCGCCAGGCACATTATCTAAGCGTGTGGTACCTGGTACAGGCATTGCCACGCACTGCTGGCTCGGCTCAATAAGTAGTATATATAAATGGAATACATACATAATATACACACAACATACATAATATACAGACAACATACACAATATATATACACCCCCCCTCTATACGCTCATAGCAAAGTCTTGAGCGGACCTTTTCTTTTGGATCAGTTCTGAGCGTCGAGGGATTTGATCACTGGGGAGGATATGGGACTCAACACTGGTGTCGGGGTCAGCAGAAGGTGTTGTTACGGGGCGGAGAAAACGGCGGTTCCTCCACTACACACGACCACTGGGTAGCCGCACCTGGTAGTCCCGTGACCTACAAAGACCCATGACTACGCCCACTTTGTCCCAACGTAGGGAGGTCGGGTCCTGAACGCGGACTTGGGTGCCGACACTCAACTTGGGTAGAGAACGGGTGTGGTCGTTGCAGCGGGCGACGAAATCATGAACACGTTCAGCAGCTCGGCGATCACAATCCTCTGTCTTGGCCTGCCACTCCTTGGAGAAGAACTGAGGGTGAGCAGGGACACAAGAACGAAGGGGGCATCCATACAAGACCTGGGCAGGGGAGCGTCCGGTGTAATTGGGTGTGTTGCTGAGTTCAAGGAGACCCCGGTCGAAGGCCTCGCAGTCAATATTCCCAGAAGGGGCCACTTTGAGGATGAGGTGCTTCAGGGATTTGACAGCAGCCTCAGCATGGCCGTTGGACTTCGGGTAATGGGGCGATGACACCACATGCCGGACTCCCCATCGGTCAAGGAACGCAGCAAAGTCCCGGCTTGTAAACTGGGGCCCTCCATCGGTTCGCAGGCGCACAGGAACGCCCACGTCACGGAAGTGGTGGCGGAACTTGCTGATGGTGGTGGCAGACGTCGTATCATTACCGCATTTGATGACAACCGGCCAACCAGAGAGACGGTCGACGATGACAAGGAAGGACTTTCCTGACACACAGAAAAAGTCGGCCGACACAGACTCAAAGGGGCGGGTAGGTGGGGTTGTCGTCACTCATGAAGGGTTCCTGCTGCTGGCTGGGTTGTAGAACTTGGCAGGGCTCACACGCACGGACAGCATTTGAAATGTCGGAGTCGATGCCAGGCCAGAACACAGTCTGTCTTGCACATCGTTTGGTGGCCTCAGCTCCACGGTGACTGTCGTGAAGGCGAGCCAAGACGTGGGGACGTGAGGCAGCTGGGACAACTACACGTTAGGGTGTGTCAATTTAGGGGGTTAACTGGCAAAATTGAAAATCGAGTAATTTGGTAGCAATGTATTGTAGTCTTTAAGCATGCAAAACAATATTCTGGCATAAATTTTTTTTATAATAAGTCCTACCTACATCAAATGGATTTTTAAATGTACATATTTGTGAATTTATAACATAACCAGCGTTTGCACACATGTTACTGTTTCAAGTTTCAAATTATTATATTTTATTATCCGTAGTCTATTTGAAAGTAACCAATGCCTTCATACTCTCTTTGCTTTGGTTTCTTGTCATCAGTAGTCTGCTTGCTATTTGTGCTTTGATGTAACCTTCTCGCCTCTCGTGGCTGTAAACATGGCCCGCTGCTTCTGTGACCATTTTCACACATCTCTCCACACTTTGAGTGTGGGAAGGCCACTTCGGCACCTGCATTGGAGTCTCTTTAAGGTTTCTCAATTCTTGGCTAGTTAGACTTGTTGTCAATGGTGGCTCTAAGACTTCCAAACTCAAGTCAACCAATTCTGACAATTTGGTGGCATTGACGTTTATTGAGGGAACTTTTCTTGAATGAAACGAACAGTCTCCCAACTGGTCGTCATCTATTAGCGTTCCTCTAATCTTTAGAATGATTTCTACAGCCTCGGTTCGGAGATTGGTACATTGACTGCAAAGCATTGCTTGCAAAACTGCTTCTGATCGAGCATACCAAGCGGACCTTCTTGCCACAGGTAACACGATGTCCCTCACTACCTTCCTCTGTGTTCTTACTAGCTGCAATTGAAACAAAAGGTGATTGGGCCCATCCACCCACATAGGATTAAGTTTCACACTAAACCACTGGGGAAGATAAACTCCAATAATAAATTCAACAATTAACCTCAAATTCTTCAGCACTTTGCCCTTCAATTCGTGTTTGGAAATCCAAATCCTGCAGAAACGAAGAGCTGTAGTTAACCAATGGCTGTGACTGACAGGTCCAATCTCCAAGAGAGCCAATGACTGAGGCACTTCTCCTGATCTTATTGCTTGGGCAATACGATAAGCATAGGATTGATCTGTGCTGAGATCTTTGATGACTCCTTCAGACAAAGCCGGAAGGGGAGGGCCAACTTCGACCTTTGGAAAGGTTGTATTTATTTCTAGTTGTGTTGCTTCATCCAGCATGATGCCAAGGGGACCTGACCACTTGTTGTTGCTCTTTGTAGGACCATCAAGTTCCTGGATGAGATGACGAAGAGGTAGCTCGCCTGTATGTAAATCACATACAATCCAAACAAGTCTTCTTCCTAGTTTTTTCTCTAAATGCGTCATTACACCCCCCTGCCATCCGGTGTTCACTGCAGTTGAATCTCCACCAACAGCCTGCAGTGAACTGCCAAGTCCTCTCTCCTGAACCCAACATAAAATATGATCAGCAATGACCTCTGCATGTTTCTTCCCTTCTACTTCAGTTTCGGGAGCAAAGTGAAACAAAAACCGACCACCAGGCTCAGAACAGACAGTAGTGTTCTTCTTTGATGAGACCTGGAAACTTTCTGTTCACTCCCTCTACTTCTAGCAAAACTTTTGTGTCATCTATTCTTCCATCAAACAAAAGACAGGAGAGCCCTCCCTCGCTTAAATCTTTTTCATGCTGATCAGATATTTCCTTCATTATTTTTTCTTGTGCTCTTCTAATTTTATTATGATCTATCACCAAAGATACATCCTCTCGGCTGATGAGGCCTGCATCTATCAAGCGGCAGTTGCAATTTCTGCAGCCTCACGAAGTCCAGCATGGTGGCGAATACTAGCTAAAGCAATGTTTGAAATATTTCTTGTGTTGTATTTCATTTTCTTTGGTAAAGGTTCAGATGGTTCTTTGGAACTATCATCTGATGTTGCTTCCTGTTCATCAGAAGAACTATCAAAGAAGTGATAAACATCTTGACACAGCTCTTCCTCTCTTTGGATGGCTTCTTCACTCTTCATTTTCTTCTTTTGTTCCCTCTCTCGGATTTGTTCTCTCTTCTTGGCATTAGCAATCTGCTTCTTTGTTTCTGAATAATCTATTGAACCCATTTGCATACTTCCTTGGCCTTCTGCCTTTGTCCTCTGTGCCTTTATAAATTCAAGCTCTAAAACAGGGATCTTCTTTTCACGAGGACAACCACAATCAATGTGGGAATTATTTTCTCTCTTACCTGAGTGAGAACAGTTGGATTCAGAACATAATTGTATGGAGCACTTGCAGGTCAAAATGTCAAACAGAGTATCAAGTGTGTGCAGAAATTCATTTTTCCTGGCCAAGTTTCCTTTACCAAGTGATGTTTCAACTGCTTTGTGCCATAATTTCGTTAGTTTTAGCTCAATAGTTCGACACTGATTAATCACAGGTGGTTTGAATAGTGCATTAGCTTTTGTCCATTGATGCAGAAGAGGGACTATCATGTCATTTATGAGTTCTTTATCTGTATAGTTCCTTCTGTCCTTTGCATATTTTTCTCGAAGGAGTAACCCTAATCTTAGCATGTCTCTCACTGTTGGAAGTTCTGATACAGGAAGCTCCTTCCCTTTACCAACTAGCAGGCTCAAGTGGGTTGACAACTGACTTCTTGTCTTCAATTTTGACATCTTCACACTATCTGACAAATAGAAAAATATTTCAATGTTTCATAATTCAATTGTTGTTTCAAAAAATATCAATTTGTTTATCAAAAATGCTGTAACAGAAATAACAAAATAATTTCTTAGAACATAATGTTTTATACAATGATATAAGTAACTGCGACAATCAATATGCCCTACTTACAATAATTAAAATGTAGAATTCGTCTGGTAGAGTAGGTGCAAGTGCAATGAGAGCAAACCACCGTCTATGATATCTAGAAGGAGAGTGAGCCGGGCGCCTTATCCTCACGCTTGGTACAAGTCAAAACAAGAATTAAACTGTCCCACACGGAGAGCCTGTTCATGTTCATGTTCTGACATGCATATTGTACACAAGCTATAGAACCATAAAATACTCCATAATCCATATGCTTACATGAGATTAGTTAATATCAGGTGAATAATTCTAATCAAGTCTCATTAATTTGTTGAAATACTGATATTTGAAACTTTAAGGTATAATTGATGTAGGTGAGGGTTATTTCAATTCATTTTTGTTTGCTAATCTCAAGTTTAGACATAAAGAGGCACAATATTTTGACTACCAAATTTGATTTTTAACATGTTGACAAAATTGACACACCCTACTACACGTGCTCCGTACAGAACAAGGTCTCCGTCGCAGTAGAGTTCATCGTGGAGTTTCCAATACGGGAGCAGGATGTTGTGAAGGTCGCAGCGGTTGCTAGGGAATCCATTCCTCACACACTCAACGAGTCGGACGTAGGAAGGGTCATCTCGGGCCGCTGTTCGAAGGTCCTCCATTGCCTTGTCGTCATCTGGTGACAGGTCCGAACGAAGGTATTGGACGGCGTGTAGGGTGACCACAGTCCTGACGGAAAGAGCGAGGTCGGCGTCGAGCACATGGTCTTCTGGAGTAGGACGGCTGACAGGAGAGCGGGATATGGCATGGGGGATGCAGAGCTCCTTACCCGCACGCCACACTGCTGTGAAGACGTACGCCAGGAAGTCGTGTCACTTAGTGCTGAGCTAAGGCATTAAGTAGCCGGCTTTCTGGCCACCTGATGCGGGCAGTAGTTTGATATCCTTGACGAGAGGAAGATGATACTGAGAGCATCGTGGATGGTTCCGTCTTCCCTCGAGGGAGGACGTATATTACCGCTCTCCCTCGATGGGTATTACGGCATTGTCACTCAACACCTCACACCAACCGGACGTATTCAGAAGAGCTCTTTAATATAGCCTCCGTCCTCATTTTAACTCTCATAACTACAGTGATTAAGTTACGGTGATATACACTTGGAACTGTATATGAGAGAGTTTCTCAATAAACAGAGAACAGACAATTGGGTTTTGCTACTAAAACCCTATTTACTTTTACATGTTCCAGCCCCATTAACCCAGAAGGAATCAACCGTTAAAGGGTTAGTTCAGGACTATGTTTAATCTCGACAGTGGAGTACCTCAAGGAGGATACCTGTCAACAACACTATATACAATTTATACCTCAGACACACCTCAACCAACCCCCTTTAGCGAATATGTAATGTTTGCTGATGATATTACTCAAATGGTATCGTACCCAGGAAAATCAACCCAATTTATGGCACGCTACAAGGCAACAGCGATAAAAAACATAAATGACTGAGAAAAAATGGAAAATCAGGGCAAATAAGAACAAATTCAAGATAATACTAATAGCCAAGATCAAAACAACTCCAGTAATAATCGAACAGGAACTATACCCTTACGACACTGAAGGCAGAATGCTTGGACTAAAACTAACAAAAAGAGGATATATAACATACATAAAAGATAAAGAACGACAGGCAAGAATAAGATTATAAAAAATAAAACGTTTTAGGATCCTTAGCATAAATAACAAAAGAAAGATTTATATAGCCCTTGTCAAATCGATTGTGGACTACCCACCCATCCCATTGAACACCCTTAGTAAAACGAGCATTAAAAGGTTACAAACTGTACAAAATATAGCTCTCAGATTTATTTATAACATGAAATATACAGACCACATCAATAATGGACAGCTGCACAAGAGAGCAAACCTCCTAGCAATCAATGTAGAAATACATAACAAAGCCGCAAATATTTGGAACAAAGTGACTGAACTCAACACAGAAAATTACCAAAACTGGAAAAATAATATAAATATTGAAGAATTACAAGAACACATTTGGCTTAAATCAGCCAGAAATAAAGTAATTGAACCATCTCCTGCCCCAATATACACATAAGACATTAACAGAGAGAATAAAAGATGAGTGACCTACCAGCTCCACTAAGAACCTGGCAGGCCTCTCCATACAGTGTACTTTTAGACTCTAACACAACTAACATTTAACTTACACATTAGTACAAAAAACAAGAAAAAAACAAGTGATTACCCTCCCAGCCACACAAGGACCCGGGAGGGCTCACTAACGCCATCACAGTAAAAAAAAAAAAAAAAACGCCAAGTGAAAAGTATAATAAGCAGCACTATATAAATAAACCAATACTAATACAAAGGTCTGAAGACCCATGGGAGCAAAACAAAGATAACAAAACAATAGATAGGATAATGGGACCTGGTTGAGCCTTGATTCTTTCTACTCCGACTGTATTTCAGTTTCACCACTTTTCTTCAATCCCTAATAATCTTCTTTTACCTCATAACTCATGACTCCAAAGCCAAGAAGGTCCGACCCTCCAAGAAACACAAGGACCTGGCGGGACCCCCCAATCACAAAAGATGAGGAACATCCCTTCAGCAACACAAGGACCTGGCGGGACCCCCCAATCACAAGGACCTGAAGGGACCCTCCAACAAACCCGAAAACAGCACATTCCCTTGGATCGCACTTTAAACCAGCTTAGCTTAGTTTATCTAATCTCCCTTGCCCCTCCCTGGAGGACTGAGGGACGTCTGTCACTAGTTAAGCCGCAAACCAGCCTCTGCAAGGTGGAAAGCCCATCTGCTATCATTCTTCTTCTGCACTTCCCACTTCTTAACTATACCTTGCCCTAAATCTCCTTATTCACCGCAGAGCCACGGCTCTCTTATTTCGGTGTTCTGACTGACTGACTGAAGGTCAGACAACACCTTGCTCTTAAGCAGAGAAGACCTCCTCTGAAGAAGCTCCTCCACAGCAACTCCTATGCCATGCAGCAACTCACGCCATTGTGAGTTTCCTTTCTCACCTCCATCCTTAGTGCGAGATCTCCTACATGTACGTATGTATGTCAGCCTAAAAAAGAGATATTAGACAACTGGCCACATACACTACGCTACATTTGGTGACCCTAGAGTGACGCACTCACACAAGGATGGATGAGAAACGGATCTCTTTTCCAGTCTTCAACCACAACATCGAGGACTGGATAATTCATGTGGAGGCAGCTGTCACCGGCTCAACAGCTAAAGACGAGCAAAAGTACGTCGCCCTGGTTTGTTCCTTGCCCACAGAAGTCGCCACGCAAGTCTCAGAAGTCATCATCAACCCTCCAGTTGACAACAAATTCGCAGCTCTACGAGATGCTCTGAAGAGGCGATACCAGCGGCTTGGCGAAAGTCTCCTGCAAAATCTATCATGTCTACCTCTCGGCAACTCAACGCCTGCACGTCTCTGGGACGAGATGCATAGACTGAACTTGCGCCACACAGACAGGCTTCCTGACATTGTCCTGCGCCAGCTTCACGCCCAGAAGGTCCCCGCAGAAGTTCGCCTTGCTCTGTCCGCACTGGACTATTCTACAACCCCGGCGACCTACGCAGCCACGGCAGACAGAATATTCCATGAATACACTGCTGTGCGCCTTGCTGCCATGGACAGCTCAGCGGCCACACCGTCACTTACCTCATATCTTGCCAACCGGATCAACGCTCCTCATACGAGCAACAACTCACAAGACACGAGGGACCTGCTACAGTCTTTACACCGCAGGATGGACACCCTCGAGCAGCTCTGCTCCTTCATGCATGCTGCTGCTCCTGTTCCTGCCCCACGCACTATGTCCTATTAACCTCCGACGTCTTCGTCCTTCCTCGGACACCGCCGCCAGCTCCAAGCATAGTGCATCTACCCTCTGCTGGTACCATCAACGCTTCGGTGCTAACGCTCGACGTTGTGAGGATCCCTGCACCTACTCGGGAAACGGCATCGACGGGGATTTGTAGAAGCCACAACCTCCGTCACTTCAGGCGTCTCACTGCTGCATATCACCGACCGCATTTCCGGCAGGAATTCCTCGTTGACCCAGGGGCATCGGTCAGCATCATCCCTCCCTCACCGCAAGACACATCAGAACAACCCTCAAATGACCTCTTCGCCGCCAACAGTACCCCCATCACCTCCTACAGCACACACAACCTCGCCTTAGACCTTGGTCTTCCCAAAACTCTGCGCTGGTCATTCGTGGTGGCACACGTCTCTCAACCCATCCTTGGCTTCGACTTCCTCACCTTCCACAAGCTCGTCGTCGACCCAAGCAACCTCTGCCTCATCCATGAGCCTACAGCACACATGATCACGGTACACGTGCCGCAGTTGCCGACACTATCACCTGCCTCTCGCAGTCCAACGAATTCTCCTCCCTGCTCAAGGAGTTCAAGGAACTTTTCTCAGCCTTAGTCTCTCCACTACCACGTTCGTCGGGAATTTTTCACCACATCGAGACTACAGAACCTCCAGTCTTCTCACGCCCTCGCCGCCTTCGCCCTGAGCTCCTGAACGCAGCCAAGGCGGAATTCAACAGACTCCTGCAAGACGGCATCATTCGACCTCCAAACAGTCCTTGGGCATCTCCTCTTTACATGATTCAAAAGCCATCATCCAACGACTGGAGGATATGTGGTGACTACAGAGCCCTAAACCTAGTCACCAAACCTGACAGGTACCCTATTCCGCATGTCCAGGACTTCCACCACAAACTTCACGGCAAGACCATCTTCTCGAAGATCGACTTGGAGCGTGCTTTCCATCAGATTCTAGTGGCACCTGTAGATATACAGAAGACTGCCCTCACCACTCCGTTCGGTCTCTTCGAGTATGCCGATATAAGTTTTGGACTACGCATTGCAGCCCAGACCTTCCAGAGGTACATGGACCACATGCTTCGCGACCTCGACTTTGTCACTGTCTACAATGTAGACTCTGCATAGACGACCTTCTCATCGCATCTCCGACGCCTGCCGAGCATCATCCCCACCTACAGCTCCTTATCCAACCCCTACAGAACAACAACATGAAAGTTCATCCCGCCAAGTGCGTCTTCGGAGCCTCCTCCATCAACTTCCTCTGCCATAGAGTCTCGTCGAGCTGCATCCAACCTTTACCACAAAAGGTAACTGCTACCAAGGAGTTCCCCAGACCTAAAAAAGAGAAGAAGCTCCTAGAATTTCTGGGTTTAGTCAACTACTATCACCGCTTCATTGCCCAGTCTGCTAACATCCTCGCTCCTCTCCACGATCTTCTCAAGGGACTCCCCAAGACGTCTCACAAGCCTCTCATTTGGACTCAAGAGGCTTTTATAGCATTCACCACTATCAAGCAGCACATCACACGCCTTACCCTGCTGGCTCACCCTGCCCCCAACGCCCAAACCACTCTCACAACAGACGCTTCTTCTACTGCCGTGGGCGCCGTCTTACAAAAGGAGATCAACGGAACTCTCATGCCCATTGCCTTCTTCTCACAGCGGCTTCAACCACCTCAACTCAAGTACAGCGCCTTCGATCGAGAGCTCCTGGCCATATATCTTGCTGCCAAGCATTTCCAGCACATCCTCGAGGCCCGTCAGTTCACCATCTTTACTGATCACAAGCCCCTCGTCCACGCCTTCGCTTCAGCCTCCCAGACACATACACTTCATGTTCTTTGCAACTTGGCTTACATCTCTGAGTTCACCAGCGACATCCAACACATCAAGGGCAGCCACAACGAGATCACCTACACCCTCTCTCGTTGTATAGCTAGCATTCTTCCCTCATCTCCACCCATGGATTACAGACAGCTCGTCGTAGCTCAAGAGAACAACGAAGACCTTACAGCAGTGGTTCTCAACCTTGTTTGCCCCATGCACCCCTTTCACCACATGTCAGAATGTCATTCCCCCCTCCTTTCCAAGATTGTCTGCCTCAAAAAGTGCATTCCAAAAAATATGCATATAATACTGAAAATCCTTTATTTTTTCCATATTAGTATCAGTTTCCCCCCTCCCCCCCACCTGAAAACCTGAGGGGGGAAATTCCCCCCTGGTTGAGAACCCCTGCCTTACAGCATACAAGACATCTCCCTCAGGTCTCGCCCTCCAAGAACTCCCCGTTCCCGGCACGAATATCAAGTTGTGGTGCAACATGTCCTGTGGGCAGCCTAGACCGCTCCTGCCTCACTTCCACCGCCGCGCCATCTTCGACCGCATCCATGGTCTCAGCCACCCAGGTGTACGGGCCTCCCAGCGCCTTCTCATGCAACGTGTCGTCTGGCCCGGTATCAAGGCTGATACTCGGAAATGGGCTGCCCAGTGCCTGAGCTGCCAGTCCTTTAAGATACATCGACACACACGGGTTCCCTTAAAAACCTTTCCTCTACTTAAAGGACGCTTCCAGGTAGTGAACCTCGACATCGTGGGACCTCTTCTAGCATCCTGCGGCAACACCTACAACTTCACCTGCATTGACCGTTTCACCAGGTGAACAGAAGCCATTCCCATGCCTAATGCTACAGCAGAGTAAGCCGTCCGCGCCTTCCTGTCTGGTTGGGTCTCCCGTTTCGGTCCCTCCACGACTGTCATCACTGAACGAGGAGCCCAGTTTGACTCACAACTCTGGCATAGTCTCCTACAGTTCCTCGGCACTTCCAGGCACCTCACTACTGCTTACCACCCTCAATCCAACGGCATGGTAGAGCAGTTTCATCGGCAGCTGAAGGGTGCCATCAAGGCACAGCACGACCCCTACATCTGGACGGATGCTCTACCCTTAGTGCTCCTTGGCATCCGCGCATCACACAAAGAGGACATGGACTGCAGCCCAGCAGATCTCACCCTAGGCAAGCCCCTTCACCTACCCGGGGACTTCTCACTTACTCCTGACCGTCACCACTTCACTCCTGCTGCCCGTCACGACCTACTGCAAACACTACGACAAGCAGTTTCTGCATTCAAAGCTACTGTCCCACGCCGGCCTTCCCATTGCCCTGAACACATCCCTCCTGCACTACTCAACGCCGAGTATGTCTTCGTCAGGCGTGATGCTCACCGCAACCCACTTCAACGCCCCTACGACGGACCCTTTCCGGTTTTTGCACGGTCAGCGAAGTTCCTGACGACCATTCGCAATGGCAGACACGACACCGTCAGCATCGATCGAATGAAGCCGGCGACCTTACCGGATGGGGCCCCAGCCCAACATTACCTCCCAAAAATCACTCCTGCACCAGTCTGCTCACAGTTGCCACTTGCAGCACCACCTTGTCCACAACAGTTCTATGTGCCCTCCTTTCATTCTCAGGTACCTACTGCTCCTGATGAGGCTCATGCACCTAGCCCTGTGGATCCAAACATCCCACTCAGCGACCCCAAGGAGGTGTGCATCTGCCTCCCCCCAAAATACCACTTTCCCCCAGCAAACCACGCCTGCGCCCCCTTCACCTGTCTGGTCACCATTGCCGCCTGCAGCACCCTCTTTTCTCCCTCAGGTACTTACTGCTCCTGACCCTGCTCCTGATGAGGATCCTGCATCTGGACCTATGGACCCAGACACCCCACCCGGCGCCCCGGAGGACTTTGCACCTGCAACGAGAGAAGCACCACATTTCTCGCCTATTCCTCCTGCCGTTCAACCTGCTTTTATCTACAACCCTCCTTCTCCCTTTGCTTCTCCCACAGATTTCGTGTTACTAGACGGAGTCGTCACCTTTAGCGGCCGAGTGGTTCACACCCCCGCCCATTATGTCTCACATGTGGGATACAACCCTGTCGACAAAAAGTTTCCTGCAGCGCTCGGAGGGAAGGGGGAGTATTGTAGTGGATATTCTCCCCTACAACTGCTGATTGGTCACTTGCCGTCCACTTACCAGCCAACCAGCGGCGAGTTCCACAAATCAGCCCTCCCTCTCGAACTGTGTGGTGATTGGTCAGTTGCCGCCTTCATCTTAGCTAATCAGCAGCATTTCTAATCTTTGCATTTGGATTCTTCATCCGGCAGAATGATATAAATACCCCATGCCTCGCCGTGAAGGACTGAAAAAGTGATACAACAAGGCTTTCTAATATTTAACATGTCAGTAACACCTCATCAAATAAAGAAGGAAACATTTATCAATGTGCAAACTTGTTTTTCTTGTTACAAGTACGAAGAACACACAATGAGAGTGTAGTGGACGTCTCCCCTACAACTGCGTAGCTGCATGCCACCTGCTACGTCTTCCCTAGCAACCAAACGAGCGGCCCAAGGGGGGGGGGGGCCTCACCAGATGCCACAGTATCCTAGCAACGGAGTCAAAAGACCGGCGACTTCCCACGGCTGACTCACGGGTGCTGTGTATATAAGCTCTGTCTCTCCATTGAGATTCACTTGAGACCTGAACCTCGGCGAGGTAGGTTCTCCCGGCTCCCCGCTCCTTCCCCCCGAGGTACCGCGTGACCATGATCATGATCACCCTAGCCCAGGCGAAGGTTGTGAGACTGATTCCGGTCGAGCACCCTTCGCGCAAGAAACTCAATCTTCGTGTTATAAAAGATTTTTTTGACCACATCGGACTAAAGGGGGTGACAGGGGTCGTCCGGAGTAGCGGCGGTACCCTTGTCATCACCTTCGAGGAATGGGGGCAGGCCCACAAATTACCCTACCGAACGATTATCAATGGAGTCGACGTCATGTTTGACGCCTTACTTCAGGATAACTTAGTTTTGGGAGTCATTTCCCACTCTGAAATTGAGTATCTCGAAAGAGACGAACTTGCCGAGCTGATTGGAGATCAGCTCTCAGTACTTAGGAAGCTGACCAGCACAACTGCCCTGGTTGGTTTTCCTAGGAAACTTCCTAGCTCCGTTATACTGGGTTGGGAGAAAATCCCAGTAAAACCTCAACAGCAAAAACCCACTCGCTGCTACAATTGCCAGAAATATGGCCATCTGGCGAGGAAGTGTCGTGCTCGCGTGGTGTGCTCAAGCTGCGGGGCACCCGGCCACACCGACGCTGACTGCCAGGCGGCCGTTAAGAAGTGCGCTGCTTGTGGTGGCCCTCACTCCTCCTCCGACCGGCTTTGTTCCAAGTGGAGGGAGGAGTGCAGGGTGGCCAGGCTGCGGGCTAAGGAAAAATTGACTTACAAGGAGGCTCTCCTTGCAGTCAAGACTCTAGAAAAAAACAACCAAGACCAAAACAAACAAGAAAAGAACAAACAAGACAAAAGCGAACAAGAAAAGAACAATCAAGATATGAACAACGAAGAACCTGATAATATTATCATTATAGAAGACCAGACAGAACAAGACCAAAAAGAAGAAGACGAAGAACAAGAAGAAGAATGGAAAGTAAAAACTAAAAGAAGAACAAAGAGAAAAAAGAAGTCCAACCAATCAGCTTCGGCCGAAATAGCCTAACGGCGAAGAGGCCAGTAATCCCAAACAACTTGAACTTCATTCTGGCCTTTCTTCTTGAACACGCAACACCACCTCCTCCGCCGCTGCCTGGCGGCCCTCGCTTCTCCTCCGCCTGCCTGGCGGTCCTAGCTCCCGCCGGCGAGCATGGCGACCCACCAGCTGTCCTTCTCTGAGCTTCCTCACCAACCTGCTCTCTTATTCTGCTCTCGGTTCCTGAACACGCAACACTTCCTCCAAGCAAGCTCCTCGCTGTCCCGTTCTCATTCAACCTGGAGGCCAGCAACAGGCAACATCTTCTCTAACGAAGCTCCTGCACATCTACCTCCTTCAACACGCTACTCACCGAACGTGTCTACTGAGCAGCTCCTCACCACACGGCATCTCCAGCACCAGACTGTCTACCATATAACTTATATTATATAAGAAAACCACCACCTTAGAGTTTCCATCCATCCTGAGTGCTAGACAACATAATATCACGAAACCCTACAAGAGACTGTCCAGAAAAAGAGAAAAAGTACTGTTCAGACTGTGCAGGCGACGACCATACCTACACTGAATGTAAGAACCCATATGTTGGTTGTCTCAACTGTAAGAGAAACGGTAATGCACATATAGGACACAGGACGTTAGCAATGGCATGCCCACTAAAAAAGCACATGATAAAGTATAAGGAACAAGAAACAAGGAAAAGGGAACAAGAAAAGAAAGACACGACATACGTTGAAATAACCAAGAGAGCTGTCCAAGAGGCTCACAGACCAGAATCCACCATCTTAAACTTAAGCGAACCAATACATGACAAGGTAATGATTAGTATGATCCATGCACATCTGCACAATATCATTGCACCCGGATCATACAATGACGAGTTAAGGAAAATGTTTAAATTCAATTGATTACCGGAGATGATATTCCCAGAGAATCCAGAATCCGAAAAATTATTTTAAGCAACATACCCAAGTGAAGTAAAAGAAAGACTACAGCTAGGAAAAAAGGTATGAGCAAGGAGCAACAGTTGATACACAAGAAACACAAGCAACTGATAGAGATCCCAGACAAATGACTAGAAGTGACAAAGAGAAGACATAAACAACAAAAGGACAAAGGACAAGGAGGAGAGAAGATGGAGACTGATCACAACAGACAACTTGAATCTGCTGAAGATATTGGATTAAAAGTGATAACTACACCAAAACATGGAATCCCAACATCGAGACCAACAGGAGGGACAATAGCAAAAAACTGTGAAGGAGGGATATACAAGTGGACATATCAAGAAAAATCCCTAAACGAAGAATACGTTTGGACACTAATCATTATGGACAAATTAAAGATTACGTCCAATGACTTTGAAATACTAGACCTGTCAGAGTTTAGAAGAGTCAGAAGCGGGAAACAGGATGCTAGGTCTCCACTCCAACTGCCACAATCCAAGTTTAAGAAATAATGGACAACAGACAAACAGGAAGAACTTTAAGAATAATACAACACAACGTAAGAAACTGGAAGACCGAGAGAATTAACCAAAGTAATATATATCAAGAAATTGACCCTGACATTATACTAATAAACAGTCACGGTGAGACAGACAAGAACAACATAAAACTCTTCAACTATTATGTAAATCAAAGAAATAAATCGGGTGAGAACAATGGCGGAGTAGCTATAGTGGTTAAAAGAAACTTAAAATTTAAACTAATCGATGACTTCCAGGATGAATTTCTATCAATAAAAATAAATACAACTCAAGGAGACGTAATTATTGCTACTACTTATCTGCCACCGAGACGACCCTACTCACCTATAGAAGACCTATTAAAATTGGCTAACAACAGTCACCCGATGTACATCTTAGGAGACTTTAACGCCAGACACAGGATTTTCAACAAAACAAATAATAACGCCGTGGGAAACGCCCTTAATCAATTAATAAACCTAGGGAAATCCAATCATCTAGGTCCTAACTTTCCAACCTGGAGAAATTACAATGCACAATCGACACCAGACAAAAATTTTACCAACAACAAAGCCTTTTTCAATTACCATATATGTTACGTTTTAAATTTCGCTCTGCTTCCGGCATTCAATGCGTTGTGTATTTGATAAATGATGATTTAATGAATTCCATTAACTTCCAACATTCACCTAAGTTATTGGTTATACTTTGTCATAACCAATCAGTCATTACCGTTGGTAATAATAATAATAGAGGGATCACAGATACGGGCAGATGATTGCACTTACGTTTATTTGGCACAATTCCATACACTGGACTTATAATTTGCATGGATAGGTCAGTCACTCACATTCACGCCACAGTACCGTAAGTTATAAGGGAGAGTTTGTCAACCTGGAGAATTAATCGTTTAGATCTATTAGGCCGGCCTGGAGTGCTCTTGTAGCAAACAGGCCCTCACCATTGATCACTTCCTTTACAGGATGTGTTAACTTGTCGCTGGACTTAACAAAAATCTCGGGGATTTGCACACACAGACTCGTAGCACTGGTAGGACTGTATGGCCCCTGTTCTTAAGTCCGCGGAGCAGGAGGTCTTCTCTTACCCAAGGTCTAAAGCCCACTGGCTAAATTGGTTTTTTGAGGCGTGAAGTGATGAACAGTACACCTCTGTCTCACTGACCTTCCCCCCCTATCGGCTGGCTAACATACCACTAATTGAAAACATGTCCCAGTTATGGCTGGCCGGTTACCTTATCTCTACCGTAAACAAACATTTGGGATGGGTTGTGCGGGAGGCCCAACGCAACCCATGACAATATAAAACAAGGACCTCTCACAGGCAGTGACCATCTACCAACTATACTAACACTGTCGACAAGCCCCATACAGATACCAATAAAAAAGACTGAAAATGAGTAAAACAGACTGGGACAGCTTCAAAGACGACTTAGGTAATCACCATTCGATTAACCTACAAGGGCAAACAACAGAAGACATAGACTCAGAAATGGACAGACTGCACTCAGCAATAAAAACATCTATAAGCAAACACACTCCTACTTCACACTTTAGAACATTACCCAACACTAGACTAACAGAAGAAGTTAAATTAATCCAAACCCATTACAATGAAATAAACAGGTATATGGAAAGACAAGGCAGTAACAGCTGGCTATATACGACGCAGACAGCACTACAGATAAAATTAAGAGACGCATGTAAGGAAGCAAACAACAAAAAATGGAATGATATTATAATGGCGGCCGACAAGACTAAAGACACAAAAACATTTTGGACTTCCATAAACAAGATGATTGGGCACAACAAGCAAAAAACACCATACATTAAAGACCAAAATGGAACAAAACTGCACGAGGAAAATGAACAAGAGTCAGCATTCAAAAGGGAATGGGTAAAAGTTTTTAAAATATCAGATGAGGAAAATGAAGATTTTGATAGTGAACACGAAGAAAGGATAGAAGACGAAATGGGAAGACATATACATAGAATCACCCCAAAGCAATATACTGTAGACTATAACTTACTACCTAATAGTCAAATAATAACAATGGGAGAAATGATGCACTGCCTGAGGAAGTTTAAAGAAAAGGCCCCCGGTCTCACAGGTATTACACGAAATATGATCATAAATCTACCGGAAAATATCTTAAAAACATTATTGAACATCTGTAACGCATGCTTAATAACCGGTTGCTTTCCGGACAAACTAAAATATGCTAAAATGATACATATTCCCAAGGAGGGTAAGGACAATAAGGAATTATTAAACTGCAGGCCAATATCTTAATTAGAAATTACCGGGAAACTACTGAAAAAAAGTTAAAATTCAAGACTTATAACCTTTTTAACACAACATGGGAAAACTAACACTAGACAACATGGATTTATGCCCAATTGAAATACCCTAACTTTAATAGCTACAATAACTGAAATAATGGCAATAGAAAAAAGCAAGGGGAACCAGATCAATATAATTTTAAGGGACGTTTCTAAGGCTCTTGATAAAGTTTGGCATTTGGGCTTAAAATAAAACAAAAATATTAAAATTAGGACTTAACGAAAACTTGCTAAGAATATTGTGTGACTATTTAGATGATAGGAGAGCACAAATTCAAATTGGAAACTTTATGGGAATTAGTTTTAATCTCGAGAGTGGAGTACCTCAAGGAGTATGCCTTTCTCCAACACTATATACAATTTATACCTCAGACACACCTCAACCAACCCCGTTTAGCGAATATGTAATGTTTGCTGATGATATCACTCAAATAGTATCATACCCAGGAAAATCAACCCAATTAATGGCACTCTACACGGCAACAACGATAAAAAACATAAATGACTTTCAGAAAAATGGAAAATCAGGACAAATAAGAACAAATTCAAGATAATACTAATAGTCAAGATCAAAACAACTCCAGTAATAATCGAACAGGAACTATACCCATACGACACTGAAGGCAGAATGCTTGGATTAAAACTAACAAAAAGAGGATATGTATAGCATACATAAAAGATAAAGAACGACAGGCAAGAATAAGATTATAAAAAGTAAAACGTTTTAAGAACCTTAGCATAAATAACAAAAGAAAGATTTATATAGACCTTGTCAGATCAATTAATTATGGACTACCCACCCATCCCATTGAACACCCTTTGTAAAACGAGCATTGAAAGGTTACAAACTGTACAAAAAATAGCCCTCAGATTTATATATAACATAAAATATACAGACCACATCAATAATGAATAGCTACGTAAGTGAGCAAACCTCCTAGCAATCAATGTAGAAATACATAACAAAGCCGCAAATATTTGGAACAAAGTGACTGAACTCAACACAGAAACTTACCAAAACTGGGTAAATGATATAGATAATGAAGAATTACAAGAACACAGTTGGTTTAAATCAGCCAGAAAGAACGTAATTGAACCATCTCCTGGCCCAATATACACATAAAACATTAATAGAGAGAATAAATGATGAGAGTGACCTACCAGCTCCACTAAGAACCTGGCAGGCCTCTCCATACAGTGTACTTTTAGACTAACACAACTAACACTTAGCTAACACATCAGCAAAAGAAAAGAAAAAAAAAAGTGACCACCCTCCCGGCCACACAAGGACCTGGGAGAGCTCACTAACTCCATCACACTATACAAAAAAAAGTAAAAAGTATAATAAGCAGCACTATATAAATAAACCAAAACTAATACAAAGGTCTGACGACCCAAGAGAGCAAAACAAAGATTAAAAAACAATAGAATGATGAAGCGATCTGGTTGAGCCAGATTCTTTCTACTCCGACTGTATTTCAGTTTCACCACTTTTCTTCAATCCCTAATAATCTTCTTTCACCTCATAACTCATGACTCTAAAGCCAACAGCTGGTGTCAGCATGGATGCTGACATTTGTTCTCTTGTCTTCCTAGCGAACACGGAGGATGGAACGTAGACTACGTTGGTGGAAGTTTTCAAGTGCCTTGAGGTGCCTCCTTTATGTGACTCATGTCTCACTGCCATATTGCAGGGTGGGGAGGAGCACTGCTCCATATACGTGCAACTTTGTAGATAATTTGAGCTCCCAACAGCTGAAGACACGGTTTTGGAGTCTGCCAAAGGCTTGAGATGCACATCTGAACCGATGCTGAATCGTTTCATCGATGTCTACGGTAATGGACAGGTGGGAGCCGAGATACCGAAAGTGGGTAAAATTAGGGAGGGTAGTATAGTTAAGCTGCATGGATGGTGGAGGTGTGGCTGAACCAGGGGCAGGTTGAAAGAGAATCTGAGACTTACATGTATTTATCTCAAGGCCGAAGTGTGCATACGCATCTGCGTAGGCGTTCAGGATCTCCTGTAGGTCGTGTTCAGGGTGAGCAACAAGGGTGAGGTCGTCTGCCTACTGAAGTTCAGTAATGGAAGCTGCCGACACCTTTGTTCTTGACTGGAGTCGTCTTATTTTGTAAAGACCCCTTTTCACCCGGCACTCGATGTCCACCCCGCCGGCTTTATTGGCACTGGCACGAGTAAGGAAGGCAGCCAAGAAAATGGAAAAGAGATTTGGTGCCAGCACACACCCTTGCTTAACCCCTGTTTGGATGGGGAAGAACTCAGACTGGTTGCCGTTGTGCAAGACACTGCTGTTTATGCCATCGCGGAGTCGCCTCACAATGTCTATTGATTTTGGTGGGCAGCCAAAAGGACTGAGGGTCCACCAGAGGGCTTAATTGTTGACTGAGTCGAAGGCCTTGGTTAGGTCGATGAAAGCCATGTACAGGTCACGACGCTGTTCTCTGCACTTTTCCTGTATCTGGCGGGCAGCAAAGATCATATCAGTGGCGCCATGTGATGGTCTAAGGCCACACTGAGATTCTGGGAGGAAGTTTTCCGCCTCAGTCTGTTTAGGAGGACTCGGGCAATATTCTTGCCAGATATGGAGAGCAGCGAGATCCCACCGTAGTTGCCACAGTCTGACTGGTCTCCCTTGTTCTTATAAATATTGACGATGGAGGCGTCCTTAAGAGCTTGGGGGATTTCCTCCTTTTCCCATATATTCTCCAGGAGAGAGTGGAGATGGCTGGAAAGCAGAGGTCCTCCTGCTTTATACACCTCGGCTGGGATTCCATCACGCCCTGAGGCTTTGTTATGTTTCATCTGTTTGATGGCAGTAGCTACCTCGTCCAGGAATGGAGGATAGCTGAGGTGGGTCAGCTCTGGATGCTGAGGGGACCTGCTGGGTAGTCAGGACATCCACATCGGTGTTTCGGTTTAGCAATGAATGGTAGTGCTCTTTCCAGCACTGAAGGAGGCCTTCAACTTCTTTAATTATTGAGTTACCGTCAGATTATCGGAGGGGGGCTGCACCACGAGTGATTGGCCCATGAAATGTTTCACTGGAAATGAAAAATTCGCTCATCTTGTGCTGATCTTCAAATTTTTGTTTCACATGTTTTATTTTTAAACCAGTCGTTTTTTAGATTACGAAGTTCCCGCTGGGTTGCTGCTTTCTTCTTGCGGAAGGCATCAGCTTTGGTCAGAGACTGAGGGCTGTTCTGCTAGTCAGTAAAAGCAGTACGGTTTTCATCGATGAGTTCATTGACTGCCGGGCCTTTTTCATCAAACCTGTCCTGGTGTATTCTTTCGATCTGGCCGAGGGTCTCTCTGCAGGTTTTGTCATGACAGTGTCGGGAATATGTCATTCTGCAATGGGATTTGCGTTGTTTTCTGTTGGGTTGTTTACTATCCCATGTTCGAGCTGCTCTCTGAAAGCATGTGCTACCGCTGGATCCTCCAGACGTTTAGTGTTAAAACCTCTTCTGGAGGCTTGCGCCTTCGCCATTTTGGGGTGACGTGAAGTGAGAGCTTGGATCTGACAAGCCGATGATCAGTGTCATAATGGTCTGAGCCACGCATGGCACGGGTGATGAGGACATCTCGGCGATTTATTTCTCTGACAATGATGTAGTCAATGAGATTCCAGTGTTTGGATCGTGGGTGTTGCAACGAACCCTTGAACTTGTCGGCCTGCCTAAACAAGGTATTGAGGCTAGTGAGGTTTTGTGTAGAACACATGCTGAGGAGTCGGCCGTTGTGATTACACTTGCCTAGTCCATTTCTCCCTATGGTTCCCTGCCAAATGTTAGCATCTCTGCCAACTCTGGCATTGAAGTTACCAAGGAGCACAACCTTGTCTTCTCTGGAAAGAGAGGTTAGCACTCTGTCGTGGTCGGCGTAAAAGGCCTCCTTGATATCATCCTCTGCATCCAGTGTTGAAGCGTATGCACTGATGAAAAAAGCATGACGTGAATGAATCAGTGGGACTCGAAGCATCATGAGGCGCCCGTTGATTCCAATAGGCATTTCAGTTAACCTGTGTAGGATGCGTTGGCGGAAGGCAAAGCTAACTCCATACATGCGGTTTCTCTCCGCAGCAGGCTTTCCCTTCCAGAAGAAGGTATAGCCAGACTCCCGTTCTGTGAGTTAATCCTCAACTGGGAGCCGGGACTCACTAATGGCTGCTTTGTCGATGTTATACCTAGCCAGCTCTTTTGCCACAAGGGCAGTTCTTCTTTCAGGAAGCTCATATGTGCCAGTATCCAGAAGGGTCCTGATATTCCATGCAGCGACCATAAGAGGTTGTATAGTTTATTTTTGATTGGATCTGTGAATTTGATTGTGTTTTCGATCGCATAAGGATAACCTTACTGGGTGCGGTTACCCAGTCAGGTTGGTTTTTAGGCAGGCTATGTTTAGGGCACCTTTTCTAGCCCCCTCCCCATGTGGGGTGAGCAGAGTGGCTCCTCGAAAGGGCTGCTCAATCGCACAGATGACTTGATTTCACTGCTGCATAGATCCCAGTGCAAAAACGACCATCTTATCTGTGCCGCCCATCTGCAGAGTTGTGACTAGAGACTTCCGGTAGTCATCTCTGCCTGTCCCCGTCGCCACTCGTCCGTCGCCATAGGACTTTTGGGGGTATAGGGGTTTTGATGATGATGAGAGGTATAATGAGCTGGATGATGGCTGCCTGTGAGTTGATTTATGTGGTGAGGCAGAAGCGCAAGCTGAAACAGCACATATTGGCTCTCCCTTTTCCTGACCCAGTGGTGCAGAGGGAGAGTTGCAATGGACTGCTGATAGCCCAGTTTGTAAGGTTTCACCTTAGTAGCCTGTCCACCAGGCATTGCCTTCGTCCGCCGGTGTAGTTGTTGGGTTTCCACGATGGTCACCTATTCCGCCTATAGCTCCGTTGGGGTCTTGCAGAGCTCTGTAAGCATGTCTGCT
The DNA here is from genome assembly GCA_958450375.1 of Homarus gammarus. NCBI lineage: Eukaryota > Metazoa > Arthropoda > Malacostraca > Decapoda > Nephropidae > Homarus > Homarus gammarus. The sequence goes on from CAUDMG010003255.1 coordinate 3,266,294, forward strand.
TGATACGGGGCTCCGAGCAGACTTTTCGTTCGGGGTTTACTCCCGTAGCCTTATACCTGCCAAGGTTAATCCGCAAGGCAGCCAGGACGTGTCCACATGCCAGTGGGCCTATGCGCCGTCCCTCTGGGGCCCACTGCTACTCCGAGATCCCCTGCTGAACTAGCTTGGGCGTACGAGGCACCCAGTTACCGTGTGGTGCCACGAGGAGGCACAGCAGGAATCTTGATGGTGAGGAGGCTGTGTACTAGCAGGGGAAGACTTATGCAAGTTGCTTCCCTGTTCGCCATGAGGGCTAACCAGCGGAGGCAGGTGAAAGCAAGAGGGAGCAAGCAGTGCTTGCACCTTAACACTAACATAATGATGCCACTCTAGACGCATTTCACCACCCTGTGTATGGCTGCACACACACACACACACACACACACACACAAAACCACAAACACAACTACTTACTTTGCTGTCACTCGGAATTGTGTATGACGATCATCCAGCTATGTTACAATAATATAAGTTATTAAGCATGTTACCTTCGTTGGTGAGCTCTGAGGTGACTTGAGAGGCCAATACCGGTTAGGCAGGGCCATCCACAGATATTGCATCTAGTGTGTGAGGGGCGGTGGCAGCATCTTTTCAGCGTTGGCGATTATATATCTGGTTCGGTGTGCAGTGGGCCCACTCGAAAGTATTGACACATTCGAGTGAAGTGTTCCTCGAAGCATTACGGTGTGGAGTGATCATCTCCCAGTTGACGGGGTCGATTTGGCCCTTTTTCAGTTTTGTCTAAAGACTATCCTTATACCTCTTTCGTTGCCCGCCGGCGTTACGTTTACTATTCGTTAGGTGACTGTAAAGTAGCTGCTTTGGGAATATACTGTCGTCTATGCGGGTAACATGGCCGGTCCAACGTAACTATTCATGGAGAATGGCAGCCTCGATGCTTCTGCAGTTGGTGTCAGTGGCAATTGTTTTCTTGTCTTCCCAGCGAACTCGGAGGATGGAACGTAGACTATGTTGGTGAAAGTTTTCAAGTGCCTTGAGGTGCTTCCTGTATGTGACTCATGTCTCGTTGCCAAATAGCAGGATGGGGAGGACCACTGCTTGATGCACATGTAATTTTGCAGATAATTTCAGCTCCCTACAGCGGAGGACACAGGTACAGAGTCTGCCAAAGTCTTGAGATGCACATCTGATCCAATATTGAATCTCTTCATCGATGTCTGTGGTAGTGGATAGATGGGAACCGAGGTACTGAAAGTGGGTAACATTATAGAGGGTATTTATTTTTTAAACGTGGCCTCCAGCCTCCCCCAATAGCCACACCTTCGCCAAAATTTTATTACCTTAATTTTAAATATCCTAATACATAAGTAGCTACCCTAGCTGTGTTGAGTTAGTTGAGCCGCAGATCTATGTGGCATTCAGTGACTGTAGCCTCATAGTCAATATCTGCAGCTGTTGTCGGCTTTGGGGCCGAAACTCTCGTTCCCCTGAGGCAGAGCAAAGCTGACCGAAGGAGAGAGAAGGACAATCGACATCTCATCCAGGCTGTAACATAACTTCTGGGCTGCTGCTTCTGTTCGGAGATCACCTCCGCGAGTCCGGCGTAGAAACACCTTGCACTTGGTCCCATCCCACCAGAGGTTGTGAACACTAGAGGAGTGAAGCTGCCTTGATCAACATTCTGAATTCTCTCCCCGTATGCCCTTATCTTGTCGTTCTCATTCCTCCTGTGTGCAGCATCGAGAGCTAAGTTACGGTGACATGCGGCCATTGGATAAAAAATCCTTATGTCAAACAAGGCTCGCAGTCCCCATGTCCAGAATCCTTGAGCACTGACGTCAACACGGGCTTCGTTGGATGTGTTTGAGGTCCTATGTTGGAAGATCTCACCGTCCAATGGAAGGAGGGTCGGTTCTATCATGACATCACGGCAGATTTCCTTCAACATATTTGCTGTGAGATCCCTTAATTCGTCATGCCTCATGCATATGAAGCCCCCTTTCTTGCACACCATGGCGTGATCGACGTCATAGGAAGAGCCACACACGCATTCGGAGGGCAAACCTTCTACTGGCGTACCATACCTTAGAGCATTGGCATCTGTAAATTCTTGTTTATTGAGACTGAAACCATTTGCTCTTATCGGTAGCGTAGTTAACCAGTTCGAGAAGCCCACCTCCTGCGCTATAGCTTCTTTTTTTTATTGCCATAATGCTGGATTGATGATGGGGGTGTGGTTGAACTAGGGGCAGGCTGAAAGAGAATATGAGTCTTACATGCATTCACCTAAAGGCCGAAGTGTGCATGTGCATCTGTGTAGGTGTTTAGGATCTCCTGTAAGTTGCGGTCGGTGTGAGGGTGAGGTCATCTGCATACAGAAGTTCAGTGATGGAAGCGGCCAACGCGTTTGTTCCTGCCTGAAGTCGTCTTATGTTGAAAAGTCCCTTCATACAGTACTGGATGTCCACCCCGCCAGCTAAATTGGCACTGGCACGAGTAAGCAAGGCAGCCAAGAAAATGGAAAAGAGAGTTGGTGCCATTACCCATCTTCGTTTTACCCCTGTTTAGATGGAGATGAACTGAGAGTGGGTGCCATTGTGCAAGACACTGCCGTTCATGCTATCGAGTTGTCTCACAATGACAATGAATTTTGGTGGGCAGCCAAAACGACTGAGGGTCCACCAGAGGGCTTCCCTGCTGACTGAGTCAAAGGCATTAGTAAGGTTAATGAAGGCCATGTACAAGTCTCGAAGCTGTTTTCTACACTTTTCCTGTATCTGGCGGACAGCAAAGATCATGTCAGTGGTGCTGCATAATGGACTAAAGCCACATTGTGATTCTGGGAGGAAGTTTTCTGCCTCAGGAAGACGTGTGGTTCTGGAGGACTCGGGCGATAATCTTGTCAACTTCGGACATTAGTAAGATCCCATAAAGTTGCCACAGTTTGACCGGTGTCCCTTATTTTTATAAATAAGATCTTGGGGAATTTCCTTCTCTTCTCATTTATTCTCCAGGAGAGAGTGGAGACGGCTGGTAAGCAGAGGTCCTCCTGCTTTATACATCTAGGCTGGTCGTTTTCATAAAACCAATCTTGGCATTTTCTTTTGATCTGGCTCAGGTTTTTGTGACGATAGATTTGATGGGACCCCATTCGGCATTCCGATTTTGGTTGTTTGTTGTTGGGTTGTTAATCAGTCCATCGTTGAGCTTCTCTCTGAAAACATATGTGTGAGGGGAAACTGGTGAGGGTGTGGTTTAGGTAACTTACTTAGGACTATTCAAAGTATTGGGTTACTCATTCACCGGGATTCGTTTCATTTGGAGAGCTAATGAGCCTCTCACAGATTCAAGAATGTCGGGATCTCGGTGACTAATTCAAAGTGTTCATGGTGTTATGAACCCGGAACAGAAGTGATGTGTACCCTGGAAGGTGAGTGGGTAGGTCGTAAGACTTCCTTCCCTTAGCCAGCACACATCTGTAAGAGAACCCTCCACTTATATTATCGATTTGTATGTTATTTTCTTTTGTGATTCATTTCTACTATGGTGGTTGTTGATATGTTTCTATTATGATTTAATGTTCAATATGTCAGGTGCTGTGAGCACTTAATGTTTGGTACTAGGTTTATTACTTTATGATTTTGCCGGAATATTATTGCTATGTTAATACTTTGTTTAGGAGTACTCTACCCAAGTCAAGGGCCTGGCGTGAGAGGCGTCCTCATCAGTGTTCATCAGTCCTTGTCATCTAGGGTGGACTACATGTATGACCTGATCTGTCCAGTCGTAGGGACTTGTGGAGGACAGCATACCAGAGTTTACAGTATCCCAGTTTAGGGGCGACTTCAGTCTACTAACCCTATCCCTTGAGTATGCTGCTTGGGGAGCGGGAGCTTCACTACTTCGGTCGACCTCTCGCCTCCCTACCCCACTTCTGACAACCTAGCCAGCTCTTTTGCCACAAGGGCGGTTCTTCTTTTAGGACCCTCATTTGTGCCAGTATCCAAGAGGGTCCTGGTATTCTATGCAGCGACCATAGGAGGTTGCATATTTTGTTTTTTGATCTGTGATTATGATTGTGTATTCAACCACATAAGGATGACCTTACTGGGTGCAGTTGCCCAGTGAGGTTGGTTCTTTAGGCAGGCTATGTTTAGGACAACTTTTCTAGCCCCCTCCCCATGTGGCTCTCCCTTTTCCTGATCCAGTGGTGCAAGCAGTTTTAACGACTGGGGAGAGGAAGAGTTGCAATTGACTGCCGATAGCCTAGTTTGTTGGGTTTTGCTTTAGTAGCCTATCCATCAGGCATTGCCTTCATCTGCCGGTATAGTCGTTGGGTTTCCATATTAGCCACCTCTTCCGCCTATACCGCCGTTGGGGTCTTACTGGAGCTCTGTAAGTATGTCTGCCTAATGGGGGAGTCCATCTCAGATTTTTCATTCGGGGTTTACTCCCTTAGCCTTGTACTATCGTGCACAAAAATCGTGTCCACTACTCAGCCACAGTGAGGTTTCGAATAGCCTTGAGTCTGAAGTTTCGAAACAGCTGGAGGAAATGCTATGGTCGGCCAACAGATGTCCCCGACTGTAGTGTTTGTGGGGGGGGGGGGGGAATAGAGGAGGTGGGGGTTAATCTAGTAACAGGCTGTGTGTAGGTGGAGCATAACATCGTGAATTCCGCAATCACTGATAACAAGAAGAATGTCATGAAGATAGTTAATATTATTAAGCATGGTGAGAGATGTGTAATTGGTAAATAAAAGCACTACAACGACCCTATCTCTGCCGTTCATGGCTACGACGGTGAGACTGATGGGCACACCAGTAATCAATTCTCCGTGACTACCATTACTGGTAGTCACGGAGAATACACAAGTTGTTACCAAGGTTGGCGCCACCCACACCAGGGGAAGGAGTTGATGTCGAACACTGAAACATGCCGAGGTCTCATTCCTACCTTCGTCACCAACAGGTAAGTCACATTAATTTGTCAGCATAGCCCATGTCGTCCTTATACTATTACAGGGTGTCCCATGAGTGACAGCAGATATTTGTAGAGGTGAAAGAATATGTGATATTGAGTTGAAAATCTTCTATACACATAAGCATTTTTTCGTTTGGCAAAAGTCCTGGAAAAATGAACCAACAAGTCATTAGCTAAAAATGATCAAATCATCAGTTTATCCTTGGTCACCATCAAAACAATCCTCTCGACATCACGAAACTATTCTGAATCGTCTAAGACAGGGGTTCTCAACCAGGGGGGAATTCCCCCCAAGGGGGGAATTCAGGTTTTCAGGGGGGGGGGGGGGGAAACTGATTCGGGAGCAAGAGATATGTTCGATGAGAAATCAATCACAGAATTTTGGCCTTGATGTGCGATTCCTACCCAAAAGTGGCAGAAAGAGCTATCCTTGCATTGCTTCCTTTTGTGTCGACATATCTTTGTGAGTCAGGCTTTTCAACTCTGTTGCAAATTAAAACGAAGCAACGTAGTAGATTAGAGGTAGAAAATGACCTGCGTTGTGCCCTTTCAAGCACTCCTCCGCGTATCCCAGAATTGGCGAAGAAAAAACAATCACAGGTTTCTCATTGACTGTAATCTTCATCCGAATAAAATTAATTACAAATTTACAATATCCTGGTATTCTATTGAACTTTTTGTTTATTTCATTATGCTTCAGTTTGGTCTGTTAAGTAATTCATTATAAATAAAAAAAAACTATTTAATTTTCAAGTTTTATAAATCCATCAACATTTTCAATTGGCATTTAATTTGTAAAACTCCAGTATAAAAATAATCCATGTAAAATTTTAAATGTATATGTACTAATATGGAAAAAATAAAGGATTTTCAGTATTATATGCATATTATTTGGAATGCACTTTTTGAGGCAGACAATCTTGGAAAGGAGGGGGGGGGGGGGGGGGGGAAATGACATTTTGACATATGGTGAAAAGGGTGCATGGGGCAAACAAGGTTAAGAACCACTGGTCTAAGAATTGGGCATACGCGATTGACGCTTGGCCAACTCATGTCTTCCCCTGATGGAGCCCCACCTATATGCTCCAACCGCCGAACACTAATAACAGTCCAACATATTCTCATTGAATGCCCTATTTATAATCGGTATCGAACAATGTGCTTCACTAACCCTACAATGTAAGATATTTTAGCAGAGACCCAAAAATTTTCCCTAAGTTCAGTTTTGACCTTTTTGAAATACTGTAATCTCCTCCACACAATATAACACTAATTTATGGAAACAGAAATATATGTTAACTAATCCCTCTGGCCAGCCCTAGGAGAGACTAAAATGGAAGTCAGTGGTCTGGTTAAACTAAATCTTGATGATGATGATGATGATGATTATCGGCGAATGTTCACTCTACAGTACAGTCGCAGGGGTGGTGGTGGAGGTTTTGGGGAGGGGGGGGGGGGGAATCCGCTTCACTATGAATACATGAAATAGGAAGAGTTTCATGGGCAGTTGATCCTAAAACGATTTACCAAAACGTTATGTCAAAGTAATAATACTTAACCTAGGTGTTACTAATACCATTAATTTACTCTAGTACATAAAATCCTGCATCAGTTACCACAACATAATATTACTCTGCCATTTCAGATATGCCTGCAGGACGAGCAAATTCGTCAGCAGTGATTGCTGAGCGAGGCCAAATCATCGGGATGTGGAGAGCCGGGACAACTGTGCCGAACAATGCTCTCGAAGTGGGGAGGAGCACCAAGACGATTAGGAGGTGGATCCGCCGTTGGGAGGAAGAGGGCTCAGTGGAGACGAAACCTCGAAGCCGGAGACCACGAGTAACGTCAGCAAGGATGGACGCCATGATCGTGGCAGCTGCAACGGCATATCCAATGCGAACATCAGTGGAGCATACAAGAAATCTGGGCCTCAACTGCCATCACATGACGACGAGACGCCGACTTCATGAAGCCGGGATCGACTGCCATACTCCAGCTCACAAAGGGTGGCTAACACCTACTGACAAGGAGTGTCGACTCGGCTTTGCATTGGAACACCTTCCACGTAGAGAAGAATACTAGAGAACCATTATATTTACCGATGAAACGGTGTTCGGGTCAGTGGGAGCTGAAGCAAGGCAGTGCTGGCGGCCCCCCAACACACGCTACCATGAGAAACACATTCAACATCGCGCAGTGAGTGGTAGGGTGTCAGTGTCACTCTGGGGGTGGATGTGGGCACATGGGCCAGGTGAACTGGTCAACATCAATGGCCGTTTCACTGGTAAGCAGTATGTAGACATCCTGGAGCAAGTGCTAATTCCTACAGTCCGGGCTATGGCAGTTCCAGCCCAACACACTACCAGGCTGGTTCATGACAACAGTCCCATTCATACCAGCAACATAGTGAAGGACTACCTCCAGGATCACCCTGAAATTGAGGTCATCGACTGGCCAACACTAGGATGTGATATTAATCCGATTGAACATATTTGGGCCGTGATGAAACGTGATTGGGATATTGGGGAGCAGCGAACCTGCGCAGCAATAGAGGCCAAAGCATACGACGTGTGTGAGACTATACGTCGACGACCAGGGGTGTGCCTGAAGCTGGTCGACTCCATCCCTAATCGCCTTGATGAAGTCCTGAATGCACTGGGTGGCTGGACCAAATACTAAGATGTGTGTGTTGGTGCATTGTTTGGATTTTAGTGATTGTTTGAAAGTACAATTAATATACATTAACTCACCTACAGTGTTATCTTAAATCCATGTCCGTAATGATGTCTTAAACTATATCGCATGAAAATTCATAACAAAGTAACTTAACAGCCACAAATTATGTATTGTGTGGTATACAATGATCTGTATGACACGTCGTGGAATGTGTTGTCTTATAACATAATATAATTATATAGTTACAATTGCTACCATCATTGAAATGCTCATGATGTTCAGCACACAATAGTGACGGTAACTGAGCACACTCCTCAATATATGAAGCTTGCATATTATGGTGGGGTGTTTAAACACTGGAACTTGGAAGAATTGGAACAGTCACCTAGATTAAGTCTGAATACTATTTTACAATACTGATAACTTTTTCACTCCACTCTTTTTAACATAAGTATATAATTATATAATATTGCATTTTATCACAAATATTTATTAAGCAAAGGTTGGAGGAATATAAATAAATATTACCATAATGTCTTTGTCGGAATTACAACAAAATTGTGACGTGGTCGCTGAGTAAAACTAGCTGACCAAGGCCCTTCACCCTGATCCTTGCATATTTCACTTCTATCCTGAATATATTCCATTCTTTAAAGTATCATTGTGACCTGAGCGGCAATAAGCACCAGGGGCACTGCACCTGTTCCATAAATTCGTAACCATAGGGAAACAACTGTAAGACAAAACGTAGTTAAAAAGGCAGCTTGAAATTATGGTGGTATATATAATAAATAAACCTACCTCTCATCCAGCCCCCACCTCCTCCATTCCCCCCCCCCCCCCCCACACACACACCCACACACGCTACAGTGGGCGATATCTGTTGGCCGACCATAGCTGCTGAGATTCAATGTCACGAAGTGTAAGAGGATGCACCTGGGGCGTACCAACGGTAAGGAGGCGTACCATATGTCCCAACGGGATGAAGAAAATGTACTAGTTGAGACTGTGTGTGAGAAGGACCTAGGTGTGTATGTTGACAATGAGCTGAAGTTCTCGGGCCATTGTGAGAAGAAGGTAAATCAGGCAAATAAATTATTGGGTCTTATAAGAAGGTCGTTCAGATATCTAGACGGTCCGTCCCTCGTGACGATCTTCAGGAGTGAAGTGCTTCCCCATCTGGAGTACTGTCACCCCATCTGGTCCCCGAGATATGCTAGGGACTGTTAGTTGGTTGAAAATGTTCAAAGGAGGGCCACCAAACTGGTGCCTGCACTTCGGCACCTCAGCTACCCTGAGAGATTGGAGCGCCTGAACTTGCCTAGCTTATACTACAGACGGGCAAGGGGGGACCTAGTTGAGGTTTATAAGCATCTCAGGGGGCACTACTCAGTTGAGTGTCCTTACTTGGAGCTGGCGGACGCTCGCCCCACAAGGGGTCACAGCTCAAGATTGAAGAAGCCGCAAGTCCAGAAAACCGTGAGGGCAATTTTTTCGGAGTGAGGGTTGTAAACTCTTGGAACAATTTACCAGAGAGTGTTGTGACGGCACCGAGTGTGAGCTCTTTCAAGAGAAGACTTGACCAACACTGGAGCGGGTTCAGGTACATTCAGGAGCCGGTGCATGCCCAGTATTTGCCAACAGTGCGTGACAGAGACGTGGCCGATCGCCCGGGCGGCTAGCGAGCCGACCTTTTGGTGAAGAATATAAAGGAAAAGAGACGTGACCAATCGCCCAAGCGGCTAACAAGCCGATCAGTGGCGAAGACGATAAAAGTAAAAAGTATAGCATTTCCCCCGGCTGTTTCGAAACTTCAGACTCGAGGCTATTCGAAACCTCACTGTGGCTGGGTAGTGGACACGACTTTTGTGCACGATAGTACCTACCAAGGTAAATTAATCCAAAAGGCAGCTGTCAGTGGTTGGTAGGCGCCAAGACTGTCCTCATGCAAGTGGGCCTATGCACCGTCCCTTTGGGGCCCACTGCTACTCCTAGATCCCCTGCTGGTCTAGCCTGGAGTCACGAGGAACCCAGTCACCGTGTGTTGCCACGAAGAGGCAGAGCAGGAGTCTTGCTGGTGAAGAGGCTCTGTACTGGCAGGGAAAGACTTATGCCAGTCGTTTCCCTGTTCATCACGAAGGCTAGCTAGCGGAGGCATAGCTGAAAGCGAGAGGAAGCAAGCAGTGCTTGTACCTTTACACTAACATAATGCTGCCACACTAGATGCATTACACCACCCTGTGTGCGCGCAACACACACACACACACTACACGCTTACACACACACACACACACACTACATGCTTACACACACACACACACACACACAGCGTCAACAATTCTGCTCCCGACTATACCGCCCTTCAGGATTTATTCAACAGTCTCCAAAACTGGGCCACCAACAACCACGTCACCATCAACCATACCAAGACCATGTTTATGCACATCAACCTCTCCTCCGACGTTGTCCCACCCCCTTACATTACTTTAGGTCCCAACACACTTCAGGTTTTAGATTCCACTAAGCTCCTCGGCGTCACCATAGACAACAAACTAAATTGGAAACCACACGTCAGTGAAGTTGTCAAGTCCTCCAGTTTCCGTCTCCACCTCCTCCACCGACTCAAGTCAATTGGAGTTCCTGCACCCGAGCTCCTCAGTGTTTACTCAACATTCATACTTCCCAAGCTCACCTATGCCTCCCCTAACTGGTCTTCCTCCCTAAATGCTACACAACATAAACACATAGAAAAAGTGCAAAAGAGGGCATGCAAGATTATTCTCTCCCCTTCCTACTCCACCTATCAAGAAGCGCTCAATACACTAACCCTTTCGACTCTCATTGACCATCACCACGACCTCATCTGCAAATTTGGTGAGAAGCTTCTACACCATCCTCGACACCGGCTCCTACTACCACCTGAGATCCGTAGCCCGAGAATTGCTGTTCGACACCACAACCGCATCCAGCCCATACGAGCACTAACTGATCGCTATGAGAACAGCCCAGTGTAAAAATTATCAATAACTTGTAATAAACCAGTGTATTCACTCCCAGTAAATCCTACTTTTTGCACTGTCACTATGTTGAAATGCCCTGTAGTTTAAGCTTCTCCCCACCTAGTTATTATATATCTTATTTGCATCATTTATGTTACTTATATATTATTTGTAAATCGAAACCCATTCCCCATTTATGCAACTGTATATTTTCAGCCTTCTGGCTGCTATGCTCTTTCAATAAACCGTTAATTATTATTATTATTATTATTATTATTATTATTATTATTATTATTATTATTATTATTATTATCACACACACACGCACACCCTCATGCACACGCACGCCCAAGGTAAGCGTTCGACAGCTGGTATCAAAAGTGGGTGTCAGAAATCGTTTGTCCCTACTGTTAGAAACTAATTTAACACTGCTGTCAAGAGATATAGATGCCCTTTGTGTCAGGCAGTTTTTGTCGCATCCAGCAAGCAGCTCTTCCTGGTAGAGAACTTCTCCCAGTACGCATGAGAAGGATTCCTCCACTGTTTCCACCTCAGCTGTGGAATGTCCGCCAGAAACCACAGATGGAGAGGATCGGACCAACAACCTCTGTAAGGGTTGGAATTATGTTTTCCTGGAGATTGTGGGACATGGTCATTTAATCACCTGGAAGGCATTTTAAATATCAGGAAGGATCAGGATCTTGTATTTACAGCCCTGGTTATGGATTAACATTGTGAGGGCCCCAAGAAAACGAGTCAAACGTGTCACAAAGGAGCATCAACAGCATTTGAAAAACCAATGTCTGGACTTAGTGAATGAAGAGGAAGATCTTGTAGGAGCTTCTGAAGGGCGCATGTTACGGCATCAGGTAGAATTAAATTAACCTTAACATTTAATGAACTCTATAATATTGTTCTTTATTTGTTTGCTGAGCTTGGCTAGACACTGTACAATGATTTTTTATAATGTTAATTTTCATGGTTAATATATGCTCCTGTATAATAGTTATAAATTTATAATGCTAGTGTTATTGTATTTCTGTGTAATGCTTGTAATGTTTTCTTTATCAAAATCTTATGATATAAATTTAATATTTTACATGTCTTAGGGGGTTTTGTCCAAGAAAGTCTTTTACATTTTTTTTTGCCCTCGGGGTTTTGCCTTATGCTCGTACCAGTCATGTCTAGAGTTTCAAGGAGATTGTTTATTGCACATGCATGCCCTTTTAAAATCAAATAAATTAGTAATGAAAAGTTAATTTCAAAATTAGATTTTTTTTTTATAGTGGCTGTGGCAAAATTTGCTGTACACCACTAGATAAAGACTGCTCTACCGACTCCTCAACGACATGCTTAGTGAATTGGATTACAAGAAAGGAGATGGGAAAAAGGTCATTATAGTAACTGTTCATTAATAATATATTCCTGGATAACTGAGAAACCAACATTATAGGCAATGGTTAAGTCCAGCTTGGTTATTAGAAACAACACATCTCTTTCTCACAAAGCTTTTAATATGTCCAGTAATGTGCATACAGATGTGATAGGGTTATTAAAAGATTAATTGAACAATAAATTTTATTACACAAGTTTGTTGTATCTGTATGGCGTGGGACTAAAATAAATAAGTTATTCATTGCAATTGGAAAAATAATCCCAAGTAAAAGACATGAGTAAGGATAGTTTGGGTATTCAGCCATAACACTAGTGCCGCATGGGCCCGTGATTCTGTTGATGGCTGACAATCACAGACATGAGGACATTGTAATACTTGGGACTTGTATAAGAGGAGATTCATATAACGTACACAACGGAGCCAATTATCAAGTATTCTCTATATTTTTATAAATGATCAGTCTCATTATAATATAAAATCAACACTTCCAAACGGAAAGGATATGTACTGTACAGATACATCTATTTGTGTCAGTAATATAACATCTCAAGCAAAAGTGTTATGAATGCTGATGTATACTACTGCACCTGTACCAACAATTTATAAAGTTATTTACATGTATGTATCATAAAGTACACCTGAACTTTTTTATTAAATGAAATTCGTTATGTTTGGAGGTGTTGTTTTTAAATCATACAGTACACATGACTAGGAATAGATCTGTTGAAGGAACGGAATTGTGAGTCTATACACTGGATCCTAAAACCATTGGACACCTATTTTCTTGAATTCATTCGACAAGCGTACAGTATATTGTACATTCATAAGACAGTGAACATAATTTCTTGAGTAGACAAACCACATGCAAGAGCTATTACTTACATAACGTTTGATATAAAACAAAATGAGAGTTGTTTTATGTGTACTGATATCATAAGCATCTATGCTCAGTTGCTTTTATAGTAAATGTGAAGGGAAAGAAAGTGAAAATCCCATCTACCATACATCATATACAAGTCTTGGAGCTCTGTATCGTTAATTTTGATGTATGCTGTGTGAGACAGTTACAGGAAAGAAAAAAATACATGTTAGTTACGTGTGTTAGCTGTACATTTGGAAATCCTAGAATGTTATAATTGTTAAAAAGCCATTTCAAGTATGTACTGATGTGAGAGGCTGTTGAAGCATACAATTTATTATGATTTTCTTTGGCTTAGCTGAACTAGATGCGCAGGATAAACAAATTCCTTTTATGAATAAAGGAATCGAATCCTCTTCCTTAATAAATAAATAGTTAGACATTATATTGGAGATCCTATTGTTTATAGCACAACCTTATATCTCCCTCTCCCCTTTATCTCAACTTAATTTACTAATAACAATTAGACATGACAACATGACAAAGGTTCTATATTACAAGAAATTAAATAATCACCGCAATTATGTTGAAGGGGTTGCAGCAGTATCATAGAGCAGCATTTGATATTTCTACATACTGTAATTTATCTTGCATTACTGATATCAAACTGAATTGCAAAACTGTTGTTTTCACGATCACTTGATACCAGTGCAGTATAAGAAAACTCCTGAAGTACAGAAATAGCTTTCCATTAATTTAAGAAGTTCACTGTTTATAATTTCTTCAGCAATAATCATTTGCTCTCTCTCTTCCATATATGAATTGAGAGTACAGTACAGTATCTCTTCAAAATGGAGTTGAAAACAGATAATTTTCAGATACTGTATTGCATCAGTATTTGAGCCACTTACTGAAGAATTCTGCTTGTTGGTTGATCAGTCACAAGTAAAGCGTTTGCCGTCAATGAGAAAAAGAAAGAAATCTCTTTGTAAGCATAACAGAGTACTGGACAAAAAAAGAGAATGGGAAATACATGTAGTAGTTTTAGATGACATACAATGGTAATAGGTTCAGAATATTCTTACCTTTAGAATTAGGATAAATTTACAAATATGAATTTAATATGGTTTGGTCGAAATATTTTTGAAAATATAGTTCCGTATCTCTCATTCTTGGCAACAAATCAAACTCTAATTGATTTTATGATACAAAAACAAAGTGCAGAAAATTTGCATTTTTTTATGTTTAATGTCCAAGGAATACTGTACTGAGAATCCGAACAAATATTTTAATTTGAATTAATATAAAGTCAAACTCATAAGAGGTAAATCAAATAATTACACGTGAGGCAGATGCAGAATTAAAACCAGCATATAGCTCTTAATTGTGATATTATTGTATCCAGTTATAAGTCCAACCCCTTCAGTTATGCATTAAAAGACTGCTTGGCAACTCTCCAGCACAACATTTAAACACTGAAAGACACAGATTTGATCCGACATGCCTACACCTACAAACATTATTACTTTATGATGATGATGATGATGATTGTGATGATGATAATTACTCATGGAATGTCTGTTAAGTGTCAGTGATCAACCGGATACTTGTGAAATTGACTGTACTTTATAAACCCACAATAACATGAAGAACAACACTGTGAATACTAGCGATATAATTAAATAAGATAATTAAATCTTTTGTAGAAAAGCACCTTAGACTCTTTATCAATTCTTGATCAACTCTTGAATCACCAAATTTCCAGTATATGTAAAGAATCTTATCTGGAATTGAACTTTGAGAATACTACTCCTTACCAGCATTTCTGCCTATCAGAGAACCATGTTTACAGAGGCTTCATCCAGAAGCAAGTTTGTAGCACAAATCTGTCTGACATCTTGGACAATTTTAATAAAAAGATAAAAACAAATTCAATATCAGTATTTGATCACCTGACTTAACTGGTAAATGTAGTAGTTACACGGACGAACTACCGGCCAAACTGTACCAATGTAGAGCATTACATTGATGGGCAGAAATAGTTACAGTGGGACGAAGTACCAGCCAAATGTACCAATGTAGGATATTACACTGATGGTAGTAGCTACAGAGGACAAATTACCGGTCAAACCGTACCAGTGTAAGATATTACACTGATCGATTTTACATATTTTGTTGGTAAATATTATTGATATAGTATGTGCACCAACGTTGTGGAAAGTATGACATCTCAGAGATGAGTATCACCCACTCGCGTGACGTCACACCTCGCCGTGCATCATGGTCATGATGGGAGTTTCTGGCGATGATGAGTCATCGGGTTCTGGAAATTAACATAATATGATTTGAGACATATTTTTCATGAGTTACCACGTGACTCTTGGTGTAAAATTTCAAAAGTAGAGAGAAGGAATAATACTGTATATTTTGAAAATTACAGCTTTCTACAGCTTGGCTCTGCATTGTGTCTAGTTGTCATTCACTTACATTGACTAACCTTTACATTTACATTAAAAAAAAGAGATAATTTAAGCCATTGATCGAGTGAGATACCTACATCGTAGTTATTTGGACAGTGAACATTGCCTTGTAGATTTCGAAGCTACAGTAAAGGCAAAATACGACCAAGGTAACATCTATTTACAATGTAACACACGAAGTGCGGCACCTCATTATAATCACCGCATTATAGAATGATCGAGTGCGGACAGACATCACCACTTTGAAGTATAAGCGAAATTATAAAAAACAAAAACAAAAAACAATAGAAACCACTGAGTGTTACGTGTTGTTGTACTTGTTTTGGGGATTACTGGCCACCGCCTTAGGCTATTTCGGCCGAAGCTGTTTTTTTTCTGAGTCGTTTTCTTTGGACTTCTTCCTTTTGTTCTTTTTGCTTTTCAATTGCCATTCTTCTTCTTGGTCTTGTTCTGGTATATTCTCGTAAACGTCTAAAAACGGTGATGATTTTAATGTTACTAAATCCTATTCTTCAGCCTAGTTTAATTCTGGCTTCTTTTCTGTGGTCTTCTTGGGGTCTTGATTGTTCTTATCTGTGGTCCTGTTGGGGTCTTGATTCTTCTTTTCTTCGGTCTGCGCATTTCTTGGTGGCCGCCGAGCAGTTGGTGTGTGGGTGCCCGGGCGTCCCGCAACTGCAACAGACCTCCCGAGCTCGACACTTCCCTGCCAGATGGCCATACATCTGGCATTTGTAACACCTTATTGGTCTTCTTTCACACGGTCTTACTGGGATGTTCTCCCATCCCAGCAATACGGTGTTTGGTAGATTCTTTGGGTAACTAACCAGTGCAGTTACGCTGGTCAGCTTCCGTACTATTGAGAGCTGGTCTCCGATCAGCTCGGCCAGTTCTTCTTTTTCAAGGTGTTCTATCTCGGTGTGGGAGAGGACTCCCAACACCAAGTTGTCCTCTGTGCGAGCTTCCACTAGTATCTTGATCCCGTTAATTTCTGTTATGTTGGCTATTTGCTGAGCCTGTCCCCATTCCGCGAAGGTGACGATAAGGCCACCCACTGGTCTGCGGACGACCCTTGTCACCTCCCTGATTCCTAAGGAGTCAAAAAACTTCCTTAGGACAAGGAGGTTTAGTTGCTTGCGCGAAGGGCATCGTCAGGTTCACGTAGTACCTCGGGAGCAGAGAAGACCTTCGCTGGTCACAGTCCGGCATCGTCAGTTCACGGTAGGTTCCTCGGGCAGAGAATTCTGTCTCGCCGAGGTGCAGTTTTCAGTGTTCTTCTATTTTTTATTTTATAGTTAGGGGCAAAGGTCTCAGCCAATCACATTCCTGATCTACTTTGTGTTGCCACATTTTGATCCAGTATATTCATACCTCAATAGTTTTCGAATGAGCGTGAGTGGAGGGTGTGTTCGTTGACAAATTACTCGTATTTGTGACGCGCCAACAAAACTTGAGATTTTATTCTTAATATTAAAAAAAATGGCACAATGAGCTCGATTGATGTTATTATTGAATGTCTGGAGATATTTTCTTTTTAAATTGACATTATTAATAATGGATATTGACGATACCGTACAGGTAATGTTCGTGACTATAATAGTAACCTGCCACCTGTTCTTCATCTCCAATCTTGGTCACGTATTTATTTGCTAGTAAACATTCTCTCAGGCAAGGTTTACATTTCTCCCACGCTCTGTTGGATATCAAGAAGAGGAGCTTCGATGTGTAACTACAAATAAATATACTGTATAATTATACACATTTAGATACAGAAAACAGACAAGACCAGCATAGCAGTGTCACTAGATATCACAACGATTCCTGATTGAATTATCTCGTTTTGTAGGACGTGTATTGCTTGTAGTGATGGTGTTTATTTTAAAAGAACATTAATTACGATATCCACGTTTTCGCTTAGTGGTAAGCGTGGGTGTAATGTCTGAGTTTTCCGATGATGTTATTTTCATTCTGTGGTAATTATTTATAGACAGTTATTTCTATTCGTTTTTATGGCTTTGAAACGCAATTTTTGTATTTTGATGACTAATACTGAATGGCACTCTAAGTATTTAGGATGTGTTTACCGAAAGAGGACACCGACTCTCGACCCCAGGAGTCGGTGGTTTTTCTAGATTTTTTATGTGTACGCTCTGGTGATAACCGTTTCTTGTGCAAATTTTTCGTTTTTTAATTATTATGGCCCATTTCTCTTCTTTTAATATTAATGCCCTACTAAGTAGGCAGGACTTTGAAGAGGAAAAGGGTGGTTTTAAAACACGTAAAATATATTATTTTCCTTGCGGTAGTTATAAACGTCCAACCACGGAATATTGCTGCAATGTAACCTAACCTAACCTAATCAACAGCCCATCGTAACCGAACGCAACTTTACCCAACTTAAAAAATATATATAAATAAAAGTTTCGTGTGGAGTTTGGCCGCTTGTAACACTTCCGCTAGTTACCTTTGAGAGGTCGGACGAGTGGGATGTGCTGTCAAAAACTGCGAAAGAAACACTGAACCTAAATACAGCAGTAAAAAAAAAAAGAATATTATAAGATAAAACCTACATGGTATCCTTATATTATCTTTTAGAATACTATGTTTTACGTGCTTTAACCCCGCATTTTTTCCTATTCTTCAAAGCCCTCTACTTGTGGGGTATTTTTTATATTGTTGCACACCCCTTTCGCCGCTTCCCAGCTACAGGAAACTGCAGCGGACCTATTGGCCCATACTGGGCAGTCCCGTTTACACCCAACTCTCATCGTTCATATATCCATCCAACCTATGTTTGAAACTATCCAGTGTATTCGAGTTAATGATGATGTTTGGTAACTTGTTCCACACATCCACTACTCTATTTCCAAATAAATGTTTACCTATCTCACGCCTAAGTCGAAATTTGTCTAATCTAATACCATTGCTACGAGTTCGCTCCTTTGTTAAGCCCTGACCTCTATTTATACACCTCTATCATATCGCCCCTCACTCGACTTCTCTCGAGGGAGTGCAAATTAAGAAGCTTTAACCTGTCTCTGTACTCAAGGTACCTAATGCCCGGGATTAGTCTTGTCATTCTCCTCTGAATTATTTCTAGGATTCTATATCCATTTTGTAGTACGGTGACCAGAACTGAACTGCGTAATCCAAGTGAGGTCTCACAAGCGCAAGATAGTTTTAGGATAACCATATCGTATATACAGAAGCAGTAGATACCTGTATATATCACAAGTGTCATCGACTTACCACTGGCTGTCCCGCCAGTCTCCGGTAATTTCCCGACGACAGGTATCAGTGTACAGACAAACAACAGGCAGGTAGATTTCCACCAGATCACTGAAACACACTTGTGAACTGTAATCTTTAATAATCCTTGCAACGCTGTTCACAGGGCAAGTCCTTACCACTGGACTTCTCACTTAGAATATATACTTGCACAATAATTATCTTTAGCTGACACTCGGCTTATATAGTACCTCATTTTGAACAGAAACAGTTGACTACCTTCACCTAAGCCGCCCGCAGGTATTTACAGTACAGTATATCCGTCTCGTCAGTCGCCTTGAGCATTCTAGAGATATCCAGACGCTGGAGGTCGGACCGAGACACGCCTGGAGAATTCTAGAATGATCTAGGCTTACAATACGTACGTAAATCATAACAAAAATGATGCAATACCTTCTAGAAAATTCTTACATGAGTAATACATCAATACATACAAGAAAATCTCCCAAAACTTGCTAAAATAACTGCTGCTTGGGACAGAAAATAGTCAAAACGCTAGTTCACAAAGATTACAAGACCAAATTATGCCTCGGCATAACAATATTAAAAGAATAAGGTGCCATAACTCAAAAGCGAAATGTTTGGGGAAAAAAAAAAAAAAAAAAAAAAAAAAAAAAAAAAAAAAAAATATATATATATATATATATATATATATATATATATATATATATATATATATATATATATATATATATATATATATATATATATATATATATATATGTATGCTGATAACCACCAGGAAAGAAGAAAACACGAAGTTCCCAAGCGCTTTCGTGTAATTCACATCTTCAGGGGTGAGTACAGACTATATATAATAATAATAATAAAAATAGCTATATCATCAGTGGGGAGAGAATAGAGTAAATCTGAAAAACCAAGTCTCATTGCTTGGTAGAGGAGGCAGTGTTTTCTATATACCAGCCAAATTTATTCCTTATACAGTAAAAAAAAGAACCCCAATTTACTTGTAGTGTATTCAGTAAAATGCATTTTCTTAAATATTATAATAACCGATTACAAGTCGTAACAATTAAAGTGATGTAAAACAGATTGTAAGTGAAATAAAGGAAGGCGTCAAAATAATATTAGACTATGTTTCCGTTTAATACAGTGTGTCTTTTTATGTAAAATTAAATGTCTGCTCGGCTGTCCATTAAAGTCACCAGCTCCAGCAAAGTTCAGTGAGGCTCCACCGTTGGTCATACTCTTAACTAAATTTTAGAAGTTATTGTACAGTATTCTGGAAACCAAGATTTGAGACCGGAACTTTACCTGAAACAACTAAACTAAGTGTTCAATTTAATCAGACGAGTTTCGCACTTCTGTAATACAATAGTTAGATTTAACCAGCCCTTTACAACTTAATTGAATGTTAAAGCCCCTTATAAGAAGTATAATGATCGAGAGCATGAATTCTTACAAGGCTATTCATTGCTTATGTAGACAGTTTATAAAAAGTAATATGAATAATTTTGTTTTTTATAAAAGTAATGAACTATAACTACAACTTACAATTGAAATATAAATGTGTGCAAAATGGGATATACAGAAACAAATAAAATCAAGGAATGGAAAATAATAAAAGAAAAAACGAAATCAAACAATGGAAGAATACTCACCAACACTCTGTGGCCGGAAGGAGTACATGAAGTGTAGGTCGATAGTCCTCGCCAAGGAGCCGTTCATGTCCTGCAGCGCTCGGTCCAGACCTGCCCAAGATAACCAACTGGTGATCCTTGGTGATGTGAACAGTAATGGTGATGTCTGACTTAGCAAATTTGTTTTGTTGTTGACAAAGGTATAGTGTATGGTGTTGCAGCGTAGTGTGATAGTAATGGGTGGTGGTGCAGTGGAAGGATGTAAAAAAAAAAATATTCGGGAGGCGTGATCAAGGGCATGTGGTGTCCTTAGAGTAGGTTACACGTCGGTTCCTCACTTCCACTCTCGTACACAGGTTGTGACGGATGGACAAATGTAATTGACAAAGAATGTGTTGAAATAAATCTCCAGTGTGAGATAGATATTGATATGAAAAATGAGACACAATTTGTATATTCCTAAAGGTAATATTCCAACGGTCTTCTTGTGTAGAGATTCGGCTCTATTTTTACAAGAAGTTATTTGTTTAGATAACTTTACAAATTTTATATATTTCGTATTTTACTTATTTTGATAACACAGTCTGCTGTTTCATACAACTTTGCTCAATTTTCTGATTCGCGCAAATTAAGCATATCCCTATCTCGATTTTTCAATATATAAATAGATTTCGATATATGAATGATAAGTAAAATATCCCTGCCTATCAAGAGTTATGCTGGACTATAATTACACTCTCCACATCGCGAGAGTATTGAATGCAAGATATATTTTATTCAATTTTTAATTGTTGATGGTTAATGTTATGTACTAACCAAGGCTTAGTTGTTAAAGCGCAGAAATACTATGTAACGCCCAAGGAATCAAAGGGTTGAAATACTTCACGTGGACTTGAAAATATTATTTTCTTTTTTTCTCTTCCCAAAGTTTGTCTAATTTTATCAGTAGTGTGCCGATCTGAGGAATGTAGAACTGTCCGTGTTTGTTTAGTTATACTCGTATTTCTGTACAACCCATAGAGACACTGTAAGGTCTATAATGATTCACTTCTTTTTTCACAGTCGATACAAGATAAAGAAAAACCTCTTAGTCATTGATAAACGCGGTTGGCGGCTGCGAGTCTGGATATAACAGTTTGGGGCGGCGCTTGTCAGAGGTGATAACGATCTCTGCCTTAATTACGGATGATTAGCTCAGCCGCTGACAGGGGGCAAACAACGCACTAACGAGCGACGTATAAACACTGGTTCACCAGGAGCAAGGACGTTGAGTTTCAGGACGGTTCTTGAGGTCCACGGATAACAATATTTTGATGATGTTCGATTCTTTAGGTATACATACCTTGTGAAAGATGCTGTATATATCTCCCAGGTAGGGAGAACTAAAAATGACATTGTTCAGAAATAAATAAGTGGATTAAAGGGCACAGTGTTCCTCGTAAGTAGACAAAAGAATGGATTCGTTCTCCGGTCTGGGACAAATGTGAGAAGGATGTTATGCAGTGTGAATTTACTAAATATTACCGTACAAGTTTTATTTGGGTACTCCGATGTCTTCCTGTGCTAACATTGGACAGTGAAGGCCGTAACAAAGAACAGACCCACTATAAAAATAGTAAGATGATAAGTGGTGAAATGATAAATTTTAAATTAAAAGCAGGCTGTTTTATTTCTCGTATACTGAAAGAAGTAAACTAAGTGAGTTAAAGCAAAAATATATATTTTTCGTACATAAAGAAAGATACCCAAAAGTAAAATATTATATACCTTTCACTTAATTAGACAGATATGGCTAAAAAGAGAGGATATCTTTCCCGTACTGTACTGTATTTCTCGTAATAAAACAGAAAAACTCAAGAGAATATAATTTCAAATAAACAAAATAGTAAAATCAAAGCATGATACATTTCTGACAATTAGCTGCAGGAGTGCCTAGACATTTCGAAAGAACGAAAATTTAGAAAATTCTCTACATTTATAAAAAAAATCATAAGGAACTGATTTCTTTAAACTCCATTGTCGTATACAACAATTGCAGCCCTGTCTTACCTAAACGGATCGAATTTTATATAGAAATTGTTTAAACAAGTCACCCAGATGGCGCTAAAACTGATTATCCTTCTGACAAATAAAGAACTGTTTACAATATGTGCTTCTGATTGGCAACAGCCTAGATAATTTATATGATGGTCAGTACCTTTTACAGTTGTATTCATATTCACGAACTTCTAATTTTATTCTGGTAGCCAATAACTGACTTAATTTCCTTGATGGTTGAAACTGACTGACTTAACTCCTCTGATGGACAAAAACTAAGCTGACTCTTCTGATGGTCAATAACTAAGCTGACTCTTCTGATGGTCAATAACTAAGCTGACTCTTCTGATGGTCAATAACTAAGCTGACTCTTCTGATGGTCAATAACTAAGCTGACTCTTCTGATGGTTAATAACTGATTTAATTACCCCGATGGTAAATAAAGGGTGATAATTTCCCAAAGAGTCAGTAAATCGATAATTCCACCGATGATGAATAACTCTTGATAATTCCACTCCTACTAATGTTCATTTATTGATAATATATCTGATGGTAAATAACTCGGTATTTCCGCTAATGGTTTAAAAAAAAAATCCTCTGATAGTCAGTAACTTGATTCGTCTGATGGCTCAATAGTTGGCATTTTTTTTATTTTCGCTAATGTAGATACCTTCCCGAGTGCTTCAGATCATTCCATGTAATCTGGACAATATTTCATAGATTTCACTTTAATGGGAAATATCGATGGTTAACTCTAATTAGGCAAGGACTGTGATAATTTCCTCTAACGGCAATAGTTTGGACAATCACCTCCAGTTAGCAGGGATTTACATAAAAGTTTCAGGTGTTTTCATGGTGGCTTTATCTGGAGCCAATTTGTCGCTAGTTAAGGAACACAGGAGGAGTGTATGCATCATTATCTTTTGGTCAACTGTAGCTTAAATATAGCCAATATATAGAGGTTGGTTTTTATATTAATTTTATTAAGTGAGCCTCACCTTGAAGTAAACAGTAGCCTAAACAAACCAGGGGTGCCGGAGCCGGGTGTACAAACAAGAGGTGCTAGGGCCGGGTGTACAAACAGGAGGTGCTAGGGCCGGGTGTACAAACAGGAGGTGCTAGGGCCGGGTGTACAAACAAGAGGTGCTAGGGCCGGGTGTACAAACAGGAGGTGCTAGGGCCGGGTGTACAAACAGGAGGTGATAGGGCCGGGTGTACAAACAGGAGGTGATAGGGCCGGGTGTACAAACAGGAGGTGCTAGGGCCGGGTGTACAAACAGGAGGTGCTAGGGCCGGGTGTACAAACAAGAGGTGCTAGGGCCGGGTGTACAAACAGGAGGTGCTAGGGCCGGGTGTACAAACAGGAGGTGATAGGGCCGGGTGTACAAACAGGAGGTGATAGGGCCGGGTGTACAAACAGGAGGTGCTAGGGCCGGGTGTACAAACAGGAGGTGATAGGGCCGGGTGTACAAACAGGAGGTGATAGGGCCGGGTGTACAAACAAGAGGTGCTAGGGCCAGGTGTGCAAACAGGAGGTGCTAGGGCCGGGTGTACAAACAAGAAGTGTCATGGTCGATTGGACACAGTGCTAGCCTCTTATTCTGAAGGTGGCTGGTTAGACTCTGGGACAACCTTCTCCCAGCTTACCGAACTGTGAATGGGTGTATAACTTTATAGTTAGGGAATATGAAAGCGGTCGAATGCAGTGCCGGCCACGCCGACGTTTTGTGTACTAAAAAAGGCTTATGCTGTACTGTGCTGTACCCGTATTGCCTCTAACAGGCCGTCAGGCTTTTGAAGATGTCTTGGTCGTGAACCGGTGTCAGCAGACGGGGGTGGGGAGGGGGGGGGGGGGGTGTGCATACATTTCCCGGCGGACTTTCTTGTTTATGTTGATGGCAAGATGTTTAACGATGAACATTGACGGAGTTTTGGGTGGTATCGCCTCCAGAAGATAATCAATCACTTCAATTAGCCAGTTAATCCCCTCGAGCTGGATTAAACAGTGATGTGGTGGAAGAGCAAACATGCTTTATTTTGATGAACATTATAATTTTTGTCCTTTCGTTGCCCAAATCCATACACATAGTTTAGACAAGACCCCTTATCCCCCCTCTCTTAAGTGCACGCTTCAGTGATGAAAGCTTGATAAAACGGTCCTTTTAATTTTTTTCCTTTGATTACGTCTGTTTCTCAATTTTGTATGATAACAGAGCAGGTGAGGTGTGCTCTAGGGAAAGGGCGGGAGGCAGCCGACCTTCCCTCCACTTTCCCACATCAAATAGATCCAACTACCTGGTCGATATGACCAAGAAGCCTGCTGTCAACTTACGAAATTTGAACTCTGTGATCCTGATGCAGAGCATTTTCCTCTCCCGCCTCCTTCATTATCGCGCACAAATTGAGTCAGCCGACACGTGACTCTCAATGGCGGGAAAATTGAGTCACGTGATCGTGTTGGGCCAATCACGCGCCATTCATCAGTAATTACGTCACTATGACACGTGCTACGTCAAAAATGAAATGGAAATATCTATGGGACTCTTGTCTACTCAGCAGTCGTCGTTTTGCCAAGGTTGAGTTGTCAATATTTTGTGTGAATAGAAGCTGAATGACGTTCTAAATATCCCGAGCTCGCCGCTAATATTAAGTTTTATGAAAAACGTAATGCAGTTCGTTGTTTGAACAATTAACCTGGTCATCAAACACACGCTAAAGATAAATCAAGCAGGCTGAATGTGAGGTATAAGGCAGTGTTTGTAAAATTGATCTTGATGGATGTTTTTGACGTTGACCTGATATATAATTCACAAACCGTAAAGCGTATAGGTATTAAGACGTCCATAAAGACCTGACTTTTTCCAGTTTGAGGGATAAAGGGAGTTCTGTTGTCACCTCAGCATCGCGTCCTATTTGGGCAAAGTTTTGGATCGAATTGTACTTTTTTTCCTTCCTACCTTCGAAATAAAATTTTTCTATACTGTATGTGTGAATTCGTCACATATTCATGGATCATTTCATTATTACGGGAACTTTGGGATCATTGTTACCGATATGACACCTGATGTCATTCGTATTTTCTTGTTTTTAATTAATTGTATTGCTTACATATGACACCACCGTTTAAGAAGCTATGATTAGATATTCCTCTATCCATTTACTCCATGACTAATAACTTTGAAATTCACGCCAGCATCGTGAACTCAGTATAAACTTAACCTGTCTACAGACTGAGAACTGCACCTCGGCGAGGCAAGATCTTCTCTGCTCCCGAGGTACTACGTGAACCTGACGCTGAGGCTAACTTGTGACCAGGCGAAGGTTGTAAGACTGTATTCAGTCATATGCCCTTCGCGCAAGCAACTAAACCTCCTTGTCCTAAGGAAGTTTTTGGACTCCTAAAGAATCAGGGGGGTGACAGAGGTCGTCCGCAGACCAGTGAGTGGTGGCCTTATCGTCACCTTCGCGGAATGGGGACAGGCCCAGCAAATAGCCAACATAACAGAAAATAACGGATCAAGATACTAGTGAAAGCTCGCACAGAGGACACCTTGGTGTTGGGAGTCCTCTCCCACACCGAGATAGAACACCTTGAAAAAGAAGAACTGGCCGAGCTGATCGGAGACCAGCTCTCAATAGTACGGAAGCTGACCAGCGTAACTGCACTGGTTGGTTACCCAAAGAATCTACCAAGCACCGTATTGCTGGGATGGGAGAACATCTCAGTAAGACAGTATGAAAGAAAACCAACAAAGTGTTACAAATGCCAGATGTATGGCCATCCGGCAGGGAAGTGTCGAGCTCGGGAGGTCTGTTGCAGTTGCGGGACGCCCGGGCACCAGGACACCAACTGCTCGGCGGCCATCAAGAAATGCGCAGCTTTTGGTGGCCCTCACTCCTCCTCCGACCGGGAGTGTCCCAAGTGGAGGGAGGAGCGTAGGGTGGCTAAGCTGCGAAGCAAGAAAAAACTGAGCTTCAAGGAGGCTCTCCTTGTAGTGAAGACCGAAGAAAAGAAGAATCAAGGCCCCAACAAGACCACAGAACAGAAAAATCAAGACCCCAAGAAGACCACAGAAAAGAAGCCAGAATTAAACAAGACCGAAGAAAAGACAAACAAGACAAATTTAGTAACATTAAAATCATCAGTGTTTTTAGACTTTTACGAGAATATACCAGAACAAGAGCAAGAAGAAGAATGGAAAATGAAAAGCAAAAAGAACAAAAGGAAGAAGTCCAAAGAAAGCGACTCAGGAAAAAAACAGCTTCGGCCGAAATAGCCTAAGGCGGTGGCCAGTAATCCCCAAAACAAGGACAAACCTGTCTAGATAGTTTAATTCACTGCAGTGTGGTCACTTTGCCTTCTTGTACGTCGTGTGGTACAGCTTGCCTCTAGCACTGTGGCACAGGTTTCATACCCCATTAGGTTTTATGTGCCTAGGGTGTTGTCCACTTTGTCTCAGCTTATAATAGTTTGTCATCGGGTACTCCTATAGTTTCTTCCTGTACCATACTAACACTGGACCGACGTGGCATGGCCCTCACTGGACCTATAGCAAGACCAGTTAGTCATAGATGATAGAAATATCCAATACTATATACAGTACTGTAGATATTTGACTTTTTCAACCAACATTTATATGACAGTATTATGACTTAAGAATCTGTCGTCTGTTGCCTGAAGTTTATTGAAATCAGGGTCTACTATCTTTAATTTTCTTTGACAGATTTTAAGAAAATGGTACAATTATGAAAATATAGTTCACGTTCGATTGTGGTCCACGTAGGCGAAGAGCATGGCCAAAGGTTATGAGTGCAGGTCACCCTACACAAGGAAATTCCCACAACTATTGATCGACCACTGAGAAATTTTCACTGTGCAGTATAAGAGATCACTTTCTCCAACGACCACTTTATTTCCGACCATCTTACTCCACTGACCACACAAGGTCAAAAATTTGTCGAAGCTGTATCATGTCCTGCTTGACGGAGTACATTGATATTTTTGTAAGAGCACAGCAAAAATCTCGTACAAAACAGTTTTCAAGTTTGTTTTAAATAAGGGTTGAAGCTGTGAATATTATTGTCACAGGTTTTCCAAATAATCACCTGAACACTGAGTTATCTCGAATTTGGTGATGTGCAATGCCTAATTTTGAAATCTATACAATATTTTTCATTCTCTTCAGAGTTTCTTTTCGTTCGTCCTTTTCCTTTATCTGGCACTGTACTCTCTTCTCTTGTCACACAGAGACGACAGCATGTAGATAGTGGCAAGCGACAGAATCTGATTGGCTTATTCGCTAACCAATGAGAACATAATCACCGTTCAAAACCAACCTGGTGCAGGTGAGAGGGAAGTATGGAATTTTGCATTTACAAATATTTCGTTCACAAGAAGTGAAATGTCACCATCTCTCGCAATTTGTTCCTTGGTAATATTACTTAAGTAATATCTGATATTACCCATATCATTTAGGTAATACTGTAAAACCAATGAGTTAAGAACCTAGGAATTTCGAACTATCATTCTGTGTTTACAGTGTTCAAGGCGAGTTGTGACTTTGTCCATTTTGTCGCGATGACGGCTCTTACTGGTGAGCAAATCTGCCAAATAGAAGCCGTCGCTCGCCATTGGTAACGAGTTGTTTGCGCATACGGCAACAGGGTATCAGTTTAACCTTCGGACTTGCTATTACAGTACTTCTATCTTTCTTATATATTAATAAACTCCATTTCTATTACGTATACTATATCTGATTGGTCGTCACACGTCTAGCCCGCTCACAAACCAAACTTCTGTAATTTTTCATCTTATTCTTTAAGTAAAAAATCACAGAGGCAACAACTTCCCATTTATTTCACGTTTACTCCCAGAAGACTGTTGGACGCGAGGGATGACATAATAGCAGACAATAGAGGTATGGGAGTGTGGGAGCCGGGCGTCTGTACTGATGATGTGCCGCTCGGTGGGTCTTTTGAAAATCATTCGAGTAAAGTCTCAGTTAAAGAAGATGAAACTGCTTGTAATAATAATTACTACTAATAACACGGTAGCAAATTAATAATACAGTAGCACATACAACGCATTAATATTCATGCAAAAAATTTTGTTATTATTTATTATTACTGTATTACTCTCAACGTTATAAAAAAAAGATATTTGTTATAATAAATTCTGAGTTCTGATAACATAGTATTGTTTTATTTTCCGCAAAACCTGTCATCGGTCAGGATAGATGACGCGCGGCCAAGAGTGTTGGTGTACTCCACCAGGTGTACACTTCTTGTTTCCATGTTTGTCTAATATACTGTATTGTTTGTTATACTGTACGTATACTGTATCAAGTACCAGCAGCTAGTCTCGCCCACTGCCGAGTAAGCAAGTGCAGAATTTTTTAACCGCTGCTTTACTCAGTCATAATGGAAATCATAGACTAGGTTTTGCTACAATAGTTCATGGAATGGAACATACTGTATTGTAATGCGAACTTTATTTTCGCCATTCAGTCAGAGAACCGTCCTCATATCTGAGGGTTGGCGACCACAGGCCTCCACTCTAAACGTTCTCGGGCTGTTTTCACCATTGAATAATGATAAAAAATGCAAAAAATAGTTTATAGTTTAAGTTCTAATTAATAATAGTAGTAATATTGCAGACGTATGCTTTATTACACTGCAATTTTTGTATTTTCCATATAAGAATAATAAAAATATTTTTGGATTATATGATTATTTCCACATTTCCAATTATGCAATAATTTTGTTTGTAATTACCCTGTTTATGTTTTGTTTATAGTATGTTTCTTTGTTTAGCTTGGCGGCCACCATACAGCAGTCGTAGTTCAAGAGCTGTTGGAGACAGTGTAGTGGTTGGTCTCCAATAACTTCCTCTGACAAGTTGGATAATGTTTCCTTCAGTGGGTGTTTGTTCAGTGGCAGATTGTCCGGTAGTGTTTTATGTAGCAAGTATTTTGTTTCATGAGAATTAGTCCATATACCATAATTTCCTTAACCACTGCATAAGTTATCTTTCCCTACCTTGCTGGTGCTTCTTGGAGGACATGTGCTTCTTCTGCCGCGCCCGAGAATTCTGGAACCATACTTGGGTGACCCTTTTGCTCAAGCCCGTCAGCTGTGCGATACGTTCCAGATCCTGACTGTCGGGGTTGGAATCGATCTGGAAATTCGCCTGTAGGACCTGAAGCTGCTCGTCCGTGAAAGTCGTCCGTACTCGTTTGCTCTTGCGTTGGCTTCCCTCTCCGTCCGTGTTCTCTGGAACGAGAAGCCCAGCTCGCTAACGTTACCAACCAATAACTGCAAAGATGTCTACTGAAAGTATGAATTTTAAATCACGTAAATAATTATACAACTAAGGCGCTTACACTCTAAAATTCTGTAAAAATATTTATATCATCTGTTTGTTTATATATTCATAGAGAAACACTATACAGTACAGTATTTGCATTCATCTTCCAGAGCCAAGATGAGGCATCATGATAATGTGCCAAGCATCCAGCAGTGAACGCTCATACAACCAAAAAACTTTCAATGGTGCAAAACATTTTCTTCAAGGGCGTCATTGACAAAGACAAGTTTCTAAAATATATATATATAATGAAAAACGATGTTAGGGATTTTTTATTATAACTTTTCATGGTCGGGCGAATACTAACAATAATTTTAAGACATACGCATCAGTTTGTGTGGTCAACTTTAAAGTAGGAGGAGATTTTAGGAGGTAATTTATGGAGAACTATTGTAAACATGAGACCTTAATATAGTCGTTGATAGATATGAGACTACAGCACTTGAGATCATAAGCAAGAGTGACGACAGATAAGTTAAAACAACAAGTGAAGTTAGATATATAGTCTAAGGGATGCGACAGCAGGGTTAACTATAGGGATATACAATATTTGATCTTACACTTGAAACTTGGTTCTTTGGCTCCTTTAACCTCCTGTTGGTACAGAAGAGTTAGGGGATGCTGTCTCGAGTTGACTTGTGGAAAGTTGATTCTATATAATCGTTTAGTCAAGTAGGAAACCATTGGATATCGTTGAAAACTTGGTATGAAAGGGTCTTGTGGCCTTGCTTCCTGGTTTAGGTGTGTACTTATTAGAGATTCCCTGATTGCATGCCAACAAAGTAAAAATACATTTTCTTCAATAATGATGTACACCGTTTAGTCCACTTAGTTAAAACAGACAAACGGAACAGCATGAAGTATATAAAAAAGCCACAACGGCGCTATAATGGTTGCTACTCGTGTTCGAGGACGGCTGCCCTATAGGCCACCTTGGCGGGAATTTGTTGAAGGTGTAGAGGCTGTCGCCAGCACAACAACCACACCTTAAGTTAACGAGTTGCATGACCCAGTGTCAAGAAAGAGTCCGAGAAGACCGGACAACTCGCCAACTGCACTGGCTAACCATTACCCCGGAACACGACCCGTAAATCGATTAACATCCAGGTTCCCAATTGTTGTTGTACTGGGTATAGACAGAGGCAAATAGCGTAAAAAGAAACGTGCCCATAATCTCATCCTGCCCGGGGATCGAAGCCGGGACTACTCACTTGCGAGGAAAGCATGCTGATCATTACACCACAGGTCGCCACAGAACAGTCCTATAAAGCCCTAGCTGTTGAGGAAGAGGCATCGATCGCCGTCGCAGGAAATAGAAAGGAAGGGGAGCAAAAGTTAGGTGCGTAGGTGGGAGTGAAGACGAGGAGCTCCAGCCCCTGTAGGCCAGGGATCAATAATACGTGTGAAGGTGTGAGGGGCGAGGGGAGGAATACACCATACTGTCTGTCAGGTTGGTGCAGTGTGTTGGTGTAGGGGCATCCCTCTGATACGGGAGGGTCAAGTGGCGGTTGGAGGCGAAAAGTGCAGGGAAGGGGGGCAATTTCCTATATCCTGGAACTGAAGGACTGGTTATTTCATGAATACTGCGAGTAAAACTAATACGGAGGAAACAACAACATCGCATTCATGACAAAAGTATACCGTACAGGAGAAAAAATTATTTGTAAAGTTGTTTTACTTTAGTTCTCAGCGAATCTTGTGATTGTTTATCCCTTAAAAAGTATCTGGTTCAGCCTGGGTACGAAACGAGAAAAAAAGGAAAGTATATGCAAGGAGATTACGATTTCTTGAGTTAAAGTTTTCTTTGTTTCATAGAAGCTCAATACATAGTTTCGACGTCATCGTCTAGTGTAATATTATCACTAAGAAGTCTTACATCTGTTACAATTTGAGAGATTCCATGAAAGGAAGATGAGAGCAGCTACTCGTTATTCATAGAGTTGATTTTATGAACAGCAGGTTGTGGATCTGTGAAGGGGAGGTGAGAGCACCGCTGGGAAATCTGCTAGCAAACCGAAATTTAAGATAGCTGAAGATGTAGCCCTTGCCTAGTTCAACTAGAGACGGGTCTAGTTCTCTGTTTCTGTACATCTGTCCCTGGCTCCCACATGCTTCGATACTCACCGTCATTGCTGGTAGCGCCACCCTCGATGGATTCTAGGTAGTGTTGTTTACAGAGGACACGGTTGTCGTGTAGAGCAAACTCTTCACCTGTGCTGAGTTGCCGCTTGCAGGCGTCACACGCGAAGCAGGCAAGATGGTAGACACGGTCCCGCGCTCGCCGCACCCAGTCAGCTGCACCAATGCTGCGGCAACATTTAGCGCACCGCGCACCGAAGTTTCTGCCGCAGAGAAGAAGTAACTTAGTAGGGCAACTAATATTTCTGATGAGGAGAAATGGAACACTGTAAGACATGGATACACAACAGTAGAGACATAAACGTAGGAGGCGGGAGGGGGGTGGGGCAGGGGGGTGGGGCAAAAGCCCCTCCAAACGTTAATAAGGACAAATTTTTCGAGGCAGAAACCTCAAGAAAGCTTCGGAAAAAGTCCAGTAAACAATAAATTATAAATTGCTACCTATATTATTTACTTCTGTTAATATTACGTTCTCATTTTCCAAACAAGTAAAAAAATGAATTTAAAAGATTTTATAACTAACAAAATTTTTAGATTTTTAATAAATATAATGCAAAAAATATAAATTTAAATTAAATATTTGTTTTTAATAAACTAACAACAAATTTAAAGAAGCGAATGTACTTGGTGTCGTAACGTTTCACTGTAGCAGCTTCTACACTGGAGCAGGAGAAACAGCTGCCAAGACTGCCTTCAGCTGGCAAATGGTGTCTGGTAAACAAGCCGTGCCCGGCATAGAAGATTTTTATTTTTCGGGGTTTGAGGTTGATTTTCACTTTGTATTTGTAGTGTATATTGATGATAAATCACGAAGGAATCTGAAGGTAAGGTACTGCATTATCTGCATATTGACTAGTGCTAGTTTACAATGAAAATTGAAGAGGTAGGCTATCAACATCAAAGGAACTTGTGTGATGAACCTAAATTTTGCCGTCCAGACCACTAGCTTAAGCAGCAATTCTTGATCTTGATCAGAAGGAATGAGAACACATTTCCAAACCATTATTAGAAGGATTTCCACTTAAATTTCAGTATTCGATAACGGTGATGAGTGTACAAAAACAGGTGACATAGCCGTATATGTTATTATAGCAAAAAGATTGCACCTTTTTCATTACTAAATATATAAAAAAATTACTTAGCATAAACTGCTGCAGAAGGTAGTTCTTTATGCTATACCAAGCATGTGGTAGAGAGAGAGATGAATGGAAAACACCTAATTTTTATGCTTATTCATATTACTTATTTTTATGCTTATTCGTATTACAGTATAGTATTTGGGCATTTTGAAGTTTTTTCAGATCCTGACATGATAACAACAGCAAGACCTGACCAGTCATGCAAACGACCTTACCACCGTCGAGTTACATGCACTGAGTGTGGTAAAGAAAGTGATTCTGACTACAAGAAAAACGTGCAAAGCTCCGGGACCAGGGAAAGAAAGTAAAGTTCATTGCTTTACACGATAAAACACAAAGTCCACTGAGAGAATTCTCATTAAAGCGACCTACTCTTGATTCAGCTGTTGTGCATCGAAGTGGCAATATCACTGGCCAAAATGATGATTCAAGTTCTCAAACACATACCAATGATATTGGTGAGTTGTCGCTCTTTGATTTACCAGGAACTAGTACAGCCACTGACAGTCCAACAAATGTTGCTGCTTCATCGCTAAATTTTGACTTGGGCGTGTCTAAGGATAAGAGTGATAATTCAGCGCTTTCAAGTTGTGAGAACAGAGATGAATCTGATGAGACTGATGATGAAGAGGATGAATGGGCAGCCTCCCCACTATCTCCAGCAAAAAAAAAGAAAAAAAAGAAAAAAAAATTCCAGACTCCTTTGAAGCTGTAATCGGGCCAAATCAACCAGTAAGTATAACCCAAAGAAGTTTGGAAAGGAGACTACATTTAGGGATTTCAATCCAGACTTGTACAAAATATATTCTTGGCTGAGTTATGAAATAGAAAAAGGTTATGGTGAATGTTTTCCCTGTAAAACATTCATGAACAACTATGCCTTTTGATTTGAAAATTGGAAGAAGGCTGAACGACTAAAAAAACATTCAAAGTCACTGTCAGTTTCTAGCCATGACAATACGGATTAATTATCTCGCGCACAAAGAGCAGGTGCTGCAAAATCGAGAATATTTAAAAGGCTTCCTCTTCACCGCACAGCAGAATATTGCACAACGTGGACACGATGAAAGGAGGAGTCGGCAGATATTTCTGATGTTAACCGAGGAAATTTCCCAGCATTATTGCATCTTCGCTGTAAAGACATATCTTGGATTGCAGACAAACTTAAAATTCAACTCCATGCACATACTCAGTGGACATCACCAGACATTAAAAACGAGTTACTGGACATATAGCAAAACTGGTTATCATAGTGATTACAGCTGAGGCAAGAGAAGGCTACTAATTCTCCATTATTGTTTATGAAACCTCGGACATTAGTAGAACAGAACAAGTAGAAATGTTTCTAAGAAGTGCATGAAGGCATAACCAAAGAACCATTTCATGGGTTCTATGCAGTTTTCTTCACTGGAGGGAAGGTCTTGCACGAGCTTGTTAAGGACGTTTTGGGAAAATTAAAGTTAGATGACAATTGGTGCAGGCTTTGATGGTGCCTCACACATGAGTGGTGTAAGCAGAGGTCTTGCTGCACGAATGAAGGAATGTTCACCAAAGATGATTTATATCCACTGCAATGGACATTTGCTCAACCTGGCAATTCAACATTCTTTATGTGAGATTGAACCACTCCGTAATGCACTTGGGACTGTTCAGTGTTTATATAACCTTTTGGAAGCAAGTCCTAAACGTCATACCATGTTTACTGATATAGAGATAGATGGTGAGCACTTCATCAGGATGCTTAAATCTCAGAGTGTTACAAGACGGTCTTGTCGTTGGGAAGCAGTTAAAGCAGTGATTGAGCAGATGCCCAGAATTATCAAGGTACTGCTGAAATTGTCAGATGATTGTGACCCAAAAACTTATGCTGACTGTAACGCTTTGTTGAATGCAATGAGCAGCTTTGATTTTGTGTTTGGCTTCGTATTACCCAAGAAAATCCTATTGACTACAAGTACTCTTAGTGCATATTTGCAAGGGAAGAAAATTTATGTGATATCTGCTAGGAAAACAGCACAATCAGCAATAAGTTTGTTTAGGAACATAAAAAATGAAGAGGGCTTTGATGAAACATGGGAGACAGTGGAGAACATCAGAGACAGCATCAATGAATGCATCAGTGACACACTTTTCATTCAAGGAGGCAAGGGTGCCAAGAATCAAGAAGCCATCTCGAAAACTCCAGGTCTTTGTTGGTGAATCTGTAGGAAGCAGTGCTCCTCTATCACAAAATTAAAAAAAAATCGCTCCCGTGTGATAGCTTATTATCCAAGTCTGGAAAAATTTATCGCTAAAATGAGGTGAAGATTTGATGTGAATGATCAAGTTGTTCTCTGTGGACTAGGCGACGTGGTTCTGAATGAAAATACTGAGGAAAAAAGCTTTGATGTGATTGCAAACTACTAGTGTCGACAGAGATATACTGGAAACTGAAAAAAAGTTTACAAAATTTGCTTGACTGACATCAGGGCCACTTGTTCAGAGATGAAGACTGCAACAAGTGTTGTTTCTGCAATGTATCGGAATGAGCTTCATGAAGTGATGCCAGTATTTTACAAAATTGCTTGTACTCTTGCCACAATTCCTGCACCATAATGCTCAGCTGAACATTCTTTCTGTACCTTAAGGAGACTTAAAACTTACTTGCGAAATACAATGAGGTAAGACCGGTTAAGTAGCATTGCCATAATAAATATTGAGCGTTCTTTCACAAGCCAGGCAATTAGTTCTTAGATGCAACAGATTATTTACACGTTTGGAAGGAGGAGAGGCAGAAGAAATTATTTCTTCTAGAATGGTCCATGGTATCAATTTCCGACAGTCCTACTGTTACCCAAACTTGTATGTATAAGCTTCAGTTCACTTACCATGTGTTCATAGTGAAAATGATCATTATTATTTTGAATATGTTTTTCTCTTACTTGGATTCAGTATTAGCTGTCTTATTAGATCAAGTTTTTTGTATATTTAAATTCAGTTTAAAATCAATAAATTTTGAATCGTTTTTTTATACACTGTAACAACAATGAATCCTTCTTACTTTCATTTGATAATTTGGATTTCATTAAACTGTTTTAACGAGATGACGATTTTTACTTTATTCATACTACTACTACACGAACGATTACATTCAGCTGAAAAGACTTGTGCCTGTCACCCATGATGTTTTTTTTTTTTTCGGGCAAACTTGCCCCCCCCCCTCCCCACCCCCCCCAAAAAAGTTACCAGTTCCATACACCTATGAGTAGAGAAGATTTAACATGGATAAAACAATGACTTGTGCATGTAGACAGCGTTTAGCATATGGATAGATAAGTGCAGAAAAGGGCCGACATGAATAGAAAATGGTTTACAAAGGCAGATCAAGGAGACCATTCATAAAACCAGAATGAAATATATCAAGAGGTAACAACACTGAGATGACAGTCGCAGGTTAGGTGACCTTTATTGATCTACCTTCAAGAAGACTTCATTCATAGCACAAATATTTTATAAAGTTTTATCTAGCAACTATAAATTGGTTTATAAAAGCAACACTGAAAATTTCGATAAGAATGGAATACTGTAATATTTTCTGCCTGTAGTTTCTATCATTATTAAACTGTACAAAAGTGGCGGATTACTTGACGGGGAGGGTTTGTGGGTGTTCACTAGCCACTAAACCAGGCAGGCCCAACCAGCGGCCTCCCGCCCTCCATAAATTGAATGTATTATTTATTTGTTTTTTCAGACGTTGGTATGCAAAGTTTAGTCAGGAATGTGCAATAATTCACCCTACTATTACTGTCAAGATCAATGTGAATTAATGTCAAGATCAACTTGGAATCAACAACCGTGAATAGACGGTCCAGCGGTATAACAGAACGTGAATTACACAGGTCTTGGACAGAAATCAGAGCTTTTGTCGTTTGCTGGAAATAATGTCAGTGCTGGCATTTTTTTTTTTTACGGGGAATAGCCCACCCGAGCACAGGCAACTGACCCACATCAGGGCCAGGAGGGAGAAAATATAATAATAATAATAATAATAATAATATTAATAATAATAATAATAATAATAATAATAATAATAATAATAATAATATAATATTAATAATTAATAATAACACTAGGCAACAAATTAAAAAAAAATCCGTAACATGGTTCAGAGCAGCTTCCTTTTGGTAATTTTGAGGTGCCTATTTCAAATCTGGTAATAAAAATTCTCTGATACGTATAGTTTATCTGTTATACAAAAAAATTAATCTTACATATACAAAAACTGAAAAATACTCTTTTTCCTGTCACCTTTTCCACGTCATCACACTAAAATTCAACAAAGAATGAAAACAATCATAAGAAGACACAAAAAGTATTAAATTAGCCACTGTATGGCCATTTGTTATTTTATTTCATCCTTTTATGTGTTGTATTGTCCTCCGATTGTAACAACCAGCAATAGTCCTCCATCATGGCAGGATCCCCTCTACCCTGGTACCTTTCCTCCATACGTCTAATGTCCTGATGAAATCGCTCTCCCTGTTCATCACTAACCGCCCCCAGATTCTCAGGAAAAAGTCCAAGTGTGAGTGTAGGAGGTGAATTTTCAGGGACATCCTGCATCCTAGATTTTTTTATTTTTTTAAGAGTTCCTCTACAAGTTGGCAGTAGTTTTCTTCCTTCTTGTGTCCAAGAAATCCCTTGACTACAAATGTGAAGGATTTCTATGCAGCTCGCTCAGTTTCATTCAGTTTGCTTTCAAAGCAGTCATCACGAAGAAACGTTCTTATCTGTGGGCCAATAAAGATACCCTCTTTGACTGAGCTGAACTGTGGTAATTTTCCCCTTAGGTACACGAACCCATCACCTTGTTTGTCTATAGCCATCACAAAATTCTTCATTAGTCCCAACTTGATGTGTAAAGGAGGTAGAAGTACATCGTTTGGGTCTACCAAGGGAGTATATTTAACGTTGCTTTTTCCTGGAACAAACGCTTCTCTCTTTGGCCGCCGTGAGCAGAATAAGGGGTAAGGAGCCGACTAGATGTCGCGCCGGCACGCAGGTATGCAGGGAAGCAAACAGGGGTCGCAGGTATCCGGAGTGGCGGAGCCAGAAGTAACGGTAGTTAATCGCCGATTTCGCACCGGGAGACGCTAACCGAAAGAATTTCGGCCACAGCAAATGTAGTCACAACTGTGTACACGACTAGAGTGAGGTTAGGGACAGCATTTCCTCCTACTTGGTATTCAGTATTGCTAACCTTGCATTTAATATATCCCGACCAACACAAGCGCGTATCTTATATTCCTACAATACATATACGTACACATATATCATAAAAATGTTACGTGAATGACATTTTTATTACCATATTTGAAATCAGCACCCCAAAATTAATAAAGTGCAGCGTATTTGATCCATGTTACCGAACCCTTGTCAACTAGTGTAATTAATAAAAATAGAAAAAAAAATTATAACAACAAATAATAATAATAACCATAAATAAATACAAAATCGAAAAAATAAATCGAGACTGAGAAACGATATACATTATGTATGTTGTTGTCAATAGGATGCTCATATGAGCAATAGGGGTTGGGTGTAAACGGGACTGCCCAGTATGGGCCAATAGGCCCGCTGCAGTTTCCTCCATTCTTATGTTCTTATGTTCTTATGTAAGAGAAAACAATTGAGGCCCTGCAATTTAGAACATAAGAAACTAAGGAGTCTGCAATAGGCCTGTTGGCCTGTGCATGGAAGCTCCTGTCGAGATTTACAACCACTCTATCGTCCATGAATCTATCTAGCTTCCTTTTAAAACTTTCCAGCGTCCCAGCACTTACTATAAAGTTGCTAAGCTTGTTCCAATCGTCTACCACCCAATTTGTAAACCAGTTTCTTCCTATCTCCCTCCTAAACCTAAAATTATCCAACTTAAATCCGTTGCTACGAGTCCTATCCTGCTCGGATATTATAAGAACTTTATCTGTATCTTCTTTATTGATTCCTTTTACCCACTTAAATACTTTTATCATATCTCCCCGCACTCTTCGTCTTTCTAGGGAATGCAAGTTTAGTTTCTTTAATCTATCTTGATATGGAGGGTTTCTAAGTCCCGGAATCATTTTCGTCATTCTTCGCTGCACCGACTCCAGTGAATTGATTATCCATTCTATAAAAAGGGCACCAGAACTGAACAGCATAATCGAGGTGTGTAAATGAGGCAGAATGTCAGATCAGTAACCTGGGACTTGATCACAATTTTTGTGATGCCATATGGCAGCAGGGTCTACCATTAGAGTCTAATGTTGTCTAATCATTAGACAACACAATATGCTTCCAAAATCTTCCTAGGTAATAATATACGTCCCTGTTTGATAAGCTGCCTACTACCTACTACCTTACCCGATAAATCTAGCGAATTTATCCAGCAGTCCAGATTAGTTGTCAGAAAATTATTATGCTCTCTATGTAAGGCTTTATAAAGATTCTCTGTATTTTGTTCAAGTGTATATTTTTACATGCATACATTCAAAAGGGTGCGTTACACTACGGATACGTCGGCAAATTTGACAATTAATTTGTCGGCAATCTGTTAAATGTTTGTGATGAATCGTAGACACATTGTGGCCTTTTCGGTCAATAAATTCAATAGCTACCGCTAAATTTTGCGTCTTTGACAAGTCTGAGAGGAATCGCTCAGGATGGAAAACAAAAGTCGGCCAGCTGGCGCAGGCGCAGTGTACGCTTCGATCAGTTTTGTAGCTGCCTGTGCTGTGCGCGGCGCCTGACAGGTATGGTGCAAGTTTAGTGTATTTCAAACGTTGCCACTGACATCTTTTTTATTCCCTTTAATATTTTCAACCTTAATCACCCACAACTTTATGCTCTGGTACATGAAACCTAAAAAAATCTCAAGCTTACTGACATTACACGAAAAATATAACTAGTCCATTGACGTTACATAAAACAAAATTACAACAGTCGCACAACGCAACTTTGGGATAATAATCAAGCTGATCTATGCTTTCGAAATTCGGTGGGTAAATTTGCATAAACGCACCACACTGTTAGGAAGTCAAAAATATATTTTTCTAGTGTATTTGTGTGTGTTTAGACCGAATATGACCTTCATTTCCGGCGGAAATTGGCCGGTTTTACTTTGTCGATTTTTTTTTCGTGGGACGTTTTCCGAAAAAAAAAGATAATGGCTAAGCGGAAAAAAATACACCAAAAAACACTAGATAAACAAAAACCAAACCTAACCTAACCTAACCTAAATGACTCACCATATGATGGAATCACCTATTTCTTACCTTATTGCCGTCTCTTCTTTGTCTTTGGGATAAGGGACGAGTTAGGACAACGCCACATATGTTGGTTTTTGCGATATTTACATTCAGTCTTGCACCTGTGACACTTTAGTGAGGTCGGGAGAACACCATGCGATCGAAAAACTGCTACAGTTTCTTCGTTTTTTTCCCCAAAACTCACAATCAGCTCCATATAATTTAAGTGACATCCATCACAGACTTCAATGGTCGTAAATGAATATGAATTTGGACATATGAGAGACCCAAAATAAAAATAGATTTTGATTGGGCCAAAAATACCGCAAATTAAACCAAAAATAATTTTCATTGGTTGCAAAAAAAAAAAAACGCTTTTGATTGGCCGCGTGGCGTGTACGGGAACGCATGAGCGTGAGGATTATACATTTGCGCCGGTAATGTAATAGATGAAAATTATCTTATAATTAGATGTCTTATTCGAATATGATAATAGATTAATGGTAGGAATGTGTGGTG
Source organism: Homarus gammarus (assembly GCA_958450375.1). Classification (NCBI taxonomy): domain Eukaryota; kingdom Metazoa; phylum Arthropoda; class Malacostraca; order Decapoda; family Nephropidae; genus Homarus; species Homarus gammarus. The sequence continues at coordinate 3,307,044 of CAUDMG010003255.1, forward strand.
TGAAAACGCAATAATACCCTTCGGTGTAAGTATCTGAGGCTTGAGTATGAATTTCTTGTGGCAAGAATGGACGAATTCACTATGGTAATATCTGAAAATGAATTAGGCCAAAAAGTGTAAAAAATAAGGGTTAAAGCTGCTCAAAAGTTACGTGACTGCGAAAAGCTCTGTGATTGGTTGTGACGTCACTGGTTGGGGGCAAACTTCCCAGCGGGAGTCAGCCAGCTGTAGTTGTCCAACTTTCTAGGCTGATCGGCTCAGTAAATAAATATTATTAGATAATTAATTGTGCTTTATTGTACAACACAGTTATTTTGGTTTTGGTCATCTGGGAAACCTTAAGATTTTAACTGTGGGATTAAGTACTTTAATTAATAAGACACATTACGTCTGCAGGATTTCTGTCGCAAAACATTTTTCGATGACATAAGAAAATACAGATCATAGGATAGGTTAGTTTAGGGTACGATGAGTTATAAGGTTAGCTTAACATACATCGGTAGGGGAGGGAGGGGGTAGTCTCTCAAAACTAGTGATTTCCGATAGAAATGAAGGTCTAAATTGTTCATAACACATCGCAAACCATCAGAAAAAAACATAGTCTGCATGTCTAAGTACAGGGATAACCAAAACTTAAAATTTACCCAATATAGCCTATCTCGAATCGAAACATCCAAATACTTATGGTAGTCAAAGTAAAATTTTACCCATTAATTAATATAAATGATGATATATCACAGTGGTTCATTAGTGAATCTTCAAAACAATAACAGCACTAAGTTGTCGTGTTTAGCCAGCGTCAGGCATTATCAAAACAAAGTCCAGACAATGTCATTACTTCTAAATTTACTCGTATCTCCATCTAAAAAAAAAAAAAAATACTATGTAAATGAACTGAAATAAAAGAGAAAGCCTACCAGGTAAGAGTACATGACAGCTGAACTGGTGTGAACATGCGAGTTTTTTATGTCCAAAAGAACATAAGAATGGAGGAAACTGCAGCGGGCCATATATTGTATACTGGGCAGTCCCATTTACAGTGTAAATGGGGGATAGGGGTTGGGTGTAAATTTTACACACAACTCCTATCCCTCATACTTCCATCCAACCTATGTTTGAAGTTGCTCTTCACGGCACATTTTTTCACGTACGAAATATCCATGACTTGACCATAAAAAAAACCCCTTAAAACTTACCTGAACGTGGAATTTGGGGTCTGAAGAGGCCACCCTTTCTACTACCTACGACTGCAGCCCAGCGGTGTTTGAAACTAATGACGTCATTGCAAATGGCGGTCCTGTTTCTAGAGAAATAAAGTTATCTCGCCTATTATAGCAGGACTTTAAACTTTTATTCCAAATTATATATACCGTATCACTCTACAAACGTGGCAGAGTGAATTTCTTGTGTTTGCCCAGAACCGTCAACTCGTCGAACAATGGTATAAGGATGTGAAGACGGAGATGGACAACAACATCCCGACCACCAGTTACAGGACCATTCCCCACCCTCACACTAGTCACCAGCTGAGGCAGCTCAGTGTCTAGTACGCTCACGTGAGACAGCTAGCCAGTATCCGCGGGTGGACGCAGGAACTGAGGGACCAGTACCGAGAGCTACAGACGGACATCCAGCGAGACCAAAAGTCTACATGAACAAAAGTGGGCCGCCTTGGTGTGGGAGGCAGCCAACAATTACCGCGATTCTGCTGCCTTCTGGAAAGGCATCAAGCGACTGGTGGGTTCCACCTCTAGCACGGTCCCTTACCTGCTCGACCAAAACACAGTGAAAATATTCGAGGAGGAAAACCAAGAACAATTACATCGGCGATATTTACGAAAGATCTTTACCATTAGTGAACAGGAGAACGAGGGCTTCGACAGGGAGTTTGAGGAGGACATTTTAGGTCAGTTGCAGGACCATCAGCACCTGTTCCAGCCGCTCCCACGGGCTGACTTCACTAGACTGGCTGACGGAAGCTACCTGACGGAGCGCATAGCTCCTGCAGATGTGTCAGCCGTCATAAAAGGGTTTAAAAACAAATCACCTGGTCAAAGTCACATTAACAAGAAGATCCTGGCTCAACTCCCCGACAACATGATAGAGAGGCTTGCTCATATATGAAACGCCTGCCTCGCCTCTGGATACTTTCCTAAGATGTTCAAAATTGCCGTTATTCGCCTCATACCAAAACCAGGGAAGCCTCCAAACAAAGTCGAAAACTTTCGACCAATATCGCTGCTAGAGGTACCTGCCAAAATATTCGAAAAAATAGTCAACAAGCGATTGCGGATGTATCTGGAGGACGAAGACGTGCATAATCCCCGCCAGTACAAAGGCACATCCACCGCCATAGCTCAGGCCTACGAGCAGATCGCCAATGCCATGACTGGCCGCCTGCAGTGCAATATAGTACTGAGGGACGTCAGCAAAGCGTTTGACAAAGTTTGGCACTCAGGGCTGCAGTATAAGATCATACAACTGGGGCTACCCGAAAACCTGACGCGCCTGCTGTGTAACTTCATTATGGACCGCAGAGCCAAAATCAAGATGCAAGAACATTTTGGAGAAGAATTCTCACTATCGAACGGCTGACCTGCCACCCCCAATCGTCGGCAGCAAGTACGTCATGTATGCCGACGATGTAACACAGATCGTTACCTGCCCAGGAAGGTCCACAGCAAGGATGGCGCGACTCACTGCTCGAGCAATAGAGGAGATCTCGGAGTATGAAAATAAATGGAAAATAAAAACAAACAAAACGAAATTTGAGGTCATACCCATAGCCAAATTCAAGCCGGCCCCATTGATTATCGACGACGAAGAGATTGAGTACTCTAAACAAGGCAGGTTGCTCGGCCTCATCATCTCTCGGACGGGCATCATTCCCCACGTGAAGGACAGACTAAATAAAGCCAAAGTCGCCGCAGCCAAATTAAAACGTTTTAAATTGATGC